>OY787672.1:66099-761099 GCA_963678985.1 Spisula subtruncata
CATACGGGTACCCCCTGGTCCCACAGGGGTAGCTAACCCGCGACAATCGCTGTTTTGTACTATATCATACCATGATTTCATGCATTTTATCTCCGTCAAGGGGGCATAACTCACTAACCCAAAGGAGTAGGGGTCATATTTTAATATGTTGTACTCCTGTACCCCCTCTACGGATACATTTATCATATAGTACCACACGGATACCCCTTGGTCCCGCAGGGGCGGTTAACCCATGCCATATATGTCCAATATTGCTTCAAGGGGAATTAACTCTAACAGGGATCAGAATAATAAAAACATTTTTTATTTCTTTTAATCATGTAACCGGTTGATATTTTATGTTATTTAAGTATTTAACTTTTAGTGGTGTTTGACCTATTTGATAATTGTGGTTTTTAACCTAAGTAAGTCTGTATGGATTAACTCCCTTGTTTGTGTAATGAAAGATCCAGTTTGACTGTGTTTTGTGTAATCACTGGTTGAGTTAATCCCTGAGTTCAGGTCACATGACTGATATTCTGTGTCAGTCCATATTTGCTTTTGTTGGAGAAGGTTGTCTTGTTTGAAGTCAGCAATTTACTATGAATTATAGTGGAATCGTAAGAGAAGTATGTGAGGTTTGATCTTATTCTTTATTATGTTGTATTCTTATATCTGATATTCTTGTATATATCCATAGGGACCTGTATCTTATTTGAGCTTACTTTAATTGTATTTATTAATACTAAGAAATGTGTAAATGGGTGTTGGCCCTTGGAATTCAAGATTGCTGTCATGTTGTTGTTAAGTAATAGAATGGTGATTGGTAAAAGTATTAATCTTGTAATTCCTTCTATTTGCTAACACTGTTTGTAACCATTTACAGTAACCATCACAGTGAGAGCTGAGTTGATGTACAGAGATTGTTGTGGGAGTTCAAGATCCGATCCATAATCGGTATGTAATTATGTGTGTGATTAGATGTTGTAATTGTACCTTTGTTGTTTGTCATTGTTTATCTTGTTGTATATCATGTATGTTCTTAACTGATTCTTAGATTAATATATTTGTAACGTTGAAAGGCCAATGATCACAGGATTTATAGCGGGTAATTGTGCATGTTTTATAAGTATCATTGTTATAACTTATGTAGCATTATAGTTATTGCTCTTTATTATTTGTTTCAGGGCTTGAGTTAGTCCAGTTAGACTAATCAGTTAGTCTAACCTGAAGTGAACCTAATATATAGTAGAACCATCGAAAACAGTCTTACTTGTTTATTCACCCGTAACCCTGTGGAAATCCTATATCATATTGAGAGGAAAAGAACCAGCGGTTATAACTGGCGCCCAACTTTTAGAAGAGGATAGACGAGTATACTGCTTTCCGATTTACCAGCGTGGAATATATGTGGACACTGTGCTTTATGGAACTGTGACATTTTAAAACTGTGACATTTTTATAAGTGTAAATTCATTCTGTGATCAGAAGGCCTACCTGTATGCTGTCAACTGTATTGTGAGTACATATTTTAGAGCTAAAATTTCTTATTCTGCAGTTATTCATTGAGCTCTTTATCATAATCGGTGATACTTTGGTAACTCTAGATTGTAAATTCCATTGTTATTCGTTATACAGATAACTGCAGATCTGAAATTTTTTCTGAGAGATATTGTAGATTGAGAGTGTAGCACTCTGCATGATAAATTTAACATTAATAGTCCCATTTCCTGGTATTGGTTCTTTACTAATTGTCATAATAATTAACGTAAACACCCATTTCTATGATTCAAGTGAAGAGAACAACATGCAGCTATCTTGAAGATTATCATATAATTGCCAGTGACAAAGTTGTCATACCCAGCTCATAGCGTTGTGTAAAGTATAAGTGACCTACTTTCACTTTATTTAAAGTACCCTATTTATCACCTATTGGAAGCCTTTATAGTGTATAGTTCATGGTATTTAGTCCATATATATAAAATTATTGTTATCCAGTGTATTCATCCATTTATATTGAGTCTGTATTGACTATTTAGGTTTGGTCGTGTGCTTACACAGTTCATCTGTATTTACACATTCTCAGCTGATCATCAAACAGGTGGTTTTGTTTTTGTATTCATACGGGCACTTGCTAGTGTTTCCCGTGATTTGATTGGTTGACTTGTCATTCCATTTTGTTACGTGCATTTTGATTGGCCTATACATATTGATTACACACCAGACCGCATGACTTCCTATGACCTTGACATCAAGACAGCATGGTTCCGGTTTGATTAGTTGGGAGAATTTAGATGTTGACACATGTCAATAAGTAGAGTAGTTTACATGTATTTAGTCTTGTAATTGAGAATTGAAATTTCAATTTATTATAGCTTGATATACACACGGAGGTATATAAATAAATATACAGTAGTGCTTACCCAGAGTTTGATGCATATATAAATTGCACATATTGATATTTAATTAATGTAAAATATTGTACAATTGGTGATTGAAATAACTTGATAGTAAATATTTACCAGTTTTGAGATTTGATGTTTGTGCTAGACAGCACTTGTCCAATAATACATAGGTTTAAAATAACCCAGTACTATAACGGAGGTGTTTATTCAAACATGATCACTTTATGTCCGAGAGAGTTCTTTTGTAAGAATAGACATTGCAGCAGAATGGTTGAAACATATTGAATTTTTATATTAAATCTGACAGCATTGTGATATGAATGGATAATTCCTAACAATTGGAGATTGTATTGGAATTTAATTATAAAATTATTGATTGATATTGCGGGTGTGGAACATTTAACTGATTGGAGTGATTTAATTGCTTTAATTAGAGTCATTACCGTGTGAGTATATTCATAGCCGTTTTGTCAAGCGCCGTTTTGTCAACAGTATAGAAAGCCAGTGGCTTGTCAGTACTTGTTATTTAGATTAAATTAGATAGAAAGTAGAGGGATTTTATTGATTTCTTTCAGGTATCTAATTTATTACTTGTTACTTACAAGTTGATTGCAAATCAATTGTGATATTGTAAATGAGGTACCCAGCCAGATGCTTATCAGCACTTTGTATTATTTTTGAATGTTAAATTAGATTTGTTTTTCAGATATTTAGTTTGATTACCTATATGTGGATAGAAAATAATTCTGACATTGTTATTCATTTACCCAGCCAGATGCTTATCAGCACTTAGTATCTTAATGAAATTTGAATGTTTGATTGGATTTGCTTTCAGATATTTATCTGGATTACTTATATGTTGATAGAATTTAATTCTGACATTATTATTTATGTACTCAGCCAGAGGCTTATCAGCATTACAAAAATATACTTGAAATATAGTGATTTGATTGGAGGCTTATCAGCATTACAAAAATATACTTGAAATATAGTGATTTGATTGAGATAGTTTCACTTTGTGAAGTATAATTGGATTAAGTATATTACCGTTATCAAAAAAAAAAAGGAATGATGGTATTGTGATATTAGTACAGCCCAACCAGTCGCTTATCAGTAGTTCATTTAATAGTGAATTTGGAGTGTTTAGATTAAATTTATTCTAAATTTGTGAATATTAATTTAGTTAAATAACTGTTCATATAGTAGTTTGTGACTTAGTTGATTTTGCTACAGCACAGCCAGTTGCTTATCAGCAGTTCATATTATATAGAATTTTGAGTTCTTATATTGATTTTTTTTCACATTTTTGTAGTTTAGTTATATAAAGTGATTTGTAATTTAGTAATCGGGGATTTGAATTTGATATTAATGTGACACAGCCAGTGGCTTATCAGTAATAGTATATTTTCAAAATTAATAAGATTTAATTGTGAATTATATTGAACGGATTGCCTTTTAGTTAATTAATTGAATATACATTGATTAAAATTATAGTTTTTTTAGACATTGAGAATGATTGGAATTTCATTTAGATTTTTATAGTAATTAATTTACCTACATATGAAGCTGGAGTACAGTACTTAGTACATTTATTGATTAGATTGATAAATTGAATTGATGATTTCAGATTTCAGGTTTAGCTTTGCATTATTGTAGAACTTGATAGAAATATTGTTGTATATGCTTTGTATAGTTGTGTTGTGACATAAGTGAAGTCGCCTATACTGGAATGAAGTGTACATGTGATTGAATTTTAAAGTGATATATTGAAAAAAAAAAAAAAAAAGAAGTTTTATTTCATTTAAAGTGATATATAAAACACAGTGCGTTGTGAGTGTTTTAAGTGTTGAAGTATACTTAGGGAAGTGACATTAGAGAGTAACTTTGAACTCAGATGAAGATCATTATAAGATGATTTAAGTGAATTAGTGCCTTTAGTGAATAAAGAGACACATGATTATTTAAGTGAATTAGTGCCTTTAGTGAATAAAGAGACACTTAGTGCTATATTACAAACTCTTACCAGTAATAGTGAATAGTGATTCCAGAGGACAGTGTGAATTGACAATAAATTGAAGGAAAGTTGATGATATATGTGATTATAATTATAGTAACTAGTGATTATTAGTTAACTATACTTATATTGATTACGGATCATTAGTTGATTATACTTATATTGATTACGGATCATTAGTTGATTATACTTATATTGATTACGGATCATTAGTTGATTATACTTATATTGATTACGTATCATTAGTTGATTATACTTATATTGATCACAGATCATTTGTTGATTATACTTATATTGATTACGTATCATTAGTTGATTATACTTATATTGATTACGGATCATTACTTGATAATACTTAAAGTGACCCCCGGCCATTGGTCGATTATACCTATAGGGATATTGGATCATTGATTGATTATACCCAGCGTGATTACTGGTGATCAATTGATTAGACTTATAGAAGTGCTTACTGGTGATTGATTGAGTGAATTAGAAATTGATTGATTATACCCACGGTGTGTATTGGTGATTGATTGATAATACTTAGAGTGCTTATTGGGAATCAATTAATTATACCCAGAGTGATAACTGGTGATTAATTGATTAGACTCATATTGCATACTGGTGATTGATTGATTGATTGATTGATAGGATAAGTGATTGATTTATTGAGTGATTGAATATACACATAGTGCTTGTTGATGACTGTTAGATCATATTTAGAGTGCTTACAGGTGATCAGTTGAGTGACTGATTAAACACTTAGTGTCTACTGGTGACTGATTATTTAGACTGATTGTACTTATAGTGATTGATTATATATAGGTACCAGTGTTTGTTTGAGTATATTGATAGCACTTACCAGTGATTGTTTGAGTATATTGATAGCACTTACCAGTGTTTGTTTGAGTATATTGAAAGCACTTACCAGTGTTTGATTGAGTATATTGATGGCACTTACCAGTGTTTGATTGAGTATATTGATAGCACTTACCAGTGTTTGATTGAGTATATTGATAACACTTACCAGTGTTTGATTGAGTATATTGATAACACTTACCAGTGTTTGAGTATATTGATAGCACTTACCAGTGTTTGATTGAGCATATTGATAGCACTTACCAGTGTTTGATTGAGTATATTGATAGCACTTACCAGTGTTTGTTTGAGTATACTGATAACACTAATCTGGTGAGTGATTGATTTATATATTGATAGTGATTGTATAATACCCTGTGTTTAATTGGTGAAGTCAAAGAGAGTAACATGGCTGCTAAGGAAGAAAAGATTGAAACATCAGTATCAGGGGAAGAACTCAATTGGATTAAAGCACTTCGTGATTTTAAGTTAAGTCCGGATGTTGGAGATCCGAAAGCACTGGAAACGTTTCTGAAGACGTTTAACAAAAGAGAAGAAGAAAAGATGAAAGGGAAAGCCACACCAGTAGTTATACCGGCTGTGCCAACACCATTAGGAAGTTCTCATCATTTCCCGAAACTGTCGATTTTCTCAGGAGATAACAACAAAGGAGAAGTTTCTTGGGAATCCTTTAAATATGAAGTTGATTCATTAGTGGCGGAACATACATTTACTGAAGAACAACTTCTACTTGGAATAAGACGCTCACTGAAAGGAACTGCTAGCGATATTGTTAGAAGACTAGGAACTGGAATAACAGTTAAAGATATAGTAACCAAACTGAACAGTACCTACAGCAGCATAGAGAGTGCACAGACGATTATGCAGAAATTTTATTCGTGCGCACAAGGAATGGATACAGTAGCAACATACGCTATCAAAGTCGAAGATTTATATTCTCAAGCAATTCAATTAGGAGCGATCATCAGAAATGAAACATTATTGAAGCAAATATTCTATCAAGGATTGAGGTTGGACTTAAAGCTTGTGGCGCAATACAAGTATGATACAATTGAGGATTACGACAAATTTAAAGTAGAACTTAGGAAACTAGAACAAGAAATCCAACAGTCAGACAAACCAAAGACATGCCATGCAGCCCAGAAGGTAGAAGAGAAAAGTGAGTTTAGTAAGATGAATGACACCCTTAAGGTACTTCAGGAGAAAATAGAGAAACTAGAAGCAGAAAAAGAACAACAAAATGGTGAAGAACACTTCGTGTATGGGAGCAGGCGAGCACGAAGAGCAACAGGTAGATTTAGGAGCAATACTGGAAGAGGGAGAGGAGGTAGAGGACAGTTTCGACCTACTGGAACCAACTCTTTTACACGTGGCAACTGTCATAGATGTGGTGAGAGGGGACACTATGCCAGGGACTGTGACAGGGATGTTGAAGAACACCAGGTGACCTGTTACAGGTGTCAAGGTCAAGGACACTACGCAAGAGACTGCCAGGTGGATTTGACCAAGGACGATTTAAACGAGTAGGTGCTCTAATCAATGGACCAGACCAGGGCACTACCTCTCTTAAAGAAGGTCCTAAATTAGTTGGAGAAGCCAACATAGCTGTGATTGAGCTTAATGGAATATCAGCTAATGCATTATTAGACACTGGAAGCTCAGTTAGCGTCATATCACAGTCTTTTTACCAGAATAATTTAGCCGATGTGGAACTTAGACCTGTAACAGAAATTTTATTTATTGAATGTGCTGGAGGATCCAAGTTACCATATTCAGGATATATTGAAGTAGACATCGACACAAGAGATGGAGTCCCAAATTCAAAGAAACAGCCGGCATTATTTCTGATTACACCAGACACTAACTTTTCAAGCGAAACGCCACTCATCATTGGAACAAACATCTTAAATGAATTTCAACAAGATTGCAAACTTAACTTTGGTGATAAATTTTTACAAGTAGCAAAGTTAACCTATCCATGGTATTCCTGCTTTAGAACATTAGTGATAAGAGAACGTCAATTGAAACAGAATAACAACAGATTAGGAATTATTAAGAGTGCACAACCATACAAGATCACCATCAGGCCGAATGAGACTATTGATTTAAAGGGATACATTGATAAGAAGATAGATCACATACCGACAGCAGCCATACTACAAGAAGCCAAGGACACCTCAATCCCAGACTTTCTAGATGTGACGCCAAGTGTAGTACATTACCATTATAGAGACACAAGCGAGGTTACAGTCACCTTATCGAACCTGTCGACGAACACAGTGACAATTTCACCGAAGGCAACGATATGTGAACTGCAACCAGTGACAATCACAGAGGAAGTGATGAAGAAAATAGAAGAAGAAGAACTTGACAAGAAGAGAATGAAGATAGTATCAGAAATAGAGATAGATGAAGACAATACTTTGACCGAACAACAGAAGACAGAATTAAAGAACCTACTCATCCGGCACAGAGATATATTCAGCACAAGTGACACAGACATAGGACAATGTAATATCATCAAGCACAGAATAGACATGATCAACCCCACTCCATTCAAGCAAAGACATAGAAGGATTCCACCAGCCATGATTGAAGAAGTTCGAGCACACTTAGAACAACTGTTAGCATGCGGAATTATTAGGAAGTCGAAGTCACCGTACGCATCACCAATTGTATTGGTCAGGAAGAAAAGTGGTAAGCTAAGGATGTGTATAGACTACAGAATGTTGAACCAACGGACGGTCAAAGACTCATACGCTCTACCAAGGATTGAGGAAGTTTTGGATTCCCTACATGGAGCAAAATATTTTTCCACCATAGATATGAAATCCGGATATCATCAAGTAGAGGTTGAAGAAAAACACAAGGAACGGACAGGATTTACCGTTGGACCTTTAGGATTCTTTGAATTTAATAAGATGCCATTCGGACTTAGCAATAGTCCAGCTACTTACCAACGACTAATGGAAGAATGTTTAGGACCTTTGAACTTAAAGATATGCATCATTTATTTGGACGATTTAATCATTTTTAGTAATACATTTGAAGAACATTTGGAAAGATTGGACCTAGTATTGACACGACTAAAAGAATGTAATTTAAAACTGGCTGCTGAGAAATGCTTCTTCTTCAAGGAAAGGGTAAACTTTTTGGGACATGTGGTTAGTAAGGATGGAATCGAAACAAACCCCGACAAAATAGACAAAGTAAGAAATTGGCCTACACCATCTACACCTGAAGAACTTCACAGCTTTTTAGCATTTGCTGGATATTATCGACGATTTATTAAAGATTTCGCCAAAATAACACGACTATTTTCTGATATGATACCTCATCACGCCAGCAAGAAGGGTGCCAAACAGAAGAAAGAGAAGAAAGAATGGAGATGGACTGAAAATGAACAGAAGATATTTGAAGAACTGAATAAGACACTTTGCTCGCCTCCCATTCTAGCATACCCAGACTTTGGAAAGCCGTTTGAGCTACACACGGATGCTTCAAACATAGGATTGGGAGCGGTACTGTACCAGCAAGATGGAGACAAGAAGCGCGTCATCGCATATGCTAGTAGATCGCTTTCGAAATCGGAGAAGAACTATTCAACTTACAAGTTAGAGTATTTAGCTCTCAAATGGTCGGTAACTGAGAAATTTTCGGATTATCTCACAGGAAACCACTTCAAGGTGTACACCGACAACAACCCATTGACACATATTTTGACAGCCCCAAAGTTGGATGCTACAGGACAGCGATGGGCAGCAGCTTTGGGTGGCTATGATTTCGAGCTGATCTATCGAGCAGGGGTAAACAATGGAGATGCGGACGCCCTAAGCAGGTATCCTAAAGAAACCAAACTAGACATTGAAACAGTGAAAGCTGTGTGTTGCCAGTTGACTACATCAGCTTACATAGAGACTATGCCATCTATGAGTATCAACTTAGTGGAAATGACTGAAGATCCTGGGACACAGATGGCTCAAATTGAGTTGAGAGAGATACGGAAATCTCAGATGGAAGATCAGATCATTGGCAAATGGAGAATAGCGGTAATTGACGACAAAGTAAGCGACAAGATTGATGGGAAGCATGACATTACGATGAAAAGAAATTTCAAGAACTTCAAGATAAAAAGAGGAATCCTATTCAGAGAAGTTAGCATCAATGAAGAAAAGTTAGAACAACTAGTAGTACCAGAGAAATACAGAGAGGACATTTTAACAGGCTTACATACGGACATTGGACATCCTGGAATTGAAAGAACGACAAGACTAATTAGAGAGAGATTTTTCTGGCCAGGAATGGCGGTTGATGTGGACAAGTGGGTCAAGGGGTGCGAGCGATGTTTACGGAGGAAGACAACAACCAATGAAAGAGCTCCGCTCGTAAACATCCACACATCATATCCGTTGGAACTTGTCTGTTTTGATTACCTGACACTAGAAACGTCTAAAGGGGGATATGCCAACATACTGGTAATTACAGACCGTTTCACCAAATTCGCCATGGCTATACCTACCAGAAATCAAACCGCAAAGACAACTGCAGACGCTTTTTACAACAGCTTTATTACACATTATGGAATTCCAACAAGACTGCACTCGGATCAGGGAGCCAATTTTGAAAGTGAACTAATAAAAGAACTATGTATCCTGACGAATATGAAGAAATCACGGACTACATCATATCACCCTCAAGGGAATGCAGGACCAGAACGCTTCAATAGAACACTATTAAGCATGCTTGGAACTTTGGAAAACCATCAGAAACAAGATTGGAAAAGTTATATCAACCCAATGGTGTTCGCGTATAACAGCATCCCACATGAATCCACTAGAGTATCTCCGTACGAACTGATGTTTGGTCGTAAGCCAAAACTACCGATCGACGCCATGTTCCAAGAAGCATCAGAGAAGACCAGCAATAAAACAACAGAAGAATACATAGAAAATCTAAGAGAGAGAATAAAGACTACCAGGAAACTAGCCGAGGAATGGGTACTTAAAGCAAAGCAGAAACAGAAATATTTTTATGACAGGAGGATTAAAGGGGCACAACTAGAAATTGGGGACCAAGTTTTGGTAAAGATTTTATCTAGGGGGGAAGGAAAACACAAACTTGGGGATAAATATGAACAAGAACTCTACACAGTTACTGCAGTGCCAAGACAAGATATACCTGTATTTGTAGTAGAAGCAAATGAGTCGAAGAAGATAAGAACACTCCATCGGAACCATCTGTTCCTTGTGAATTACAGGATAGCAACACAGGAGACGATGGAAGTGGATGTTGAGACAGAAGATGAGACAGAGGAAGCAAGTACTTGTACAGAAGATAGTGACGTCACAAATTATAGTTCGGAGGAGGAAGAAGGGGAATCATTTGTCACTCCGACAAACGAACAAGGGGACGCCTTTGAACCCGGGAACCTTTCTGACGTAATTGAAGCGGAAAGTACAACTGATACTACAGAGGGTACAGGAAGTACGAGATCTTCAGACTCTACCGAGGAAGACGACAATTCTACAACAGTTGAATTGAGCAATACAGGAGATGTCAGAGAGTTGGAACTAGGAGCTGTCGCAAGTGAAGAACATCAAGTGTCTGACCAGGACCATACAGTATCTGAGGATGAAGATCAAGTGTCCGTCCAAGATAACACCATTGAAGATGTCAGAGAGTTGGAACTAGGAGCTGTCGCAAGTGAAGAACATCAAGAGTCTGATCAGGACCATACAGTATCTGAGCAAGAAGATCAAGTGTCCGTCCAAGATAACACCATTGAAGATGTCAGAGAGTTGGAACTAGGAGCTGTTGCAAGTGAAGAACATCAAGAGTCTGATCAGGACCATACAGTATCTGAGCAAGAAGATCAAGTGTCCGTCCAAGATAACACCATCGGAGAAGAAACAGGATCAGAAACTAGCAGAAGGAAAAGACACCTGCCTACGGTGCCAAGACGATCGGACAGACGAACGAAGCCACCGGACAGATATAAAGATTATCAAATGTACAGTATTGTAGAAAATAAATCCATAGATAGTCAAATGCAGGCGTTAAATGCTCTGTGGAAAGCAGGCATTTTTCACAACATGGGTGCAGACACTGTTAAGTGCATAATTAAAGATATCTTTGGTAACAACTGAATATGAGATTGTAGTGTTTTAATATGTAATGTTGTTTTTATATAGTTATGAGTATAGTATATATATCATTAAACAATTGTATCCGAACTGATATTATTCTATTATGATTTCTAATGCTAGGATGCATTGTCATGAAGAGGGGAAGAGGCAGAGAATGAATTGATGGTATACTAGATATGTCATGACTATTTTAGAAGATTGGTGTATGTTTGCCATTTTTTCATGAAATACCTATGTTATAATGACAGTTGTTATTAAAAGTGCTTACATATTTTTACTTCTGTAGTTATGCGTTGGTACTTTTGTCGACATTTGGTGTTGTTACACAACACATCGTAATTTGCGTTTATGCAAATGCCACCGATTGAGCAGTCCACGGTTTATTTCGTACGCGCGTAGTATTGGGGAGGTTAATTTTGATGTTGCCGATTATTGTGAAATGCAGTAATTATTGTAAACCAGATATATTAGTTGTAGTTATAATTGATAGTACAGGAGATTGTTTGTACTGTAGATTGGCAGTGTGAGATTTTTTAAACTTATTAATAGACATGACGAGACAATGACGGGACGTCATTTAATTATTGGGGGGAAGTGTGTAACCGGTTGATATTTTATGTTATTTAAGTATTTAACTTTTAGTGGTGTTTGACCTATTTGATAATTGTGGTTTTTAACCTAAGTAAGTCTGTATGGATTAACTCCCTTGTTTGTGTAATGAAAGATCCAGTTTGACTGTGTTTTGTGTAATCACTGGTTGAGTTAATCCCTGAGTTCAGGTCACATGACTGATATTCTGTGTCAGTCCATATTTGCTTTTGTTGGAGAAGGTTGTCTTGTTTGAAGTCAGCAATTTACTATGAATTATAGTGGAATCGTAAGAGAAGTATGTGAGGTTTGATCTTATTCTTTATTATGTTGTATTCTTATATCTGATATTCTTGTATATATCCATAGGGACCTGTATCTTATTTGAGCTTACTTTAATTGTATTTATTAATACTACGAAATGTGTAAATGGGTGTTGGCCCTTGGAATTCAAGATGGCTGTCATGTTGTTGTTAAGTAATAGAATGGTGATTGGTAAAAGTATTAATCTTGTAATTCCTTCTATTTGCTAACACTGTTTGTAACCATTTACAGTAACCATCACAGTGAGAGCTGAGTTGATGTACAGAGATTGTTGTGGGAGTTCAAGATCCGATCCATAATCGGTATGTAATTATGTGTGTGATTAGATGTTGTAATTGTACCTTTGTTGTTTGTCATTGTTTATCTTGTTGTATATCATGTATGTTCTTAACTGATTCTTAGATTAATATGTTTGTAACGTTGAAAGGCCAATGATCACAGGATTTATAGCGGGTAATTGTGCATGTTTTATAAGTATCATTGTTATAACTTATGTAGCATTATAGTTAATGCTCTTTATTATTTGTTTCAGGGCTTGAGTTAGTCCAGTTAGACTAATCAGTTAGTCTAACCTGAAGTGAACCTAATATATAGTAGAACCATCGAAAACAGTCTTACTTGTTTATTCACCCGTAACCCTGTGGAAATCCTATATCATATTGAGAGGAAAAGAACCAGCGGTTATAATCATATACCTTAGAGATCCAGCTACACGCTTATGTAATAAATATTGTCATATCTTAATCAACAAAAAAGATACAGGGGTTTGAAGATTGCATATATGCAGTTTTTAATTCAAGGGAAGTAACTCGTACAAACGCAAAAATACGCATTTATCCCCCATATTAAAAATCCAGAAATGGTAGCAGCAATTTTACCATCACTTTAACCTTGTATATTTTTATAAATACGTGCATTTGAATAATGTTATATAGATATTCGTTTAGTTTCATCTTATATCTGTCGATTAATAATTTTATAGATGTGCTGGACCCGACCTGGTTGGCTGGGCTGCTCGAACTTGGAACCCGGTCCGACGGCTTAAATTACTTGTATTTGAAGCATTTTGTCGCCATAACTGTAACCCACACATGGGTAGGGGCTTGTAATGTTAGTATATTGTACCCCCATAACAGCTCTACAGTTCCATGTATCATATTTACCCCCAGGGTATCGCCAGGGTCATCAGGGGTCATAACCCGGGGTCAAATCGTCAAAAACGCGTATAGAAAAAATTTCAAAGTACTGTATCTTCACTAAATATGCATATGTCAGCTTATAAAGAACATGTATACATAGGTACTGATTAGATCTTACACACAAATCAAATTCAGTAAAATTAATATGTCTGTCCGTCCGTACGGACTCGAAAACCGTTCAAATTATGCCGTTTTAGCAGTAAAAATGGTACCAGGTCACCTTTAAATTGCTACAGGGTCTATAAATATGCTCCTATGTTAATATATTTTATATTTTTATAAAGGTATTAAATAGACCTACATACCTATAGCAAATAATATGAAATTAACTCGTCTGTCCGTCCGTACGCGCTAATAAACATCCGATTTTAAGGTAAAAAACAGTCCAAATACGGATACAAACGCCTCTATCTTCCTGAATAATGCTCTCAAATACCTATATGAGGTATCGTTGGAAAGCTACTATAATTGCCTACACAATGGTACTACTTACTGATCTTACTCTATCCCAATAAGGAAGTTATAGGAGTTTAAAGAGGCGATAGGTTTAAACACTGACCCTAACCCTAAATTTATGTCCAATTATCTCCCCTTCTGAGTTACAGGACTTGATATAACAAAGATGGGGTCTATAACTACCGATATACCAAATATGGTCATAAACCCTATATAAACAAAAACTGTTTTCCATTTTAAGTTTTTTTTGTAACATATGTCCTTTTTCTTTTTTTTACCAAATTTGGTAATTTTTTATTTTTTGACCAAATATGGTATAGGGTTATGACCCTTACCTAATTACCTACATATAGGTTAAGGTTAAGTTTGGTAAAATGTCGGACATAACCAGTTAGTTTTTTGGTTAAGGTTAAGGTTGGTAAAATGTCGGACATCCTAACCGGTTAACCGGTTAAGGTTTTTAAACCTTAACCGGTTAGTTTTTTTGGTTAGGTTCAAGAGTTAACTCTAACCATAAAGATTACAAAGGGAAACAAACGTAGTAAGCAATAATAGAAAATTTGTACGAATTCTAACCGGTTAGTTTTTTTGGTTAAGGTTAAGGTTGGTAAAATGTTGGACATAACCGGTTAGTTTTTTGGTTAAGGTTAAGGTTGGTAAAATGTCAGACATAATCGGTTAGGTTTTTTGGTTAAGGTTAAGGTTGTTAAAATGTCGGACATAACGGGTTAGTTTTTTTGGTTAAGGTTAAGGTTGTTAAAATGTCGGACATAACCGGTTAGTTTTGTTGGTTAAGGTTAAGGTTGTTAAAATGTCGGACATAACCGGTTAGTTTTGTTGGTTAAGGTTGAGGTTGGTAAAATGTCGGACATAACCGGTTAGTTTTTTTGGTTAAGGTTAAGGTTAAGGTTGGTAAAATGTCGGACATAACCGGTTAGTTTTTTTGGTTAAGGTTTAAGTTTTTAAACCTTAACCGGTTAGTTGTTTTGGTTAGGTTCAAGAGTTAACTCTAACCATAAGGATTACAAAGGGAAACAAACGTAGTAAGCAATAATAGAAAATTTGTACGAATTCTCTCCCTTGCAATTAAATACTGTACAAGATATTACATATTTATGTTATATTCAAACACTTATAACTCTTTAGTTAAATAACACACCAGAATACTATTTACATGTACGTGTACATGTGTGTGTGTACTATTCAAGCAATGTCCATATTAAATCCTGGTTTAAACAGCAATGTGGTACGAGTCCGAGCCCATAGGTTACTTCTCATATGGGTTTTAGCGCTAAAATTGAATTTTAACGGCTGGTTCGAGCTTCAACTTATACATATACATCATTGTCATACATGGTCGTTTAGGTATGGGTATTAGCTACAGAATGACACCATTTTCAGGTGTCTAGCATCAATACAGGAATCTCAACAGGCGTTCAAAGGTGCCCAGTCAGGGTTCGAACTTGTATTTTTGCGTTAATTTGGTACTTCCTAATGGGTTTTCAACCAGGTTCGAGTCCCAACGTATACATTTACATCATTGTTATACATGGTCGTTTAGCTATGGTTTGTAGCTATAGAAGGTACCTATTTATACGTGTCTAGCTTTGATACAGCCATCTCAGCAGCCGTTTAAAGTTTCAAATAGTCACATGATATTTATATCCAATCAAAATCCATCCCAATACGGTCACGTGATATTTGTTTACATAATTCCCCAAAAACTCGTTCCCCACTTCGTCATTCATCTCCTACCTAACTATACAATTCAATGTGTATGCTTTATTGTGAGACTATACACATCAATGTGTATGACTTATTGTGAGACTTTACAAATCAATGTGTATGACATATTGTGAGACTATACAATTCAATGTGTATGCTTTATTGTGAGACTATACACATCAATGTGTGTGACTTATTGTGAGACTTTACAAATCAATGTGTATGACATATTGTGAGACTATACACATCATTGTGTATGACGTAATTTGAAACTCTACAATTCAATGTGTATGCTTTATTGTGAGACTATACACATCAATGTGTATGACTTATTGTGAGACTATACAAATCAATGTGTATGACATATTGTGAAACTATGCAATTCTATGTGTATGACTTATTGTGAGACTATACAAATCGATGCGTATGACTTATTGTGATACTAAAACTTTAGTGTTCAAAGACACGTCCGTTCTATACAACAAATAGTCTGTAAATAAATGCATACATTGATGTTAAAAAATCACATTATTATATTAACCAATCACAATCAAGAATCTCATTGAAAAGTCACATGATCAAATCGACCAATCACAATCAAGAATCTCATTCAGTCTCATCAAATATCTTATTTTTCCTATACCCTAACCCTAACCCTTCTATTACAGTCCAACGCACCATAGAAAAGCTTTCGGGTCTAAAACACTCGACCCATATGGTACAAGCTCTGCTCCCCGGACCACATTGGCTGACATATTCCTAATCTCCAAATGGCAAAAAACAAATACAAATGTACACGTATACAACGCACCATAGGAATGTTTCATTAGATTTACGAGAAGTGTCTCGAATATTTATATCTCTATATGTTATATGATTAGGGGATTGAGATAAGGATACTGAACTTGGAACCAGGCTACCGGAGAAAATAATTACAACATGTGTTTACCATAGACTTGTTCATATCCTGTACCAAACATTTCCCATGTATGGCTACGCTGAATTGTCTGGTTTCAACTTTCATTAACCATAAACTTAGTAAAGGCGACATTTGACTATACATCTAACGGTGATAGATATGTTAACCTAAAAAAGTGCTGAATTATGTTGAACGGAATTAATCCTGTTTAAAAATGTAATTTGCAATTGTTGGCATTATTCGATAAATGCGTGTGATAAACTTTAGCAACCCTCTTCCACCCATAAAATATAAGAAAGGTGAAACTATCAAACAGTGGAGTCGGAGTCATAATGGCGTTCAATATAACCCAGGCAGAATTTGATCACAATTATATAGGTCTGTTTTATATATTAAGTGTTGAAGCTTTTATTGGATTATTGGTAATATTGTTTCTATTATTGTATGGACACGTGGACAGCGATGCAGCAAGTTAGCTTGTTCGTTCTATTTTAGGATCTTAGCCAGCAGTGACCTGCTCGCAACGATGAGTGTTGCAATATATATCATATCCAGTTTAAGATTTATAGCGACAAATGACGTAGTGTGTGCTTTTACAACTTTTCTTATGAGTTTCCCCTTAGAATTATATACTGTATTGATAGAAGTCAATGTCTGGACACTGTTTGAATCTGTTTCAAACCCTCAACAACCAACAAACCAACTAGTGATTTATGAACACTGCGCATATCGTGGACATATGGATTTTCAGAAGATATGCAGAATTTCAACAATATATATTCGCTGCATCATACCCTTCATTTTAATCACAATTTCGAATGTAACAGTTCTGATAAAATTATGTCTGAGGAGAAAGATAAGCAGTAGTGTTGACCAACAGAACAGTGTGACGTTATTTACAAGGTTGTGTATTGGTAGCAGTATCTTACAGCTAGTCTCTATACTGCCCTTGTTATTACACTATTTTGTACCACCAGTGAATGTCGAGTTATTGTTGTTTCGAGTAGTTGCGACATGTACTGAGTGGTTAAACAATTCCTTAAGTTTATTTGTTTACTGTTTCTGTACGAAATCGTTTCTGACTGATTTGAAGGAACTTTGTTGCTGCCAGAATAGATTGGACAACATGCGAGCTCCAACAAATCAAATTACATGAACAGTTACACCATATGTCAATGGTTGGAGACCAATGATACAGTGTTGCACAATTAAAATATTCCTCCACTGGGCAGAAATCCAGTAAACTGGCATACATCATGTCTTAGGCTTGTCAACAACCGTAATCGCACTATAGAACGTGATCAATCAAGACATGTGATCGGATGCCAACGTACTGAAATCCATGTTCGTCAATATATGTTAAGCAATAAAGACCTCCCTCCCTCCCTCCCACACTCTCTCTCTCAAGTCTATGTATATTCAGTTGGAGCATTTAAAAATTGTAGATAACTTGTGAACTTGTACTGATCATCGCCGGGTCCTCGTGTGAGCTTATTTGCACCAATGGAGTTTGAAAACTGTCACCAATCAATAATCGAACATAAACTTAGAATGGCTGAATCATTACGCAACATCACAGATACTTGTCGTTGTTGCAGATTTATCCAGTCTGTATTTGCCAACCTTCAGGGTGAGTAGAAAATGTTGTAAAGTAATCTCAAAACCAGCATGTCCAGCCTCTCAACAACTATTTGTTTATACAAATTTATCATCACATTTCGTAATATATCAATATAGTTATGTACAAACATCAATCATTATCATCACCACTATTCTACAACTGTTTCATGGATAATTCCCGTATTATGAGCAGTAGATGTGTCTATAACTGTTCAATGTGTAACTCTCGTATTATGAGCAGTACATGTGTCTACAACTGTTCCATGGATAACTCTCGTATTATGAGCAGTACATGTGTCTATGACTGTTCAATGGATAATTCCCGTATTATGAGCAGTACATGTGTCTACAACTGTTCCATGGATAATTCCCGTATTATGAGCAGTACATGTGTCTACAACTGTTCCATGGATAACTCTCGTATTATGAGCAGTACATGTGTCTACAACTGTTCCATGGATAATTCCCGTATTATGAGCAGTACATGTGTCTATGACTGTTCAATGTGTAACTCGAGTAATGTGAGCAGTACATGTGTGTATAACTGTTCAATGTGTACTCGAGTAATGTGAACAGAACATGTGTGTATAACTGTTCAATGTGTAACTCTCGTATTATGAGCAGTACATGTGTCTATGACTGTGCAATGTGTAACTCGAGTAATGTGAACAGTACATGTGTGTATAACTGTTCAATGTGTAACTCTCGTATTATGAGCAGTACATGTGTCTATAACTGTTCAATGTGTAACTCTCGTAATGTGAGCAGTACATGTGTATATGACTGTGCAATGTGTAACTCGAGTAATGTGAGCATTTCATGTGTCTATGACTGTGCAATGTGTAACTCGAGTAATGTCAGCAGTATATGTGTCTATAACTGTTCAATGTGTAACTCGAGTAATGTGAGCAGTACATGTGTCTATGACTGTGCAATGTGTTACTCGAGTAATGTGAGCCGTTCATGTGTCTATGACTGTGCAATGTGTTACTCGAGTAATGTGAGCAGTACATGTGTCTATAACTGTTCAATGTGTAACTCGAGTAATGTGAGCAGTACATGTGTCTATGACTGTGCAATGTGTTACTCGAGTAATGTGAGCAGTTCATGTGTCTATGACTGTGCAATGTGTTACTCGAGTAATGTGAGCAGTACATGTGTCTATAACTGTTCAATGTGTAACTCGAGTAGTGTGGACCGTACCTGTGTCTATAACTGCATCATGGATAACTCGAGTAATGTGGAGAGTACATGTGTCTATAACTGTTCAATGTGTAACTCAAGTAATGCAGACAGCACATGTGTCTATAACTGTTCAATGTGTAACTCTCGTATTATGAGCAGTACATGTGTCTATAACTGTTCAATGTGTAACTCTCGTAGTGTGGACAGTACATGTGTCTATAACTGTTCAATGTGTAACTCTCGTAGTGTGGACAGTACATGTGTCTATAACTGTGCAATGTGTAACTCTCGTAATGTGAGCAGTTCATGTGTCTATAACTGTTCAAGTAATGTGGACAGTGCATGTGTCTATACCTGTTCAATGGATAACTCGAGTAATGTGGACAGTGAATTGGTCTATAACTGTTCAATATGTTACTCTGGCAGTGTGGACAGTACATGTGTCTATAACTGTATCATGAATAACTCGTGTAATGTAGACAGTACATGTGTCTATAACTGATCAATGTGTTACTCTTGTAGTGTGGACAGTACATGTGTCTATAACTGTTCAATGTGTAACTCTCGTAGTGTGAGCAGTACATGTGTCTCTAACTGTTCAATGTGTAACTCGAGTAATGTGAACAGTTTTAGACGTGTCTCTAACTGTTCAATGTGTAACTCTCATATTATGAGCAGTACATGTGTCAATTACTGTTCAATGTGTAACTCTCGTAATGTGAGCAGTGCATGTGCCTCTAACTGTTCAATGTGTAACTCGAGTAATGTGAACAGTACATGTGTCTATAACTGTTCAATGGATAACTCGAGTAATGTGGACAGTACATGTGTCTATAACTGTTCAATGTGCAACTTTCGTATTGTAGACAGTACATGTGTCTATAACTGTTCAATATGTAACTCGAGTACTGTGAGCAGTACATGTGTGTATAATGTTCCAATGTGTAACTCGAACAATGTGAGCATTACATGTGTCTATGATTGTTCAATGTGTAACTCTCGTAATGTGAGCAGTACATGTGTCTATAACTGTTCAATGTGTAACTCTCGCAATGTAAGCAGTACATGTGTCTATAACTGTGCAATGTGTAACTCTCGTAGTGTAGACAGTACATGTGTCTATAACTGTGCAATGTGCAACTCTCGTAATGTGAGCATTTTTTTATGTCTATAACTGTTCAATGTGCAACTCTCGTAATGTGGACAGTACATGTGTCTATAACTGTTCAATGAGCAACTCTCGTAATGTGAGCATTACATGTGTCTATAACTGTTCAATGTGTAACTCTCGTAATGTGGACAGTACATGTGTCTATGACTGTTCCATGTGTAACTGTCGTAGTGTGGACAGTACATGCGTCTATGACTGTTCTATGTGTAACTGTCGTTGTGTGGACAGTACATGTGTCTATGACTGTTCAATGTGTAACTCTCGTAGTGTGAACAGTACATGTGTCTATAACTGTTCAATGTGTAACTCTCGTAGTGTGAGCAGTACATATGTCTATAACTGTTCAATGTGTAACTCTCGTAGTGTGAGCAGTACATGTGTCTATAACTGTTCAATGTGTAACTCTCGTAGTGTGAGCAGTACATATGTCTATAACTGTTCAATGTGTAACTCTCGTAGTGTGAGCAGTACATGTGTCTATAACTGTTCAATGTGCAACTCTTGTAATGTGAGCAGTACATGTGTCTATAACTATGCGATGTGTAACTCTCGTAATGTGGACAGTACATGTGTTTATAACTGTTCAATGTGCAACTCTCGTAATGTGAGCAGTACATGTGTCTATAACTGTTCAATGTGTAACTCTCGTAATGTGAGCAGTACATGTGTATATAACTGTGCAATGTGTAACTCGAGTAATGTGAGCAGTACATGTGTCTATAACTGTTCAATTTGTAACTCTCGTAGTGTGAGCAGTACATGTGTCTATAACTGTTCATTGTGTAACTGTCGTAGTGTGGACAGTACATGTGTCTATAACAGTTCAATGTGTAACTCTCGTAATGTGGATAGTACATGTGTCTATAACTGTGCAATGAGCAACTCTCGTAAAGTGAGCATTACATGTGTCTATAACTGTTCAATGTGTAACTCTCGTAATATGGACAGTACATGTGTCTATGACTGTTCTATGTGTAACTGTCGTTGTGTGGACAGTACATGTGTCTATGACTGTGCAATGTGTAACTCGAACAATGTGAGCATTACATGTGTCTATAACTGTTCAATGTGTAACTCTCGTAGTGTGAGCAGTACATGTGTCTATAACTGTTCAATGTGCAACTCTAGTAATGTGAGCAGTACATGTGTCTATAACTGTTCAATGTGCAACTCTCGTAGTGTGAGCAGTACATGTGTCTATAACTGTTCAATGTGTAACTGTCGTAGTGTGAACAGTACATGTGTCTATAACTGTTCATTTTGTAACTGTCGTAGTGTGGACAGTACATGTGTCTATAACTGTTCAATATGTAACTCTCGTAGTGTGGATAGTACATGTGTCTATAACTGTGCAATGTGTAACTCGAGTAATGTGAGCAGTACATTTGTCTATAACTGTGCAATGTGTAACTCGAGTAATGTGAACAATACGTGTGTCTATGACTGTTCAGATTGTAAGTCGAGTAATGTGGATAGTACATGTGTCTATAACTGTTCAATGTGTAACTCGAGTAATGTGGACATTACATGTGTCTATAACTGTTCAATGTGTAACTCTCGTAGTGTGGACAGTACATGTGTCTATAACTGTTCAATGTGTAACTCTCGTAGTGTGAACAGTACATGTGTCTATAACTGTTCAATGTGTAACTCGAGTAATGTGAACAGTACATGTGTCTATAACTGTTCAATGTGTAACTCTCGTAGTGTGGACATTGCATGTGTCTATAACTGTTCAATGTGTAACTCTCGTAGTGTGGACATTGCATGTGTCTATAACTGTTCAATGTGTAACTCTCGTAGTGTGGACAGTACATGTGTCTATAACTGTTCAATGTGTAACTCTCGTAGTGTGGACAGTACATGTGTCTATAACTGTTCAATGTGTAACTCTCGTAGTGTGGACAGTACATGTGTGTATAACTGTTCAATGTGTAACTCTCGTAATGTGTATAGTACATGAGTCTATAACTGTTCAATGTGTATCTCTCGTAGTTTGGACAGTACATGTGTGTATAACTGTTCAATGTGTAACTCGAGTAATGTGAACAGTACATGTGTCTATAACTGTTCAATAAGTAACTCTCGTAGTGTGAACAGTACATTTGTCTATAACTTTTCAATGTGTAACTCTCGTAGTGTGGACAGTACATGTGTCTATAACTGTTCAATGTGTAACTCTCGTAGTGTGGACAGTACATGTGTTTATAACTGTTCAATGTGTAACTCTCGTTATGTGTATAGTACATGTGTCTATAACTGTTCAATGTGTAACTGTCGTAGTGTGGACAGTACGTGTGTCTATAACTGTTCAATGTGTAACTTTCGTATGGTAGACAGTACGTGTGTCTATAACTGTTCAATGTGTAACTCTCGTAGTGTAGATAGTACATGTGTCTATAACTGTTCAATGTGTAACTCTCGTAATGTGGACAGTACATGTGTCTGTAACTGTTCAATGTGTAACTCTAGTAATGTGAGCAGTACATGTGTCTATAACTGTTCAATGTGTAACTGTCGTAGTGTGGACAGTACATGTGTCTATAACTGTTCAATGTGTAACTCTCGTAATGTGAGCAGTACATGTGTCTATAACTGTTCAATGTGTAACTCTCGTAGTGTGGACAGTACATGTGTCTATGACTGTTCAATGTGTAACTGTCGTAGTGTGGACATTACATGTGTCTATAACTGTTCAATGTGTAACTCGAGTAATGTGAGCAGTACATGTGTCTATAACTGTTCAATGTGTTACTCTCGTAATGTGAGCATTACATGTGTCTATAACTGTTCAATGTGTAACTCTCGTAATGCGGACAGTACATGTGTCTATAACTGTTCAATGTGTAACTCGAGTAATGTGAGCAGTACATGTGTCTATAACTTTTCAATGTGTAACTCTCGTAGTGTCGACAGTACATGTGTCTATAACTGTTCAATGTGTAACTCTCGTAATGTGGACAGTACATGTGTCTATAACTGTTCAATGTGTAACTCTCGTAATGTGGACAGTACATGTGTCTATAACTGTTCAATGTGTAACTCTCGTAATGTGAGCATTACATGTGTCTATAACTGTTCAATGTGTAACTCGAGTAATATGGACAATACATGTGTCTATAACTGTTCAATATGTAACTCTCGTAATGTCGATAGTACGTGTGTCTATTACTGTTCAATGTGTAACTCGAGTAATGTGGGCAGTACATGTGTCTATAACTGTTCAATATGTAACTCTCGTAGTGTGGACAGTACATGTGTCTATAACTGTTCAATGTGTAACTCTCGTAATGTGGACAGTACATGTGTCTATAACTGTTCAATGTGTAACTCTCGTAATGTGAGCATTACTTGTGTCTATAACTATTCAATGTGTAACTCGAGTAATGTGGACAGTACATGTGTCTATTACTGTCCAATATGTAACTCTCGTAGTGTGGATATTACATGTGTCTATAACTGTTCAATGTGTAACTCTCGTAGTGTGGACAGTACATGTGTCTATAACTGTTCAATGTGCAACTCTCGTAATGTGGATAGTACATGTGTCTATGACTGTTCAATGTGTAACTCGAGTAATGTGAGCAGTACATGTGTCTATAACTTTTCAATGTGTAACTCTCGTAGTGTGGACAGTACATGTGTCTTTAACTGTTCAATGTGTAACTCTCGAAGTGGGGACAGTACATGTGTCTATAACTGTTCAATGTGTTACTCTCGTAGTGTGGACAGTACATGTGTCTATGACTGTTCAATGTGTAACTCTCGTAGTGTGGACAGTACATGTGTCTATAACTGTTCAATATGTAACTCTCGTAGTGTGGATATTACATGTGTCTATAACTGTTCAATGTGTAACTCTCGTAGTGTGGACAGTACATGTGTCTATAACTGTTCAATTGATAACTCGAGTAATGTCGATAGTACGTGTGTCTATAACTGTTCAATGTGTAACTCGAGTAATGTGGACAGTACATGTGTCTATAACTGTTCATTATGTAACTCTCGTAGTGTGGACAGTACATGTGTCTATAACTGTTCAATGTGTAACTCTCGTAGTGTGGACAGTACATGTGTCTATAACTTTTCAATGTGTAACTCACGTAGTGTGGACAGTACATGTGTCTATAACTGTTCAATGTGTAACTCTCGTAGTGTGGACAGTACATGTGTCTATAACCGTTCAATGTGTAACTCTCGTAGTGTGGACAGTACATGTGTCTATAACTGTTCAATGTGTAACTCTCGTAGTGTGGACAGTACATGTGTCTATAACTGTTCAATGTGTAACTCGAGTAATGTGAACAGTACATGTGTCTATAACTGTTCAATGTGTTACTCGAGTAATGTGAGCAGTACATGTGTCTATAACTGTTCAATGTGTAACTCTCGTAATGTAAGCAGTACATGTGTCTATAACTGTGCAATGTATAACTCTTGTAGTGTGGACAGTACCTGTGTCTATAACTGTTCAATGTGTAACTCTCGTAGTGTGGACAGTACATGTGTCTATAACTGTTCAATTGATAACTCGAGTAATGTCGATAGTACGTGTGTCTATTACTGTTCAATTGATAACTCGAGTAATGTCGATAGTACATGTGTCTATAACTGTTCAATTGATAACTCGAGTAATGTCGATAGTACGTGTGTCTATTACTGTTCAATTGATAACTCGAGTAATGTCGACAATACGTGTGTCTATAACTGTTCAATTGATAACTCCAGTAATGTCGACAGTACGTTTGTCTATAACTGTTCATTGTGTAACTGTCGTAGTTTTGACAGTGCATGTGTCTATAACTGTTCAATGTGTAACTCTCGTAGTGTGGACAGTGCATGTGTCTATAACTGTTCAATGTGTAACTCTCGTAGTGTGGACATTACATGTGTCTATAACTGTTCAATGTGTAACTGTCGTAGTTTGGACAGTGCATGTGTCTCTAACTGTTCAAAAACACCACAAATATACCTATTTTCGGGTAATATCAAGAATATTGGCACACTAGGGCCAAATAATCAAGTTCTATGCAATTTAATCATTTGTTAATCTTTGAAGAATAAAAAAGAACTACAAAACAGTACCCAGCAATACGTTTTATAAATTTCCTTGGTGAATCTTCTAACTCAACCCCGATATTTGGCAGCCGCAATTTACTGCACCCTAGGTACAGTTGGTTTAGAACATTCGCATTCTCGGTGAAATTGTAGTTTTTGTCAATAAATTGATTTACATGTCGATTATAAACTATCTCTAGATACTTTCTAGCTAAATAAAGTGTCTAAATTAGGCATTGTATGCAAAACTTGCAAATGTACGATTTGCACGTTAAAACTCCTGTTGCCATGACAACCATCCCATTGTCTGAACTGAAAGCATTGATGATTAATACAATGAACATCGTATATACTTATACCAATGAACAGTTGATTGCATTCCAAATAAAATAGTAACGCCGTGTTGAAAACATCTTAAAATTTTCAATAATTTCTGGAAACACTACTATAATTCTCGATAATAAATTCAATCACGAAAGTTAATATAGTTCTGTTGGAATGTACTGTAGTGTAAATGCAAACATTTTGAAAAATTGATAAGATACATGTATTCAGTTATTTTATCAGTTCATACTTCCTGGAGCTCTAACAATATGCATTCACTGCTACATTGATCCTAGTGACAATCACGGGGTCATATAGACGATAGAACTCTATCAGGCAAGTTCATAACAAAATTATATTGGAATGGTGTTGATATTAACAAGTTCAATCAATTTGATCAGCTATTTAATTATTTCATGAGTTCATAAAGCATAATACAACGACAAATATAAGATGTCGCGCTATGTCGCCGCACATCAAAACGTCGCCCCTTTTCACCATATGGTATGGAAAAGCATTCGACTTATATTTTATCAAATGTTCCTAGAATGTTTATCAAATTATCTTGACATGACGCTAAAGCATTGAAGAACTGTGGATTGAAAGTTTTTGATGTCAGTTTGGTCGTTTTTGGAAGGCGATTCATTGAATTGGAAGGCGATTCATTGAATCGTCGTCTATTGTCATCACTTCCCGGAAGTTGTGTGGACCTAAACACACATATATCCTTACACCTATCGAAAATAGTTCGACGATATTCGGGCAACTCTGAACATGAAATGTCCAAAATATTACATATTTCAGTAATTTAAATATTTGATAAAATACATAAGTATATTTACAAGCGTACTCTTTACGAAAACAGCTTTATTTTCGCTAGGACCATTTACCATGTATTGATTTTGTAACGGCATTAAGTCCCCGTACGAAGCAAAATAAACCAACTTAAACTACAATTTATGTAAGTCAATATATTGAATCTGGTTTAATAAGTCTAACTTAGTATTGAATATATGGTTAATATATTGATGGTTTATATGTAATTCTAATGAATTGACGTGTTTGTAAGGATGATTAAATGACGTTGTAACGAGTGTAAATGTTTAAATTATACCCCACGTAATTTTGAGATTTTTCATAGTTTTAAAGAAAAATGCAAATGAAGCAAAATGAAATAGAAATTGTGTTTTGAGGAAGTTACACTTATTAATAACCTCCCTTGAATCGTGCTTAACTATCTAACATTTCTCCAACACAACGGTGGTCGGCTACAAGTAGAACAAAGCATTTTACATTTGATGACGCACTTACAATTAAAGTTTTCCTGCTATGTAAGACTATTTTTGGAATTGTATAGTAACTTTGAAAATGTTTTTTCTATAATGCTTATCTTCTACGAGAGGTTCCCCACTTATATTTGAACAGTGTTGAACATCCCATATTTTCAACATGGCATTGTATATTCATATACACCCATTTGGTTTGTATTTGTAATTAAGTGAGAACCAACAATTCACATGTTTGTACAGGCATCCTTTTGAGTTTTTTTAATCCCACCAATGTTGTGAACATGTATAGATTGTAACCAATGTTGTTTTATCTTTAAGATTCCAATTTGTTTGGATGCAGCGTTGTTTGACTTTGTTCTTTACTATTATCGCGCAATAAATATGTGCTCTTAAGGTACCGAATGGTGTGTATGTGTTGGTGTATGGTGCTAGGCCTTGGTCAAAACACCATGAATCGGAAATTGTCGCCAGGAAAGCCATGTGGGGTACATTTTGCCCAAACAAACGGTTTTGAACATAAATGGCATACAATCGTCCGCTGATTTGTCCGTTTGTAGAAGAAATATGAGTTATATTTCATTAGTTATAACGAACAACAGCACATGTAATAAAACAGGTTGCTAACCCATGTAGCTTAACGAATGTCAACTTCTTGGTAGGGTCGTTGATATTTCTCATATAGCAGTCTGGTCATGTACCGTAAATATATCAATTTTAATGTATTGTCTTATCAGAGGTGACTCAGAGTTATTGATATAACCGTTCTGTTGTAGCATATATGATGGTTAAAGACGGTTGCCTCCCTTTAATTTTTGTTTTGTTTTTGCGTTTGTGAATACCAATATTTTTGTAGTTTGGCTTGTAATATTTTTGAAATTTCTATTTTGGTAGTTACAATGGATACTCTTTACTTCGTTGAAACCCATATTTTAGTTATTTGGTTGGTCCTCCTCATTATACACCCAATTAGAAATAGTCACTTTTTGGCATTTTTTAATATTTTGTGTTATTTCATTTATGTGCGCAACATGACAATAACCACCCTTCCAGTGACGAGTACTACTGATTATCTTCACAAAAACGGTACGCCAATGTTTCTTCGACTTCTTCATGGCGATTCGTTGGGAGTGTTTTGTCTTTAAAAAGCCCAAAGCAACATCCTCTTCAGAATTGGCAATTTCGGTTGGAACCATATTGCAAATATCCAAAACAATTATTCTATATGACGCCTGACACATTACTTCTCACTGTTCAAAAAATATATTTCATTTATATCGTGTTCGATTGAAGATATCGGAGATTCAGTACTGTTCAAATATAAGTGGGGCACCTCTCGTAGTCAAAACATATTCTCATATTATAAATTTATGTAAATGTTTTGACAAAGAGGTCTTCCTTTGGACCTCATTGGTTTTGTTTTGGATTGATTTTTACTTTAACTTGTTATTGTGTGTTTATGTTATATTTAACTATTGTTCGATGTCATAATGTATACATGTACAAACACGACAATAAAAATATCTTATCGTATATGTTTCACCAGCTGAAATTGAGTCATTCCCTCATTTTAAAATTAAAATTAAAACAACGTGGTTTGCAAATACTATATAAATTAAATTCACTCATATAGATAAACCATGTTTTTTGAGCCGTGACAGAATATCACATTTTCCAGCCATGGTATGTGACTATACCTGCTTTTGGGCCATGTATGGAACACCTTAACTGTCTTATATTAGCAAACAGTTCTATATAATGTCAATATTGCTAAACATAAATGCATGCGACCACTATATAATGGCAAAATATCTAAATAAAAACAAATGTTTTATCTACATATAAAGAAGTTATGCCTTTTTATATTGATGTTTTATCTACATGTAAAGAACTTATATCTTTATTTATTAAACAACTATCAATTATTAGCCCGTTAACACATAATTTACCTAGTCTAAGAAAAGCCATGCTTCCACTATATCAGGGAAAAAATCTATATCAGTTATCGACCCGAGCCGAAATGTGTTATAAAATCTGATTGGCTAATAGACAGGGCCAAAAAGTGATATAGATTTTCAGATGAAATTATGGAAAATCGATTTTTACTCACTAAAATGTATATAACTTTTTTATTCCTGAACGGACACATGCCATATGGGTATTCATTTTCTTAGTTAGATCATTTGCTACAATTAGGACTTATTTGGATGCAAAAATCTGAAAATTATCGCGGTCTTTTATGTCGGTCTAGTTAATTTGATGTGCTAAAGTAACATACGAAGAAAATTTTAAAATAATTTATACTTATTTAATAAAATTGTCAATAAATGGGTTATTTTATATTAACCCTGTTATTTATCCTCGGCCTACGGCCTCAGGCCAATACGACTGCCCTCGAACAAATATCAGGGCTAATATCAAATCATCCATTTATTAACATACAATATTAATGTTTTGTCATTATATATTCATCTTTTATATTTATATATGGAAATTTTGCCATTATAAAGTGGTCGCATGCATTTATGTTCTGCGATATTGACATACTATAAAACTGTTTGCTAATATAAGACAGTTAAGGCGTTCCATAGTCATGGATTACTTACTCTCATTGATCACATAATAATTATAATGCTTAAGGTGTTTCACCGCTTTTGAGTTTGGTGGAAGTTTCAACAGCACAGTAACTTAGGTATATTGTGAGCGTCTTATAACCGAGATCAAATAATACAAAATGCTTAAAATTGATTTTTCAGCATCTTCCCTTGTCTTAAAATCGCAATTGTACTGAACAGTTATTACGATTATATACTTTCAATGCAAATACTTTTGCATTTATTCCTGCATAATATAAACTAATACACACAGAAGTATCCGAATTAAAACGGTAAGCATGCTGAATTGTGCACTATTTTTTGAAAATAGAATAATCGCGAAATCTTAATACGACGGATGCAAAACGTTGATTAATGTTGTTACCTCCCCTGTTTTTCAGCGTTTCTGAAGTCACTAAAAGTGCAATTAAAATAAACTAGCCGTGCAATCGTCATGCAATTTTGCATGAAACTTCAATATTTGTCACCGTACTTGTCAAATCAGTATGTTGTTCAACGATTTATCATGTTAAATTCAAAAACGAAAGTTTACATATTTTAAAATAATATTCAAAAAATCATGCAACTTGCACAATATAACATAAAATTTACTGTTTGATACCTTATATACGAAATTTTATGTATACCACATTTTATGAAGATTGAATCAAAACTTTTTCGGTAAATTGCAATTTTCAGTTTTTAGGGGTTGTCCCCAAAATCCAAGAATACCTTAAAAAATAGCCGAGCAAAACTGTTGGGATTTTCCAGAATGATTGTTGTAAATGTTTTTTTTTATAAATATAACAGGTTTATATAGCATGTACAGAAAAATCCAACACAGGTGAATCACCTTAAGTCTTAATGCATAACCTATACCTATACGTCCCTTTGAGGGCATATAAACCTCCCTGCATGAATTAGTCAGGGCTCAAAAACATGGTTTATTTATCGGCCAGTATAGATTTATTATGTGCGCAAAATGTCATCTAAAATCACAGACAAAAATAGTTCGGGTTTGAAAAGCGACCGTTTAGAAAAGTGAGTACATTGTATATTACTTCGTTGATCGTTCACACCAATTACCGGTACTTCTACAGACGGTAGATTGTAGATATACCTAGGGACGTACTACTACAGACGGTAGATTGTAGATATACCTAGGGACGTACTACTACAGACGGTAGATTGTAGATATACCTAGGGACGTACTACTACAGACGGTAGATTGTAGATATACATAGGGACGTACTACTACAGACGGTAGATTGTAGATATACCTAGGGACGTACTACTACAGACGGTAGATTGTAGATATACCTAGGGACGTACTACTACAGACGGTAGATTGTAGATATACCTAGGGACGTACTACTACAGACGGTAGATTGTAGATATACCTAGGGACGTACTACTACAGACGGTAGATTGTAGATATACCTAGGGACGTACTACTACAGACGGTAGATTGTAGATATACCTAGGGACGTACTACTACAGACGGTAGATTGTAGATATACCTAGGGACGTACTACTACAGACGGTAGATTGTAAATATACCTAGGGACGTACTACTACACACGGTAGATTGTAAATATACCTAGGGACGTACTACTACAGACGGTAGATTGTAAATATACCTAGGGACGTACTACTACACACGGTAGATTGTAAATATACCTAGGGACGTACTGCTACAGGCGGTAGATTGTAGATATACCTAGGGACGTACTACTACAGACGGTAGATTGTAGATATACCTAGGGACGTACTACTACAGACGGTAGATTGTAGATATACCTAGGGACGTACTACTACAGACGGTAGATTGTAGATATACATAGGGACGTACTTCTACAGACGGTAGATTGTACATATACCTAGGGACGTGATATACCTAGGGACGTACTACTACAGACGGTAGATTGTAGATATACCTAGGGACGTACTACTACAGACGGTAGATTGTAGATATACCTAGGGACGTACTACTACAGACGGTAGATTGTAGATATACCTAGGGACGTACTACTACAGACGGTAGATTCTAGATATACCTAGGGACGTACTGCTACAGGCGGTAGATTGTAGATATACCTAGGGACGTACTACTACAGACGGTAGATTGTAGATATACATAGGGACGTACTACTACAGACGGTAGATTGTAGATATACCTAGGGACGTACTGCTACAGGCGGTAGATTGTAGATATACCTAGGGACGTACTACTACAGACGGTAGATTGTAGATATACCTAGGGACGTACTACTACAGACGGTAGATTGTAGATATACCTAGGGACGTACTACTACATGCGGTAGATTGTAGATATACCTAGGGACGTACTACTACAGACGGTAGATTGTAGATATACTTAGGGACGTACTACTACAGACGGTAGATTCTAGATATACCTAGGGACGTACTTCTACAGACGGTAGATTCTAGATATACCTAGGGGCGTACTTTGTTGATCGGATAAACAGAGACAACAAGACGGATATGTACACTTGAATGCTAATATGTCCGTAGAAGTTGTTAAACCATGTTGGAACCATATCATAATAAAACAGTGTTCCTAAAGCAACACAGGACAGCGCAAAACAACACCGATACCAAAAGAAGAATCGTACAATATGTAAGTTTCGCCTTCACGCAAATGTCAGCATTGCACAAAAATGTAATATAATTATATGCCAGTGGTTGTGATCACAGGTGGCTGTATCTGTGTTTAGAAAATAAGATTTAAAAAATTAAAACAACTCCGTCAATTAGCCAATACACTATCATAATTGTATATTAGCTCAGTGGCGGAATTTTTCTTTTTTTTTAATTTTATTTTTTAATCGTTTGCGGACCCAACACTGATACTGCCACCTGTGGTTGTGATTTTAATGTGCTAAATGCTCGTCATAAAGTATTGTCGCTCGTTGTTTTCCAATCTAATCGGCCAAATTACTATAAATACATTTTTTAATAAATATTCATTAATTATTGATAGCCCTTTCCGAGCAATTGATGTGCTATTAGCGATTATTATTAATAATTATGCCAATGTCATTTATAAAAATATATAATTATTATGCACATATTAGATCTAAATGACATTATGACAGCTCATACCATATTGTAAAATCACTTGTTTTCGTGGACATTAGAATTTCCCTGATTTTTGTGAAATGTTATTTAGTTGGACAATAACTTCCTTGATAATACAGCATAGAAAAGGACATCCTAGTTTAATATCCGACAGTTCGATCTTCACGGGGTCAAAGATTTCGCAGTTGACAACAACAACGATATCAACGAAAATTTACCCCCCGTGAAATATAATTATATTACTTTAGTTGGTATATGTAGATTAATTGGATTATTGCCTAATATATTCTACATTCCATAGAAATGTCAGATATTGGTTTTTGTTCTGCTAAATGTGGGAATGATTTCAGCTAGGCTCCGATCATTAGTCAGATTTGAGCTCTTGTCAAATAACGTGCAAGATCCCCTAGTTAGTAAATGTACGCGAAGCGGATTTAAACGAGTAATTAGGGTTATCTACTAATGGATAACCCATGTTATTGGAGGCATGAGGGCTTTTCGTTACTTGTAGGTTCTTTGCGCTATTTGAAAATGATGACGTAGGAGCACGTATGACGATACTTCCTTTTCCGGTTGATTTCTACACCAAGGATGGGTGATCAGTAAATCGTATCACATTTTGTCAAAAATATTCTTTCATCTGTTGATATGGAAGTGCGAATAATGCGAATCTATCAATCAAACATTGTTTAGTTTAATGTTGGGTTGTTTTTCGATAGATTTGTTAAAATAATTTGAGATATTGTTGGATAGATTGTTTGAATTTGGGTCAGCTGATTCGGTAGGTTAGACATGCCGTGACGATGGCACTAATCCATATGAATGAAATTAATCGACGTTAGCGATTGTAAGTCTCAGACCAATAATTCATGTTGTAAAATGATTGTACATTGGTATTTTGTGTCTTGTCCTTGATGTCGTTTGCACTGTTTTGCCATTCAAATGTTTAGAACTAGCATTGAGTTCTCTGCCCATAATTCCTACGTCATCACTGTGCTGTGACGCACATTCTGACAGGACAAGTAGAACTAGCATTGAGTTCTCTGCCCATAATTCCTACGTCATCACTGTGCTGTGACGCACATTCTGACAGGACAAGTGCGGCTCGTGAGGGGTTACGTCAATCCATATTTTATAGAACTATAATAATTATTATTCATATTGGTACAGGCGCGGGTCGTGAGAGGAAACGAGATTCCAAATTTTGTAGATGTACGTATATGCATGCAGGTGCAGTTCTTGAGGAGAGACAGAATTCTACAATATGATTGTTTTGTTATTATCAAAAATGACTGATTATTCTTTGAAATTTTGTTGTTTACAGAAGTGGTAAGGTGCTTGGGTTGACACTGCGGTGCATTGTGCACATAGGCCTGCGTGTTCTGTAATCATTGTAATATGCATAGTCGTACAGGCGCGGTTCTAACGGATTTTGTAGAACTTTTGCTATAGAATACATTGTATAATATTTGTATTACAGGTGCGTTTTGTGAGGGCATACGACATTATGGATTGTTTAGTTTATTATAAAAGTATTAGATCTACATGACTTTTGTGAAGTTCGTGGGGAGATTCGAAATTCCATATTTCATAAAGAATAGTTGTACAGGTGCTGTTCATGAAGGGATATTGCATTACTGATTTTGTGGAACTATAGTATTACAGGTGCGGTTACAGAGGGTATACGCCATTCCTAATTTGGTTGAACTATAGCATTACAGGTGCGGATAGAGAGGGGATACGCAATTCCAGATTTGGTTGAACTATAATATTACAGGTGCAGTTAGAGAGGGGATATGCAATTCCAGATTTGGTTGAATTATAGTATTACAGGTGCGGTTACAGAGGGGATACGCAATTCCTGATTTGGTTGAATTATAGCATTACAGGTGCAGTTAGAGGGGAATCGAAATTCCAGATTTGGTTGAATTATAGTATTTCAGGTGCGGTTGCACAGGGGAATCGAAATTCCAGATTTGGTTGAATTATAGTATTTCAGGTGCGGTTACAGAGGGGATACGAAATTCCAGATTTGATGGAGCTTTAGTTTTACAGGTGCAGTTTGAGAGGGGATGCAAAATACAAGATTTTGTTGAACGATAGTAATAGTATTACAGGTGCGGCTCGATGGGGCATAGAAAATTTCAGATTTGGTTGAATTATAGTATTACAGATGCGGTTCGAGAGGGGTGATGAAATTCCAGATTTGGTTGACCTAGAGTATTATTAGTTCGGTTCGAGAGGGGATACGAAATTTCAGACTTTCTCGAACTATTATAGTATTACAGGTGCGGTTCGAGAGGGGATGCGAAATTTCAGATTTTGTCAAACGATAGAATTAATAATTACAGGTGCGTGTCTAGAGGATATTCGACATATTTAGTATCGTAGGTGCAGATCTTTTAGGGGACATGGTGGTTGCGTTTGTGATATATAGGTGCGGCTAGAGAGGCGATACGAGATTTTATTAGATTTTGTAGAAATGCAGTATAAGATGTGTTGTAGTGCCATGTCGTTCATGACGTGATACCATATTCCAGATTTGTAAATCTAAAATATTAATAAGTTTGCTTAGTAATCAGGTGCGTTACATAATGTTACCAAGAATCTTAGATATTCCTGATATAAAAAATCTATAATATTAATATGCACAGTAGTGATGCAGTGCAGATGCTGTTCAAAAGGTGCCATATATGCAATATAGTATATCGTAATTTATGACATGCAGAGTATTACTACAGGTGCGGATCATGAAATAAAATGGTGGGAGTTTGCTTTTGTTAAATTCAGTATGCATACAGTTGTGGTTTGCGAGGGGACACTTTGTTCAATAATTTATAATATACAGTAATTTGGAGTGTTCACGGTGCTTGTATCTACATGTCAATTGACGATGTGTGTCCATGTTTTTTCAAATTAGCATAAACAACTTGCAACGTGTCGACATTTATTTTCAGTGCAGGTGCGGTTTCCAAGGAGATACTGGATTTAGGATTATTGTTCACTTAGTTGTTTGTTTAATTCACGATGTAATTCACGATGGTTGTTTAATTTTATGATAAAGTTTACATATCAGCATTTGCCAATGTTGGATTGAACGAACTTGAGCACCGTGTTTTAGAATTGTTAATGTTGTTAATTCATGGTTTGTTCAGCGTTGTGATTATCGGTTGATACGTGTGCAGTAAATGGGAAATGAGGAAGAGTGTGTACATTCAAATTAATAATGGACAATAAATGTTTAAAAGGAGATTCAGTATCATTTTGGTAAACGTAAAGCGAAGTTAATTAGCTAAACGGTAAATAAAATCCGCATATGTCTGTGAAAATTTCAATTCTAAAATACAAAACCCGTAATGGTAATATGAATGCTACCAGTACATGTAGTTTAGCAATGCAGTGTAGTGTGCTTCATAGTTCATACAGCGATCGGTTGCTAATTGCATGATCTTTTATATAATAGATGCAATTTATTTTGTGGGGACTTCATTTTTAGAAAACTTTGTAGCTTACTTTCCGAATTTTACATGTCGTGCTAAGCTCGGTGCTAGGATAATTCGGGATTTAGAAATATTATGTTAATATGAATTGCTTTGCATTCTGTGATGGAGCAAAGACGCGATATTTTAAACGAGAAATTTTCATTAACATAGTTTCAGTCACTGGTTGTCAATCTGGCGAATATTACTTGGACTATCAGACATGAGACATGTATACTTTTGTGCGGCTACTTTTGTTTGGTTCATTTCACGTGTTTTTGTACAAACCTGCTGATGCTTGGTTGGCAATTATAGCTACGTGTATTTATTCGGTCATGAGGTGGTATATTTTACATGGCCTTAGTGTTGATAGTTAATTAAGTAACAACGCACATAGAGTGATTTAGAGATGGTTCCAGTTGTTATAAATGTTACATAAAGGTCGTGTTGCATATTGATAGTACGATACTTGTTAGGCGATCGGCGAACCCAAAGTCATGCAGCCTGTTCGACAGTTGTCCTATGAATATTTCCCATTAATCACAAACATTGGAACCGTTTCCGGAATTTCGCACCAAAAGCACTGTTGGGTCCTCAGTAGATTCCAAATTTTCCGATTCAGTCAGACCATGATTTACGATATAAGAGTAATAAGAGTACTTGGGTGTTAAACACACTCTTTTCTGAAGCTAAGTAATTGCATATTCTAACGGAGTCTTTAAACAAGTTAGCGCAGGTGATGGAGCTGCATGTCGTTATACGGATTTAGAGTTTGTTAAGGGAATCCAATCAATTATCCAATTATGAGTGACGTACATGCTATCAGCAGCAATTTAACTTGCTTTCGCCGCATTTAACTTGATGGCGAGTTGGGGTTACGGGCGAAATAATGTTCTTAATGATATTATTCTAAATGCGGATAGTACAATTTTCATAAGGAACTATAGCTGATCACTTTAACAAAATACTTATTACGATAAATCGGACTAGTAGTGCAATGTATAATTGATAACTGTTAAATTTTCAGACAGTGGGAGACGTTTCCTTAGCTATTTCATTTTCATGTTTCGTGCATACATGTAGTATTTGCTATTATCTATTACTGTTATCTTGTGTAGTATTAATCAAGGGCTGATATATTGTTTAGTCTTTTGGGACTTATATTGTTTAGCCTTATCGGGCTTATACAGTGATATCCTTTTGGAGCTTATTTATATTGCTTGGCCTTGTCTTTTGGGGCTCATGTATTGTGGTTACACTGATAGCCTTGTGGTGCTTATTTAAATTATATTGCTTAGCCTTGCATTTTGGGGTCCATGTATTGTGGTTACACCGATGGACTGTGGTGCTTATTTAAATTATATATTGCTTAGCCTTGCATTTTGGGGTCCATGTATTGTGGTTACACTGATAGCCTTGTGGTGCTTATTTAAATTATAAATTGCTTAGCCTTGCCTTTTGGGGCCAATGTATTGTGGTTGCACTGATAGCCTTGTGGTGCTTATTTAAATTATAAATTGCTTAGCCTTGCCTTTTGGGGCCAATGTATTGTGGTTGCACTGATAGCCTTGTGGTGCTTATTTAAATTATAAATTGCTTAGCCTTGCCTTTTGGGGCCAATGTATTGTGGTTGCACTGATAGCCTGATGGTGTTTATTTAAATTGCTTAGCCTTGACCTTTGAGGCCAATGTATTGTGGTTGCATTGACAGCCTATTGGGACGTATTTATATTGCTTAGCCTTGCCCTTTTGGCCCATGTATTGTGGCTACACTGGTAGCCTTGTGGTGATTATTATAATTATATTGCTTGGCCTTGCCAGTTGGGGCCCGTGTATTGTGGGTTTTAACAAAAAACTAACGTTATAAATATAATATAGTGTTCATATTTTCAAGGAAACTATTGTGTCAGTGTCTTCTAACAGTAACTGTTGCTTAGAATGAATGTGGTCAAATGTGTGGTACTGTAGCAGTCTGCGAATTTAGAACTTGTCCGAATAATTTGCCCGACGGCTAAGGTTGCTTGTCCGAATACATGTGCATGACACATGTATGCTAACTTCGCCGCCTGCTACAGAACGTGGTTCCCGTGCTCATCCAGCAATCTGTCTCTGGATATTTCGCTGTGCCAAAACTTAATTTTGGCGACTTAATTTTGGCGTTGACGAAATCTTGATCGAGAATCTGCGATGTCGTCATTTGGCCGACAGCGATATCCAAACTCAAATATTGTTTTTCAAAAGTTCAGTAATATAGCGATTCAAATCTCGTTATTTAGAAAATAATTATATAAATTATATTATTGGTACCGTAGCTTCTGAGGTTGGTGTTTCGTCATGGGCCTTGTGTTTGGTGTCTGATTCCCAGGGCCATTCGCAATTCAGTGTGTGGCGAGATATGGGCTTCAGTAGTTCAGGTATTTAGACATTTTGGACACACTTTAAATTAAGCCCTTTGGGCCACAGTTCAAATTTAGCCTTTAGGCCACAGTTCAAATTTAGCCTTAATTTAGGGCTTATATATTTTGGTAGTCTGTTGGGGCTTATTTATTGTTAAGCCTATTTTGGCAGCCCAGTGGGGCTTATTTATTGTTAAGCCTATTTGGCAGCCCAGTGGGGCTTATTTATTGTTAAGCCTATTTTGGCAGCCCAGTGGGGCTTATTTATTGTTAAGCCTATTTTGGCAGCCCAGTGGGGCTTATTTATTGTTAAGCCTATTTTGGCAGCCCAGTGGGGCTTATATATTGTTTAGCCTATTTTGGCAGCCTATTGTGGCTTAACGGATTGCTGTCAAAGGTCGCCCTTAACGACGATTTGTCCGGTGTCCTGTTAACCTATTTGGTTAGCAAGATGAATGCGGGAACCACGCCCATTCTTCCAAACTACAAACATTCGACCAACCGATGTGCTCTATCATGATTTGAAATGTTATTGTAACTAATTCATTTGTCTAAATTATATGAGTGGAAATTGACTTCGTATTAATTGTTTATTGCTTCAATTGGATGCGGGGCAGCAGAGTTCATGGATGATAGCTAAACTTTCTTAAGATCGTTATATAAGTAGTATTTACATGTTTACTTCAATTAGAAAATAGTTTTCATCCATGTGCTTGTTGGTAGGCATCCTGTTGTCCTCTGATCTCCCAATAATTAGGGTTATCTACTAATGGATAACCCATGTTATTGGAGGCATGAGGGCTTTTCGTTACTTGTAGGTTCTTTGCGCTATTTGAAAATGATGACGTAGGAGCACGTATGACGATACTTCCTTTTCCGGTTGATTTCTACACCAAGGATGGGTGATCAGTAAATCGTATCACATTTTGTCAAAAATATTCTTTCAACCCACCCACCCCCTCCAATAAAAACATTTTTTGTATTTGTGTTAATTTGCATAACACTTTATAGTTTTGTTTCAGAAGGCAAATGTTGTGTAGGTCAAGTATTTCTTAAAAAGTAAACAATCTTCTTTTCATTGTTTTCCTGCTTTTGTTTGTTTGTCTTTTGCAGATTATTGGTGAACTCGTGTATGTGAGCTTGTGTGTACAGTATTAACAAGAACAGTAGAACATCAACAACGGCGTGGGTACCTGGATTTGTGTTTATTGTTACAAAAGTGCGACCGGCGACAGCGATATCCAAACTCAAATATTGTTTTTCAAAAGTTCAGTAATATAGCGATTCAAATCTCGTTATTTAGAAAATAATTATATAAATTATATTATTGGTACCGTAGCTTCTGAGGTTGGTGTTTCGTCATGGGCCTTGTGTTTGGTGTCTGATTCCCAGGGCCATTCGCAATTCAATGTGTGGCGAGATATGGGCTTCAGTAGTTCAGGTATTTAGACATTTTGGACACACTTTAAATTAAGCCCTTTGGGCCACAGTTCAAATTTAGCCTTTAGGCAACAGTTCAAATTTAGCCTTAATTTAGGGCTTATATATTTTGGTAGTCTGTTGGGGCTTATTTATTGTTAAGCCTATTTTGGCAGCCCAGTGGGGCTTATTTATTGTTAAGCCTATTTGGCAGCCCAGTGGGGCTTATTTATTGTTAAGCCTATTTTGGCAGCCCAGTGGGGCTTATTTATTGTTAAGCCTATTTTGGCAGCCCAGTGGGGCTTATTTATTGTTAAGCCTATTTTGGCAGCCCAGTGGGGCTTATATATTGTTTAGCCTATTTTGGCAGCCTATTGTGGCTTAACGGATTGCTGTCAAAGGTCGCCCTTAACGACGATTTGTCCGGTGTCCTGTTAACCTATTTGGTTAGCAAGATGAATGCGGGAACCACGCCCATTCTTCCAAACTACAAACATTCGACCAACCGATGTGCTCTATCATGATTTGAAATGTTATTGTAACTAATTCATTTGTCTAAATTATATGAGTGGAAATTGACTTCGTATTAATTGTTTATTGCTTCAATTGGATGCGGGGCAGCTGAGTTCATGGATGATAGCTAAACTTTCTTAAGATCGTTATATAAGTAGTATTTACATGTTTACTTCAATTAGAAAATAGTTTTCATCCATGTGCTTGCTGGTAGGCATCCTGTTGTCCTCTGATCTCCCAATAACACAATTAAAGTTGAAGTTTGAATGAGAAAACGACTTTGATGTGACAATTCAGCTCGCTTTTCATAGATATTTATTATTATTTTGTAAAAAGTGGACTATATGAATAGTTACATGTTGTGTCCAGAAACAGCCTAATAGTATACTTTTTATTGCACAGGAGAAGGCTAAATATTTACTTTGGGGTGTTACGGTGCATCTTTTGCTATTTGAACAACTTAATACAGTAAATGTGCTGAATATGTTTAGAACTGACAAACAATTATATCCTGTTTTGCAAGGACAAAACACATACGAATGACAATAAATTATGACCTGTGCTACATAATAAATCATTTATTCGTAATCTTCGGGAAGTGATTGCTTATTTCGTTAACATATAACATTGTAAGCTTTGTCGAAAGACGGGGGGGATGCAGTCATCGAAGAAAAGACTAGGAAACCTCAGTGGCAAGCATTCATGTGTTCAATGACAGTTGCCATTATTTCAGTGGCAAGCATTCATGTGTTCAATGACAGTTGCCATTATTTCAGTGGCAAGCATTCATGTGTTCAATGACAGTTGCCATTATTTCAGTGGCAAGCATTCATGTGTTCAATGACAGTTGTCATTATTTCAGTGGCAAGCATTCATGTGTTCAATGACAGTTGTCATTATTTCAGTGGCTAGCATTCATGTGTTCAATGACAGTTGCCATTATTTCAGTGGCAAGCATTCATGTGTTCAATGGCAGTTGCCATTATTTCAGTGGCTAGCATTCATGTGTTCAATGGCAGTTGCCATTATTTACTTTTCCATTTGTGTACTTTTTTTGAAACGGATATTAGAACAGATAAATTAACACAACTTTAAATAGTTGTTTTCGATAGTATTGTGTATATTGAAACTGAAATGTTGGAATCATAGGTTGACCTGAAGAAATACCCCGATGACTATTCGGTATAGATCTACCCCGATTTTGTTTAGGGTTAGATCTATAGACTAAATCACTAAACCATTATTATAACCTTTCAATACGTGTTTTTCAAATTTACATGTATCCCTATTGACGCTACTTCTTTATCGCAACGAGGGTTTGAGAGCAAGACGTTGAACTGACTAAATAACGAAAAAGTAACAAGTTACTGTGTTTGTAGTAACTGAAGAAATCACTGTTTGTCATTACTACACTTTTTGTGCCATAATTACTAAAATATATGATTAAGACGTTTTGAACCAATGCTCACTTCTTAGATACTTTGTAAGTTTATATCGTGCAGCAAAGGGAGATAATATTTGGTCCGACTTCAGTGAATGGTGTCTAGTATGAAATAGTTCAACAGCAATGGTTTATCTTAGACAAATGTTGTGGAAGTAGACACTTTACTTCTTATTCTCATCACAATGACAATGTATAACATTTCACAAGAACGGTACAACATGACAGAACTATCGCATGTAAATACTTCCTCAGATGCGACGAAAGAAGTATACGATGACAATCTGGATATAATTAGGATTAAACTAACATATTTTACCTATGTATTTCTTAGTTTACAACTTGCCATAGGTTTGACGGGGAATACTATTTCTCTGATAGTGTGGGTTAAAGGTAAATAATGTAGTAAAATTGCCTGTTCCTTATATTTCAAAATGCTCGCAGTCAGTGACATCTTGGCCCTTATGACGGGTTTCTGGTATTACGTGTTAGCTGTAGAATTTGATTTAGACAGCGGTTATTCTCATTCGGTTTACTGCATTATGTACTCATTTTTCTACAGCTATGCGCCACAACTTTCCACGTGGCTGGTTGTATGTATTTCAATCGAGAGGGTGCTCAGTTTAACATTTCCTTTTTCCTTCAGACCACGTGGAGCAAAACAACGCGCAAAACTTGTACTCTTGGTATTAATCATAGTTCTAACCGGGATAAACAGTCATGCTTTCGTTGTTGAACATAGTTACATATTTTGCCATATAAAATATGGTTACGTATCATTTTACTTGGTCATGCGGGAAGTATCATCTATATGGACACTACTCGTGCTTCCATTTTGTCTTATTATGACATGTAACATAGTGATACTAATACAGCTATATTTAAGGAAACGCAGCATTGCAGTGAACAGGACACAGAGCGAACAACGTGTTGCCATGTTCACCAAGTTATCCATTGCAAGCGGTGTTTTATTGGCAGTGTCTTTGGTCCCTTCACTGCTGTATGAGCTGTCTGGTTATAACTATAAGGTATTTGATTCGACGTATGCAACATATTTACCACTACACTATTCCTCCAAAAATACTCTTTTCCTCAATAACTGTTTCAATATCGTGGTATATTGTTACAGTAGCTCTCAGTTCCGGTCTGATGTAAGGAGTTTATGTACGAGGCGACGTGCTCTCAGTTCTGGTCTGATTTAAGGAGTTTATGTACGAGGCGATGTGCTCTCAGTTCCGGTCTGATGTAAGGAGTTTATGTACGAGGCGACGTGCTCTCAGTTCCGGTCTGATTTAAGGAGTTTATGTACGAGGCGACGTGCTCTCAGTTCCGGTCTGATGTAAGGAGTTTATGTACGAGGCGACGTGCTCTCAGTTCCGGTCTGATGTAAGGAGTTTATGTACGAGGCGACGTGCTCTCAGTTCCGATCTGATTTAAGGAGTTTATGTACGAGGCGACGTGCTCTCAGTTCCGGTCTGATGCAAGGAGTTTATGCACGAGGCGACGTGCTCTCAGTTCCGGTCTGATGTAAGGAGTTTATGCACGAGGCGACGTGCTCTCAGTTCCGGTCTGATGTAAGGAGTTTATGTACGAGGCGACGTGCTCTCAGTTCCGGTCTGATTTAAGGATTTTATGTACGAGGCGACGTGCTCTCAGTTCCGGTCTGATGTAAGGAGTTTATGTACGAGGCGACGTGCTCTCAGTTCCGGTCTGATGTAAGGAGTTAATGCACGATGCGACGTGCTCTCAGTTCCGGTCTGATGCAAGGAGTTTATGCACGAGGCGACGTGCTCTCAGTTCCGGTCTGATGTAAGGAGTTTATGTACGAGGCGACGTGCTGTCAGTTCCGGTCTGATGTAAGGAGTTTATGCACGAGGCGACGTGCTGTCAGTTCCGGTCTGATGTAAGGAGTTTATGTACGAGGCGACGTGCTCTCAGTTCCGGTCTGATGTAAGGAGTTTATGTACGAGGCGACGTGCTCTCAGTTCCGGTCTGATGTAAGGAGTTTATGTACGAGGCGACGTGCTCTCAGTTCCGGTCTGATGTAAGGAGTTTATGTACGAGGCGACGTGCTGTCAGTTCCGGTCTGATGTAAGGAGTTTATGCACGAGGCGACGTGCTCTCAGTTCCGGTCTGATGTAAGGAGTTTATGTACGAGGCGACGTGCTCTCAGTTCCGGTCTGATTTAAGGATTTTATGTACGAGGCGACGTGCTCTCAGTTCCGGTCTGATTTAAGGATTTTATGTACGAGGCGACGTGCTGTCAGTTCCGGTCTGATGTAAGGATTTTATGTACGAGGCGACGTGCTCTCAGTTCCGGTCTGATTTAAGGATTTTATGTACGAGGCGACGTGCTCTCAGTTCCGGTCTGATGTAAGGAGTTTATGTACGAGGCGACGTGCTCTCAGTTCCGGTCTGATGTAAGGAGTTTATGTACGAGGCGACGTGCTCTCAGTTCCGGTCTGATGTAAGGAGTTTATGCACGAGGCGACGTGCTCTCAGTTCCGGTCTGATTTAAGGATTTTATGCACGAGGCGACGTGCTGTCAGTTCCGGTCTGATGTAAGGAGTTCAGTGCTACAGCTAGGATTCAAAAATAGAAGGGAGCTCTTGTTGAGAGGGGCACTTTTATGCGCGCCGTCGCCTCTCACTTGGGGCACTGTGTGTATGTGTGGACGTTCATAAGAACAACATCTGTCTATCTACACCAGGCCCTATGAAATGATTATAAAACCTTTTTCATGCTCAACTCAACTATCATTCAACTTTCTATCTAATAAATAACTTTTTACTGAAAGAAGCATTTAAACATGAGTATGAAATTGGGTTGAACATTCCAAAAGTCTTATAATCCTAGGACCAGGGGTTGTAGTCACAAAGCATCTCAGTAGAAATTCAAAACTTATGACTTTTCTTAAAATCAAACAAATGTTAAATCATAAAATTATTTATCTATTTCCACTAAGATGCTTTTTGAATACCAGCCCAGAAATTGAGAATCATCAAATCTTGGATGTAACATTCCCTCAGGACTGTCTCTCATCATAGTTGTGACAAATATTGTTTTTACTCATAACTGATAAAACACCTTAAGAAACAACTTCAACATGTTAAATATAATATATAAATTTTAATTCTATCATTGGTTTCATCATAAAGGTTTCATGTATATAAATAATGCTTATAAAGTTCTTAATGTGAGTGTATATTTAGAATGTTTGTTATTGTGTGTTTTCATATTTCTATAATGCAATGTTGAATGGTTTTGTATAATATAAACTAGTTTATATTGTGTAAAGTGTTATTATGCAAGTACATCAATGAGACAAACATAAAGAATAAATATATATATATAAATATAAACAACATAGGCTTTTAACAGTGAAACATTGTTTGTTAAAAAATAGTTCACAGTCAAGAGTGTCTGACTCAAGCAAAACAACTAAAAGTAGAAGCAGTTCTACAAATCATGCATTGTTTTCAGTTTCCTCTACATAAATGGAACAACAAGTAAATTGCACAAGGTGACACCATATCTATCAGTTTCACCATCATCATCATCATTAAATGGATGCTAAGACAAAACATTTATAACACATGGTTTTTAAAATATGTCATTTTGACACTGTCCTTTTACCATTCATGAGAGCTACATTTCACTGAAAGTCTACACCTTTCTAGTTTTTTTAACAAACTTCTTGGACATGTTTTCAAGATAAGACTCAAAGTCACTGTCATTGCAGTTCAGCTTGATATTCAGCAACATTGTGAGAGTGGATGTGTTCATAGAAGACCTGTGACTTGTTTTTATCAATTTTACTTGGGAAAACACACGTTCGACCTCAGCAGTACTTAGAGGTAGACACATAGCTACTGCTACCAGTTTAGCAACTCAATTTATGCACGAGGTGACGTGCTGCTGTACCAACAACAACGCTGATTGCTTCATGATTTTAAACAAATACCTTGCCAATTATTATTATCATTATAATTATTATTATCTTCACCGCCTGAAATGGCGAACCCCAACATATATGCTGGGAAAGCTCAATACAATCATTAATACCGTGAATAACCCATTACCACTAAACATGCACAGTTATAAATGAATTTACAACATTCAATAATAGTGAAAATACATGAGAAAACAATTCATATACAAAAGTTCGATTTGGTACATATACGGACACTACAGCCCACGTGTTTTAGAACTAAAATAAGGTTATATTGTCTTTATACAGTTTATATCTGGTGATATGTAGCTTGAATAAAAGTCTCCGTATGTTAAATTCTAGTTTTTTTTAATTCTTGCCAATGAATTCATGATTGGTTTAGAAAGAATGAATTAATTGTCTAAGGATGAGACAGACGACGTGACATATCCGGTGATTGTGATTGGTTAAGACAGACCACGTGGCATGTCGGGGAATTATGATTGTTTAAAACAGGCAACGTAGCATTTCCGTGAATTATGATTATTTAAGACAGACTGCATGAATTGTCCGGTGATTGTGATTGAATAAGACTGACCATGTAGCATGTTCGGGAATTATGAATCATGTAGATTCTCTTGGATTTGATCAAATAAATATGCATTAATTATAATCACACAAATAACAGGAACATCAAATATTCCTATCGAAATGAACATATTTTATATTTAATTGAAATGCTTAAATACTTCATATCAATATAAGCCCTAATAACTTATTTCCGATCAGATAATGTTGTCAAAAAATAGACCAATTGCTGGTTGACATCAATGTCCCCGGATATTTTCGATGTAAAGCTTATTGTTGCTATCCGGTCGGTATTAATGTCCAGAGATTGTTTCGGTGTAAACGTTATGGTGCTATCTGGTCCGTATTTATGTCCATGGATAGTTTCGGTGTACAGCTTATTGTTGCTAACTGGTCGGTATTGATTTCAAGGGATAGATTCGGTGTAAAGCTTATTGTTCTATCTGGTCGGTATTAATGTCCAGTGATAGCTTCGGTGTAAAGCGTATTGTTGCTATCTGATCCGTATTAATGTCCAGAGACAGTTTCGGTGTAAATGTTATTATTGCTATCTGGTCTGTATTAATGTCCAGTGATAGCTTCGGTGTAAAGCGTATTGTTGCTATCTGGTCGGTATTAATGTCCAGAGATAGTTTCGGTGTAAAGCTTATTGTTGCTATCTGGTCGGTATTAATGTCCAGGGATAGTTTCGGTGTTGAAGTTATTGTTGCTATCTGGTCGGTATTAATGTCCAGGGAGAGTTTCGGTGTAAAGCTTATTGTTGCTATCTGGTCGGTATAAATGTCCAGGGAGAGTTTCGGTGTTGAATTTTATTGTTGCTATCTGGTCGGTATTAACGTCAACAGATAGTTTCGGTGTAAAGTTTATTGTTGCTATCTGGTCGGTATTAACGTCAACAGATAGTTTCGGTGTAAAGCTTATCGTTGCTATCTGGTCAGTATTAATGTCAAGGGATAGATTCGATGTAAAGTACACTTAACTAATGTTCTAACTACACTGATAGTATAATTGTACTTTTTATATGATAGAAGTACAAGTACACTAATTTAACATTGAATATAAAGATGTACATCATATTTCATTGATTTTATTCTATCGAAATGACAATTATCAGGTGAAATATCAAAATAATAATGTTTTATCATGGTAGAGGTTAACATCAAAAGTAATAAAGTTGTCAATAACGACTGTATCTGCCATTGGCTCTCGCTACCGCCTGGAATCGCTGTTGAATTGATATGAATAAAGTGTCCAAAGACCCCCTGAGGTAGTCAGTTCAGCCTACACAGTCCAAATCGGATTCAGGTCTGGTGACTTTGATCGATGAAAAGTTCAATATTTTTATCCTCTTGATGGCGATGAGCCAAACGTAGACGTGCTCTACGATGTTGGACGGTTAGTGACAGTCCACAAAATGGTCTGCGTATTCTACCAAGACAAGCTGCAACGTATACATTACGTTTTAGGAACTTAATGAACGACCATGAAGTCCAACGTATGCTTGTGCTGTTTCAACTGCGGCGCATCTCCGATTGAACAGCTAACTAACAATGATAAATCTATCTTGTCTCGCACTTATGACTTTCTGTCGGGCTGCCTATGGGGGCCATTCACACTTCCGGTTCGCCTGCATTTGACCATCAGACTTGTGATAGATCATTTTGTACGTTGGTTATTCTTACGACCTGAAAACAACGATGTGTTGACAAGTACGAGACTAGAAAGTTTGTACAAGACAGAATATCAGTCGTTTTTAGTACAAAATGGTCAAACTAATGCACAATAATTTCATGTACCTCAGAATGTGATGGTCCTCTCTAAACAAGACCCACATCCCTGGCCCTATCGTCACTCGACATACGAGGCATTGTGTTTTGTCGAACAGACAAACGTCTGAGAAGTAATTCACCACGTGTAATCAATTTCCCGCCAAACACTGTGATTTTGTACCATAATACATTCATGCAAAACAATCACGTGATCGAGTTGTCAAAACATCGAAATATTGAAAACGCTATCGTTTTAATCGAGAATTCAAAATTTCGCGTAATTCGACATAGCAGTTGTTCAGATATTCAAATTTAAAATCGGTGTAGTCAGAACATTGGTCAAGTGTATTAGTGGATTACGATATGATGTTCTCTTTTATCTTATTTTAATAAATGGATCCACTGATGAATGCATAATAAATATAATGCCTTGTTTTATTTGTTTATAAGCAATAAAACAATTCTCATCTTGTGAGTAAGACCACGGGTCCGTGAATAGTGTCCTAGGGTATCCTTATATACATAGTATAATATAAGGATGCCCTAGGACAGTTTTCACTGACCCGTGTGAGTAAGACTGTCTCATGAATGCAACCAATAAGATAATAATTTGACTCATAGTAATCAAAACTATTCATATAGTGACTTATATATATGTATATAATTAGTCTTTAAAGCGTTGTGTACGCGAGAAATAAATCAGTGAGGGTTATTAAATTATTAGATTCATGCCTGTACCCCGTGCCGCATTTCCATTGTTCCAATAGCTTGTACAAAGTTTAGTTTAGGTTTCAGTTAAACTATACATGTAAACACGTATATTCAGGCACTGACCGACAAGCGAGGAGTAGTGCATTAGTAATTTGAATTTTTAACATCAGCAAATCATCGTACTATCAAGAAGCAGTCAGTTTTTGTATTCAAAAGTTTTGAATTACGTGACTGTTCTATACTAGTATTTGTGTAACCATTTATATGCTTTTCTCTGTTATACTGTAATATTGTTTTGTTCTTACAGTGTATTATTTTGCTGAATGGTCATATACTGACATTACCATCATTATCATTTTGAATATGCTTTAGTTCACATTTACTGTATATACTGCATTCTGTCATGTATATTTGTACATACTGTTGGGCTTCAAGCCTTATGTTTGAAATAAATTATCTATATATCTATCATTTATTATGAAGCAGTTTGCAGTGTTCTGGTTGACTATGAGGTGGAGTGTAATATAAGCAATGCTCATCGGATAATGTTGCTAATGTAATGTTTCAATACGTTGACATAATTGTCTAAATCCCAACAGTTGATGTAAAACTAACTTCGTAGAGTTTTGACGTTTTAATGTAGTTTTCAACAAAAGTATAATTCAGAACGTTAAAAGTTAATTCAGATTGTAACTCTGTCTAAGACGGTCCTGAATGGATAGTTACTTATGAGGTAATTCTCTAACAAACAAGACAATGAAAACAACAACGACAACAGGAACGAGATATATTCAGTATTATGAATTCCCCATAAACATAGAAAACCTGAGTAGTTTCCCCGATCTGTAATCAGACACCAACCTTCCGACATTACACATGTTTATGTGGTATTCCTATCATCGCCCCATAATACATTGTTCGTATTCTTCATGTCCGGGGGATAAATATTTCTGTTGACAATCACATAACTTCTCTAGCACTGTACAATAGCAAGCATGTATCGTGACCTCACTTTGTACCAAGCATGTATCGTGACCTCCCATCGTATCAAGCATGTATCGTAACCTCACTTTGTATCAAGCATGTATCGTGACCTCACTTTGTACCAAGCATGTATCGTGACCTCCCATTGTATCAAGCATGTATCGTGATCTCTCTTTGTATCAAGCATGTATCGTGACCTCACTTTGTACCAAGCATGTATCGTGACCTCCCATTGTATCAAGCATGTATCGTAACCTCACTTTGTATCAAGCATGTATCGTGACCTCCCATTGTATCAATCATGTATCGTGACCTCCCATTGTATCAATCATGTATCGTGATCTCTCTTTGTATCAAGCATGTATCGTGACCTCACTTTGTACCAAGCATGTATCGTGACCTCCCATTGTATCAAGCATGTATCGTAACCTCACTTTGTACCAAGCATGTATTGTGACCTCCCATTGTATCAAGCATGTATCGTAACCTCCCATTGTATCAAGCATGTATCGTAACCTCACTTTGTACTAAGCATGTATCGTGACCTCCCATTGTATCAAGCATGTATCGTAACCTCACTTTGTATCAAGCATGTATCGTGACCTCACTTTGTATCAAGCATGTATCGTGACCTCACTTTGTATCAAGCATGTATCGTAACCTCCCATTGTATCAAGCATGTATCGTGACCTCCCATTGTATCAAGCATGTATCGTGACCTCACTTTGTACCAAGCATGTATCGTGACCTCCCATTGTATCAAGCATGTATCGTTACCTCACTTTGTACCAAGCATGTATCGTGACCTCCCATTGTATCAAGCATGTATCGTGACCTCCCATTGTATCAAGCATGTATCGTAACCTCCCATTGTATCAAGCATGTATCGTAACCTCCCATTGTATCAAGCATGTATCGTAACCTCACTTTGTACCAAGCATGTATCGTGACCTCCCATTGTATCAAGCATGTATCGTAACCTCACTTTGTATCAAGCATGTATCGTGACCTCACTTTGTATCAAGCATGTATCGTGACCTCCCATTGTATCAATCATGTATCGAGATCTCTCTTTGTATCAAGCATGTATCGTGACCTCACTTTGTACCAAGCATGTATCGTGACCTCCCATTGTATCAAGCATGTATCGTAACCTCACTTTGTACCAAGCATGTATTGTGACCTCCCATTGTATCAAGCATGTATCGTAACCTCCCATTGTATCAAGCATGTATCGTAACCTCACTTTGTACCAAGCATGTATCGTGACCTCCCATTGTATCAAGCATGTATCGTAACCTCACTTTGTATCAAGCATGTATTGTGACCTCCCATTGTATCAAGCATGTATCGTGATCTCTCTTTGTATCAAGCATGTAGTGTGACCTCACAGTGTATCAAGCATGTATTGTGACCTCACAGTGTATCAAGCATGTATCGTGACCTCACTTTGTGGCATGACCAGAGCTTCACATTGTAACATGACTCTAACATTGAATGTCCTCTTGCTTATTAATATAGATGAGTGTATTAAAAGATTACTCTTATCAAATTTTCACCAGGTTCATGTTAAAGCATCCGCCAATTACTACATGAGTCAATTTGGAAAGTGATGTGTATAAAAAAACTCGCGATAAAAGCGTTATTTACGTCACCCGAATTTCAAAAGTCACAACATAAAACAGCGTATTTATTAGGAGTAAATTGGGTATTTTAACTATTTTTGATATTTCATTTCCTTTTTGCTTCAAATATTATATAATTAGTGGATACGATGAAGAACATTCTTAAACTCCATCTTCGTTACAAATTCCTAGGTAACGAAATGTTTTCTCAACAGCTTATGGTAAACACTAGATTTCAAAGAAAAAACAGCAACATTTATTTCGTTTACTAGCTTGTTGATGACTATTGTTAATAATCTGACATTTACACGCACACACATAACAACCAAAAGGCTGGTTTTATATTTTGTGTGAAAGATATGTATCAAAATCAAGTGTTTACATTCGAAGACCTGCTATCACTGTTTTAAAACTAACTCCTAGTTTTTCACAATCGTAGTAGTTTTCCAAAATTGGTCACAATAGCAACGAAGTATGATATTTCAACAACATTTCCAAGAAAACTGAAAGAAAACATGGTTCTATACAGCTTAATTACTCCAAATAGAATCAATAGATATGTATATTATCTTATTTTGTAGCTTTTTCAAAACCTTTTACATAACGCTAAAATAGCAGGTTTTTCTGGAGAACGACTCAAATGTAGTCCGCCTGTTGAAGACAGTCGTGCAATGGTCTATAGTCGGTGGACAGGAAAACTTGTCAGTACTAGTGACAGATATTGCTGTTTTAATGCGTCAAATTTCCTTACTATCCATTTAGAAGTTTAAAAGAAACCCAAACTATATAAAGGTAGCGTTAGAAGTGCCGCTACGTGTATTGCTACCGACTGTGGAGCAAATGAAAACTTTAATCATCACATAGTTCATATTCCATCACATAATAAACATACGTTCATAAACGATACACGGATAGTGACACCCACTGTGCTTCTCATACTCCAGTATTTCTTGTTTATTCTTATTTGCGACATATTGACTACGTCCTTATACCATTCGAAACAAAATCACAGTATATCTAAAGAGGCATTCCATGTATAACTAGCGTATATTTCTCTACTATCACATTAAGTGAGCTCAACGTACAAAGCATTATCAATTATCATAATTTGTCTGAGGAAAGTGTGCGAAAATACATGTATGTCTCTATAATGTCAAAAAATATTCAAATCACCATTAAGAATTTATCGCTTCCAGAGATTTATTATTATATGGTCAAAGGGAAACAACTCGTGACTCTTTTGACTCGTTACGGAAATATATTTTCTTTTTTTTTCTCGGTCATTGGTGGGAGCTTTTTGTTGAAGATTTGAGGAGTTTAAGCAATAATGATTCTCATTTAATGAATTATATTCCTGAATCGATTGAAACGATCAAAGTTATAGGGAACGTTTCTTTAGTTCAACCGATGGTTGGTTTATTTACTTGAATTGTTATCTACGACTATATAGTCTTCATGACCGTTCTCGTCTATAAACGAGACTTGACTTTTCACAGATGCTATCGTCTGCTTCTCGTATAGCAGACAACGTCCCCACCATGAACGCTCTATACATACTTCACGTTCTTCAAACTCGAAACACTTGCTACCTAAAATGTTGAAGTAGATTTTCCCGATCATGTTAGCCATACTTGAGACAGATTGTCGTAAACATCCCCGAAACCTGAAATATGTAAACAAACATGAGATAGATTGTCGTAAATATCCCCGAAACCTGAAATATATAAGCACACATGAGATAAAGATTGTCGTAAACATCCCCGAAACCTGAAATATATAAACAAACATGAGATAGATTGTCGTAAACATCCCCGAAACCTGAAATATATAAACACACATGAGATAGATTGTCGTAAACATCCCCGAAACCTGAAATATATAAACAAACATGAGATAGATTGTCGTAGACATCCCCGAAACCTGAAATATATAAGCACACATGAGATAGATTGTCGTAAACATCCCCGAAACCTAAAATATATAAACACACTTCAGATAGATTTATTTTTAAGGCGTTATGCATTGTTTTAGGTCTAGTTTGAAATACGCCCCTGACAAGAGCCTTTTTACTGCTTTGAATGCAAGTTTTACATGTGAGGCGGCATAGTGTTTATTTACAATTGTTTATGATTCTAATATGTGAATTATAACCAGCTTATACGTGGGGTGTTTCACAATTAATAGGACTTTTTTCATAGCAGTACGGCAAATCAGAAATTAAGAAAACTAATTGTCTATAATTAAATTTCGATCTTTCACCGACAATATGCGAAATATCAAAGAAATTAGTTGAATAATAAGACAGTTATTAAACATTAAATATTTTATGTACCACCGAGTCGGGTCGCACCGTGGCGTCATTATGACGTCGCATTTTAACCGTAGTATTTTAACATAAAAAACACTCAATATTTTTGTATATGGTCATCCTGACTTTCAAAACAGCTCTAATACCACTGTTCCGATTGTTTAAATGTGTTTCCATACCAATGTTCACAAAAATGTGGTACATTACTCAAACCTTGGAGCGCCTATCAGTGTACGTTATTCAGTCAACGTTATTTTCTGTGACCTCACCCGTGTTCACTTGTAAGTTCATAAATCCACAATCTGTAAACAATTTGAGCCAGCAGAAAACAAGTGTTTGCTTAATGCCACTACATTCTAAGAATTTAATCATTTCATTGGTTAGCACTGTTGGTTTTTCCAATGTATACCATTATAAGACAATTAAGCGATTTCTGTTTTTGGCATTGACGTCATTTTCATCCACGACGTGTTTAGATACATACACTTGATTACTGAATTATGGTGACAAACACGGAGAGATTTACATACACTTGATTACTGAATTATGGTGACAAACACGGAGCAATTTACATACACTTGATTACTGAATTATGGTGACAAACACGGAGCGATTTACATACACTTGATTACTGAATTATGGTGACAAACACAGAGCGATTTACATACACTTGATTACTGAATTATGGTGACAAACACGGAGCGATTTACATACACTTGATAACTGAATTATGGTGACAAACACGGAGCGATTTACATTCACTTGATAACTGAATTATGGTGACAAACACAGAGCGATTTTTTCGAAATTTTGCATGCACTCGTTAAAGTCATCAACACAATACCACACGATTAGGCGTTAATATTTATCATGTGGATAATGAGCTATTCACATTTCTAATAAGGATGATAACGACCAATGATAGTGTGGCCCGCCTTGTCGTTACATGGTTTCTATGACAACGCTTTATCTGGGTATCATCAACAATAACGACAACATGTTGTTACCAGTATATAGAGCATACATTGCTATATATATATATATATATGGGATAAATTTGATTAAATTGTGATTGTTAAGTAAGAGGTTATGAGAAAATTCCTATTATTTCTGGAACACCTCTCATACTAGTAGTTTACACGCCCACTTTTAGTGACCCTTTGTATGCAAACAATAGCATGCCCATTTATGGAATAATGAGAGTGAAATTGCACAAAATTACTTGTATGATTGCTGATAGAATAACAGTAAAAATAGGAGGGTAGGCGGGTCTAGTTTTCCATATTTGGAATCAGCAAAATTGTCCTAATAAACAGATTTACTAAAAAGTTATAATGCCCATTGCAAAAAAAATGAATAAGTCGTCCCAAAATTCGAAAATCACTGGCTTTCGATAGGACAACGAAGCAGGGTAAACTATAAATATAGTTATTACTTTCAACTTTATTTCATAAAGAAATATCATTAGATATACGATATATTAATATACGACTGATAGTGATGTTAACGACGGAATATTGTCGCTTGAACAATCACACACGACTCTGAAAGATTTTTACACCGCAATGAAATATAATTTATCATGTTTATGACCTGCATTAAAAAATTTTTTATATGAAAGTCATATATTTTAATGTATATAATTATTGTTACACTCATTTGCTTATTTTTACTATTGAAACCGGTATTATCAGAAATATTGTACAAACAAATATATTTACATTTCCGTTGAATTGCATTCTCACTAAGACCCTCTTAACTAAGTAGTTGTCCTAGTATTCCCCTAAGGTAAAAAGAAGTTGAGTAACCAATTTTCGAGGGTTGTTGAAGCAGTTCAGACGTACAAGCACCCTTTGGCATTCTAACTTTCTAATGTCATTGGGTTATCAATAGAAACAGGCGTTCGAGTATCGCTTGGGAGACTATTACTCCATGTAAGGTATGGCAGCCAACATTGATCTATGACAGCCAACATTGATCTATGACAGCCAACATTGATCTATGGCAGCCAACATTGATATATGGCAGCCAACATTGATATATGACAGCCAACATTGATCTATGACAGCCAACATTGATCTATGGCAGCCAACATTGATCTATGACAGCCAACATTGATATATGGCAGCCAACATTGATATATGGCAGCCAACATTGATCTATGACAGCCAACATTGATCTATGACAGCCAACATTGATCTATGACAGCCAACATTGATCTATGGCAGCCAACATTGATCTATGGCAGCCAACATTGATCTATGGCAGCCAACATTGATCTATGACAGCCAACATTGATCTATGGCAGCCAACATTGATCTATGGCAGCCAACATTGATCTATGGCAGCCAACATTGATCTATGACAGCCAACATTGATCTATGACAGCCAACATTGATCTATGACAGCCAACATTGATCTATGACAGCCAACATTGATCTATGACAGCCAACATTGATCTATGACAGCCAACATTGATCTATGACAGCCAACATTGATCTATGACAGCCAACATTGATCTATGGCAGCCAACATTGATCTATGGCAGCCAACATTGATCTATGGCAGCCAACATTGATCTATGGCAGCCAACATTGATCTATGGCAGCCAACATTGATCTATGACAGCCAACATTGATCTATGACAGCCAACATTGATCTATGACACCCAACAGTGATCTATGGCAGCCAACATTGATCTATGACAGCCAACATTGATCTATGGCAGCCAACATTGATCTATGACAGCCAACATTGATCTATGGCAGCCAACATTGATCTATGACAGCCAACATTGATCTATGACAGCCAACATTGATATATGACAGCCAACATTGATCTATGGCAGCCAACATTGATCTATTGCGCCAATGAATACTAATCATGTCAAACAGCCATCACATAATCTAATGTACACTTTGGTCGAGAGGATCATGTGGACTTTTCTTTCTCAGAGAAATTAACCGGTGGTCCAGGCGAGGGTTGAACCAGGGACCTCGAGGCTACAACTCCCTTCTATTATACCACATATGTTCATTAAATGTCCAAGTAAACATATTGCATTGTATTTCGTTAAGCAACCGCTATGGAGAGAGATGGCTTAGAGTTAGTACGCGCGTTTCGGGATCGAGAGGTCCCGGGTTCAACCCCGTCAGCACCATTGGATAATTTCTCTGAGCCAGAATAACTCGAATATGCTCCACTCGACCAATGTGTAAATTGGTATCTGTGAGGTTGTAGTGTCTATTCTTGGGTGCCACAGATTGGTGTTGACTGCCACATCCACAGCAGAGAAATAGTCCACCCCAGGGAGACACGAACGTAGGTTTCCATAGATAGCCCAATGAACACCAGGGAAAGTTAAAATGTCAAAGGGTGCTTGGGTTGCTTAACAGCTGAAATGAGCCCTAGGCAATCGGTAACTTAACTTGTATAACTTACCTATGGTCACAGTGACAATGTAGCAGTGAATGAAATCTATAGTTGAACACACTATATCTACTGGAGAAAGGTGGTATAATATACGGACAACAATCATGATCCCTACAACACATATCTAGTTCCTCGTCTTCACCTAAATCATCATAACATGCAGCTAGATCACCCTTACCACACCATTTTGTTCCAGGGAAAATGAGAACACTGTTAAAATCAAAAGTCGACTGTATGTCGCGTCGTTCTCGTGTGGAACGTTTAATGACGTCATGTTGGTTTGGCGTAACTCCAACATCAACGTTTCCCGACATAGGTACTTTATTGAAATCTGCTAACTTGTCTGGGTCCGTGTTGTCCAATATCTCTGCATATATATCCGTTATTTTCCCGTTTTTCATCTGATTTTCAACGACAGTAGTTGCAATTTGCAGGAAATTACGGCATTGTTTTCGGAGAGCTTGGATATTTACAATCTCGGATAACTCGCGCAAAGAGTCGCCTGATTTAAAACTTAAATGTGCAACCGTCAAATTTGTTTGAGTGAAATTTGTAAAATAGTTAGCTAAGAAAACATCTCCAAAATCGTTGTCATGGTAATCATGCGACATGAAACTGGAAACAAAATCCAACATTTGATTAGTATCTTTAGAATACTGACACTGTTTGAGACTGTCACCCTGATACACTGCTTGCAGTATATGTTGTCCGTTGGTCAGTTGATGTAGCGTCATATCGTACTCCGCTCTAATCCCGCTTGGTAAGAAAGTCTCCATGGCGAGAATTTTCCCAAATGCGATCCGTAATTCCTTTTCATTATGTGAATTAATTCGAACATTTACAAAATTCTGTGGATAAAGGAGCCGAGTTCGAATCTTCAACCAGTGTTCATCCTGTATGTGTCTATGTAGAGTTATATCACTTACAACACCACCTAACATCAACATAAACACGACCAGCATCATGATTATAGCTGACATATCTTACATGTCTTTATAACAAACAGAACAGTTGATGAAACTATAAATTGTGCTCCATTTCCTTTTAACGTTCTAACTAAAAGTATACATTTATATACGAACGACGTACTCTAAATTTTACTATAATAAAATGTTTAATATCTATTTAAGTACATTTTTAAATTCATATGAATGATTAATTGAAGCGCAATAATGTGTTGTAATGTGCAGGGATTATATATAACACGTATTATGTGGATAATCTACTCGTACTGAGTGGATAAAGCTTATTAGCCCTTCCTTCTTATATAGAAACATAAATCAAGCAAACACTGCTCCGGTCGTGCATGAATATACAACTAGATTATACAAGATTAAATCTCCCACTGTACAATCCATTTAATCACACTTGAACCACCGAGACGACCTATACTAACCCTACACTGACTAAACTCCAACCATTACTGCTGATTGTGACTTGAACCACCGAGACGACCTATACATAACCATACACCGACTAAACTCCAACCATTACTGCTGATTGTGACTTGAACCACCGAGACGACCTATACCTAACCCTACAACGACTAAACTACAACCATTACTGCTGATTGTGACTTGAACCACCGAGACGACCTATACTAACCCTACACTGACTAAACTCCAACCATTACTGCTGATGGTGACTTGAACCACCGAGACGACCTATACTAACCCTACACTGACTAAACTCCAACCATTACTGCTGATGGTGACTTGAACCACCGAGACGACCTATACTAACCCTACACCGTCTTAACTCCAACCATTACTGCTGATGGTGACTGATCTAAAGCCACATTCACTTCAGTGGTCTAACAGTTCAGAATATATTTTATATATAAATGTTTTATAGAGCTCATTTCCCGGTAGAGAAACTATGGTAACCTGTAAGAGCCAATGCTGCATTTAGCATCAACCTGGGTAAACGGGTGTATGTATTTTCACCAATCAGAATAGAAACGCATGTATTAGACCGTCCTCCTTGGCGCTGTGTGTTAAGCTACTGCTTGGGGATCAAATAGTATGTTATAGCTTGAGTTTGAATCTCACCCATTCTTAACGTATATTTTTAATTTTGTTGAATAAAACTTATGCATGCATTCATGCATGTCTATTATAGAAATGTTCATTTCTTAAATATATCGAATAAAAGGCCTAGAACATGTATATTGGTGGACTGAAAACAGTCCCATGTAAATGAGACTTTTGAACTGAAAAATCGCACTTCAAACGCTGCCTCTTGATTTTTCTTGATATCCCGAAAACCGTTCGAGATAACTACATAAAATTTCGCCAGTTTTAATTTAAAGCATGTTCCTTCAACATTGGGGGGGGGGAACATTTGGCAACTTGGGGTAAAAATGTTTTTGTTCGATTCGCTCGCAAAATAACTTTATTATATAACAAATATGTCCACACCCATTGTTTGCAATAAATACACTCGTGACATAAATAATATTCTAAACGTCCCCAAGCCATCCTGTGGCAATTTGGTTTACTAATTACGTGGTTCATCAGTTCAAGTATAGGCTGGTCCGGGGACATCCCCCCCGGTAATAGTATCTAAACAATGGACCAATCTGATGCATTCTGTGTGTTCTGAGATACCTTATTTGGTATTAAAACAGGACCTTTTTTAGTACTAAATACTGGAAATCTAAGTTCTTAGATTAAACCTAAGTAAGTGCTTGTCTGATTTTGAGATCGAAGCTTAATGTGCAAAGTTTTTTTCATAGGCTAATATATATAATTGACAAGTTTTCAAAGTCATAGGAGGAAAAGGTTACGTTGAGAATACATTTTATGTCACGAGTGTATTTTTTTTTAAATAATAAGTGATGACAAGTTTATTATATAAGGAAGTTACTTTGCGAACGAAGCGAGCAAAAAATGTTTTTCATACGTTTTCACCAAGAACTGAAGGCAAATTGCCTATTACGAGATATATTAGGCCGTAAATTATACTTTTCGTCTGAGTTATTGGGGGCTAAAAGATATGTGCCCCCCCCCTGTCCAGACTTCGGGGCTGCCCCCACCCCCGGCTCCTACGCCGAAGTATTCATATAGGATTACTGCTCTTGTCAATTTAGAAATTGATGTGTATGAAAATTCGCGGTAAAAGCATAATTTACGTCACCCGAAATTAAAAAGTCACAACATTAAGCAGCGTTTTTATTAGGGATAAATTGAGTACTTTAATATGTTGTTTCGTTACTGCTTCAAACGTCACACGATAAGTGTATACAGTAAAAAATATATTAATACAATTCATCTAACTACGAACTACACTTTCCTAGGTAACGAAATAGCAGTTGGTAAGCTTACACCGCCTCAAAATTAACTCATATTCTGAATATTAAACCGATGAGTTTAAATTAAATGTTTAACCTCAAATAAAGCAACCTGAATGGTAAAATTAACATTTCTTCTAAATAACGAATTTTAGAAGAAGTATGCAGTAGAGGTGAATTTTTGTCACCAAAAATTTAAATTTCAAGTTGCGCTCAACTCCCGTTACTCGCGGGAGTAGTATTCTCGCAACGGACACAATATTTCGTAGCAAAAACAGCATTTTTCGTGTACTAGTTTGTTGGTAAATACTGTTGATAATTATTAAAAAACATGAGCGTATAAAATGTCGATTAGCACAACCATTAGAGGAAAAAGGGACATACACACGCATACATCAGGGATTTCCCTGATGCAGGTTTTCTGCGTCCCTGATGCAACTTTGTGGCTTGGGACCCTCATTTCTGCATTACAGTGCATCCTTGGGACCCCCAATAGGATCCCTCGAATAGACATTTTTATTTCAGCTAGAACATTTTTCTTCCTGCTATATATTGCACTAAGTCTTGTGGTGCATTGAGCAATCTGCATTTGCTGTTTTATTTATTTATAAATTTGATACTTGCTAATAATGAGCTTGAAATGCATTACTGTATAGTGAAGGGACCCCCGAAATTTCTCAGGGACTCCCTAAATATAAATTTTAAGGATTTTAAGGGTCCTGCGACCCTCGTATGAAAAATCCTAGGGAAAACCCTGATACATAACACTTAGGTGATCGGTATTGCGTGATCGCAGTAAAAATGCGAATTTCAATTATAAGTGTTGAGTCAGTTGAAGACGTGTCGTCAATATGGTGACTTACTCAGTCAACGGAAAAATTATGTTTCACAGCCCAGGAGCGAGTTATTTTTTTTTTCAATGATCCACTATATACCAAAGTGCTACGTACTGACCCATGGAGTGATGTCATTGTTACTTCTGCTGTAGATATTTACTGTTCAAACAAAATTTTAGAAGCTCAAGGAATTAGCTTTCTTACTGTTATTGTACGCTAATATTTCTTGAAAAACATATTTTCGAAGCACAATACGAAATCTTCTTCCGTTTAAACTTCACCCCACATGTTGAGTATGATCGAAGTTGTACATAAGTAATCAAATGATTTATAATAATGATAATAATAATAATAAGACTGTATTTAATGAGGCAACACAGTTGGCAAAGCCAGTCTAATCTGTGAGCCTTGTATTTCAAGAACAACGTCGTAAAACATGTAAAACGATAAAAGCGACTGAAATGTTCATACGACTAGCTCAAAAGCTGTCGATGGTATTGGCAGCAACTACGGAAGTTGGAGTTTTGTTCCATACTTGCACGTAGCTTGCCCAAGAATGAAGTGTAGGCACATTTGTAGGGGTCCGGGGGCATACTCCCCCCAAAAAATGTGTCATCATAGATGGCCGGAGAAACATTCTGGTGGTATTTCCGGCTACTTTAGAAATATATCAGATCCTTGTTTCTGGTCCAAGTTTTTATGTTGGTGTTGTACTCTGACTCAGTCTATTGGACGCGAGCAATTACATATACTGCATCTGTAAAATGGTGGTGTTGTATTTATTGTGCTGGTCCTCAATGTGGTCGTCTAGTGGTAGTATCAACCAAGTATATTCATGGTATTATAAGTAAATAAATGCCTCACTGTACAGAAACGACTACACCAAGTTACATGAACAGTATTTAATTAGGTCCTTATATTTTACAACGTTATTATGCTAGTGTGTACAATTTTAATACGGTTTAAACTCAATATTAATTAACTGATCCACAAGTATTAATTAAATGAGTCTTTGGGTTTTAATTCGCTTGCATTTAAACACACAGGAAGTCACATGAAATATTCATGTAATGATACTGACGGACAAAAGTCTGTGTATACTAGTGAAGTGTTTCACATAACAGAAGGTTCACAGAAATATTCTTTGTAAGAGTTTTGAGTCCAAAGTATAAGCGTAGGTGGAAACTAGTGACCAGGCGGTCAGCTAACCAGTGCAATGAGTAGATTTAATTTTGATTTAATGCATTTCTTTATCCTCGCTACCGGATACGGGCTAGGCCCACAGAAGAGTTTTAGTACTTTCAGTTTTTGGGGGACAGTGACTGCGGTATAACGTACACCGGATATTGCTAGTAAAATAAGTAATTTTATCAATTTTGGGGACATGAAATTGAGACCAGGTCGGTGACGTTAGAGACGATATTTTCCAAGTTACTGACTACTTATGCTTATCCCAATTGAGTATTAACTTCATCGGGAATTTGTGTAACTCTGTAGCACACTATAGTATATGAGATATTCATACGAAGGTTCAATGATCCAGTATTATGCCGATACTCACTCGCAAATACTGACAGCAGTACTTATAAGCTTCTGGAAGTGCTGTATTAACGAAATGTAGATTTTTGAACTGGCCATTTTGTTTATAGTGAACACAAATATCTTGTGACCAAATTCCAGAACAATTGATCGAAAAACCACTAAGATACACACCAAAACAGCTACAATGGCGAATACAGAGTATTGCACATTAGCTCAACGTTAGTGTATGGAGTATTGCTTATTAAGATGAGTCCATACAATCCGATTTTAGGTACAGATGTACATAATATAAGTTGTTTTTACCCAAAAACATTGTTTATACCTTGCACGGACTAGGAAAACTTATGAAGGAGATACTTTGGTAAAAAATTACAGTAAGCACACACAGAAAGGCTATACAGCGTCTCTGAATTTACCCTTGTCAACACAAAAATGTCGCGAAAATTGATAATTTTACTCATCTTGATAGCAAAGATAGGAAAAATATTGTTTAGAGATTTATGTACAAAAGTTGCCTTTTTACAGAGGATGCGGTCATGAAATTCCATTAATTTCAGTTCTTGAAATAAATTCTGAGATGTATCACTACAGTTACCCCATATCGTGCAGCAGTAATCACGGTGTGGCAAGATGTAGGCATTGAAAAATGATTTTCTCATATGTGTAGAAAGAAATTGCTTGATTCTTTAAAGCAGGTATAACACTGAATTACATTTTTTAAGAATAAGTTCAACTTGGGTTTTCCAACTTAGCTTGTGATCAACATGGATTCCTAATAATTTTTCAACTTCTGTAAAATCAATACTATGATCACTGAGTAGACATTTATGTTCAATAGTCAATAGTGTTTGATGGTTAGGTCACCATTGTTTTAGTATTTTGAGGATTTGGTATCACCAATCATGTACTGTATTCAGACTAGTATGTAGGGTTTCACAAACAGTATGTAAAGTATGTAGTGTAGTAGTATCATCTGCAAACATGTCTGCAGAAGAATCGTGTAAGTGCAATGGCAAATCATTAATGTAAAGAATGAAAAGAAGTGGCCCAAGGACAGAGCCCTGGGGCACGTCTGATGTTATTTCACGTGAGGTTGATAAGTTTCCTTGTATAGACACTTGTTGGCAACGTTCAGACAGATATGACTTAAACCAGCTCTGAGAACTTAGGTAAATCTTGTATTCTACCAATTTTTCAAGTAAAAGAGAGTTATCAATCAGATCAAATGCCTTAGTGCTGTGCGATTTTTCTTTGCAATACAGGATAATTCAAATGTAAATAGATAGGTAGAGGTATCCGGGGGCATCGTCCGCCGGGAAATTTTTCAAAACAATGGACCAATCTCGTGTATTCTAGGCGCTCTCAGATACCTCATTTGGTATTAAACAGGACATATTTTTTAGAAAACCAAGCAACTTGAAAATGTTCGCTCTAATTTTTGTACAAGTATCCTCATTTTGAAAGTAAACCTGAACGTAAAGGGTTTAGTAAGGCCTGTTGTGTATGGAAGTTGAACTGATGTTTTTTTGTCAATGTCAAGGGTTTTGAAAACCTACTTCAAGTTACTAATGTTTAGTTAGGTATAATGACAGTGTGATGAACCTTTTTGTTCTGTCAGTTTATTTGAAGACTAAGAACGTTTTTAAAATAGTGACAATAGGGCTGGTTGGATGTAAGTATTTGTAGCAAACATTAGAAAGTAACAGACTCTGACAATGTGATGTGGTCGAGAATGGCGCCGTGTTGAGGCACTCTTGTTTTGAATATATAAATAATTACTGAACCGAGTTAGATTCAATGTAAAGAGTACATATTATTTGTGCATGTCTATTAAAAAGCAAAACAAAGGGATAGTGGTGTACCTAACAACTGATGTGTTAAGCATAGTTATGTACATATCTTTTTTTTTCTTAGGAGTCGTCGAAGGGTATAGCAGCATTGTATCGTATCTCAATGTTTGGCCAGGCAGAGTTGTAGATTTCATTTTGTTTGAACAAATTTTAATTGAGCACGTTAATGACGTGTTTCATGATATTTTCAATTTTGTCATTTGCTTATAATTTCGAACAGTTTGTGGTACGATACAAGGGCCATTCAAAAATTACGGAGACAACATCGATTGCTTAACTATCTACCATCCGAATTTCACAAAAATTGTTATAAATGAGGTTCTACCGGTTATGAATTCAGTTCGTATATTTATCATGAAAAATATATGTTATGTTCGAAAATATGGTAGTTATAGCAACGCAAAATTGAACACACGGGGCAACCCATCGATTTATCCCGTAAAAAATTAGTGTTGATTTCTTCACCCCGTCATTATCTTTAACGATTGCGAAACCTTTATAGAATTGATGTGTGTATCGTTTGAGTCTATGTACTCCTGTGTTTCAAATTATGATGTCATAATTAACAGGGTTGAAGAGATATTGGTTATCATACAAAGTCACTCTTAAAAGCGGAAAGAAAGCGTGACGTCGCGTTAAACCACGGGGGAATGCGTAATCCTGCAATTATGTGTTGCGCTTGGTATAAACAGTTTTAAACACACATACTTTCTTGAATCGTGGTCGAAAATTGGAGATTTCACCTAGAGGAAATACCGGAACATCATGTAAAACATACAGTGCCGGGGTTGTATATATTTCTTGATTTGATCAGCTTAAACATGTCCCATAGAGTCCAAATTTCGCTTTTCTGGACGTCAAGACTTTGATATTGGCGCGATTTGGGTACGTGATTGTAAAACTCGAAACAACAAATGAAATAATAAATGCTATTTGTTATTTTTGTAAGTTTAATCCGCCATTGTAAATTGTTCATTATACAGAATGGTGGGAGTTGTACAATAAGTATTATTGTGAGAATTTAGAAGATGCTGTGATGTTACCGAAACATATAACGTCAACACCGACGTCTGGACTTGCCCCGTGGCCACAATAGGTGCAATGCATAAAACATGATCCCCACTTAACCGTCGGTCCGATTTCTATGAAACTTTTGGATTTTAGCAAATGAAGGGGGTGCAGCAACATAATAAATAATTATTGATTTATCTGAGAAAATAAGCTAGCAAATTGATTTGTCTACGTATTTTTTGAATGCCCCACGTATTTGACTTGAAGGATCGTTTCAATAACTTATCCCTGTTTGAAAATACCAATCATTTAATGTGGGTTAAAGGAATATGTGGCAACTATTTGAAACTAAATTGCTCATAGTCATGATGTTCATTTTAGAAACGTTTATGACTTGTCAGTATATCTAACTTTTAATTAAAACTGTTCTTTAAGTTGTGCAATTGGAGTACTGCAGTATTTAAGTTAAGAAACAGTTCGACCATATGCTTGAAAATATATTATGCAAAATTTTATTACTGCATTGCATATTATGTCACAAATACTGGTATTGTGCTAGCACAATATAATTGAACACATACTGGCCTGGCGCTAAGCACAAACAAATTGAAAGGCAAGAAAAGTACCATTTATTAATTTACTTGTATTTATGCCGCACTTAAACCACAGAGGTATATGTATTCATAGATACACACACATACTGGCCTAGCGCTAAGCACAAACAAATTGAACAGCAAGACTTAACCATGAAATCATTTATTTGTATTTATGCCGCACTTAAACCACAGAGGTATATGTATTCATAGATACACACACATACTGGCCTGGCGCTAAGCACAAACAAATTCTACAGCAAGAAATATACCATTACTTAATTAACTAGTATTCATGCCGCACTTAAACCACAGAGGTATATGTATTCAACAGATACATACACATACTGGCCTGGTGCTAAGCACAAACAAATTCTACAGCAAGAAATATAAAATTACTTAATTAACTAGTATTCATGCCGCACTTAAACCACAGAGGTATATGTATCCATAGATACACACACATACTGGCCTGGCGCTAAGCACAAACAAATTCTACAGCAAGAAATATACCATTACTTAATTAACTAGTATTCATGCCGCACTTAAAGCACAGAGGTATATGTATTCAACAAATACATGCACATACTGGCCTTGTGCTAAGCACAAACCAATTGAAAGAACAAATGCATCAAGTGAATTGGATACCACAACATACATCATGCAAATGATCGGCGACTAACATGCACTGCATCACAGTACATACAGCTCTCACTCGCAGATACTTGAAATTATTCACCAGTTAACATTAAGGGACGAAATAATACCCAATGCAGTAATTGACATTTTCATAATATATTTCATAGCATAAGTTCTGACTGCTGCTTAACTTAAATACAGCAGTACACCAATTAAATAACTTAACAAACGGTTATTAATAGAAAATTAGATATAAATAATCCTAATCGTGTCTAAAATGAACATCATGACAATGAGCAATTTCGATTATAATAGATTCCACATATTCCTTTAACACACATTATATGACAGGCAATTTCAAACAAAAATTAATTGTAGAAACTGCCCTTCAACTCAAATATAGTACCCCAGATTGTTAGAAATTATAAGCAAATAACATAATTTAAAATACCCCGAAACCCGTCATGAACCAACTCAATTAAAATTTATTCAAACAAAATGAAATCTACAAAAGGTGTCTGGTCAAATCATTGTGATACGATACAATGCTGTTATACCCTTCGACGAATCATGAGAAAAGAAAGATATGTAAATAACTATGATAAACACATTTGATGTTAGGGACACCGCTATCTTTATTGTTTTGTTTTCAATATACATACACAAACAATATGTACTCTTAGCATTGGATCCAAATCACTTCAACAAATATTCATACATTTAAAACGATAGCGCCGCAAGATGGATGCCACGCTCGACCGCAGCGCATTGGCAGAAACTGATTTTCTACGTTCGTAACAAAGACATGTATCCCATCAGTCCTATGTCAATATATAAAAGTACTAAGGGTCTTCAAACAAACTACTAAAACAAAAAGAGTTATCCCTATGTCACATAACTAAATATTATTTATTTGAAATTGATTAATTTAAGAAGGGACTCTAGACGCTATTAATAGACAATGCCCCGATTTTAGTTACTGCAAACTAGACCTATAGTTCAGCTTTCAATCACAAGTGTCTCCAAACGAATACAAACAACCTACATGTATACAGAAAGCTTCATTCCAATAGTTCAGACATCTGTCAATGAAGGTTTAACATCAGTTACCTTTGACTTGAACTCATCGTTCTCCATTCTCAATCATGTCCAATAGACAGCGCTTCACCTTAAACACAATGTACAACAGAGCACAAATATTAAAAACCCGCATTCTACCGAGGAACCATCTGTTGAAACGTCATCACCAGGTCTACGAGGTCTACAAGATGCGGAACAAAATTCAAGTAAGCATGTTGTTATTTTAGGCGATTCAGTCACTAAAATACTAAGCCGGAAGAGGCTGGCAGCTGATGACATTGACCTAACCATAAAGTCCCATGGAGGGGCGCGAATACGAACCCTGGAAAATTCGTACACTACACTGTTCAACAAAGGACTTATTGACCCAGGAACTGCCGCTATAGCCCTCCATATTGGCATCGACAATATTACCCAGGATGACTCTCCAAGTGCTATTATGGAAGACTTTGCCAACATGGTACATACAATTAGTCTGAATCATCCTGATACTAAAATCATAATCTCTTCCATCCTCCCTAAGATAACCGACAAACATTCACAAGCAAAAATCATGAATGTGAATGAATTGCTTCATCAATTTTGTGAAGACAATGGAATCACATTCATTGACAACACACCTGACTTCATCAGTGACTCCAGTCTATACCGCAATGAAGTCCATCTAAACCCAAAAGGTGGTGCCGTTTTTGGAAGAAATCTCAGAAATGGTATCGAGAGAGCCTTTGGAACAAAGACCCATTTTCGGCACAAACAACCCAAACTCCGACAATGGCATCACAACCACCAGACACTAGGACGACAATGGACACCAATGAATATGGGACCACCGTTTCCGTGGATGTCAGTTCCAACTCCATGGTTCCCACCACAACGGTTTCTCCAAATCACTCCGAGGCAATAAATTGTGTTACAGTAAATAACAATAATATGACAGAGGAAAAATATTTCAGAAAACAAGGACTAAATTTTTTTCATCTCAATATTCATTATTTATTCCCCAAATTTGACGAACTGAAATTTTTAGTTAACAAACATGAAGAAATTGATGTATTATGTATCTGTGAAACATTTTTGAACAATCAATTCAATGATAGTGAATTCCAGTTAAATAACTTCAATCTGTTTCGACGCGATAGGCCAACCAATGGAGGAGGATTGGTTACATATGTGAAATGTAATCTACAATGTACACAAAGACTTGACCTTGAAAGGGAAAACATAGAAGCTATATGGCTGGAAATACGCTCATCCAAGCAGAAACCATTCCTTTTTGGTCATATTTACCGACCACCATTATCTGATAACAGTTGGAATGAGGAACTAGAACAAATTCTTGAACAATTGTACTCCGAAAACAAAGAAATTATTTTGACAGGCGATTTTAACTTCAACATTGTAAACTCTGAAATAGTTAACACCTCATGGAATAACATCACAAATGCTTTTAATTTAAAGCAATTGATAGACAAACCCACCAGAGTAACGCCAACTTCTTCAACTATTATTGATCATATTTACACCAATACACCATGTAACATTGTTGATATTCAAATACCCAAGTTAGCTTTAAGTGACCATTACCCTGTGTGCTTCACACGCAAAATGTCATCTGACAGCACTAGTGGTGGTTCAGGACCAAAACATAATATCATATCATACAGAAATACTAAACATTTTGTAGAAAATGACTTCCTTCAATTATTAGAAATGCAGCCATGGTCAGTTTTAGAAATTTACGATGACCCAAATGATTCACTGGACTATTTTATGGGCCTTCTTACAACAACTCTTGATTCCCATGCCCCTGTGAAACGAAAAAGGGTTAAACATACTAATCTACCGGATTGGTTTAACCCTTCAATTATAGATGCTATGAAAAAGCGTGACCGAGCAAAAGTGATAAAAGATGAACAAAATTACAAATACTGGCGCAATAAATTAAAAAGTCTGATATACAGTGCTAAAAGGTCATTTTTTAACAATACAATAAATGAAAATAAGCATAATCCAAAGAAGTTATGGAAAAACCTGAAAGATCTATCTGGTAAATCATCCAAACATCAAACCAATTTTATTTCTGACCAGTCAGGGAATACAATTGAGGATACCCAAACAACTGCTGAAACCTTTAACATGTTTTTTACTGACATATTCAAAATGGCTCCAAAGGAATGTTCAAACTTAACCAATGAAGACAAAACTATCTTACATGATTATGTTTCCAGTCACTTAAATCAATCGATTTCTTTTAACATTCCTCATGTTTCCCAAGAATATGTATCCAAACAACTCAAAGCACTCGACTCAAGCAAATCAACAGGATTAGACGGACTGGGGGCTAGGTATCTTAAAATGAGTGTTAATATTATATCTGGACCCCTAACATATATTTTTAATCAGTGCATTTCAAAATCATGTTTCCCATCAGTTTTCAAGACTGCTAAAGTTATTCCAATTTTTAAGAAGGGATCCAAATCCGACCCGAATAATTATCGCCCCATATCTATTCTTCCAGTGCTATCTAAGATCTTAGAAAAGCATGTAAGTGATACTTTAAAAGAATACCTTGAAAGCCACTCACTTATTCATAAAACCCAATCAGGATTTCGTTCAAATCACTCCTGTGAAACTGCTCTCACTTCTGTTGTAGACTCCTGGATTGATGCTATTAACAAAAACCACCTTGTTGGCACGGTATTTTTGGATCTTACTAAGGCATTTGATCTGATTAATCACTCTCTTTTGCTTGAAAAAATGGTAGAATACAAGATTTCCCTAAGTTCTCAGAACTGGTTCTAGTCATATCTGTCTGAACGATGCCAACAAGTGTCTATACAAGGTAACTTATCATCTTCACGTGAAATAACATCAGGCGTGCCCCAGGGCTCTGTCCTTGGGCCCATTCTATTCATTCTTTACATTAATGATTTGCCATTGCACTTACATAATTCCTCTGCAGACATGTTTGCAGATGATACTACTATCACTGCAGTTGGGTCATCGTTACATACTGTTTGTGAAACCCTTCAGACTAGTCTGAATACAGTACATGATTGGTGTCAAAGAAACTCAATGATACCAAATCCTCAAAAGACTAAAGCAATGGTGATCTCACCATCAAACAATATTTACAGACTTGCCTTAAGTGATGAACATAAACTTCTACTCAATGATCATAGTATTGAATTTACAGAAGTTGAAAAATTATAAGGAGTCCATGTTGATCACAAGCTAAGTTGGAATTCCCAAGTTGAACTTATTCTTAAAAAATGTAACTCAATGTTATACCTGCTTTTAAGAATCAGGCAATTTCTTTCTACACATATGAGAAAATTATTTTTCAATGCCTACATCTTGCCACACCTTGATTACTGCTGCACCATATGGGGTAACTGTAGTGATACATTGACTAATAAACTGTACAAATTTCAGAAAAGAGCAGCACGAATAATTCTTGACCAACCTTACGATGCACCTTCTCATAATTTATTTCAGGAACTGAAATGGATGAAATTCCATGACCGCATCATCTATAAAAAGGCAACTTTTGTTTATAAATCCCTAAACAATATTTTTCCCGAATACATGTCAAACCTGTTTAAAGAATCAGACAACATATCTTTACGATCACACTCAAACCACGCTCTGTGTGTCCCAAAACCACGTCTGGAATTTTGTAGAAAATCACTAGCATATTCCATTGAATATTCGCCAGTCAAATTCTTTAGTTGCTTTCAAAAGGTTATACCTATCATGGTTCTACTCTGGTGGGCAAACTTAATTTAAATGTATCCGCTATTTTGTAAATAATGTGACTGTATTTCTGTATACATTTGATTTTGTGTTGTATTCTCAATGTATAGTTGGAATTTTCTGACTTGTCGCATGTCACCTTTTAGATCATAAGTAAACATAACAGCATTACATGTATTGTGCCTGAAATAAATGGTTCAGTTGTAATCACTAGGAGAGAATTTACTGTTAATTGTTGAACTCCTATTATACCTCTTCATCTCATCCATCCAAATAGTATTCAATGGCAAAATACTTTGCAGCAAAATACTTTGCAACATGTTGAAAAATCCACCTATAATACTTTTATATTGTGTTGTTATACTTCAGACTGTTTTATTACTTATATGTCATACTATCTTTGTAAATATGTTTTGCCATAGAGGCTCACAGGGAAGACTGGGCTTGCCCAACTGTGTTGCCTCTTAAAATAAAGTCGTTATTATTATTATTATTATTATTATTACACAACGGCTCCACAAAAATAACCAAAAGGGCAATAACTCTGTAAAGACAAAATGCAGCATTAATTTATTATTTTGTTTACACAATAGGTTCATCACCTCCCTTTTGGATGTTTCTGTACAAGGTATATTTTATGTTATTTTATGAAGATCAGTCAATCATTTTGCAAATTCTCAACAGCTTTGCTCGGCAAGTTTTTTTTAGATATTCTTAGATTTAGGGGAAACCCCTTAAGCACTAAAAATTGTATTTTACCGAAAGATTTTTGGTTCAAAAAGCATAAAATTTGGCATACATGAAATTTCGCATATACGTAATCAAAAGTAAAGTTTGTTATATACTTAGGTTACATGTATTTTAGAGAGTATTTTAAAATATGTATTTTTTAAAAAATGTGTTTCACGTGAAAAATCGTTTAGCAACATACTGTTTTCGTATCTGCAACAAATACAGTTAAAATTATAAAAGTTTCATAGCAAATGATGATTGCTGGGCTAGAATGTTTTAATTTAACTTATATTGATTTCAGAAACGTTTCGCATCCGTTGTCTATAGTTTTCGCGATAATAAGTGTTTAATAAACATTTATAATCCAGTATGTTAACAATTATTAAAAGAGGTGTTTATTCTGCATTTGCTAGCCAATACTCTTAAGAAAGAAATGCAAATGAACCTTCTAAAAGTTCGGGATGCGGTTTAAAATATTGACTAGTTTTGATGAGCACACAGTGTAACGTTTTACAATTTGCGAGATTATGTGTTAAAGAAAGTGGGAAAAATCATTTGTAAGGTTTCATCAATAGTTTCTTCGATATTTTTATCAATAATATAAATTAATATTTTTATCAATAATGTAAATTAATATTAACTTTCATAATTATCTCAATTTTAAGACATGAAAAGGACTGACACATCAATTTTAAGCTTTTGCATACGTTTTGATCATGGTAGATAGATGATTGAGATACATCTTAGGGACTGCGATGTTTAACCTTCCACAATAACCTTAAGCAAACTATGTATACACCTACTTATTAGTACATTTTGTATCTGGATTTAAGCATTTGACTCAATAATAAAACATGTATCGATCAGTTGCTCATTGTGTTTACCTAATTTGATTTTATGCAATAATTCAATATTACAATTAATTTATTCGTGTAACACCATACAAAGCAGTTATGGGGACGTACATGTAGTTTAATTCTGAATGGTAATATCAGTTGTTTACGATTATTTCTAAATCTAGACTAAGTATTGTCCCAACATGTTCAATATTGTAATCCAGTTACCAAACGCTACTAAACAAACGATTCCCATTACGATAAAATTGAAACAAACAAAGATATGCCCCCATATTAGGATGCAATGACTAAAACGGAATACTATGGATAAAAAAGAAGTTTACCGAGCATACTGCATCAGCTAGGATGGAAGACAAGGAAGAAGTGTCGACGAAACAAACGTATATAGTTCTTACACAAAAGCATCACATAATTGGCCGTCCACCTTTTTCCTTGAACTAAACCAACGTCAACGAGGACATTAACATTCAAAATTGGATTTACAAATAGCAAGTAACGCTGATACAAATATTATTTTGTTTATCAAACTTTGAGCAGAAAGTGTTGAGTTTCACGACTGGAACTCGTTACCAGACTCAGACTTTTGATTAAAATAAACATTTCATAACTTCTCTTTCGTACTACTGATAAGTGCTAATGTTAGACCCTACGTATGTTTCAAGGTATGTTGCACTATGTTTCACAAACAAGGTTTAGGCTAGAACTAATTACTGATCAGCTGTTAGATCGAATTCGCCAAGAAAATCCATAAATCCATAACACCAAGTCACACACAACTCGAAGACTTTTGCTAATTTAATGAGACACTTTCGAGGAACTTATACAGATACAGATGATATATACGTAAAATAATATTCGCCAAACTATAACTTACCTCATCAGTTCTGTATTAGCACAGCAAACTACAATATGACACAAACCCACCAAGTATAATAGCACAAGAATGTCAACACCTGAACACATCGTGAGCTATCAATCACGATTTACTCGCTATTTCTAGTCACGTGATATAGTGGTCATTGTTCGGTTTTAGGCGTCAAGCATTGGACCAAGACGAGTGTGTTCAGATGATAATTACCGTAAGACATCAACACATTAATAATGTGTTTATTGTAACCCACCCGACCTTAATTTTTTTTTCCAGTTTTCCCTAAATATAACTAGAGCCACAACATTAAATTCTTTTGCCATTAAGAAGGACCGGGTTACCTTACGAGCATGCCCATAAAATAAAAAATTGAGTAAGAACATAAAATTTACGTTCTATTACAAATGATGCCAAATTCAAAACATACTGCATTGCTCAAAAAGTGCTGCAATATATCATTAAAAGCATTTTAAAATGAATATGAGGTAGTTATATATGCAAAAAAGGATGGAATGAATTAAATTCAAAAGCATGTCATTAGAAAACCGCCTTTCTCAAAATCGAGCCTGGTGATGTAATCAGTTTTATGATTTCAATGTCGTTTTAGAAGTTTTTTTCTGTCATTGTTCGATGTTTCGGAGAAAATTCGATCGTAAGATTAAAGGCGCGCGTATCACCTTAAGAGAATATTTTTTGTATGTCTGTTTGGTCGAGACAGTAAAGCGCTTGCAATCAGAAATTACATCGAGCTAGTCCCAAATTCGAATCACACCAGGCACGGATCCTGGAACTGGGCACGAGGGTCCGTGCCCCCCAGTTGGCTGAAATTAAAAACAAACTTTGAATTAAGAATAAAAACAGATATTGAACAGGCACACTTTATTTCGTTCTTGAATGAAATGAAAGAAAATAACTTTAACTAAATATTACGTTTATTCGTTTGACAAGCCTATAGAAAATGAAGTGATTTTATTAATACGCCATATTCCCACCATTTTCAAAGTTTGCGAACGGTACTTCTTGCGACAAGCCCAGATTGTTCATTATTGCCAAACATTCATGTCACATGTGTGGTTACTTATGACGACAACAACATAACCACTGGTGGCCATTACACTGACCCCCCCCCCCTCAAATAATAATAATATGCTGAAAGCGGCTGTCACAGACTTTATAGGTGTGCCACATATATCATTCACTATTATTTGAAATGTGTTTTTGTTCTATGCCCTTTAAAGAATGTTATGACTCTGGCGATAAAACAACGTTTCTAAAAACTAAACTGATATAATTTTGTCTGGAACAAATATGTACATGTACATAGAACTGCATAGGTATCATTGTTCTAATGTATTATGTGGGTTAACTATCTGACAGTATGTCTCCAAAACATATATACTTATAATGAAACTGTAGCTATTGTATATATGTTATACGTGTATCACATGACTTTCCTTGTATCCAGGTTAGTATAGCCAGTACGTATAAAGTTATACGTACCACGTGTAGTATAGGTATTGAGTTTTTCCAATAAATCAATGCGTATTTTGCGTTTTATGTGTCATGTGATATAAAGAATCAATCACTCGTTGTCAGTTGATATATTTATATTAAACTCGTTAAGGAAATATTATTAACAGTGTGAAGAATCACGTGATCAAATCGATTGAAATGAATGCGGTTTTACGCTCAAAACTATTGCGATTTCGTCTGCTAACGGTTAGTTTTTTCTTGATTATAACGATCGTGCATTTAATATGGTAATATTATATAGCCTAAAGTACACTCCGGTTAGATAAGAATACCCGGCAAGTACCGATCGAGTTCGCTCTATCTTTAGCTGTTTTTAATTGATGCTCGACCAAATGCAGTTTCCAACCGAGTGTAATAATTCGGTCGAGCATCAATTACGAGCGGCCCTCAGATTTTTAAGATAAGGGTAGATAGATAGAGACAAGAGGATCGATACAACCCTATGTTAGGACCACAACCTTAAACTTTTCTAGATGAACTTGGTGACCAATCAGTTTTACGAACATTTGTCCAAATTCTAACTTCTTGAGTTTTATACATTAAAGTTCATACATTTAATCATTTACACAAAACTTGTTGTCTTTAATGTTTAAGTATTGCATGTTCATTCGTCAAGCATAACAGTGGTGAGATAACAGGAAATTGCACCAATTCGCCCACGGGAGGGGACACCCCTACCGGAACCCTCCCCAGGTTGAGCCCCCCCCCTTTGAAAATTTTCTGGATACGCCCCTGAACTGTATCAGGGGATAGGGCATTCCATTGGACTAGGGTTCTAGGAAAGAAGGAGAATTTATAGTAGTCGGATTTAGTGTATATTTGTTGGAATGCCCTAGAATGATTTGTGCGAGACGATTCCCTAATATGAACTAAGGCACCGCCTAAATGAGGGATTAAATACACATTGGATATCTGCTTGGATTAAATACACATTGGATATCTGCTAAGCTATGTTTCAGATAGAAACTGACTAAAATATGAGTTGAATTTAGATGTTAAAAAATATACAAAGATAGTTATTGATCAGCAACTGATCACTTTTCCTCTTTAAATTTAAGACCAGAAATATTAATTATTCAAAATTTTAGATTGGCTATGTATCTGTGGTATATATTTGGAATAAGTGTAGGCATCCCTAACCTGGAGTTTTACCTATATTATACTGATTTGTTATACATTGCAACGTAACGTCGTGAGTCTATTTGGCGTACTTTTGGTATGACGTCATTTCCTGTTATTTGTGACGTCATGACATCACGTCTTGTATTGGCGCCGTGTATCCAGTACAGTAGCGTATTTCTTACTTCCCTTTGTTTTTAAATAGTTTGTTTTCTTTATGGAATATTTTTAAAGACGGTTATAATTCGAAAGAAAATGATAGGGGCAACCGTTTACAGATTACTATTTTTTTCATTTTCAAAGGACCATTCACCTCGGAAAACTGCCTGAAATTTTTGACCGGAAATAACTTTTTCTGAAAGCATTAGTACCTGCTGAGACTCGACGAAGATACGCACGTGGACATTATTGGTATGGGTATTTACAATAGCCAGCTTCGCTGGCTATTTAATCCCCTATTAATAGTCCACAAAATCCAAAATGTGTTACGTTAGGCAAAATCAAATTACAGGCAGATATGATAGAATAAAGACCTAAATTATGTCTTTGGATAGAATGATATGTGGCTTTTTCATAAGCCCTGGGCAGTATCAACATAGAAGAAGAAGAAGTGCCGTGCACAGGCTATCTTCGCTTCGCTTCGCTTGGGTAGTTCCCCACTCTATTAATAGTGGCACCTGTCTTTAGACAGTAGAGTTGATTCTTGTAGAATCCAATGAATAATAAACAGTTTAAACACTGAACGGTCGAACACAATAACGTACCGGACCGGCCTTTAGTAGATGCTCGAAAGGGAGAAAACTCTGTTGACAAGAACAACATTTCACCCGAGTATTTTTTGTTTTACTTTTCATTAGCTGATTTGTCATTTTATACTTTCATACGCAATGTTACATTGATACAATACATGATGTGTTCACTATGAAATGACTAGTAAGGCTTACTTCAAAACAATACATGTGGATTTCTGGATAAAAGTTGTATAACTTTCGGATAAAATTATTTTGGATATGTTTTTAAATAATTGATTCTATTTAGTTTAGTCTACCATCACATTTATGCCAACCCTGTTTTTACATACATATATATTTATATATATATATCAATATACATTAGTGGTATATTCAACCTTTATTACATTTTGTTATTGTTTTATTTCAAGGAAATGGATGCTAAAGAGGTGAAAGCGGCCCTCAAGAATGCCCGTGAATCTATCAGAAATAAGGAATTTAAGGATGCATTAAAGCATTGCAAGGTAACACATATGATCAACTATATATTGCTTATTTTGTATCAAACAGTTTAAACTTCATTTGCCTTCAAAGTTTTACTTTTAAGGTCGAGAGATCCTGTATATTAAAATAAGAATTAAGCCGTAGGATTCCTGACCATCGATAGTAATATCACTTATCAGCATTATTCTGTAATTAATTTTCTCTTTTACACCTTACTAACAGGTGTGTTGTGTAATTGTTACATTAAGACCAATTGTATGTGTAGCCGGGTGTATAGGATTTAATAACTAATAGGGGAGCGCCAAATGTAATAGGGAAAGAAAAATGTGCAACAAGACCGCGGCTCAAACCCGGGACCCTTCGCTTACAGGGCGAATGCTCTACCGACTGAGCTAGCCGGCTGCCTACACAAGTTTCTCCCCTATTAGTTATTAAATCCTATACACCCGGCTACATATGTGATATCAACAGGGCTTGACACTTTTTTTTGGTCACTGGTCACCCAGCAAAAAAACGTAAAATTTGTAAATAAAACAGTTCCTGGTCCTTCAAGATATTCACTGGTCCTTCTTGATTTTCACTAGCCTCAGACCAGGGGACCAGTGTTAGTGTCAAGCTCTAAATGAATACAATATTAGATAATTTCAATGCAATCAAACTGAAAGTGAAAGTAGACATGTACAGTATGCTGATAATGCAGGTACAAAATGGACACATGTGCATGTTTGATAGAATAATAGTTCTATGGTAACAAGTTATTTAACTATATTTTATCATTTCTCTCCAACATTTTATTGTCATTAGAATTTTGGCTGTAGCTGTTATGGAATATATTCAGTCTGTGTTATATCATGATGAAAGCAACTACATGGCTCTGGTATTGGTTGCCGTGGCAGCAGAAGGACTTGAACAGGTAGATCAAGCAATCAAAACATACAAACGTGCCATAGAAGCTGATGACTCACAACTTCTTGCTTGGCAGGTAAGTCTGCAGGATAATCAGGAAATCCATAGCACTAATTAAAAAACTTTTCTGCAGAACTAAAATGTTATTCGATGGAAAATACCAATTATTGACTGTGTGAATTTTAACAATAGAACAATGTTGTAAAACAGAAATTTGGTGTAGGGATGTATTCTAGTGGCACTCATAACTGATTTGCCCATGTTCCAGGGAGTAATTCTCATTTGAACCACAGTAAAAATTGACTGGAAAGTTTCATAAACGCCTTCCCAAAACATTCTAGTTTACTTAACATCAATTAAAATTTTTATGGTTAAGTAACTAAGTAAGTAACACCTTTATTTAACTAGACTGACACATTTCTCGGAATCATTATTGAAACATGATGATGTATATATTACAGGGTCTGTGTGCTTGCTATGAAAAACATTCCAGACCTGAAGTTATACAAGATCATATTTCTGTTTATCTAAAAGTAGCCGAGCTAAACAAAAGGTAAAATTGGTATTTTTTGTTGAGTTAATGTGTATATAGTCACAGATCCTGCTTTACATGTTGATCAAAGTTATCTTAATAGTATGCCTCAAACTCACACTTGAATTGTTTTCTTATAATTTTCTCTTAGGAGGTAAGGATTTATAATCAATTATGACAAGTAAAAAACTCAGATGAACTTCCATTGTTTACAGCCTAGTTACCCAAAGTTGATGATTGATACACATACTTCACAAAATACAACTTGATCAAAATCTGTCCCAAGTATTTGGGGACATTGGCACCTTTTGAAGAAGGCTTTGAACCTAGCTTCACCGAAACAGAAAGTGTTAGTACCGTACTTGAGGTGAGGTATTGCTTGTAAACATGATAATATCCGTGTCTGTAAGTATTGTTTTGATATCAAACATTCTCTTTACAGTGACAAAGACAAGAGGTATGATATTGGACATAAATTGTGTAAACTGATGGATGACAGGACACGACAATCTGACTTACAACTAGTAAGTGTGATATATTTATATGTAGTGTATGATATTGGACATAAATTGTGTAAACTGATGGATGACAGAACACGACAATCTGACTTACAACTAGTAAGTGTGATATATTTATATGTAGTGTATGATATTGGACTTAAATTGAGTAAACTGATGGATGACAGAACACGACAATCTGACTTACAACTAGTAAGTGTGATATATTTATATGTAGTGTATGATACGGGACTTAAATTGAGTAAACTGATGGATGACAGAACACGACAATCTGACTTACAACTAGTAAGTGTGATATATTTATATGTAGTGTATGATATTGGACTTAAATTGTGTAAACTGATGGATGACAGAACACGACAATCTGACTTACAACTAGTAAGTGTGATATATTTATATGTAGTGTATGATACTGGACTTAAATTGTGTAAACTGATGGATGACAGAACACGACAATCTGACTTACAACTAGTAAGTGTGATATATTTATATGTAGTGTATGATATTGGACTTAAATTGAGTAAACTGATGGATGACAGGACTCGACAATCTGACTTACAACTAGTAAGTGTGATATATTTATATGTAGTGTATTGATTTTGTATGATACTCCATTAAAAACATAATAATAATAAAGTATGTCATTGCTATGCTGGTTAAGATGAATGCTGCATTCCCTGAGAGATGTTGCTCATACATTGTTTCTATATTCAGGTGATTCATTTCCTGCAAAGTTTGATAGATGATGAAGTAGATGAAAGCAAACAACTACAGCTAAAATCCTCCATGTTACTTATACTACCTTTACTCCTACTCCTAGATCATTCTACATCTGATACGGTAAATCTATTTCTACTGTCATAGCGAAAGTTCCCTCATTTTTGTTTTCTTCTCAACTAGAGATAAATGGACAATCAGGCTCAATGATTATATAACTCACTGACCTAACACTTAACTCAACTTAATCATGTAACTTGATTTGCTGCTAGAAATTGCAACAATGAAGTACCCGTAATCTTTAATTAATCAAGAACTATTACACTGCTTTCTGTAAGATTATCAATGTAATATTAAAGTTTAAGTAAATAATGAGACACAATATTGTTTGAAACATTTTAAGTTTTAAGCACAATATTGAGTTGAGTAAACAAAATGCACATTGCTGTGTAATAATGTATTGAAAAGTGAAAATAAGTTTGTAAGCAGCGTTGTAGTTGAATCTGTGGCCTGTTATTGTTTTGTTATAAGCAGCATTGTAGTTAAATCTGTGACCTGTTATTGTTATGTTATAAGCAGCATTGTAGTTGAATCTGTCGCCTGTTATGTTATAAGCAGCGTTGTAGTTGAATCTGTCGCCTGTTATGTTATAAGCAGCGTTGTAGTTGAATCTGTCGCCTGTTATTGTTATAAGCAGCATTGTAGTTGAATCTGTGGCCTATTATTGTTATGTTATAAGCAGCATTGTAGTTGAATCTGTCGCCTGTTATGTTATAAGCAGCATTGTAGTTGAATCTGTGGCCTGTTATTGTTATGTTATAAGCAGCATTGTAGTTGAATCTGTGGCCTATTATTGTTATGTTATAAGCAGCATTGTAGTTGAATCTGTGGCCTGTTATGTTATAAGCAGCATTGTAGTTGAATCTGTGGCCTGTTATTGTTATGTTATAAGCAGCGTTGTAGTTGAATCTGTCGCCTGTTATTGTTATGTTATAAGCAGCATTGTAGTTGAATCTGTGGCCTATTATTGTTATGTTATAAGCAGCGTTGTAGTTGAATCTGTCGCCTGTTATTGTTATGTTATAAGCAGCGTTGTAGTTGAATCTGTCGCCTGTTATTGTTATGTTATAAGCAGCGTTGTAGTTGAATCTGTCACCTGTTATTGTTATGTTATAAGCAGCGTTGTAATTGAATCTGTGGCCTATTATTGTTATGTTATAAGCAGCGTTGTAGTTGAATCTGTCGCCTGTTATTGTTATGTTATAAGCAGCGTTGTAGTTGAATCTGCGGCCTGTTATTGTTATGTTATAAGCAGCGTTGTAATTGAATCTGTGGCCTATTACAGTAAAACTCACTTACAGCGATCTCGGTTACAGTGAAAACTCGGTTACAGCGAAACGATTTTTTTGGCCCGGCTGAGGCCTTCTATATTCTTTATAAAAATGTACGGTTACAGTGAACTCGGTTAGAGTGAAAACTCGGTTACAGTGAAATGATTTTTTTGGCCCAAGAATCATGTTTTAGAGGAAATATGCTCGGTTACAATGAAACTTAATTTTTTCAAACATCAAAGCAAAAACTTTTATTGACCGTGATAATTACGTATTGGATATTATTTTGACCCGTAGCTTTCCATTGTTATAAAATTCAATAGCGTTTTCACAGGTGATAAATACCGATTACCGGAGGGTATAAATTTAAATTATTTTGTTTGAGTAAGTTCTCAATGTTTTCGCGGTCAATTATTTCATGTTTATTGAGTGAAAAGGATTTACAAAATAAAATTGCATACATTTTAAAAAAAGTCTCATTTTGTTTGCGTTAGTCAGTCAGGAAATATTTATGTTAAAATATGGAAGGGTGGCCATCTCGAAAACGAAGGCAACTGACATTAAATACCAAATATGATATTATTAAGGCGTGTGAAACTGAATCTAAAACTAGTGAAAACATTGGGCTTCATACTAGCGATATTAAACAGAAGATAATAAAGGATTTCTTTGTGCGTAGTGAAACAAGATATTAGAAATACATTTAAATACAAAACATAATAAAACTGAATACTTGACTCACAGTTGTTTATTTATTTATTCAAATTAAATACATTTCTCACAATATCAAATGTAATACACGAATAAAATACATATGCATCAAGGTTTTCTATTCATTTATTGCATGACATATACATGTATTTACATAGATCTAGAAGAATTATACCTCCGATACAGGTTATAACGAAGTTCGTTATATGTGAGCAACTTACAGTGAACTTTCACTATAAACGTGTGCTCGGTTACAATGAAAACTCGGTTACAGCGAAATAATTTTTATACCCCCTGGTATTTCGTTATAAGCGAGTTTTACTGTATTGTTATGTTCTCCAGATAATCACCATGGCAAAGAATGTGTTAGATAATACAGCAAATTATGATGATGATATTGAAAGGATTATTACATTATACCTTTCTCATCTAGTCAAGGTAAGGATATGTTATGTGTAAACCTTTCTTATTGCTTGGCCAATTTGACACAAGCCTGACCTTTGATTAGCATAATTTAACAGTCGATATATTGCCTACGTTTACAACACCGATTGTATGTTTTCTTAATCAGGGAGTATCACAAAGACGTTTGAGATGTAGTACAAACACAAATTTGAAATACTGATATAACATGATTTGCTTGCGGAAATGGATATATTCAAAGCAAGAGCCTTGTAATATATTCTTGCATAAAGGTCAGGGTCAGGTAAAAATAGCCATGCTATACTTATTATTCCCAAGAAAGTAAATTTGCATTTAAAAGTAAAAATAACAAAAATTGTGAAATTAACTGTGATACAATAATTGTTGGTTGGTAAAGTGTGAATATCTGACTGCTGACCTTTGATTTGATCATTTAGAGTACTCCAGAGAACATGACGGAAGTATGCAGTAATCTACTAGTGAAGTTTGTACAGTCAGTATCTGCCATGAAGTATACTATGATCGTTATGTTAGATTCATGTATAGGTAAGTGCTCAACTGGGGGGCCAGTATTCATAAAATATCTAAATATACAGCTTAAGAATTTTCTTAAAATTGTAAATTCTCTTAAGTGCATCAGTAAGTTATACTATCAACATTGTTTACATAGTTGTGAACGTGAGCTAATTTCTTACACAATACCCTCCAAAAGTTCCTTCACACTTTTCAAATTATTAGATTTACTTTGTGACTCTATTTACTCTCCTTTATTTTCAGGTGAACACACACTGAGTGTACCAGACAGACTAGAAGATATATTCAAGGTTTACAAAGAAGCTAACTATGAGCAAACCATTGTAGATCTTGTTGATGCTTTCCTGGCTCTATGTAGAAATGACTTCACAACTGCTAGAGATCTATTGAAACAAAGTTAGTTTTACCATTGTTGTTTTAAAAACCTGGCTCTGATCTCCCAAAACCTGGCTCCGATCTCCCGAAACCTGGCTCCGATCTCCCGAAACCTGGCTCCGATCTCCCAAAATCTGGCTCCGATCTCCCTAAATCTGGCTCCGATCTCCCAAAACATGGTTCCAATCTCCTGAAACCTGGCTCCGATCTCCCAAAACATGGCTCCGATCTCCAAACACCTGGCTCCGATCTCCCAAAACCTGGCTCCTATCTCCCAAAACCTGGCTCTGATCTCCCAAAACATTGCTCCGATCTCCCAAACCCTGGCTCCGATCTCCCAAAACATGGCTCCGATCTCCGAACACCTGGCTCCGATCTCCCGAAACCTAGCTCCAATCTCCCAAAACCTGGCTCCGATCTCCCAACACCTAGCTCCGATCTCCCAAAACCTGGCTCTAATCTTCCAAAACCTGGCTCCAATCTCCCAAAACCTGGCTCCAATCTCCCAAAACCTGGCTCCGATCTCCCAAAGTATTTCAATCTGAGCTAAGTCTCATCTCAAATATTGTCACCTGTCTGTTCAATTCCATGACAGGATGGACTCACACACTAATAATATCTATAAGATTTCTTGAGGCCTAATTACACTAAGATACATACATGTATACCACAACAGTATGTTCCTTTTGTGCCATGTTTTAGAAAAAATAAATGTTATAAAGTAGGAGCATTGGCCATACTTCCAATGGTTATGGTAATTATGATTTTTTATTCTAACAAAGCATGTGAAAGCCTTCTTTGCGTATATTAAATTAGCTGTGTTTTATTACACAATAAAGCACAGCTACATATTTCTAAATTATCGCTTACTACTGGCTGTCGCTCACATTTTATCCAACCATTATTTTATAGTTTCAGGTAACAGCTATGTATGTGCAGTATTCTATGAAGCATTTGCCAGTTTGAAATGTCGTTACTATAGTGGTGTGCTACAAATATCTGATACAGGTAAATAAAAAGGGGTCCTATAAATCTAGAACAATGCTTGTTAGTTAAATCAGCTTATGGACATGTGGAAAATATGTATTTTTACTGAAATGACAAAATTTTATAATCAGTGATACCTTAAAATAAAATTAAAAGTGGGGGAAGAAAAGGCCTGGGGTGGGGGACGAAAAGGCATGGGGGATAAAATGGGCTGGCTTAGTTTATCTTCCGGGGATAAAGTAGGCCGGTCCGTTTTATCCTCCAGGGGATAAACTGGGCGGGGAATAAAACTGACTGTTACACCATCATCTACTGATGTGGAAGCATATAGAGATTGTTCTGTTTGTTTGTCCATTTGTTTGTTGAAACTCTAATGTTTTATAATTCCATCAAGGCATTGCTTTCTAACTTAGCATACATGCTTACCATCATAAACACATTGCATTGTTTAAGCCTTGTAACGCTATTCAACACTTCAGCAGAGTTATGGCCCCTGATTGACTTTGCTAGATATTATTATGGATAAGGCTTCCACCGGGCATACAATGTTAAGTGTTTACTGAACAGTTTTCTTCATATTAAATGATGTTATTATCTAATAATTTCACTCTATTTCCATTTGTTTGAAGGTATAAAGTTGCTAGAAAGGAAAGACAGAATATTGACATCCCCAAGTTCAGATGTTCGCCGGAGTTTTATGTATACCAGAGTTACTGCCCTTTGTGCTATAGGGGACAGACCCTCTCTGATCAAAGCCTTAGATACAATAGAAAATGTAAGTGTTAGTGATTTTTCAATTGTAGGCAATTTATATTAGATAATTATTTCTCTTAGGCAAATCTAAAATGAACTGCCTCAATATACCATCTGTGTCAAGTGCAAGAGTTGCAGGATTCACCAAATGGCCCGAACAAAAGAAAGATGAAACAAAATTAAATATTGTACATGTGATTCCATTGCTTGAAGCTCCGCATAAAAAATAACCAAAATTTTGAAGGCTGGTAAAACCATTTAATCACTATTTCTAGTTTGACAGTGACACAAGCACTTCTGGTTGTGCGGCAAAAATACCTCATGAAATTGTACTTAAAGCAGGGCGACCTCGTATGGTATGTTGGTATCTTAACTATGTACCATATGATTGTAAAATGACTTTCACACTTCCTATATATACTACGGTTTAAAAGATTCTTGTCTTGATTTAGGAATTAGACACTAGTGCTGAAGATGTGTGTTTACTTAAAGGACGGGTGTTGCTGAAACAAGGACATGCACAGGATGCCAAGGTTTGTCAAACTTCATTTTAAAAAATATAAATATTTTGTTTAGTAGAATTTTAAGCTTAGAAATCTAATAAAATGAACATTTTTGTACCAACTGACAATTCAGTGTTCCAGTTTTACTAAAACTTCATATTTTAGTGGCCTACCAATGTTCAAGTTAGGTTTACGAACCAATGTTCTGTGATCAATGATACTTTCAGGTATGTGTGATAGGAAGTTCTGTGGATAGATTTGTACTGGAAGGCTTGATTGGTCTATATGAGGAAAACTTCATCCAGGCTGCTGAAAGGTATGTATTTGTTGATGAGTTTGTCATAGGGAAATGTTCAAAGAGATAACTGTACAATCACAAGTTTTTGTGGTCAACTAGTTTAGTGGATTTTGGAAAATGTGATTCAGGCTTGTCATAAATGCATGTGTTATAAAAACTGGAAGTTGAAATCCAGTTCTGTAGTATGGGACGTCCACTAATTATGAGTATTAGATTTTGGGTGTTCAACATGCGAACATGTTCAGTGAAAACAGAATTTTAATTAGGGACAATTTGAGCATGATTTTGTTCTCATTTACTAGGAAACTATCATAAACTCAGTGCACTGAAGTACATGTAACAAAATCTTGTCAGTTTCTTATTGATTGAAACCCACTAGATTCATAATTTATTATAACTTAACTGTTGTTAACATTTTACAGGTTTAGTACTGCAGTAGAAATGGAGTCCAATATAGCTAGTCATCAGGTTAACTTGGCTAAGTGTTTATGGAGATTGTCTGACAGGAGACATGAGTGTTATCCAATGTTACTGAAGGTATAAACAAACTAATTATATTGTGTACACTACCCACATACTAGTTATATACTACTGTACAGAGATAATTTATTATACCATATTTATAATGCCCTTTTTGCCCTCAATGACACTGAATTTTGCTATAATGACGTGATTCTAGCACAAACATTTTACAAGAGGATTGTGGTGAATATATAAGCAACTACCCTTTAGATAGAAAAGCAGCAAAAATAACAAACACTTTTTTTATGAATCAAATTGATTGATGTTAATTGTTTAGGATAGGTCTGAATACCGACAACAAACAATTTTTTGATGCCATATAAAGGTACTGTCAACTATATCGTATCTGATTTATTTTCAGTCAGCAAAGTTGGATCCACATAATTCGGATACATTCTTATATCTTGGTCATTACTACAGTCAGGAAGCTGTTGATGATATCCGGGCACGTAAATGTTATACTAAAGCTTATGACCTGGACCCGAGGAACGATGACGCCGGAGAATCATTGTGTGATCTACTCAACAAACTCGGGGAAGAAGTAAGTCCTAGCTTATGAAATAAATTTAACTATACTGAGATATGTTTGTTTACACTGAAATAAGTTTTGCTGCACTGAGATATGTTTGTTTACACTGAAATAAGTTTTGCTGCACTGAGATATGTTTGGGTACACTGAAATAAGTTTTGCTGCACTGAGATATGTTTGGGTACACTGAAATAAGTTTTGCTGCACTGAGATATGTTTGTTTACACTGAAATAAGTTTTGCTGCACTGAGATATGTTTGTTTACACTGAAATAAGTTTGGCTGCACTGAGATATGTTTGTTTACACTGAAATAAGTTTTGCTGCACTGAGATATGTTTGTTTACACTGAAATAAGTTTTGCTGCACTGAGATATGTTTGGTTACACTGAAATAAGTTTTGCTGCACTGAGATATGTTTGTTTACACTGAAATAAGTTTTGCTGCACTGAGATATGTTTGGTTACACTGAAATAAGTTTTGCTGCACTGAGATATGTTTGTTTACACTGGATTATGAAAAAATGACGTCATTTTAATGTTAGAACAAATGAGGGTTTATGTTACTGCATGCTGATTGTCTGAAATTCAAAATGTATTAACTTACAGAAATGCACGCATACAGTACATGTTTCTAAGTAAAGCATATGTTGTTGTGTTTCAGGAGAAGGCACATAAGATAGTTATAGATGTAACACAACAAGCAGCAGCAGGATGGTAAGATTGACACAAGTGTTTCACAAAGCTTATAACATACCAACGCACGAGCGCAACTAACAAATCTTACAACATACCAACGCACGAGATCTTCACAAATCTTGTAACACACCAATGCACGAGATTTTCACAAATGTTACAACATACTAGATTTGTTAACTATTTCCATAAGGAGATGAGGTATACAAAATCATTTAAAATAAGTATAGACTTAAGTTTTGAATACAGTTATATATCCCTTGCTTGACACTGGGTATTGTTAGTTCCATGTTAGTTGACTGAAACACATTCCTGTGGGATTGAGGAATATAAGAAAAAGAAAGAAATAGCAAAATGTTTCTTGTATTTTACTTCTTGTTATGATAATCCAACTATGAAATCTGTTCTCAATAGGACTATTACCTGTTACAAACATAATTAATGATATTGTTATACATTTTACTATAGTGCAAAGTGGGCGTGGCTAAGACTCGGTCTCTACCAGATGAAACATGAAGACATTTCTGATGCTATAAGATCTCTACTTCTAGCTTTAACCTCGGATCAAAATAATATGTAAGTTATTTTTATTTTAATTTATACTAATTTATTTAAGGTTGGTTGTGAAACAAGTTTTTCCAACATATATTAATCACTCTCAAGTGCTCAAGGTGAGTTAGTGTGATCACTCACTGTCCGTCCGTCGTCTGTCCACACTTTCAAACGACATCTCCTCTCAAACCGCTTGGCAAATTTTGATGAAATTTTGCCAGATTGTATGTGGCATTGGGGGATCTAGTAATTGCTCAAATTATTGCCCGGGGGTGAAAATTGGCCCTGCCCAAGGGGTCACCGTTTTACATAGACTTATATATGAAAACATATAAAAATCTTCTTGTCTAAAAGTACAATGCCTAGAGCTTTGATATTTGGTATATAGCATCATCTAGTGGTCCCCTACCAAGATTGCCCAAATTATGCCCCTGGGGTCAAAATTGGCCCTGCCCCGGGGGTCACCATTTTTACATAGACTTATATCTAGGGAAAACATATAAAAATCTTCTTGTTTAAAACTACAATGCCTAGAGCTTCTCTATTTGGTATGTAAAATCATCTAGTGGTTCCCTACCAAGATTGCCCGAATTATGACCCTGGGGTCAAAATTGGCCCTGCCCCAGGGGTCACCGTTTTACATAGACTTATATAGGAAAACATATAAAAATCTTCTTGTCTAAAAGTACAATGCCCAGAGCTTTGATATTTGGTATGTTGCATCATCTAGTGTTCCCCTACCAAGATTGCTCAAATTACGCCTCTGGGGTCAAAATTGGCCCCGCCTCAGAGTCACCGTTTTACATAGACTTATACAGGGAAAAATCTTCTTGTCTAAAACTACAATGCCTAGAGCTTTGATATTTGGTATGTAGTATCATCTAGTGGCCCTTACTTAGATTGTTCACCAGTTTGACATAGACTTTTTCTACCAAGATTGTTCCCAAATTATTCTCTTTGGTGAAAACTGGGCAGGTCTTCACTTATAATCAGATGAGTGATATAGGGCCATCATGGCCCTCTTGTTACAGTATTTGACTTGCTGTACTATGTTCTGTTGTGTCGTTTTCAGCCATATAATAGTAAATGTTTATGCTCTCTAAAAATCAACTGTATACTGTTACATTTTCAGACATATACTGGAATGTTTAGGAGAGGCGTATCTAGCTAGAGGCAGTTACACAGCATCATTAAAAGTGTTCACCAAAGTCTCACAACTTGCCCCGGACTCTGTTTATCCACTATACCAGTAAGTATGTTAACTAGAGGCAGTTATACAGCATCATTAAAAGTGTTCACCAAAGTCTCACAGCTTGCCCCGGACTCTGTTTATCCACTGTACCAGTAAGTATGTTAACTAGAGGCAGTTATACAGCATCATTAAAAGTGTTCACCAAAGTCTCACAACTTGCCCCGGACTCTGTTTATCCACTGTATCAGTAAGTATGTTAACTAGAGGCAGTTATACAGCATCATTAAAAGTGTTCACCAAAGTCTCACAACTTGCCCCGGACTCTGTTTATCCACTGTACCAGTAAGTATGTTAACTAGAGGCAGTTATACAGCATCATTAAAAGTGTTCACCAAAGTCTCACAACTTGCCCCGGACTCTGTTTATCCACTGTATCAGTAAGTATGTTAACTAGAGGCAGTTATACAGCATCATTAAAAGTGTTCACCAAAGTCTCACAACTTGCCCCGGACTCTGTTTATCCACTGTACCAGTAAGTATGTTAACTAGAGGCAGTTATACAGCATCATTAAAAGTGTTCACCAAAGTCTCACAACTTGCCCCGGACTCTGTTTATCCACTGTACCAGTAAGTATGTTAACTAGAGGCAGTTATACAGCATCATTAAAAGTGTTCACCAAAGTCTCACAACTTGCCCCGGACTCTGTTTATCCACTGTATCAGTAAGTATGTTAACTAGAGGCAGTTATACAGCATCATTAAAAGTGTTCACCAAAGTCTCACAACTTGCCCCGGACTCTGTTTATCCACTATTCCAGTAAGTACATACACTGATGCTGCATACAAATAGTATTAATCCTTGTTGTGCATTTTTTAAACAATTTAAATTCAACTTTGAATGATTTTGCCAGAGTTATTGCCCTTGATTGTCTTAAATAGAAATTAATAAATGTTAAAAAAACATGGCAGAGGTATGATTTGTGATAAACCCGGGTAACCCTATTCAATTTTTTTAATCAAAACATTGTTGTGACATGCAACTGAAACAGTCCCCTTGTGTTATACATGTATCGTTACTGTGAGAAATACTATGTTTTAGGTTAGCATCTATCAAGCAGACACTGGGCACATACAGCGAGGCTATTGAGGAATACAAGTTAATTCTTGACAAATCTCCAAATTATGTCCCTGCTCTTAAAGGTACAGTTTCATTTCCTTAAATGTTTAGTGTGCTTTTTGCTACTTTGTACATTTTCGTCATGACAGGATCATATTTGTGGGCATGGACACTGGTACACACTGGTAGTTTGTTGTTAGAGTCATTTTCTCAAATACTATCAAATATCTCATATACTTCCACATGATACTCAACCCTAGTGACTGTCCAATTAGGATAAGATTAGAGAAACACAGTGGCCGAGTCTACAATATTCTCATCAGGTGTGATCTGGTGTAATGTCAAATTGTGTTTCAGATGATTGCAAGATTCGGGCCTCTAGCTTTAAGGTGTAGGTCACATTTGAAGATCAAAGTTGCTTAGGGTACCCAAGTTGTCTGGTGGAAAGTATGTGAATACCATTACTTAAAACAGATTGGTAATTAAAAGAAGACTAAAGAACCAATTTAAAGCTTAAAACGTCTGTTTGTGGTTTTTTTATCAGAAATTAAAATACCATTGTACCATTACATAATTATTATTTATTACTGTCTTTATGATATAGGTATAGGTGAATCGTATGTCCATGTTGCTAAATCACTGCTGACCAAATGTTTCCATGGTCGTGCCCGGGACACATCACAGTTAGCTGTTCTATATCTCACAAGGTAAGTTTACCGGTCACTGTATTACCAACATTTGGGGATTCCCGGGAATTTGCATTTGACTGAAAGTTTCCAGATTTGTATGAATCAATGTCAGTCAATTCTCTCTCTGATCAGACCATTTCACTGACAGTTGACCCATTATGAGAGAGACCAACTGCCAATCGTCTGAAATTGATATCCAAAATTTCGCAAGTTGTTGAAACTCACAATATTTTGAAGCCCATCAATGCTTTGCTTTCAGATTTGGCATACTTATTTACTGTCATAAACACCTTACATTCAAAGCCTTTTAACATTTAACCAACGTTTATACAGAATTATGGCCCCTGTATGACTAAGCTTGTTTTTACAGACAAGGCTTCCACCAGGGAATAAGCATTTATTGAATGCAGTTTGTTTTGGAGTTGTTGCGTTAGTGGTCTAGTTCTTTCTTCTTTTGCATTGCTGAGCGATGGCACCATACAGTATGGGTTCAAACCCCACTCACTATATGTATATTAACTGGTTTTATCACATAAATCACGATGTGGGAGTGTAATAAGGCCCATTACATTAAAACGATATTACACTGCTGAGCAATAGAATAAGTATTCAAATGAGGGGGGCTAATCACTATTTTATGTATTCATACGCGCTGTAAAAAATAAACAAAGATGGCCGACCGCGATTTTTTTCGTCAGCGGTAGAGGTCAGATCGATGGACAAGTCGAATTTAAAAATCTCAACGAGAATTTACAAAGGCATTTCAATTCAAATATAATAAATAAACACAAACTTACATTTGAGCCGCGATCTGAGAAAAGGGCCCTTAATGACATTGGCATCAAATTGAGAAAATTGAGTTTAAAGTTACGACATCATTTTCTGCGAATTTCGGAACGAGGCAAAAAATGCACAAAAATGTTTATTGTTGTATCCTGCCACATACTTGTTGCCTTGTAACATACTTAATATGAAGTTCTATAGTAACACATGAAGCCTATATTTTTTGGGTTAAAACATGACAAATTACAAACAAAAGTGAGGATTTTTGGAATCGGCAGACCACATGGTCATTTATAGTCGTATTTTATTATAGATCACTGCAATATGAGTGTAATATCTTGTAGTGTTATATAGCATATGGAATTATCAGTTATTGATCAAGATACGATATTTTGGGGTAAAATCCTTCAAAATATAAACACAAATGGTGATTTTTGGAATCGATTTACTGTAATGCCATTTATTATGTTATATGATTATAAATCAGTATGCTCGACACAGTTGTCTGCCTGCATAAGATATTGCTAATCTGATGTCATAAATGTTGTCCATTTTCAGACAGTTTTGGGCAAAAACATTGCAAAATTAAACAAAAGTGAGGATTTTTGGAATCGATTGACCACATTGACAGTTATAATTGTATTATATCTAAAACAACTACAATTGGTTTGTAGTAAGTTAAAGTTTTATATATCGAATAATACATTATCCATTTGGATCACTATATGATATTTTGGGGTAAAATCATACAAATTATAAACTAAAATGGTGATTTTTGGAATCGGTTTACTACAATGCCATTAATCACATCATTTAGCAATAAACCACTAAGATAGGCACATGTTGACTTTCCGCTTAAGATATTTATAATCTAGTTTCAAAGTGATACTCGTCTGGAGCTACTTTTGGGGTAAAACAATCCAGAATCTTAACAAAAGTGAGGATTTTAGGAATCGATTGACCACATTGAAATTTATAATCGTATTATATCTAAAACAACTACAATTGGTTTGTAGTAAGTTAAAGTATAATATATCAAATAATATATTATCCATTTGGATCGATATGTGATATTTTGGGGTAAAATCATACAAATTATAAACTAAAATTGTGATTTTTGGAATCGGTTTACTACAATGCCATTAATCACATCATTTAGTAATAAACCACTAAGATAGGCACATGATGACTTTCCGCTTCAGATATTTATAATCTAGTTTCAAAGTGATACTCGTCTGGAGCTACTTTTGTGGTAAAACAGTCCAGAATCTTAACAAAAGTGAGGATTTTAGGAATCAATTGACCACATTGAAATTTATAATCCTATTATATCTAAAACAACTACAATTGGTTTGTAGTAAGTTAAAGTATAATATATCAAATAATATATTATCCATTTGGATCGATATGTGATATTTTGGGGTAAAATCATACAAATTATAAACTAAAATTGTGATTTTTGGAATCGGTTTACTACAATGCCATTAATCACATCATTTAGTAATAAACCACTAAGATAGGTACATGATGAATTTCTGCTTAAGATATTTATAATTTAGTTTCAAAGTGATACTCGTCTGGAGCTACTTTTGGGGTAAAACAGTCCAAAATATTAACAAAAGTGAGGATTTTTAGAATCAATTGATCACAATGTTATTCATAATCATATTTTATTAATAATTATATTTTGTAATAACTTGTAGTATAATATATAGTAAGAAATTGATAACTTAAGTGCTATTTAAAAATTAAACAATACGAATAGACACATCTTGTCATTCCACACAAGTATTAATGATCTATTCTAAAAAGTTGTTCATTATGTGAAATTTTTGGGGTAAAACATTTCAAAATATGAACATAAGTTAAGTAATTTTGAATCAGAATACCACATCATTATTAATCATGACATTTAATAATAGCTTACTGTGTTAGGTTGGTGGTAACAATTAGCTTAATACATCAAAACATTTCTGTACTAAGTGAGTAGAGTGTGTGAAATGCGATATTTTAGGATAAAACACAAAAAATGTAAACGAAAAACCTTTTTATTGGAATCTGCTAACTACAAGGATGTTAATAATTTAATTTCGATATAATGCCTGTAATATGTACATACTGATTAGCATTTACAGCATCCGAACTCTAGTGACAGACAATCAAGACAATAAGACCTTTGGTTGTTACACGAAGTCAGATATAATAAAAAAATGAGGAATTTTGGAATCGACAGACCACAAAACCATGAATTATTATGGGTGATTAAAAGCAATGTAACGGGTTAGCAGTCTCTTATAGTACATTTTTGAATAACATATAAAAACATCAGTTATCTTCATTTCGTAGAAATGCAGTACTGAAAAGTCAATATTTTTATGTAAATCCTAACATAATATATTTTTGGAACTGTGCTGCCATTAATGATGTTATGAAATAAATATCAATAATTTCGGATTCAATTTGCCATCATATATTATCATTTGCCGGAATTGGTTTATATAAGTAAAACTATTTGAGAAAACCGGACAATAAAGAACATGAAGTTGAACATTAACACGCCACTTAATATTGCAAGCAAGACAGAGGCCTACATGTTTGAATCCACAACCCTATGTATTATGTTTTATATCTATGTTGCCATGACAACCACTTAATTTGTCAGAATTAAACAATATTCAAGCGTAAATGTTATCATTATATGTATTTTTCATCAAATTCCATGTACAAAATTTCATGCACGTAGATTGGAAATTCTTTGAGTTATGACAGGATTCCAGATTTTGAAGTACTTTCACTATTGCGGTTTCCATAGCAACCACATTTGTTGTTAAAATGAAATTATATTTGAATATTCATACTCTTCTTATTGTCACCAACCTAAATACCAGTTTTCATTAACCTAGCCTGGAAACTGTATGAGTAATTTTAGGATCTAGTAATTATTTACATATTTTCACTATTTTGGTATCCATAGCAACCCAATTTTTTGTCAAAATGAAATTATATTTGGATATTCATACTCTTCTTTATGTCACCTACCTACATACCAGGTTTCATAAACCTAGCATGGAGACTGTATGAGTAATTTTAGGATCTAGTATTTTTGTACATATTTTCACCATTTCGGTCTCCATGGCAACCACAATTTCAGACACAATAAAAATAGATGTACATAATTCCCTTTATTGCCCCTTATCCACAGATCAAATTTGCTTAACAAAACTTGAAAGATGTTTTAGTTATGTCAGGATCCAGATTTTTGACTAACTAACTGACTAACGAACTGACTGACCGACGGAGGGAAAACCGATAGGCCCCGTTTGAAAACCTGTTGGGGATTTATTTTACATACATACCCTGAAATAAAGTAACTTCTGTATTCAGTATTACTGTTCTTCTATAAACGTAGACTGCATTTATTTAATACAAAGCCCATATATTGCAGTTGTAATATTTTCCTGATCATTAGTAGTAAACCAGCGAATTTTGCATATTTTAGTAATTAAATAAATGGTTGCTATGGCAACAAAAAATAAGATAAAGGCATATTTTTACACACAAATGTTACTCCTCACAAATTAGTATCATTATTCAAATGATAAATTCAGTTCGAGCAGATTAATAGCAGTGTGAAAATGCGACTTAAATACAAAACAGTAACAAAATATGTCCTTGTTGAGATACCCGTTTTTTGCCAAAAATGGTCATGTCATTGGTTCCTTTAAAAGGTCATAAAAATGGTAATATTTGAAGAATAGACAAAAACCTTTCTTTCTTGTACACAGGAAATATAGATTCTTCGGAAAATGCAAAAAAATGAAAATCGAAAATTTTTCATTAAGGGCCCTTTTCTCAGATCGCGGCTCATTTATACAAAGCATAGACTAACACTTCCTGCACAATTTTAATGCATTTTGAGTTTCAAAATCGCATCTCTTTAAAATTCATCCATCTCATCCCGGATATTCCAAGTAGTGATGACGTCAATACATAAACATGACGTCACAATGTACGTGACGTTTCCCGTTTTTAGTACGAGTATGTTCCCCTTACCTAACTAATTTCAAGACTGGGTAAGGCCTACTTAAAAGGTCGTGACATTATTACCGTTCAAATATACCCGTCTCGGCTCAATTTCGTTTTCAACATTAAATTAAATGTAATTGAAATACAGTCACTGTGTTGCACTATGTTTAGACGCTCATTTATTCTTAACCGCATTACTCAACTCAATATTCTTCTCTCTTAAGGGGAAGCGGGTCTACTTTTTAGCTCACCTGCCACAAAGTGACAGAGTGAGCTTTTGTGATCACTCTTCGTCCGTCGTCCGTCCGTCAACAATTGGGTTGTGTCCTCTCTAGCGGTCACAATTTTGGCCTTATCTTTATGAAACTTGGTCACAATGATCATCTTAACAAAATCTAGGTCAAGTTCGATATTGGGTCATCTGGGGTCAAAAACTAGGTCACTAGGTCAAATCAAAGGAAAACCTTGTGAACACATTAGAGGTCACAATTTGAGCCTAATCTTTATGAAACTTGATCACAATGATCATCTCTGTAAAATCTAGGTCAAGTTCGATATTGGGTCATCTGGGGTCAAAAACTAGGTCACTAGGTCAAATCAAAGGAAAACCTTGTGAACACATTAGAGGTCACAATTTGAGCCTAATCTTTATGAAACTTGATCACAATGATCATCTCCATAAAATCTAGGTCAAGTTCGATATTGGGTCATCTGGGGTCAAAAACTAGGTCACTAGGTCAAATCAAAGGAAAACCTTGTGAACACATTAGAGGTCACAATTTGAGCCTAATCTTTATGAAACTTGATCACAATGATCATCTCTGTAAAATCTAGGTCAAGTTCGATATTGGGTCATCTGGGGTCAAAAACTAGGTCACTAGGCCAAATCATTGAAAAACCTTGTGAACACATTAGAGGTCACAATTTGAGCCTAATCTTTATGAAACTTGATCACAATGATCATCTCCATAAAATCTAGGTCAAGTTCGATATTGGGTCATCTGGGGTCAAAAACTAGGTCACAAGCCTTTGAAGGCCAAATCATTGAAAAAGCTTGTGAACACACTAGAGGTCACAATTTGAGCCTAATCTTTATGAAACTTGATCACACTGATCATCACTAAAATTTTTTGGTCAAGTTCGATATTGGGTCATCCGGAGTCAAAAACTAGGTCACGAGGCCAAATCATTGAAAAAGCTTGTGAACACACTAGAGGTCACAATTTTGACCTTATCTTTATGAAACTTGATCACAATGATAATCATTATAAAATTTAGGTCAAGTTCGATATTGGGTCATCTGGGGTCAAAAACTAGGTCACGAGGCCAAATCATTGAAAAATCTTGTGAACACACTAGAGGTCACAATTTTGACTCTATCTTTATGAAACTTGGTCACAATGTTTATCTCTATAAAATCTAGGTCAAGTTAGATACTGTGTCATTTGGGCCAAAATCTAGGTCACTAGGCCAAACAGGTGAGCGACCCAGGGCCCTTTGGACCCTCTTGTTTTAGTTTTCTACATTTAAATGGCTTATTTTGTTTATGTGATAAAAAGAATCTTACATTCGTGTCTTTCCATATTAAATTTATAAAACTTGTTGGATAAAAGTAATAAAATACTCGGCAGAGCCTCGTATTTTATCACTTTTATCCAACTTGTTTAATAAATTCAATATGAAAAGACACTCATGTAAGATCCTCTATGTATATTACAGGGCTGTATGTATGCGTACTGACATGTCGTGTCTATGGAAACTGATGGGGGATGCATGTACAATACTTCATGTTCTACCAGCTCAACAATTCAGGTACGGTACCAGTGTATGTTCTACTTTATTTGTTCATGTAGCATTCTCAGTGTTAGGACATTTATGCTGGAAGATATTCTACTGCACTAATTAAACCACTGATACAGTATTGATGTTACATTTAACATTCTAACATACCAGTATTTTTGTTTTTGGTTCTAGATACAGTATTGATGTTACATTTAACATTCTAACATACCAGTATTGTTGTTTCTGGTTCTAGATTTGAGAAAGGAGATAAAAGTGTACTGTCTAAACAAGAAACACTGGAATTTGGTGGCAGGTAAGAAAATATACATTTGTGTATAAGTTAATAAATCTAACCCATTTTATGTTTAAATTTATTTTTCTAAGAAGCTCAATTAAACATTTCGAGCACATACCATAAGCTATTTCAATGTTTTTAAAAAATTGTCTGAAATTACACTCTTAACTGCAAAAATAAGTTTTAACTCTTGTCTTTATGATGAGGGTACTGTAAACACTAGCCTAAATAAGATAGTATACTACATGTGTGTGTTTATTTCTGCTTTTAGATGCTACATAAAAGCTCTGAAAATTCTCCCAGAATGCTCCTCTCTGTGGCATGACCTTGGAGTCAACTATATGCATCAATCATTGAGCTTGTCTGAAAGTGAGGCTGCATTTTCATTGGCTAATCAATCTGTTCAGTCACTGAAGAGAGCTATAGAACTAGAACCGACCAATCACAGACATTGGAATGCACTAGGTTATATGGCTTGTCTGAAAGGTGAGTCATGCTGGACAAAATTACCTCTCCTTGTATCAGGTCCAAATCTCTTGAAGCATCTCTAACAGAAATCTCTACTCAGTTTGAAATCTTAAAATCTCAAACAACCTTTGAAAAACAACTGGTGAAGAAATCTCTTTTATATTTGGGAAAATACTGTTTTTCAATAATTGTTCAGTTATATACAGTGCCAGATACACCTAACCTGTTTCCATGGACTGTATCCTAACCAGTTTCCATGGACTGTATCCTAACCAGTGTCCGTGGACTGTATCCTAACCAGTGTCCGTGGACTGTATCCTAACCAGTTTCCATGGACTGTATCCTAACCAGTGTCCATGGACTGTATCCTAACCAGTTTCCATGGACTGTATCCTAACCAGTGTCCGTGGACTGTATCCTAACCAGTTTCCATCGATTGTATCCTAACCAGTTTCCATGGACTGTATCCTAACCAGTGTCCATGGACTGTATCCTAACCAGTGTCCGTGGACTGTATCCTAACCAGTTTCCATCGATTGTATCCTAACCAGTTTCCATGGACTGTATCCTAACCAGTGTCCGTGGACTGTATCCTAACCAGTGTCCATGGACTGTATCCTAACCAGTTTCCATGGATTGTATCCTAACCAGTTTCCATGGACTGTATCCTAACCAGTTTCCATGGACTGTATCCTAACCAGTGTCCATGGACTGTATCCTAACCAGTGTCCATGGACTGTATCCTAACCAGTGTCCGTGGACTGTATCCTAACCAGTGTCCGTGGACTGTATCCTAACCAGTGTCCGTGGACTGTATCCTAACCAGTTTCCATGGACTGTATCCTAACCAGTTTCCATGGATTGTATCCTAACCAGTGTCCGTGGACTGTATCCTAACCAGTTTCCATCGATTGTATCCTAACCAGTTTCCATGGACTGTATCCTAACCAGTGTCCGTGGACTGTATCCTAACCAGTGTCCGTGGACTGTATCCTAACCAGTTTCCATGGACTGTATCCTAACCAGTTTCCATGGACTGTATCCTAACCAGTTTATCTTACCATTTCAATAGAAGCCGAAAACTTCTCCACATCATGAGCATAATCAACATAGTTGTAAAATTTTCATTGAAGGGAATGACCAGCCTGGAACGCCTGTTTACATATCAAGCACTACTGGGCCATGACTTGGAACGTTTTCATGATATTCTACTAATTATACCCCCCATCTGTCTGCTGGTCAGTCAGTTGGTAGACCAAATGGTTTTTGTTCATTAACTCAAGTATCCTCTGCCATAGGATCTTCAAACTTTACAGGAGATTGGTCACCAACAGTAGATGACCCCTATTGATTTTGGGGTCAGTAGGTCAAAGATAAAGGTCAGGGTTAGGCCAAATGGCGTCCTTTCAATAAGAAATAAGAAAGCTTTGCTCTAGGATATTTAACTGTATATTATATATATTTACAGTTTACAACAAACCAGATTTAGCCCAGCATTGTTTCATTAAGTCTATACAAGTAGAACGAAATGTGAGTATATTTATGTATATATATCCTAGATAAAGTGAGGACACATTGATTCTGTACTGATTATAACAAGCTTTGTCCACACTTGTTTGTATTAACTGATCATCCGTCTGTATGTACATAACACAAATCTTGTGTTTTGAACTCCTCAAAAACCATTTTGGGGAATTTTTCAAATTTCACAGATGAGCAACCTCAATGTATAGATGAGCATACAAGATTGAATTTTTGCTGCATCAATTTCTACCAGAGTTATTTTCCTTCGTTACTTTTACTATATAGCCCAATGGGGGCACCTGTGTCATATGTTGTGTCCAATATCCTTCTAGTTTTAAAACATAGTTGCATTCATACTATACATACAAGAAAATAAATAAAATTAACGTCATAGTTTGACATTTCATATGTTGTACAGTCACGGTAAAGCATGCTATGTTTATATACCATATGGATTATAATTTCAGAATGTAACTGCATGGACAAATCTAGCAGCTTTGTATCTCAGCAAGGAAAATGTCACAGTAAGTGTTACCTGTCTCTATATTATGCTATATTGTAATTATTTGATCCATAACTGTTCTGTACATTTCTTTACTGTTTCCCCCCACCCACTCCCCCATACAATATAAATCTGTTAGTGTAGACAACATGACTTATGATATTGTGGTAACAAAGGAATTGTTTTGCCATAGACACTCAAACTTTACATGGAGGATGGCCAGAAATAATAGATCACACCTATCTAGTTTAAGGTCAAGGTCACTGCGACCTTTAACATTATTAAAGCATATTTGCTGCCACAAAAGTTACAATCTCCTTGTTGTGCTGTGTTTCATTGTAACATTAAATTAATGTGTGATGTTGCATTAGTGTTTGTGGCTATCTTGCACTGTTGATTGCTCTACTGAAATTCAAGTTCACTATAAATGCTGGATCAACATGAATCACATCAGACAAGGTCTGGTGAGTGAACATATAGCACAATGGTGATCTGTGTTAGTCCAGGAATGTCATTGGGAGGAGGCTAACACGCAGTTTTGGGATTCTTAAAAATAAAAAGAGCGCAAACCGTCCTGGATCTTGCACTCTCCTGGACTGCCTTGTACATCCATATTTATGTGGGAACGGTGCTTAATCATACCTGTATGTATTCACAGCTTGCACATGAAGCATTTAAGATTGCACAAAGTCTGGAACCATCATACGTGCAGTCATGGATTGGTCAAGCTATTATAGCTGAAGTGGTCGGTCATGAAGATGCCATGGATTTATTCAGACATACAACAGAACTGGGAAATCATGTGAGTCAAGATTTTCTGTCATTTTCTAATTGAGGAATAAACATTCTGTCACAATTTACACACATGCCAAAGAGAAATCATGATTTTGATCAGCAAGTAAGAATATCCACTTACCTGTATGGATAACTCTGGCACATTGTTTCAATCAGTTTTAAAACCAGATTGTCACAGATTCATGCAGTATTATTTTGTTTGTCAAACCAATTATGTTTGGAGCAATTATGTTTTGCTGATATATTATATAATGTTTATCTAACTGTGGTAAAGCTACTTGACAGTAGAATATGTCCTGTTATATGTCTTTCTGTTGTTAATTTGTTTGATGATTATAGGTTGAAAGTGCTATAGGTTATGATGTTTATTCTAGGTTGAGAGTGCTATAGGTTATGAAGTTTATTCTAGGTTGAGAGTGCTATAGGTTATGAAGTTTATTCTAGGTTGAGAGTGCTATAGGTTATGATGTTTATTATAGGTTGAGAGTGCTATAGGTTATGATGTTTATTATAGGTTGAGAGTGCTATAGGTTATGATGTTTATTATAGGTTGAGAGTGCTATATGTTATGATGTTTATTGTAGGTTGAGAGTGCTATAGGTTATGATGTTTATTATAGGTTGAGAGTGCTATAGGTTATAAAGTTTATTCTAGGTTGAGAGTGCTATAGGTTATGATGTTTATTATAGGTTGAGAGTGCTATAGGTTATGATGTTTATTATAGGTTGAGAGTGCTATAGGTTATGATGTTTATTCTAGGTTGAGAGTGCTATAGGTTATGATGTTTATTCTAGGTTGAGAGTGCTATAGGTTATGATGTTTATTATAGGTTGAGAGTGCTATAGGTTATGATGTTTATTATAGGTTGAGAGTGCTATAGGTTATGATGTTTATTCTAGGTTGAGAGTGCTATAGGTTATGATGTTTATTATAGGTTGAGAGTGCTATAGGTTATGATGTTTATTCTAGGTTGAGAGTGCTATAGGTTATGATGTTTATTCTAGGTTGAGAGTGCTATAGGTTATGATGTTTTATTCTAGGTTGAGAGTGCTATAGGTTATGATGTTTATTGTAGGTTTAAAGTGCTCTATGTTATGAAGTTTATTCTAGGTTGAGAGTGCTATGGGTTATGATGTTTATTATAGGTTGAGAGTGCTATAGGTTATGATGTTTATTCTAGGTTGAGAGTGCTATAGGTTATGATGTTTATTCTAGGTTGAGAGTGCTATAGGTTATGAAGTTTATTGTAGGTTTAAAGTGCTCTAGGTTATGAAGTTTATTGAAGGTTGAGAGTGCTATAGGTTATGAAGTTTATTATAGGTTGAGAGTGCTATAGGTTATGAAGTTTATTATAGGTTGAGAGTGCTATAGGTTATGAAGTTTATTATAGGTTGAGAGTGCTATAGGTTATGAAGTTTATTGTAGGTTGAGAGTGCTATAGGTTATGAAGTTTATTATAGGTTGAGAGTGCTATAGGTTATGAAGTTTATTGTAGGTTGAGAGTGCTATAGGTTATGAAGTTTATTATAGGTTGAGAGTGCTATTGGTTATGAAGTTTATTATAGGTTGAGAGTGCTATAGGTTATGAAGTTTATTTTAGGTTGAGAGTGCTATAGGGTATGGACATTGGGTGTGTATGATGTTACAGAATACAGAGAGGAGAGATAGCTATATGTACATGTATGCTATAGAACAGATGGGAGCGGTGTCAGCCGCATCGGATGTTTTAGCTCGCTACACGGGTATGTACCAACTAACACCACACTCAAACTTTGTTCAAATAATATATTCATAAGTGTAGTGGTGATCCATTTTTTCCCCAACCAGATAAGATTGTCCAGTGACCATGTATTGTAAATCAGTTACGTTGGCAAAGATTCTATTTATCGCATTACATTTGAGAAAGCTCATTAATGTTCAAAGTGCTGATGTACGCTACACAGGTTCCATTTAAAATTTAGCGTTACAATGTGCGCGACATCATGACAACTTTTGTATTGTATGTTACGTCACCCTGAACCAGCCAATCAACGTCCAGCTAATTTAAATGTTTAATGAATTAGCCGGGAGTGCATTACGATATTTCTGGCACAGCTTTAATGCACTCCCATGCCGCAGGTTATGTGATAAAGAAATTTATCACATAACCTGCGGTCAGGCAGTACTGGAAAGCAGTGCCGGAAATATTGTTCAGCACTCTCAGACTGTAAATTGAATATTTAAATTAGCTTGGCATTGCGTTAGCCCATCCATGTCTTGAGTGTCCCGTGACATCAGGAAAATACAAACGTCGTCACGACGTCACATACATTGTAATTTTACTACTTAATTTTGAATGAACCCTATTTAGCATGTGTCATCATTTTGAATGATAATCAACATTCTCTTATGCTATGTGATAAATAGAATCTTACATTCATGCTAATAACATATGAGTTTCATTGAATGAGTGGACAAAACAATACATGCTGTTTTTCCACTGGTTTAATAAAACTCGTATATAATGAGCACTCATGCAAGATCCTCTATGACTGTGCTAGATAGTAGATAGACATGGACATTTTTACCTGTTAACTTTCCTTACACCCCAGATATGAAGCATATGGGCGCTATATTGGAGCCGTGTTTTCAGTCCATTTATTTATCTCTTTAACTACTAGTTGTTGGTTAAATTGAAATAGATATGCTCATCCATTTTGTTAGTTAATTGTTATTCTATATTTTTATAGATAGAATAAAGAGCAATGCCGCAGCATTCAATATGCATGGTTTACTTCTGGAAAGACAAGAACTCTATAAAACAGCTGCTCAACAGTTTAACTTGTAAGTTATCCACTTTGTATGTCAGGGATATTTTACTGGGTTTACAACTCAAAGGTTTTCACAGATTTCCACCCACTTTTCAGCCAAATATGGCAGCCATTTGACCTTACCAGTATGAATCATTAAGTTTTTATGTCCCCATCAACTATTTGGGGATATATATTTGCCCTTGTTTCATCAGTGTTTGCACCTCTGTATTTCACCAAAATATCAGCCCTATGTGGTAGCCAGTTTATCTTACTAGTTTTCTGAAACTCTGCTTTCACTTTATCACAATTATACTGTTTTATTATATGCTTTCAATGGATTATGGGGATTTTCAGTGAAAATAACAATGACAAATAACAGTGAAATAACATTTTTGATAATTCACTGTTTTTGACGGAACTACTTTCAATAATGAAAAAATAAATTACCCCCCTGTATTGTTTGTTTAGTTACATATTTACCTCCTTGATTATGTTTGCTACTTGACAGCTGTCAAATACTAAATGCATTTTGAGATTCAAAATCGCATGTCGTCAAAAAAATCATCATGTCGTCCTCGTTTTTCGATGTTGTGATGACGTCAAAACACATGATAAAGTCACTCTGTACGTCGATTCCCGTTTTTAACTGTCAGTCGAGTATTTCCCCTTACTAATCAGACTGGCGACATAGAAAAAATAAGTCTATGACGTGATAATGATTAAAAATTCCCGGCATCGTGACTTGAATTCACAATGGTGGATGACAAAACTGTCTGTTGACAATGAAATTACTCCGCGATCAAATTTAATAAATGCCTGTTATTTCGCTTTCAATAAAACATTAAAATAATTTTGTGTTCGTCAAATATTATATTTGTTTTATTTATAAACTTTACATATATCTTGTTTTATGTTTTGCAGAAAAATACTACAGCAAATAGTTGCACTACTTTCAGTGGAACTTCTGTTAAAAAAAGTGAAAAGGTTGAACTGAATTTTGGGCGCCCCAAGGGGTTGGGGTTCCAAGAGGGAATTGTAAAATATTAATAATGTGATTAATTACGCATATAATAAACAGAAAATTTGTTGATTTTTGGTGTAAGATTGAATTTTATTTCACTCGTGATCACATAAATCTATATTTTCACTCGTGGCTACGCCACTCGTGAAAATATTGATTTCTGTGATCACTCGGTGAAATAAAATTCGATCTTACACCAAAATCAACAAATATCCTCTATATAATAATATGAAAGTTGGCTAGAACTACTGTAAAATCATTAATTTTCATAGGGGGTCAAATTTCATGAATTTCATGGTTCACGTATGAAAGTATAAAATGAAATCCCATCAAACACTAAGTTTGATCTTTGCATTTATCACCCTTAATGCATATTCCAAATATTTACCAAAACCACAAAATTTCGTCCCATCGAAATTAAATGATTTTACAGTATGTGGTAGATTAATTGATGTTTATGTTTGTATTATAATAGAGCTGTGGAGATATTAGAGAAGTCACAATCACCAGTATTATCTGATGTTCTATGTAACTATGCTAGGTTACTTGGGTAAGTATTCTTCATTATCAAGTTAACATAAGTCCATATGTTAAGTCCCAATGTCTATTCTGTGATGGGATCAACATCTAAAAGGTTAACATATCTAAACTAGTATATTCTCTGTTCCATTAATCTCTGTTATCTATTGAAAAGCATGAAATAAAAAATATCATTTATATCAATTTTTTGTAGTAAAGTGTTTTTCTATACATGAAAAATGCAAATATATGTATATATTTATCACAATGATACATTTATAAAGTCCTCAAGTATACTTTTAGAATGACCCATGATATAGCACTCATTTATTGTATTCCAGGAAATCTGGGGACTATAATGGAGCATGTGATGTATATAGGAGGATACCTGAGATAACAAGTTTTACAGATCTCTGTCAGATGGGGCTTACATTCTATAAGATCAAAGACTTAGAACAAAGTTTCCAAGGTAAGAAGATAATCAACTCATAGAACAGCAGGGGTGTAGATATGTTTTCATATATCAGGAGTCTGTTGCATATCAACGGGCTATTGAGCACTCTGTAGCGCTACACTAGAAATCGCCTTGCTTCAAAAAGCACTACATAGCAAACAAAGTAGAAAATGCAACCCTAACCCTGCTACCGGCAAGGGCTCGCAGACCATTGCACAGCAAAGCACTGCTGAAGTGGTCCATTGCATAAGAAAGTGCTCGGTAGCACTCGACTAGCAAAGGGCTGAAAAACGGTATGCTAACTGCAAACACTGTCATTACATAGACACAGAAAAGCATAATTACATGAATCTGATATAGGGAATGTATACCTAATGAAGTTATTGTATGAAGATGATGTGTAGAATCCAGTACCCTATAACCTGACTGACATTATAACATTAGGTTACAGTTCACTGTCCACATGCATTATGTGACTTTTGCTGTCTTTTAGGCTGCCTTGTTTATAACATTGGTTTATTGTGATATTATAGTGTACAGTCAAGCATCAGAACTAGCCACTACAGACACAGAGAAGTCACATGTACTTACTGCTTCTATATTTTAGTGTACAGTCAAGCATCAGAACTAGCTTCTATATTATAGTGTACAGTCAAGCATCAGAACTAGCTTCTTTATTATAGTGTACAGTCAAGCATCAGAACTAGCTTCTATATTTTAGTGTACAGTCAAGCATCAGAACTAGCTTCTATATTTTAGTTTACAGTCAAGCATCAGAACTAGCTTCTATATTTTAGTTTACAGTCAAGCATCAGAACTAGCTTCTATATTTTAGTTTACAGTCAAGCATCAGAACTAGCTTCTATATTTTAGTTTACAGTCAAGCATCAGAACTAGCTTCTATATTTTAGTTTACAGTCAAGCATCAGAACTAGCTTCTATATTTTAGTTTACAGTCAAGCATCAGACCTAGCTTCTATATTTTAGTTTACAGTCAAGCATCAGAACTAGCTTCTATATTTTAGTTTACAGTCAAGCATCAGAACTAGCTTCTATATTTTAGTTTACAGTCAAGCATCAGAACTAGCTTCTATATTTTAGTTTACAGTCAAGCATCAGAACTAGCTTCTATATTTTAGTGTACAGTCAAGCATCAGAACTAGCTTCTATATTTTAGTGTACAGTCAAGCATCAGACCTAGCCACGACAGACACAGAGAAGTCACATGTACTTACTGCTATGTCTATGGTGATGTATAAATATGGTGATCTTAACACAGCAAAAACAACACTGTTTCAAAGGTAGGATGTTCATACATTGATCTACATTAGTTCTCATGTTAGAGAACATTCAGAACAATATTCTTTGATTTGTTTTCACATGGAAGTTTATTTGGGTTTGATAATGCTTCTAAATAATGTTTTAGTGATATACAGCGACCAATTCACCAAGCCTTCTATTTACTGGACTGTATTCTACCCAATACTAACTTAACCTTCCAAACCGGAGGAAAGGAGCTATTAACTCCAGGTGTGCAGGAAAATCGACATTGTTGTCAAATTTCCATAGAAGCGTATGAACAGCTGGCACAAATTAAGGGAACTGACCTCATCATCAGTAGAATACCCCTATCGAGGTCAGTTGGAGGAAGGTCAAGATCTCTATGACTTTTATCATAAATGACTATTAGTTTGGCTTTTGTAGGGACTTACTTACAGTAAAACCTCGTTATCTCAAGGACTAACCGGGCCAAGCCAAATGATTGAAATAAACTGGGAGCTTGACATAGTGGCGTGATATAAGTATGCAATATATATTTAGCAAATTCACTGGGACTTTGAAATTTGCTCGAAATAACCTGGGTGCTCATAGTATCGATGCTCGTTTTAACGAAGTTTTACTGTACTTATCTTGTTTCTGGCATTACATTTAAAAACTGTGTATGGTATCATGAACTTGCTGTATTGTTATCAGAAATTTTGTCAAAATTAATCTTTTATTTCATATTTTCCCATCTAGTTCGCAGTTATCGCAGCCATCAGTAGCTGGTTTAAAGGCATTATGTGCACTAGGTCTAGTACAATCTGATGCCACATTGGCTGATGCTGCACTACAAGAACTCTTCTCTCTGGAAGATAACTCCAGTCATCTCTATGATATTACACTGCTTTCTGTTGCTGTCAATATTATGAAAGTAAGTTATTTCTAAATTTGCTGATTAATATGACACAGATATACAAACATATCTTAATTATATCAGGGTTTGCACACCTTGAACTCAGTTTCAACCTGTAAAAGTACTTTAATTAGGTACTGTCTTGAAAAAAGCCAAAAATAGTCCATGAATTTTACTGAAAACCATTGAATTTAGGCAAGCAGCCTTGAATATTCCTACAAATGTGCAGGTGCTGTTAAAATGCCACATTATCAGCATATGAATGATGAAGAAACACTATTTGTCTTCAAACTGAAAAGTAAATGTAGTGCTGCAAGTTTGAGACATGAAGTGCTATGCAGTTGCCATGATGACCAAAATTTTTATGTTTATCCAGCACATAGAATCAAAATTGTACAATTTTACCTTGGTAAATGTTTTAAAAAATACAAATTCTACCTCGAAAAGTCCTTCAATTTAGGTGTGAGAATTGTATGTATTATAGGGTAATCTGGTTGAGGTGAAGAGACAGATACAGAAGCATCTACATACCAATCCATGTCAGGCTGAGTTATGGCAGTTACTGTCTACCGTATTACTCAAATATTTCCCTCACCTTGGCAAGTATGCAGCACAGTCTGCCAGAATATCCCTACTCATGGAATCTCCTAGACAACAGGTGAGTGAAGATATTTATCATATTTATACTGTGTAACAACAGATAGGTAATGTCGCCTGCTTTTCAGCATAAAAACTTTATGTTCTCAACTTAAATTTGTTATTTTTGACATTGTTTTGATTCTGTTACTGTAGTTATGTGATAAAAAAATCTGCCACTCGTTATCTTTGGTACCAACAATTCTTAAACTCGTCACAAAAAAGATGTATTTTATGTTTTGGCAGGTGAACTTATTCTTGGTGTCGCTAGGAGAGTTATATGCTGGTAACCATGGTAATGATACCCATAATGCACTACGTACAGCACAGAGATCAGTACTTATACAACCAGGTATGTTTATATGATACCCACAATGTTCTACGTACAGCACAGAGATCAGTACTTATACAACCAGGTATGTTTGTATGATACCCACAATGCACTACTTACAGCACAGAGATCAGTACTTATACAACCAGGTATGTTTGTATGATACCCACAATGTACTACGTACAGCACAGAGATCAGTACTTATACAACCAGGTATGTTTATATGATACCCACAATGCACTACATACAGCACAGAGATCAGTACTGATACAACCAGGTATGTTTATATGATACCCACAATGCACTACATACAGCACAGAGATCAGTACTGATACAATCAGGTATGTTTATATGATACCCACAATGCACTACATACAGCACAGAGATCAGTACTGATACAATCAGGTATGTTTATATGATACCCACAATGTACTACGTACAGCACAGAGATCAGTACTGATACAACCAGGTATGTTTATATGATACCCACAATGCACTACATACAGCACAGAGATCAGTACTGATACAACCAGGTATGTTTATATGATACCCACAATGTACTACGTACAGCACAGAGATCAGTACTAATACAACCAGGTAGGTTTATATGATACCCACAATGCACTACATACAGCACAGAGATCAGTACTTATACAACCAGGTATGTTTATATGATACCCACAATGCACTACATACAGCACAGAGATCAGTACTGATACAACCAGGTATGTTTATATGATACCCACAATGCACTACATACAGCACAGAGATCAGTACTAATACAACCAGGTAGGTTTATATGATACCCACAATGCACTACATACAGCACAGAGATCAGTACTAATACAACCAGGTAGGTTTATATGATACCCACAATGCACTACATACAGCACAGAGATCAGTACTAATACAACCAGGTATGTTTGTATGATACCCACAATGCACTACATACAGCACAGAGATCAGTACTTATACAACCAGGTATGTTTGTATGATACCCACAATGCACTACATACAGCACAGAGATCAGTACTGATACAACCAGGTATGTTTATATGATACCCACAATGTACTACGTACAGTACAGAGATCAGTACTTATACAACCAGGTATGTTTATATGATACCCACAATGCACTACGTACAGCACAGAGATCAGTACTCATACAACCAGGTATGTTTGTATGATACCCACAATGCACTACGTACAGTACAGAGATCAGTACTAATACAACCAGGTAGGTTTATATGATACCCACAATGCACTACGTACAGTACAGAGATCAGTACTTATACAACCAGGTATGTTTATATGATACCCACAATGCACTACGTACAGCACAGAGATCAGTACTTATACAACCAGGTATGTTTATATGATACCCACAATGCACTACGTACAGCACAGAGATCAGTACTTATACAACCAGGTATGTTTATATGATACCCACAATGTACTACGTACAGCACAGAGATCAGTACTTATACAACCAGGTATGTTTATATGATACCCACAATGCACTACGTACAGCACAGAGATCAGTACTTATACAACCAGGTATGTTTATATGATACCCACAATGTACTACGTACAGCACAGAGATCAGTACTTATACAACCAGGTATGTTTATATGATACCCACAATGTACTACTTACAGCACAGAGATCAGTACTGATACAACCAGGTATGTTTATATGATACCCACAATGCACTACTTACAGCACAGAGATCAGTACTAATACAACCAGGTATGTTTATATGATACCCACAATGCACTACATACAGCACAGAGATCAGTACTTATACAACCAGGTATGTTTATATGATACCCACAATGCACTACATACAGCACAGAGATCAGTACTTATACAACCAGGTATGTTTATATGATACCCACAATGCACTACATACAGCACAGAGATCAGTACTTATACAACCAGGTATGTTTGTATGATACCCACAATGCACTACATACAGCACAGAGATCAGTACTGATACAACCAGGTATGTTTATATGATACCCACAATGCACTACATACAGCACAGAGATCAGTACTAATACAACCAGGTATGTTTATATGATACCCACAATGCACTACGTACAGCACAGAGATCAGTACTGATACAACCAGGTATGTTTATATGATACCCACAATGCACTACGTACAGCACAGAGATCAGTACTTATACAACCAGGTATGTTTATATGATACCCACAATGCACTACATACAGCACAGAGATCAGTACTCATACAACCAGGTATGTTTGTATGATACCCACAATGTACTACGTACAGCACAGAGATCAGTACTAATACAACCAGGTATGTTTATATGATACCCACAATGCACTACATACAGCACAGAGATCAGTACTCATACAACCAGGTATGTTTGTATGATACCCACAATGTACTACGTACAGCACAGAGATCAGTACTAATACAACCAGGTATGTTTATATGATACCCACAATGCACTACGTACAGCACAGAGATCAGTACTTATACAACCAGGTATGTTTATATGATACCCACAATGCACTACATACAGCACAGAGATCAGTACTCATACAACCAGGTATGTTTGTATGATACCCACAATGCACTACATACAGCACAGAGATCAGTACTCATACAACCAGGTATGTTTATATGATACCCACAATGCACTACATACAGCACAGAGATCAGTACTTATACAACCAGGTATGTTTGTATGAGAGGATAATACTGAAATGTACATATTTAATCAAGAATCATGAAAACACAAATTTTAAACCCCATTATGCTCCAAACCTCTATTTTCAAGAAGCAACCTATCTGCACAATGATATGTTTAGCACTTTAGTGAAGTCCCAAAGGTGGAAAACACCGTTAGATGGAAGAAGAAGAAAAAAACACCATTATGACGATTTGTAAACAATAAAGGCTTAATAAATATTCTAAGGGAAGCAACTCTTGCAAAATTAGAATTTTTGTCATTCATACATTTTACTTCATTTGAGTTTTGGTCTACTTTTTGACATTTATAGTTAACATTCTGTCATCAATTATTGGTCAAAAGTGACTAGCATTCTAATGGTATTATAATTCCCTGTATTTATTGATACCAATATGATCATATTACAGATAAGTTAGATAACTGGATATGTCTGACATCATGTATACATGCTGTAACCATGGTAACTGTTATATTACAGATAAGTTAGATAACTGGATATGTCTGACATCATGTATACATGCTGAAACCATGGTAACCACTAATTGGGACAAGAAACTGGGATTATTGAAACAAGAGTTGTTGTTACTGAATTACATACTCAATCAAGGTAAGTTATAGTGTAAATATTTATAAGTGGGGGACATTTAGCAATGGTGCTGTCTGTACATACGTACGTACGTAACGCAAGTCTTGTGCGTTGAACTCCTTTAATTGTTGAGTGGAATTTCTTCAAACTTTCTAAAGGAAATAATTTTTTATATGTCAATTTTTACCAGAGTTATGGCCCTTTGTTACTTTTACCATATAGCCATAGTGAAAAAATGCTAACAAACATAAATCTGTTGTAACATTCTTATATCCTGAAACGATATCATGGAGACTCTTCTTGATATACTTTGAACCAGAGATCTGTGTTTGTTGTTATTTGTAGAAATATCAGTAGAGATGAAGTTATGGTGTATAAAACAGAAAGTGGTCTGTACAGTCAACTCTAACCTACATGATGAACTTATGGACTGTCTAGATTTGGTAAGATAGATGTTTTCACTTGCTGATATTTATCTATAATACCCTTTACTCCCATAAGCAGCTTTATTAAAACTACAGCACAACATATTATAGTATAAAGTTACCATGCTTATATATTCAGATTTATCCAGTCACTTCCGGCAAAATAGGCCTGATAACAGGTTGCTTGATAAACTTTGCTATATCACGTCAATTGACCATGTGACTTGCTATATCAGTCACCTCACCGCAGATTAAGGAAAAGGGTACTAAATAATCCTGAGTTTTAGTCACAGAATAAAGAAAATTTAGTGACAGGATAAATTAAACGATAGATTAGTGCCGTGGAGCGAGTAAAAGTTTATCCGCCTTGACTGCAGAAATGATTGGATTTGCCTACGGCTCACCCGATAAATTCTGCCGCCTAGCCAGATAAACTTACTCATCGACCACACTAACCTATTATTCTCTATTGATCATGCAAGAGCAATATAATTTGTATAGTATAAATCACTCAGAATGATTGTCTATATTACAGTTGATGACAGAGTTTGGTTCTAGTACAGATATACAACAAATGTTTAAAGTGTTCAGTAACGTCTTACAGAACAATACATCAGGTGTTGTAGGAGCGCTAGATGATGGTAACGTGCAGTATTACTGGCAGGTTAGTGCTTGAAATGTTGATATCTGGTAGAAAGTATACACAAGCAATGGACAAGACACCAGTGTTGAAAATGCTCTGTCCATTTGCTTGTTGAAGATTTTGCAATCAATGTTGTTACAAGCAATATTATACCCTTTTATTGGTTAACTAAATTCTCTGTTAACACCTGTAAACGTTGTGACATCTCATTAATTGATGTGACACGTTAATTGATGTGACATGTTAATTGATGTGACATGTTAATTGCAAACTTTGAGTCTCACATATTAAGCATGCAGAAATTTAATCATGATTGTTAAAGTAGTTTGTAGAACAAAAGTTACCCTTGTGGAAAAATAAGGTATTGCAAAATTTTGAAAATACACAAAATATGCCAATATTTTCTTATCACTAGTAAGTGTAATAAGTGTTTTCTCTTGTCAGATTTTGGTGAACATGTATATCAGGTCTGGACTCGTTAAAGATGTGGCAAGTACAGTACGACAGTGTAGTGGTATGATGTCTGACAGGTATGTCTGTGGTCTATATGTCATGTATGTGTGGTCTATATGTCATGTATGTGTGGTCTATATGTCATGTATGTGTGGTCTATATGTCATGTATGTGTGGTCTATATGTCATGTATGTGTGGTCTATATGTCATGTATGTGTGGTCTATATGTCATGTAGGTAGATGTTTGATACTCTCTCATGTTGCTTATACTGAGAGATATAGAAGTTGTGTATATTATTCCATATTTTAGGTAAATCAAATGAGTAATGGCCTTTTGTGGAAGACATATGTTATGGTATCTACTGATGCAACCGGCAAAAGTGATTGTTCTGTCTTTCTGTTTCAATTTTCCAGTCAAAAATGAGAAAATCAAAGAAATACCCAATAAATATTCAGTTGAGAGTATGCAGTATATTCATTTGAGTGTTTGTCAGAAAACGTTACCGAAACTTTGAAGTTATTGAAACTCAAATACTTTAGTAGCCCTAAAGGCACTGCGTTCAAACTTGGCATACTTGTAAACCATCATGAACCCCTTACATTTCCAACATTTGAACAGAATTATGGCCCCTGATTGACCAAGCAAGTTTTTATGGACAAGGCTTCAACCGGGACATAATCATTTAGTGAATGCAGTCTTTTTTGTCAAATAATCAGTTCTATTTTACAGTTTGCTCATTATATTCCAAGTTGGAAGCTTACGAGGAATAATTTAATAATCAATGTTTGTTTTGTATTTCAGTGCTGGGAACTTATTACAACTAAAGTTGGCACATACAGCCTTTGATGAGATAATGGTATGTATCGACTATCTAGTGTATAAGTTTGTGTCATAGAAATCTTCGCGTATTTTGTAAATTGTCTAATTTCGCCAACATTTGTGCTAGCAAAGGTTACAACCTACCCGTCATAAATCTATACACAGATGGCAAACACCAGTTGGAAAAAATTACATTAACAGTATATAGACTACGTTGATAAGAAGAATAAAACTGCACATTTTGAAATCATCTAGTTTATTGCACTTTGTGAGAGATGTATGAATCTTAGATAATGTTGTAAGTTTGTTCAGGGTATGTACAATGTTAGGCTACGATTCTAGGTTGATAAATGGTGAGCATTACATGAAAACCTATGGTACATAATATTTGGTATTGTTTCAGAGAGGAGGCTCCAACAAGGAATATTGTCAGGGAATATTTACATCAACAACAGAACAACTGTTACAATCAGATACCTACCATAGTGTGGTATACATGATGCAAGGTGTACTCAATCTGAAGGAGAACCCAAGGTATAAAAAAAGATGTAGTTAAAAGTTGGCATTAGTCACAGCTGTGGTCAAGTTGTTAGTGCCCTGTAATACAGTGATTCAGATTGATTCCTGACTGTTTGATATTTATATTATTGTCAGATATTCATGGAAAGGTATGACCTGCTTTAATTTCATTCACAACTGGTCATACCCTTCCACGAACAACAATATTGATTTTGCTCCACATGTGCTGGTTGGAACTGTACTGCCCAGTTTGGGTTCAACAATATGTGTAGGTACATTTTCCCCATTGCTTCTTTGAATAACTTTTATCATATGCAGAATCGTTCATAATGTATTGTGTTTATAGGTTGTCGAAGCATCAGTTAGAGAAATCATTGAGTTGTAGGAGTAGTGAAACTAGAGGTCATGACCTTTCCATAGCTAGACAAGGATTGTTGTATATTCTAACCAGTTTGAAGAAGGACTCAGACTTAATCGAGGTAAAGTATTTCTCATGAAATATTTGCATTCTATGTACTAATACCATTCTGTTCTGGCCAGCAACTTTTCAAATGATCCACAAAAAATACATTATGCTTTAAAATACTTACAATTATACTTGTTTTAATCCATTGACAGATAAAATTGTACATTTCGTTTGTTTAGAATTAGGTCATACTGGTAAGTACTACTTAAGACCTTGTAAGACTCTTACATGATTAAAATCATCACCACATTGTCATTCTTATCAGCCTATATGAAACTGAAGTTTAAACTGCTTGTTTTACCGTCATAAAGAGTAATTTTCGGAAAGTTTTTTTTCTCTCAAAATATTGATTCTGTACTTCTCATTCTAAGCCAGCGATTCGTCTGTTGATCAAACTGATATATATAAGATTACTGAATGTTTCTGTATTTATTTCAATTTCAGACGATACTTCAAGAAGCAACCTTAGCAGAAGATACACTTACATTGGAATATTACAAGATGATAGTTCCTGTGTAAATCAAATTGTCAGTTGATAGTTAGGTTGTTGCATAAAACAATGAATTTACTATAATGCATGTAATTTGGAACATCATGAAAATATATTTTCTCTCAAAATAATCAAGCAAGTGATTAATATCACGCCAATGCAGAACTCACTGTTGAAAGTTAAATGTTAATGGTGATTAAGACATAATGTTGGGTGATGATGCTATATGCTACAGTGGGTGATGGAGTGTTTAACTGATATAGTTTGATGTTTAACATTGTTTATGGTAGCGTTGATGTGACAATAAAATATTCTGTAAGATTAATTTTGGTCGTTGTTTGTTATTTCATTTTTAACAACCTTTGACATGAAGGCAAGCTATTATGTCAGTAGTCTCCCCTGATGTGTTGTCAGTAGTCTCCCATGATGTGTTGTCAGTAGTCTCCCTGATGTGTAGTCAGTAGTCTCCCATGATGTGTTGTCAGTAGTCTCCCTGATGTGTAGTCAGTAGTCTCCCCTGATGTGTTGTCAGTAGCCTCCCTTGATGTGTTGTCAGTAGTCTCCCTTGATGTGTTGTCAGTTGTCTCCCTGATGTGTTGTCAGTTGTCTCCCTTGATGTGTTGTCTGTAGTCTCCCTTGATGTGTTGTCAGTAGTCTCCCTTGATGTGTTGTCAGTAGCCTCCCTTGATGTGTTGTCAGTTGTCTCCCTTGATGTGTTGTCTGTAGTCTCCCTTGATGTGTTGTCAGTTGTCTCCCCTGATGTGTTGTCAGTAGTCTCCCTTGATGTGTTGTCAGTTGTCTCCCCTGATGTGTTGTCAGTAGCCTCCCTTGATGTGTTGTCAGTTGTCTCCCTTGATGTGTTGTCTGTAGTCTCCCTTGATGTGTTGTCAGTAGCCTCCCTTGATGTGTTGTCAGTTGTCTCCCTTGATGTGTTGTCTGTAGTCTCCCTTGATGTGTTGTCTGTAGTCTCCCTTGATGTGTTGTCAGTTGTCTCCCTTGATGTGTTGTCTGTAGTCTCCCCTGATGTGTTGTCTGTAGTCTCCCTTGATGTGTTGTCAGTAGTCTCCCTTGATGTGTTGTCAGTAGTCTCCCTTGATGTGTTGTCTGTAGTCTCCCCTGATGTGTTGTCAGTAGTCTCCCTTGATGTGTTGTCTGTAGTCTCCCCTGATGTGTTGTCAGTAGTCTCCCCTGATGTGTTGTCAGTAGTCTCCCTTGATGTGTTGTCAGTAGTCTCCCTTGATGTGTTGTCAGTAGTCTCCCTTGATGTGTTGTCAGTAGTCTCCCTTGATGTGTTGTCTGTAGTCTCCCCTGATGTGTTGTCAGTAGTCTCCCCTGATGTGTTGTCAGTAGTCTCCCTTGATGTGTTGTCAGTAGTCTCCCTTGATGTGTTGTCAGTAGTCTCCCCTGATGTGTTGTCAGTAGTCTCCCTTGATGTGTTGTCAGTAGTCTCCCTTGATGTGTTGTCAGTAGTCTCCCTTGATGTGTTGTCAGTAGTCTCCCTTGATGTGTTGTCTGTAGTCTCCCTTGATGTGTTGTCTGTAGTCTCCCTTGATGTGTTGTCAGTAGTCTCCCTTGATGTGTTGTCAGTAGTCTCCCTTGATGTGTTGTCAGTAGCCTCCCTTGATGTGTTGTCAGTAGTCTCCCCTGATGTGTTGTCAGTAGTCTCCCTTGATGTGTTGTCAGTAGTCTCCCTTGATGTGTTGTCAGTAGTCTCCCCTGATGTGTTGTCAGTAGTCTCCCTTGATGTGTTGTCAGTAGTCTCCCTTGATGTGTTGTCTGTAGTCTCCCCTGATGTGTTGTCAGTAGTCTCCCTTGATGTGTTGTCTGTAGTCTCCCTTGATGTGTTGTCTGTAGTCTCCCTTGATGTGTTGTCAGTAGTCTCCCTTGATGTGTTGTCAGTAGTCTCCCCTGATGTGTTGTCAGTAGTCTCCCTTGATGTGTTGTCTGTAGTCTCCCTTGATGTGTTGTCAGTAGTCTCCCTTGATGTGTTGTCAGTAGTCTCCCCTGATGTGTTGTCAGTAGTCTCCCTTGATGTGTTGTCTGTAGTCTCCCCTGATGTGTTGTCAGTAGTCTCCCTTGATGTGTTGTCTGTAGTCTCCCCTGATTTGTGACCATGAATAATGCACCAATGTGGTACAAGTAGTTGTAGTGTTTTCACGAATAGTTAACAACACCACTTATTCAACAAGAGAATGGCGTTTGCAAAACATATGCCCCCATGGCAGCCTGATAGTACTAAATGGTAAGAATTACTGTGACATTTGACCTTAAAATCTATTAAAATAGGACATCAACAAAATAACTGCTACTTGCCAACCTCTATGTAAAGTTTGAAGATCCTAGGGCAGTTCAGTTACAATAGAACCCATTTTGGTTTGTCTACCTGTCATATAGACCATCAGGCATGTGCAAAGAAATATTCCCCTCATCCAAGATAGGGGAGGGGGGGGGGGCTAATTATAAAGAGTCATATATATACGAGCACCTTGATTGGATAACCACTGTCTCAGGCATTCAGTAAAGCCAAGTGGCATGTCTGTCTGTGAGGTAAATAAGTAGTTAAAATGAGCAGAGATAAACAATCAACGTCATACTGTTAACTGTTCACTATTTATTTCATCACAATTGAAATCATTAACAATACATGCAATAGTTCTACAGGAAATATTGGCCACAACAAACACTCGATAGAAACAAAATGATCCCATACTCGACAATGCTGAATGACAGACAATCATCCTGGATTCCAAGATGCTACAACTCAAAAACAACAAAAATCTAGACATAGAAAATGTCACTTAATTAAAAATACCAAAATCTAAACACAAAAATCAGATAACCGATATTTTAGTATCATAAGGAGCACTTTTATAGGCGGGTAAAACTGTAAGTTTATTAGTGACTTCAATGCTGTTTAAAATAAATACAAAACTAAAATAGAATACTGTGTGCAATATCATAGAATGAGGGAGAAACAAAAGAATTTTATAATTCTTTGTCGTTTCTTTGCTAACCTTGTGACAATGTGGGACAAGCGAGTGAAGTGACATATATATTCTACAAATGATGATGACCTAGTGAGTAGCATGTTGGTGTAGAAAAGGACTTAGCAAATAAAATATCATTATGAAAGAATTGGCACACATTCTGATAAATTTTATTTGACTTGCCGCATCAAAATTTGGCCATCAAATTTCAACAAATGTATAAACACCTAGAGATAATAACTTATCTTGCAAACATTCTAAGCATGATTAGCTTTATCAGCATGTTCTGTGCAATTTGAAGCATTGTAATAAATTCATGCGTACAAGGTTGGTGTCAAGTCTCCGGACCAGAACTTTTATAATTATATGCTGCTATCCTTAAATAATTTCATGATGGGTCCAATATATAACAGTGCAATAATGTTGCTAAATGAAAGCATACACAACTGAATAGAACGGTTACATCACAAGATTAACCTTTAGTTTGATCTACAAGTTAACAAAATGAAAACAGGCCGAGTGAAATTTTTATTTTATCTAATATATATATAGAATTATTTCCATTCACGAGTAAGAGAAATATTAACACACATTTGTCACAAAATAAGAGTACATACTTTCATACACCTTCCCGGGTCTTTGGAGAAGATTTTCAATATCAAATTATGGATATTTTATATATTTAAGACTTGAGTACAGTATCTTCAACCTTTTGTTGCGTTAACAAAATCTTCTCCCTTTTTAATATTAGCTTTAAGTTCGGGCATGGCAGCATCTACCAGTTTCTTCTCATGTTCCTGGATTTTTCCAATACCCAAGTTCTTCTCAACTCCATTTTTCTGCAAAAGGAAACAAAGATTTTAGTTAGCCATAACACAGTGTAGCAGCAACTACCGAGATCACTAAAGGAATCAAATGCAAGAACAAGTTTGTCAACTTTTGCTCCACATGGAAAATGAAAATAGACATCATGGGTATTTTGTTTCTTCTCCAATTGCTGTCCAAGGGAAAAAATATAAGCTTGAAGCCTTTCCATGAACTATCAGAAACTTGTTCATTCTTATATTCAGTTTTTGGCCCAAAGTTCCTAACTCCCCAGTTTTCAGTAACAAATTCAAGGTCTTGTTGACAAAAAACTGAATGTCCTTATGCTGTTTCAGAAACATTTGAAACAGTTTGACATTTTGTCCAAATATTATTCCAATTGGAAAGAGGGGTAGTTATGCTAGTAAGGGGTTATAGGGACCTCCCCAAGAAAAGTTTGAAACTTCAGACTTTGCTTATCACCTCTTCTGAGCCAATAATGTTTCTGTCCAGTAAAAATTCACTTTCATAAAAAGTGCAAGCTTTGATGAATCTTTTAAATTTTAAGTGAAAGCTTATTTTCCCTATGTAGCTTGCATACTTTATCCCTATGTAGCTTGCATACTTTATCCATATGTAGCTTGCATACTTTATCCCTATGTAGCTTGCATACTTTCCACTTCAAAGGTTTCATATTAAAGGAACACGGAAAAACGGACAAGCATGAAATAACAGGAATATTATAACACAGGAGTAAGATAAATGACTCACCCCCAGTAAGAGTGGTGTAGCGAAGTATTCTGCCTCAGTTTCATCAGATTGTACGTATGCACATTCTACCTTGCCTTCAGCACCTCCCATTGCTTCTATCAATGATTCAGCAAATTTAGCAGCAGCGTATGCCATAGATAATGTGGCCGATCCCTGAAATATGTTCATACATCTGTCAGAATACAACATTCTATAACATCTATATCAGCCAACAAACATGTTGGTGAACTGATCGATAGAAAACTTAATTTAAATAGTTGTATTTGTTGACTGATGTCTTGAAAAGATTTTTAATTAACAATTTACAATACTATGTTAAATGTACTCGCCATATTGTTGGTTACAATATTTACAATGAAAACCCTGAACTTGTAGATCTATGTTCGTAATTAAAAGGTTGTAAGACATATTTGCTTCTGGTGTCATGACTATAAAGTATCTCGGTAACAAAATCACTATTCAAGTTTCAAACTCACAACATTTTTTGGACGCACACGAGCAAAATGTGCATCCTAAAACTAATTTAATTGGCAATTTCTTTATAAGTTTAAGTTGTTTACAGTGTAATGAAGTAACTTACAGCTCCAGCCTTGGCTTCTACAACTTCTGTACCAGCATTCTGTATTCTCACAACAAGTTTCTCACGTTGTTCCTAAAACATACATTATATTTGAAATGATATTCTACTTAAGCTTATCAGACCTAAAATCCCTGCACACTAATAAACCAAGGTAAAGTTAATCCAGGGCAAATCTATACACCCCCGGGCCATAGTAATCACTCCTCAATTTAAAGGAGTGTCTCGTACCATGTCGACATTGCAATTAAGAATTTCAACAAAACAGTTGAATTTAATTTTTTTTATATTGATTGAGAAAACAATTCAGTTAGGGTTAGCCCAAACCCGAATTAATCACTTTCAATTCAAGACAGCTTCACAAGTCTGTATTTACACTGTGATGGGGGATTTTGACATACATTCAACTTATTTAAGTTGAATTTTGAAACTTAAGTCAAACTTAATAGATCTGAAAACAACGGATAATTTATAAGTAGACCAAGAATTCCGCAAAATTCAAAATTTACATATAAATGCCAAAGCTCAGGAAGCAGCTTACCTGTGGGAAGGAAACTGGTGGTGTACACTGTGAGATAAGGGGTATAATGGTAACACCACTGTGTCCTCCAATGATGGGTAAATTCACAGACTTCACACTCAAATCCTGCAATATAAACAATACTTAGTACAACTCAAGTCATAAATTTATATAAACGTCCTTCTAAACAGAAGGTAGTCTTTGGTTATAGTCACAGTTTAGTCACAATGATGGAGACCCTAACAATAGCTTCTACTACCTAACAATAGCTTCTACTAAGTAGCCAGAGGTCAATGTGATTTAACATGTATATAATTACTATCAAATGTTGAACATGTATATCATTGAGATATTATGACATTCAAACAAGGTCTGTAACTCTACCCAAACTTAATTAATGATATTCCGGCATAAATAAATTTTGATGCCCATCAAATTTGCCAGTTTTTTAAACTCAGGCGTATGACACCAAAGAGGAGAATGTAGGCAAAAGGTTCACTCAACTGTAACTTCACATACATCATAGTTAAAGCAACTAACTTCTTTAAATCCAAATTTAAAATGATTGTTTGGGCCGACTAAAATTTAAAACAAGCCAGCTCAGCAATATCCTAGCAACCCTTGATAGCTTGTATAAAACATCCTAATGGACTATATGTAACTCACCTTGGCTTCAGATATGAATGTAATAGCTCGTACAGAGAATGTAATTCACCTTGGCTTCAGAGATGAATGTAACAGCTCGTACAGAGTATGTAACTCACCTTGGCTTCAGAGATGAATGTAACTGCTCGTACAGAGTATGTAACTCATCTTGGCTTCAGAGATGAATGTAACAGCTCCAGGGCTAGCTCTGGCTCAAAATTCTCTTGGGCCAATTAAAAAATTGAATAAACGGCTGGGGGCCAGGGGGCCGCTAGGACCCCCGGTGGGTCCAGGGCGAAGCCTTGGCTGGGGGACGAGGGGGCCAGCGGCCCCCGGAAGCTCCTGGTGTTTTGCTATAAAAGAACTGTAAAATCAACCCGGAGATATACCATTTCATCCCATATTCCAGTATTGAGCAATCCTGAATCTTGTGATCATTGAGAAGTAAACTCCATCAATATGACAAATATTTGTTTTTTATTCATGTATTTTTGTTTTCATTGTGTTAAGTTTTGTGTTGTTCCTTTGATTGATATAGACCTTCAAATCAGTAGTTACTGATCGTGTTATATGATAAAATGTGGCATTAATAAAAACCATGAAACAGAAACAGATTGTTCACTGTACTTTTGCAATACAAAATGAGAAATGAGTGACATGTGATTTCATGTGGCTGACAATGCAAAATTGCCCCTTGAACTTAATTTAAAGTCCCAAGAAGGCATTCTATATTGTTATTGGTAGCTGGCATGTCATACTAAACAATAAATGCCATGATTAAACCCTATTATGTAGTCTTATTTGCCAGAAAGTAGCCAATATTCAACATAAACAAAAGTATCCGAAAATACGTGAATATCCGAACTAGTGTTACTCACGGTATCACTGACTTTTTTAATTCGACTAAGTGTTGTTATCAATGCGTTTAAAATCGTAATAGATTCGTCAAATACCCTTGGTATGTCTTAAAATTACATAGAATACAAGCGTTGTCATCGGCAGAATTGTTTACACTCAAGATTCTCGATACGACATATTTGCAGAACAAACGCGTCACGCGTGACATGTATGTCGGCATATTTCCACAAATTTTCGCAAGATAAATGTTCAATGTGTTTAGGCTACTTTCCATTACTTTTAAGCGTAAACTAGATGCATTAATGCGATTTTTTAAAAAAAAAATTCGTCTATTGGATTACTGTTGTAGACTTAATTAATTGCCGAGGCCGACTGAAAATTTAGCGACTGTCCGTGAAAAGTGAATCGCCTGAAGTTAATTAATCTCTTAACAAGTACGTTCTATGTCCAAAAGTTCCAATTAAATATACAGTAAATTACTCTCGTGACAAATAACTCGCTGATTTTCAGTAACATCGTATCAATTACTCAAATTTAATACCAACAAATATCGAATACATTACGACATCTGCACATCACAGACGCCGCTCTTTTACTGAGTCGCCGCGCGGTGCGTTTTGAAGTCGTTAGATCTTAGACGGCGCCGACTACTTAAAAAAAACCTTGACCGAGATTTTCGCAGGTGGTGTCGTTTGCTTGCCAATTTTTTACTCTGAGTTGCATGTTTGTTGGATTACTCGATCCTGTTACATTTCTATGTTGGAATAATTTATGCGGAATATAAGATAGGTGGTTTTCTTCCACGAGTGATGAATAGTCACCAAGTCGAGATTCATTGTTTGACTACGGAATATACGTGCGTTACAGGTATCTGATGATTTTCATTTTTGATAGTCTTTTGGTGACAGATTTTAATTAATTACTCGTCAATATTGTGCTCGTGCGGGGTTACACATGGACTGTCAAGGTACCGAATTTTATCCAATCAAATTAGAGAAGGCGGAGCTTCGACGCGAGCTTGCAGTTGTTTGTTGATTCAAGCATGTCAGTAGACCTCCTGTGATGCTTGATTATCGGTAATTGACATGGATTATCTGACTATCGATTGTTTATTGCAATATGCCCGGAAGGCCACATATTTTAGTTACAGGATTTTCCAATATTCTTAAAGTCATACTTTTTTATAGTTCGGGCCAATTTGATTTATTTCGGGCCGAAATCGTTTTTTTCGGGCCATTGGCCCGATTGGCCCTCGACAGCGCGGGCCCTGACTGCTCGTACAGAGTATGTAACTCACCTTGGCTTCAGAGATGAATGTAACAGCTCGTACAGAGTATGTAACTCACCTTGGCTTCAGAGATGAATGTAACAGCTCGTACAGAGTATGTAACTCACCTTGGCTTCAGATATGAATGTAACAGCTCGTACAGAGTATGTAACTCACCTTGGCTTCAGATATGAATGTAACAGCTCGTACAGAGTATGTAACTCACCTTGGCTTCAGAGATGAATGTAACAGCTCGTACAGAGTATGTAACTCACCTTGGCTTCAGATATGAATGTAACAGCTCGTACAGAGTATGTAACTCACCTTGGCTTCAGAGATGAATGTAACAGCTCGTACAGAGTATGTAACTCACCTTGGCTTCAGATATGAATGTAACAGCTCGTACAGAGTATGTAACTCACCTTGGCTTCAGATATGAATGTAATTGCTCGTACAGAGTCTAAAGTTGTTACACCGAAAACTCGTTTAGGGTCATATACTCCCTTCTTCTTCAAAACTTCAGCGGCAATAGGAACTGTTGAGTTTACCTAGAAATCAATGACCAGTAAATTAATAATAGAACTTACATTTCTAGACTTGATTAGGGAAAACATACTAGTAATTATTGTGAAAGTTTTGTCTGTCATCAAATTGAGTCGGTAGTCTTGCATGGTGATGAAAACTAATTGTATCAGACGAGCATCAGATCCATATTTAATGTAAGGGTTGAGCTCTGTAGCTCAGTGGATAAAGTAGTCTACATGATGATGCACAACATTTGTTTCAGGACTGAGCCCTGAATGACTAATTGACTACACACTTTTTGTATACAATGTCAGTATTTAATGATTTGGCCAGATCTTTAGACTAAAGACTAGAACTAATCATTATATAAAAGATAACAAGGCTAAAAGATCAGTAACATAATCAGTGATTTACATACATGTTATGATGTACACTGTATTACACGAGTACCACAATTATGCTACTACCTCACATGTTGATCTGATTACTGTACTGTGTATTGAATAATATACACTATTCAATCATCTACACAATGTGTACAAAGCTTATTAGATGGCAAGCATATAATAGGCACACATAAGTGGTGTGGAAGTCTGAACAGATAGCACCAAGAAGATATGACCACCAAGCTGCTATCTGGTGAAACAGATCATTGTTTATCATCACATTATATGATTACTGATACAGATAAGATCAGTAGAAGCTGCAAGCCAACATTTATACAGTGTCCACTACAGAAAGATTAGAGAAATAACATACTGGGTTTGTGATTATACAGATCATTGCTTTAGGACAAACATCAGCAACAGCAGCCACTAGATCTCGTACAATTGATGCATTCGTGTTAAACAAATCATCCCTCGTCATACCTGAAATAACAACACTATGTAAATATAACAGATTGCGAATAATTTCACACAAAAAAACAACACTATATCACATCAACTCTGAACAAAGCAATCATTTTCTATATTATGTATATGATTATAAATTAATCTGACTAATCAGTTATTTGTTTCAATATACAGAATGATAGAATAGAAAAGTTATAAATATAGCTTGCTTTGTAATATACAAGCAAATAAACTGTAAAACACTATATGGGTATCCTGGCAATACATAATATTTGTGCATCACTGTGTTTATAAATGTTTTGAGAAGGTTATATATGTACAATATCGAAAATAAGCAGCATTAGCATTCCAGGTGTAAACTTACAGTCCTCGTTCATAAACAATATTAGAAGTATAAATGGTTTACAAGTCAACCATTGATTTACTTAATGAACATTACGTGGGCTAGAAATTGTCCATAGAAACAAACCTGGTTTTCTGGGTACACCTGCTGGGATCAAAACAACTTCTGCTCCGTCAAGACATTCCTTTAACTGATCATTTCCCATGAAGCCTTTAACATTTGCCTTGGTAGATATGTGACTAAGATCTGAAGCAACTCCAGGTGTGTGAGCAATATCGTATAAAGTTAGCCGAGTCACGAAAGGTGATAGTTTCATCAGCAATGACAGGGGTTGACCAATGCCCCCACTTGCTCCCAAAACTGCCACATTGGCATTAGTCTGAAATGAAAGTGTTTTAAATAAATGTAACTACAATAATAGTACAATGTCAAGCACTAAAAAATACAAGCAAACTTTCAGTAACATAAATTAACTTTCAACAAGTTATGTGACATTTACATAATTAACATAACTCACAAGTTATATTTGGTACTGTTTCAAAAACATTTAAGTATAAAAACTCCTACAAGATTATGAATTAGAAACATGACAGACAATCATTTATTTTCATTCAGTGTTGGAATATAGCGGCTCAAGTATACTGACCATCTGTTGTATCGCGGTACTAACAGTAAAACAGTTAAGTAAATGCAAAAATCCACATACATCTAACAAAATTTGATATAATCTTTCTTATCCATCCTATTTACGACAAATACACTGCAAATATGCCACTAAAGCAGCAAAATTAAAGAGTATTGATGCTTTGTTTACGATAGGTATCGGTCATTTAAGCTAAATGACGTCATCATTGGTTTCGCGGTAAGTCTAAATTCCAACCAGTTATTTGTATGTTGAAAGATTAAACACCGCTAAATGTTACCCACATGGTATTCACATTTATTTGTGGTTGATCAATAATTTTAAAAGTTAAATCTTAAGGCTACTGAATGAATTACAAACAATTTAAAAACTTCATGTTGCCGAACAAATAATGTTCAATACAGTGCTAGCAATAATTGGACTGTCCCTCGTTAGCACTCCCACTTGGGCCCATTTCTTGAAATTGACAGAATGTATGCATTTTAAAAATAAGTTTTAGTGGTGTGTGACCTATTTCTACAACAGCCACAGGAAGTTGAACTTTAGTAAACGCTCGATGATAGAGTTTTATAAATACCGCGAGTTCAATGATGACGCGAAATCAGTGATATTGAGTATACTATTAATGACATTTGAAAAATGTATTATGATTCGGTCAAAATTGGGAAAAGTGCAAATTTAATACCCAAACATGTTAAACCCCAGCCCAGTCTCGTAGTCAACAGTGTTGGACTGACATTACCAATATGACTCCTTAAGATTCATAGTAGAGGCATGCTCTTTCACAGTCACAGACACGGAAATGGGTCACCTTGAAGTTGAATGATATTCAGTTCCAAGAAAATTACATAAAAAACTGACCATGAGTCTTTAAACGAGTTCCAAAACGAACCATTACTGGCGCCCTTTTGGTTAAGCTGTACAACTATGCATTATTTAATTATGTTACATCATAGAAAGGTTGGGATTCTAATAGGAGAGATTCCACTTTTTTCATTCTTGGACATTTGTCAATTCATTGAAATTTTTTCTGCCAGAGACGGGATGCAAATGACATCTACAAATCAAAACAATCTATTTAAATGTGCTTGGAACATTTGATTTACGTGAATCCAACATTTACATGCCGCAGTTGACATTTGTAATACCACTCAGTGTTAGAATGACAGTTGTCAGCATCGATTGTCTCCCCTTATTATGTCCTTCAAATTCGAATCATGCAATCGTCGTAAATCAAGTCAATGCATTCCAATAACAATGACAGTGACATGTAGCGCTTACTACTGTCTTAAATAATACACATATTGGATATGTTAACTCTTATTTAAAAGATAAAATATATTGCACACAAAAAGCGATCGCACGAACGTGTAAACCAAAGTCGAGATGCTTGACGGACAATGCACATGTCACACATTTGACATTTTGAGGGGTTTACAGAAAAACGATTCTTACCGCTATTGAAGTGGAAAATGCACGATTCAACAAGCATGAAGTTGGTCTCAAAAATCGTGAAAACATCGTGACAGCAGACTTTTACCGGCGTTCTCCAAAGACAAGTTAACACACACCGGAAACGGAATTGTAGACTGAATGCGCACGCAACTTTTCATATTCCTCCGCACATAACAACAAAATAACTGTTTTATACCACCCATTTATAGAATTCCTTACCAAATTAATGTAAGAAAACGGATTTAGAATTATATTACTTAACACAATAACATATACATTTTCAGATCAGTTTTATATAACTATTTTTACGATTTAACATAGAGAAAATACGCGAACTATTTATGATGTACATGAACATTGTTTATTACATGTGTTGTGCGGTCATTTACTCATGTCAGATTGCATTTGTGGATAAAATTGATGTGACATCCCCTAATTAAGCACCATGGAGGGTTTAGTGCTTTTGGAGCCTTCTGAACTTTATAATATGCTCCAACAGGCAACAGTATTTTCAAATCTCAGTGATCAGAATTACCTTTTATTGATAGGTAAATTTATCCATGACCATGGGTTTGTTTTCTTTACACAATGTGACTAACAAAAATGCCATGAAGTCCAGTGAACATAGGTCCACTGTCTAAGATAGTGCTTACTAACACAGAATCATGTAAGGGCCTTTACGTGGGTAGCATGGCTGTCGGCCAGATTCTATTCGAAATGAGTTTCGGTACGTGTACACATGGAGCCTGTTGCATATATATATAGCCAAGGCGCTATCAGTTGCTTTTTTGGTAGCACATTACTAATTCTTAGCAACGACATGTTAGCCGATAGCAAACGGTTTCTTAACTCCTGCTAGGCGAGCACTATCGATCATTTTCTAATGCAACAGACCACTTCGGTAGCACTTTGCTGCGCTCGCCGGTAGCCGTTTCTTAGTGTAGCGCTCAATAGCGCCTTGCTTATACAACGGCCTGCTGGATTCCTTCTTCCCGTGAATGGTCAGGAGTCATAATCCGACTGTATAATGACCAGTTGCAAAAGGGTGAGATTTGATCCTTGATTTCGCATCTCAATGTTTCTATCTGTTCATTGATTTTATTTTTGCAATGTCTTAAAGCAATAGTTGGCTGTCGTCTCTCTCTTGCTGAGCTGAGACATGCAGCGGTGTTGATGATATCTTTGCAATTTTTATCACATGATCTCCTTGCATATGGTCCAGGACTATTTCTTACATTTTATTTATTATATTGGAAACAACTTATTTCCAGATGCAAGAAACAAGAATGATTACAATGAAAGTCATGTTGTGACGGCCAAAAAGGCACCCAGGGTATGTATTATAATTTACTTTTTGTAAAAGACTGACAATACAAATATACTACATATATGGGTATATTTGTTTATACTGCTCCTCTGTCTGACAAATGGCAATTATGGAATTTCGTATTAACCTATGCACAACAAATATCGGACAGTTGTTCTCCTACAGAGGTTATATCATCAGTAAATATTAGTGTTATTATAGGTCTATGTATGGAGAGTGCCACTCTGAAGAGGTTGTACTGTAAATAGTTATTTTAATGACCCTTTCCTCTTTATTCACTAAATTGTTCATGATCGCAACTTGCAATTTAAAATAAAAAACCTTTTAGTAAAATGTACATTATTATTGAATGTAACAATGGTTCTTATGTAGTGTGTTAAGTGCAGGAAGATAATATTGTTTCAATATTTCTATTTCAGAATAAAGATGGTCAGGTATTTGTACCATTTGATGCAGAACTTGAATGTAAACAGAATGTGGTCGTTTATGACAGTAATACCAGCAATATTAATGAAATGAGTAAGTGACTAAGTCTTTGTCAAGAAGAACAGCAACTTTAATTGTTCAATTTGTTATTTGGTCCAAATAACTTGCTTGATTATTAAATAAATATATAGACATGCAATAATTTAGGCATACTGGTATTCTTTTCAGGTTCTCAGTTAACTAAACTTTTCATATGTCTGAAAAAAGTAAAGAGATAGTTGGTATTTCTTGCTCAGGAAAAAAAGCAGCAGGGTGATTAAGGATCAAACCAATTCCTAACAACACTCCCTCAGTCTACACCATTACTTCTAACTACAGCATATATAGTTCTATGGCATCTTGTTATAGTTGATATAGATAATATGATGAACAAACTAAATGCATCTTGTTACTTTCAGCTGATGCCAATGATACCGGTACCTTGTTGTGGGAAATGGGAAGTAGAAACAAAGTCTTTATATTGAAAGGTAAGTTATACTCTCTTCCTGTAATTGTTTATCTTGATAGTTATAGTAAATTTGAATTATCTTTAAATACACTTGCATTGCTTATCATCTCAGTCATGAATAGTCGATTGTTTACCATGGGAGGCACTTTCTACATATTTTATCATTGTTTATCTTGTTGAGAATTGTCAGTTGTTTATAATGGGAGGTACTTTCCTGTGTTTATCATAAATGATTGATTATCAAGTATTGTTTACTCGACAGGTGGATATGAAGAGTTTTCAGCATTATATCCATTCCTGAGAACACAGAAGATCATATTTATGCCAAAGGTATCTATCATGTACTATTATTAAATTATAGAAACTGAATGTTGTAAAATGATTAAGTAAGTGACATGGAAGCATTTAATTTCTTCCTTTTAGAATGAAAGTTTTTACAGCAAGACCTTAATAATTGTCGGTGAAAAGCATAAATATTTGAACTCAGGATTCTAGTTCTATATTAAAGTTGGTAGAATTTAGGATTTTGAACTACTTGTTCGAATAATTTTCATTAGCAAAGGTAAACAGATTTCATACAGTCTATAATTCCAGAAGAAGTTACTTATCCAAAACAACAGTTACTTGTCAAGGACAACTAAAGAATTTCTAATCGTAAGTTATATTGTGTTAACTGTAATCCAACTTACAGACTGTTATACAGACAAAATATCGGTACATTTATATCTTACAGGAACTGGATGAAATCAAAGCGTACCCAGCTGAGATTATACCTGGATTCTTGTATCTCGGGAACTGGAGACAAGGAAATGCTCCATATGTACAGAAAGATCTAAAAATCAAATCTCACGTAAATTGTTGTGTGGAATCAGAAACATTGTAAGTTTTCAATCAATAAATCAACCAATCAATCAATCAATGATTGTCTAATTGATTATCAAGTTTTGTTTAAATAGTTGAATATTACTATTTATGTAGTTATTCAGCTTTTAGTTAACATGTACCAATCTTAAATATTAAATGCATTTTATAACTAAATAGATGTGTTATTTGTGACAATCTGTGATATGCAGGCATTGATGATATTGAATAAGTAACAGTATTTTTTTGAATTTATGGAAGAAGTTGGATTTAATAATGTGAAACGAGCTTCTAATATCTTATAAATGTAACATTTCAGTTTCCCAGAGGCTGGACCCAATCTACTACATATACAGGTGGATGATTCTAACGATGCAGATCTGGCAGGAAAGTTTGAACTGGCTTGTAAATTTATAGGTAAATATTGGTGCAGAGTCACAATATTGACAATTTATCTATAATAATCACATTTATACACCAGAGAAGACATCGCTCCATCTGATTGTATGTCAAAGGTTGCTCCATCTGATTGTATGTCAAAGGTTGCTCCATCTGATTGTACGTCAAAGGTTGCTCCACCTGATTGTACGTCAAAGGTTGCTCCAGCTGATTGTACGTCAAAGGTTGCTCCATCTGATTGTATGTCAAAGGTTGCTCCGTCTGATTGTACGTCAAAGGTTGCTCCATCTGATTGTATGTCAAAGGTTGCTCCATCTGATTGTATGTTAAAGGTTGCTCCATCTGAATGTATGTCAAAGGTTGCTCCATCTGATTGTATGTCAAAGGTTGCTCCATCTGATTGTACGTCAAATGTTGCTCCACCTGATTGTACGTCAAAGGTTGCTCCATCTGATTGTATGTCAAAGGTTGCTCCATCTTATTGTATCAAAGGTTGCTCCACCTGATTGTATGTCAAAGGTTGCTCCATCTGATTGTATGTCAAAGGTTGCTCCATCTGATTGTACGTCAAATGTTGCTCCACCTGATTGTATGTCAAAGGTTGCTTGGCGAAGGGTTTCAAGTTAATCCATTGGACCCTGTGATTATAATTTACCATTTAAATAGATTGACCACCGGTGTAATGTTAATTGATTACAAAGTACAATACTAAATATATCATTATATCTATCATCAAATCTTATGTTATTATAACCATAACAGTGGAAATATTCTTCCAAGCCAACTGGATGAGGGCTTTTGTATGATTCTTACAGTTAAGTAATGAATGAAAACACATGCAGATTAATTACAGTAGTGCTTGCTCAATAGTTTCTTACAATATGGGGGCACTAAGCTTTATAAACATTTCATCTAACTAAACAGTATTAAAAACATACAAAAATGTATTTTAAAAACTCCTTTTAAGGTAGCGCCTCAGTTCATATTAACCATGATATTGTATATTTACAGAGAACAAACGAGAGAAGAAACAAGCAGTATTAGTATTCTCTAATCTAGGTATCAGTCGTAGTGCAGCTGTGGTCATAGCTTACATGATGTATTACAAAAATGTGAAAGCTGAGGTGAGAAATATTTGTATTTGTTTATTGAATAACTAGAAGGGTTTATGACACTAAACAAATGTTTCCTCTTTCACAAACACTTAACAGCCATTAATCTGGCAATAAAACATTCAGTAAGTTTCAGTGATAATACAATATGTACATTGTCTTCATGTTTTGTTTGCAGTATCTTCGGCATAATCTGGAAATTTACCATAAATTTATCATATAGTATTACATGCATTTATATGAATTTTGAACCTGTGACCTAATTGACATTACGCCAGAACAAAGATCGCTGCACCCGATTGTTTGTCAAAAATTGCTTGGTTTTCAAGTAATTATAGTTTACCGTTAAAATTAATTATAGTTTACCGTTAAAATTGATTGGCAACTGGTGTAATGTCAATTACATACAAGTCTTTAAAGATTTATTCTAATTAAGATATTTGATTATCTCGTTACAGGAAGCTTATCAACATGTGAAGAAATGTTGTAACTATGTACAACCAAATATGGCATTTATGTCACAACTTTGCTCCTGGAAACCTGCCAATAGTTAATTATGTGTAAACAACCGACTTTTATAGACTTTCTAATGAAGAGTACTCATTTCATAAATGCTGCTTGTTTTAATTGTTAATTCTCGGTTGATAGTAAAGTAAGTTTCTGGTACAGATAATTGTGTGAAAACTCGACTGTTACATTTATTTATTGTTGTTATTATTTATACCAGTAATGTTAATTAATGAAAAAGTTATTATTTTCAATTTTGAACTTTAGGTATATGAAGTTGTTGTTGTTACTATACAGGGATCCCTGTTTGTTGCACAATGTTACATGGGTGTTAAGTTTGATGACAAGTTATTTTTGTATGTAAGTTTTTTCACTAGTTTTCATCTTTTGTTTTATACCAAATTATTGTTGTCCCATATATTATTACAGTAAATTGTTGTGTATTTATCTATCATGTTAACTCGCCAAATTTGTCGCTTTTATCATATTATATAATTTTTTTGAAATAAATTCTGTGATACTTATAAATACTTTTGCTGTCATTTGTATAAATGAATCCAGGCCCACGTGGAAGATTGGGTAACCAAATGTGTAGCCTCGTTAAATAAAGTCTTTACTTACTTACTTACATGTTATATCAATTTCCAGCTGAAATTTATCACCGCCTCAGCAATATTATTGTCTGCTTATAATTAGAAAGGGGTATTGACACAAAAACTTGTCTCCAACAAAGGGTTGTAACTCTGGCAAAAACTGGTAGAACCTCTCCTTCCTGTGCAGAAGCCTGGAGGATCACCGACCCATCATACCAAAGATGAAATAAAAACAGTTCCAGCATAAAAGTGAAAAATGGCTTCTCTCACAAATCCTTGTGGTAATAGATGACATCAATAATGAGGTATTGAGAGTAATATTTATTAATACATGGTGTAAGAATTTGTTTCACAATCAACCAGCCGTGCCTAACATACATTGGTATAAACTAAGAAACACAAGTTATGAACACAAATTAATTTATTTTAACATTTTTACTTGACATACATGTATCAGATTGCACAGGTTTATGTTTTATTTGTACATGATATGAATCTAACTCTGACTGTGAGACTGATGCAGGTGCTTTACTCATTAAATCTTTCCCATCTTGTGATTTCGGGAACGCTATAACATCACGTATACTGGTAGATCCACATATCATAGCAAACAGTCGATCTAATCCTGAAATACACGACCAGACAAAAACATTAGTCAAAATGAATAACACATGTCGGTCCATTATCATCCAAAATTAAAACAATATTGTATTTCTGCACAAAGAATCATATTACAGCTTTAGACATTTTTCAAGTCTCTGGCAGACAAATTTTCACCATTTATTGCACTTTTGTATGAATCTCATCATAATTGGTTGGGGTTAAGGAGATAAGGAGAATAAGTATGAACCTGCTTTGTGACATCCATCAATCCAGCAAAATTAAAATCAACAAGAGGTAAATATAATTAACAATAACTGGATTTTTTTGGGCACCATAGAAAATAATTCATCATAATTCATAATTTCAATAGACAAATTAGAAACTAGTATGATGGAGACGTCAAAGAAACTTAGAAAATATTGAAAATTCAACTAAATATTAAAATCACAGAAAAACATGAATATGGTTTATAAGTACCTAGAGCAATTCCTCCATGAGGCGGACATCCAAGAGTGAATGCTTTCAATAAATGTTCTAACTCACTAGAATCCACCTGAAATCATCAAATATTTACATATCATACATGACAAGAGATCATAGACAGCCATAATACCCGCCGAAGAGAATATACATGTACTATATGTAAAAAATCAACAAAGGGCCCTTACTCAGGCAAAAATAGGCGATCATAAAACCCTGACAATATGCGCTGTAGCTCCCCATAGTAGTTATTCTGTGAAAGTTTTGTCAAAATCGGTTGAGAAACGTAAGTTGCACATAAGAAGGAAGGACGGAATGACGCCCACCATTACCATATCCCCTTCTTATTACCCTTATACATGAATATATTAAAAAAATATTAAATATATTTCCACAAGCAAAACATGCAATATTGGTCCTTAAGATTTGTTTTTGTTCGTATATGGTTAAGAATCATTTCAAAATCTCACATCTATATGATCCATTTGTAAATATTTTTTGTTAATTACATTACATATCCAAAAATTGTGTACTTAATACTTCAATAACTTATCTTTAATGTAACATTTGTGTCTAGAATGTACAGCAGATATGTAACAGTTGGTACACATGTTGTTAAATATATACTGCAAACTGTCACATACAAGTTTATTTAATTGTGACATGCAGGCCACCGGCCCATACACAATAATATTTACATAGCATAAATATATGTATAGCTTGACCAGATTTAGTAGGCACTCATTAAACTTCAGAAGCGTGTATTATTTTCCGTAAGCGTAGTCGGTACTTATCGAAAATATTGTTTATTTTTGCACCGACTTTGTACGAAATATGCACGGAATATGTCCAGAGTGCATACTTAATCTAGTCAAGCTATAACATTACAGCACAAGCTGGAGACATATTGATTTACAAGACATATAGAGAAAGAAGTTTACATAGATAGAACAAATACAACATTTTCCATATAATCAAGATATGACCAGGGTCTCACATATAGAGATAGAAGTTTACATAGATTGTACAAATACAACATTTTCCATATAATCAAGATAAGACCAGGGTCTCACATATAGAGATAGAAGTTTACATAGATAGTACAGACTTTGACTGTACAAATACAACATTTTCCATATAATCAAGATATGATCAGGGTCTCACATATATAGAGATAGAAGTTTACATAGATAGTACAAATACAACATTTTCCATATAATCAAGCTATGATCAGGGTCTCATCTCACATCAATTCCTACATTCGTATTAATCACTCAAACATGAACATAATCATTTGAAGTGACTAAAACAGTTATACTGTAAAATGATTAATTTCCATGGGGGATTAAACTTCGCCATTAACCATGGTATCAAATCCCATCAAACAACAATCTTGACCCTTGTATTTATTACCTGAAATGCAAAATCCACAAAATAACGTCCCATCGAAATGGTATTTTTACCAAAACCTGAAATTTTGTCCCATTGAAATTAAATGATTTTTCAGTATATGTTTACCTTGAGGATGTTTTCAAGGATATATTTCTGTGACTGTGGATTATGTATTCTAATAGATCCGCCACCAACCTCACTGCCATTCAATACAAGATCATAATGTTGACCACGGACCTACAATAGTGAACATAGCATTCAATACAAGATCATAATGTTGACCACGGACCTACAATAGTGAACATAGCATTCAATACAAGATCATAATGTTGACCACGGACCTACAATAGTGAACATAGCATTCAATACAAGATCATAATGTTGACCACGGACCTACAATAGTGAACATAGCATTCAATACAAGATCATAATGTTGACCACGGACCTACAATAGTGAACATAGCATTCAATACAAGATCATAATGTTGACCACGGACCTACAATAGTGAACATAGCATTCAATACAAGATCATAATGTTGACCACGGACCTACAATAGTGAACATAGCATTCAATACAAGATCATAATGTTGACCACGGACCTACAATAGTGAACATAGCATTCAATACAAGATCATAATGTTGACCACGGACCTACAATAGTGAACATAGCATTCAATACAAGATCATAATGTTGACCACGGACCTACAATAGTGAACATAGCATTCAATACAAGATCATAATGTTGACCACGGACCTACAATAGTGAACATAGCATTCAATACAAGATCATAATGTTGACCACGGACCTACAATAGTGAACATAGCATTCAATACAAGATCATAATGTTGACCACGGACCTACAATAGTGAACAGTAGTAATTGATATTAACAACATGATCTCAAACATTCTGCTCCTATATCAGTATGGAAATATCAGGTGAAATTGGCAAATTAAAATAATGGCTAACATCTGCTTTAGCATTTATAAAAATGTGGCCTACAGAGAATACTGAAATCACTAATATTTTCCCACACTGAATGTCTGAAATTCAAAACTCTGAAGGGTTTTTAACACAGAAACACATGTCTCCCAAAAAGGGCTATAACTCTTAACAACAACAAAAGCATCCATCCTTGCGTTCCGAACAATATGCACATTGAGTACTGGTACAAATCTGACTAGTGGTTCAGGAGATCAAGACTTAGTGTAGATCAACTATGTTACATCAATGGAAGAGACGTTCAGCACTGATCAATATGTCTCTCCAATTATGTTGTCTTACCATTGGAACTCAGTAAACTACAGAAGATGAAACAAACATGTTGCTTCAAGTATTGTAACCACGGTAACATATTATAAAGGACCTACCTGTTCAGGATGTGAGGACAGTAGGTGACGGTCATCAGGGTGGACGTCTGTAAATGGATGATGTGCTGATTCCAAACCTCCTGTAAACACAGATCTATATTCAGCCAAACATATATTTCAAATAGCAACAATTATCAACCAAAAGGATTTCAACCCTTGAATATATGTCTTCCACAATGACCATGACTACAGTACAGAAATAATCATCCAACCTAAACATCCAGATATATACACAAATAAGCTTGCAACTAACTAAAACTATCATCAATTCAATATGTACAACAACGTATATTTAAATATACCCTGGATAAAATGGTTTTATATTTTTCAAACAGAATAACATACCTTCATTGTCCTTAGGTAAAAACAAGGGGAAATCAGTGACCCACAGAAAGTTGAATACATTCTTTTCTCTGACCGCAACATCTGAAATAAAGTTTTGTAAAACACTTTTCAGTTAAAGTACAAATAAAGTACGGGTATATTGTATGATGTAAAGTTCAAGCTCATTGGCATATAATGCAAAGTTGATAATTTTTGTAACTGCTATTTCTCTGCCCTCTGGACGTCGGACCGTTGACAATCCACAATAGCTTGTGAACAAACTAGAGGTCACAATTTTTGCCTAAACTTTATGAACCTGAGTCATTATGAGGTGTTTGGTCTTTTAAACACCAGAGCGACTGAAAGCAACAAGGGTAAATCTATATGATCCATACCAATATTTAGAAGGGCCTAAAACCCAAAAGCCATGTATCTGAAACAGTTATTTTAACAGTATCTTTTTTGTGTAAAACAACAATAAATGTAAGCAACCAAATATGTAAAACATGATTCGACCTGTTATAGACATCTCACAGTCTTACCTTTGCTTTCTAAATAATCAGCTATAAACAATCTCAACTTTCCTAAAACTTCATTCTGAAAAACATGAATAATTTTTAAAACTTCATTGAATAATTTATACGACCAAACACAATAGACAGACATATCAGTGGTAACAATGCACCTATCAGCATCTTGCCCTCGGAAAAAGCAACATCACACTAGGGTATGGGGTATGGGGTAGGGGTATGGGGTAGGGGTACAACAATCTGATTTCATCTATCAATTAAATTTCAGTAAGTAACATGATGGAGATTTAAGCAGGTTTTACATAATACCAGCCATAATCACATAAATAACACAATACTGACCCGACAATGTGAATGACCAATTGTGATTTAATGATACCGACCAAGGGAAAATTGATTCTGGCTTTAAGGCGATGGGGGTACTACAGCACTAGCTTCTTTTCCTTTGAAAAGGGCCAGCATCATGCTCAAAATTTTAAGCATCATACAGGGTCTTTCAGTTAGAACCCTAATTATACATCACAGATATGGTAAAAGAAAGGGTACTTTCTGATGTGACATTAATAAGTTATTTTTTATTTATTTATTATCACAGTTGCTGTCATGTAAGCAAACATTAACATTGTGAATATTTCAGACTTTTAATGAACTTTCAATTAGCTGACTTTAGCGTATAAAGCGCTTTAGAGACTTGTTATATAAAGCCCTATATACATATTTTCAATTATTATATAATATAAGAAGTCATACCGGTGCATAATTCTGACCTACAGCAATTAGGGCAAGGTCACCAGATTGAAGGTCAAGGTCACTCGTTATATTCTTCTTGACCTCTGATGAAATATGTTTGGACATAAAAGATTGCCATAAACCATCCTCCAACACTCGTATAGGTATAACAGCAGTCTGAAAGATAACTATGTGAAATCAACAATTCATCATTCATTCAAAAGATGTTTATTATAGCTAGCTTATTTTCGGGGCGCAGGGGTCATTGGATGAGTTGTTGATTGTCATTTCAAATGTCAGTTTAACTAAGCAGTCTTTCAGAGTTCCTGAAATTAATTACCAAACTATACAATCTAACTATTAGAAATACAAGCAACTTACAACTTCTCCATATCCTAGCAAGACAGGTCTTCACTGCATGCTTATAAAGCATGTATATTCTGTAACCTTCAAGCTGACCGTGGTCTTTGACCTAGAAACCTAAAAATTCTCGAGAGTACCCTGCTAGTCATGACAAATATGTTGACAAAGTTTGGTGATCCTAGACCAAGCTAATCTCCATTAACCAATCAGAACCAATGACCTCCTTTAGTGGAGTGCTGGGGACATCAAGCTCAACCAAGCTCACACCTACAGCTTAGATAAATGTGTCAACCTACCTTGGTATCATTCATCGCTAGTAAAGCTTTACTCTTTAGATTTTCAATACATTTCTTTGTTAAATGTTTCTGAAACAAAAATGTTTTATTTCTCTGAGAATCCCCAAATGAAACAAGAAGCAGTCACTGACAGCCATATCCCCCGCCGAAGGAAAAATTGAGGAAAACGACAAATATTATCACGAAATCTTCATAAAGATGACCACTAAAAAACAACAAAGGGCAATAATAAAAATGGTCAAATAAAAAAATCCTGACAATATGCGCTGGGGGACATCAAAGCAGTTATTCTGTGAAAGTTTCGTAGAATTCCCTTAAGAAATGTTGGAGGAATTGCACACAGAAGAATTTATATGTAAAAAACAACAAAGGGCAATAACTTGTCAAAAATGGTCGAATAAAAAAATCCTGACAATATGCACTGGGGGGCATCATAGCAGTTATTCTGTGAAAATTTCGTCGAATTCCCTTAAGAAATGTAGGAGGAGTTGCATACAGAAGAATTTATATGTAAAAAACAAACAAAGGGCAATAACTCTGTCAAAAATGGTCGAATAAAAAAAACCTGACAATATGCGATGGGGGACATTATAGCAGTTATTCTGTGAAAGTTTCGTAGAATTCCCTTAAGAAATGTAGGAGGACTTGCACGCAGAAGAATTTATATGTAAACAAGACTGCGTTCAATAAACGCTTATGCCCCCGTGGAAGCCATGTCCATAAAAAGCTAAGTCAATCAGGGGCCATTATTCAGTTAAAATGTTTGATAGTGTTACATGGCTTTGAACTATAAGGGGCTTATGATGGTAAACGAATAATGCCACATTTGAAAGCAGTGCCTTGATCGACTTCATGTGTGATCTGGTGATACAGATGTTATGGTTCTTTGTCACTGCACTTCTCCAAGTTGCCATCTATTCATATACCAAGTTTCAAGTCAATATCTTAAACACTTTTGAAGATACACTCCTGTCAAAATTTGATTCTGAAAATACTAAAGGGGAGATAATTCAAAATTTAAGACAGACAGAGTTATGGTTCTTGGTCATTGCACTTTTCCAAGTTGCCATCTATTTATATTCCAAGTTTCAAGTCAATATGTTTAATAGTTTTGAAGATATACTCAGAGCAAAATTTGACTATAAAAAAAACACTGAAGGGGAGATAATTCAAAATTTAAGACAGACAGAGTTATGGTTCTTTGTCAATGCACTTCTCCAAGTTGCCATCTATTTATATTTCAAGTTTCAAGTCAATACGTTAAATAGTTTTGAAGATACGCTCCTGTCAAAATTTGATTCTGAAAATACTTCAGGGGAGATAATTCAAAATTTAAGACAGACAGAGTTATGGTTCTTGGTCATTGCACTTCTCCAAGTTGCCATCTATTTATATTCCAAGTTTCAAGTCAATATGTTTAATAGTTTTGAAGATATACTCAGAGCAAAATTTGACTATAAAAAAACACTAAAGGGGAGATAATTCAAAATTTAAGACAGACAGAGTTATGGTTCTTTGTCAATGCACTTCTCCAAGTTGCCATCTATTTATATTTCAAGTTTTAAGTCAATACGTTAAACAGTTTTGAAGATACGCTCCTGTCAAAATTTGATTCTGAAAATACTTCAGGGGAGATAATTCAAAATTTAAGACAGACAGAGTTATGATTCTTGGTCATTGCACTTCTCCAAGTTGCCATCTATTTATATTCCAAGTTTCAAGTCAATATGTTTAATAGTTTTGAAGATATACTCAGAGCAAAATTTGACTATAAAAAAACACTAAAGGGGAGATAATTCAAAATTTAAGACAGACAGAGTTATGGTTCTTTGTCAATGCACTTCTCCAAGTTGCCATCTATTTATATTTCAAGTTTCAAGTCAATACGTTAAATAGTTTTGAAGATACGCTCCAGACAAAATTTTATTGTAAAAATACTAAAGGGGAGATAAGTCTAAGTCCAAAATTAGGTCAAGGTGAAGGTCAAAATGGAGTCGGGTGATACAGGCGTGTGGAGAGTGGTCATATACAACATCCATGCAAGTATGAAAGCTTTGTAACAAGCCATTTTAATGCTAGAAGAAACGGTCAATTTGGGTTAACCAAGAATTTTACCTTTCAATAAGTCTAAGTCCAAAATTAGGTCAAGGTGAAGGTCAAAATGGAGTCAGGTGATACAGGTGCGTGGAGAGTGGTCATATACAACATCCATGCAAGTTTGAAAACTTTGTAGCAAGCCATTTTAATGCTAGAAGAAACGGTCAATTTGGGTTAACCTGGCCGGACGGACGAACGGACGGAAGGACGGACGGACGGACAGGTGAATTACTATATGTCTCCCGATCTATCGATATGGGGGCATAAAAACAACGATGGGCAATAACTCTGTCAAAAATGGTCGAATAAAAAAATCCTGACAATATGCGCTGGGGGACATCATAGCAGTTATTCTGTGAAAGTTTCGTCCAATTCCCTTAAGAAATGTAGGAGGAGTTGCACACAGAAGTTCGGACGGACGGACTGACGGACGGACGGACAGACGCCTACCATTACCATATCCCCTTCGCCTTCGGCGGGGGATAATTACACCAGTTGTCAATCAACTGCTTTTATTAAGAAATGCATTTCAATGGTGAATATCAGCACATGATAGTCCAACAGCTTTCAATCAACACCCAGTCTTGGTTTTCCCTAGGAATTTTCCCAGGTCCCAGGAGCCTTAATGTTTATATTTAGGGAGTCCCTGAAGACTAAACAGACTATCAGAATGGAACATTATGCCATGATGGTGGTACATATTCCAACTAGAAAATCAGCATTACCTTGCTATCTGAGATTTTAATAGCTATAACAGCACCATGTTCTAACTGTAACTGGTCATCTATCAGCTGTACCCCACTGTTCCTACACGAACATGTTATATCTTCTAACTGAAATATATATACATCAAATGTTCTAACTGTAACTGGTCATCTATAAGTTGTACTCCACTGTTCCTACATGAACATGTTATATCTTCTAACTGAAATATATATACATCAAATGTTCTAACTGTAACTGGTCATCTATAAGTTGTACTCCACTGTTCCTACACGAACATGTTATATCTTCTAACTGAAATATATATACATCAAATGTTCTAACTGTAACTGGTCATCTATCAGCTGTACCCCACTGTTCCTACACGAACATGTTATATCTTCTAACTGAAATATATATACATCAAATGTTCTAACTGTAACTGGTCATCTATCAGCTGTACCCCACTGTTCCTACACAAACATGTTATATCTTCTAACTGAAATATATATACATCAAATGTTCTAACTGTAACTGGTCATCTATCAGCTGTACCCCACTGTTCCTACATGAACATGTTATATCTTCTAACTGAAATACATATACATCAAATGTTCTAACTGTAACTGGTCATCTATCAGCTGTACCCCACTGTTCCTACATGAACATGTTATATCTTCTAACTGAAATATATATACATCAAATTGTAATATTGATATTCAGGTTCAACATTTTTCAGTTATATAAAGTCTGGTATTTATTTATAGGTGATCTATACAGGTGATCTATACAGGTGATCTATACAGGTGATCTATACAGGTGATCTATACAGGTGATCTATACAGGTGATCTATACAGGTGATCTATACAGGTGATCTATACAGGTGATCTATACAGGTGGTCTTTATACAGGTCTGACTGCTATACACTGGGTACATTAAAGCACCAAGGTGTCTTTTTGGAAAGAGCTAGGGCAGCGTACCCGGATACCTTGCATCAAACCACTGCTCTTCTACCTACTGTTCCTTCAGCAAAATACAGGACCCCATTGGAAATAAGTGGGTTATCCTTAACCGAAAGGTTTAAATAATTTCTCATCTGATGTACCTGCATCTGAAATCTAGTATCTGGTTTATCAGTTCCGTATAATCTCATGGCTTGATGATAGGTGATGTGTGGGAATGGTGTAACTATCTGTGGAACATCTTGTGGCCAGCTGTACGTCAACATCTTCTCTATAAGCTCTATTATACCCTCTCTCTCTACAAACGACATCTCAACATCAAGCTGAAAGGGAATTAAAAGACATCTCAAGGTCAGACTGGAAAGGGAATTTAAACCACATCTCAACATCAAGCTGAAAGGGGAATTCAAAGGACATCTCACTGTCAAGCTAAAGGGAAGTTAAACAACACCTGAAGGTCAAGCTAAAAAGGGGAATTTAAACAACACCTGAAGGTCAAGCTAAAAAGGGGAATTTAAACAACACCTGAAGGTCAAGCTAAAAAGGGGAATTTAAACGAAGCCTGAAGGTCAAACTGGAAAGGGAATTTCAATACACAAGAGTTTTTGAAACAAAAAAGTATGTCTTCCACAAAGGGTTATAACTTTTGAAAGGGGATTTCAACATAAAACTGGTTTTGACATAAAAAATGTAGATCCATATCTTCCATTTTATCAAATAAATAACTTGATATTCCATGAGAGAACAAATAACCAAACAATGTTCTCCAACACATGTAATAACAAATGTGTGACCTCACCAGCTTTTTTGCGCAAGAACATAACATTGCTGGCTTAAATTTGTTATTTCTGATGTTGTTTTGACTCGATAACTATGGTAATGTGATAAAAAGTCTTTGAGATAAACATTTTTTAAATGAGTCTAGAAAACACAAGTTATTTACAGAGCCTTTGGACTGGGTTACTATGCCAGAGTAAGCTCGGTCAAGGACTAGGTTACTATACCAGTGTAAACTCGGGTCAAGGACTGGGTTACTATACCTGTGTAAACTCGGGTCAAGAACTGGGTTACTATACCTGTGTAAACTCGGGTCAAGGACTGGGTTACTATACCTGTGTAAACTCGGGTCAAGGACTGGGTTACTATACCTAAGGACTGGGTTACTATACCTAAGGACTGGGTTACTATACCAGTGTAAACTCGGGTCAAGGACTGGGTTACTATACCTAAGGACTGGGTTACTATACCAGTGTAAACTCGGGTCAAGGACTGGGTTACTATACCTGTGTAAACTCGGGTTAAGGACTGGGTTACTATACCTGTGTAAACTCGGGTCAAGGACTGGGTTACTATACCTAAGAACTGGGTTACTATACCTAAGGACTGGGTTACTATACCTAAGGACTGGGTTACTATACCTGTGTAAACTCGGGTCAAGGACTGGGTTACTATACCTGTGTAAACTCGGGTCAAGGACTGGGTTACTATACCAGTGTAAACTTGGGTCAAGGACTGGGTTACTATACCTGTGTAAACTTGGGTCAAGGACTGGGTTACTATACCTAAGGACTGGGTTACTATACCTGTGTAAATTCAGGTTGTCTATCAGCTTTAGCCCCTTCATCTCTGTAACAACGTGCTATCTGGAAATATCTGTCAATACCACCAACCATCAGTAACTGTTTGAACTGTAATACAAGTATGTAGAAAAATTATAAGTGAATCATATCTCTTGAAAAAGACCGCATGGTCGAAAATTTGAGTATAGAGTGGTTTTGCTACAAATGAAATACAAGTGTTACATAATATAGCAACTTAAAATTATTAAAGAGGCATACTTGCTTTCATTTAACAGTTTAATGTTACATACTACTTGTAACATTGCTAGACTACAGTCCTATTAGACAGACAGACAGACAGCACAAACAATCAATGATGGGTAGTCAGTCTACAAGTGATTTACACATGATGTCCTATGCATACTTCTATCATACCTGCACTCACTAATTGCTCACTGAACTGCTCAGTACATCATCAAAACCAGTTTGTTACTTCCTGCTGGTAAACCACAATTTGTTTACAAATTGATTGATTTGAAGTACATCGATACATGAGGGTTCAATTTCTGGTAATTTTAACATTAATCAACTTGTTTTACATTCATCTACGAAGACACAATCTTCTACCAAAGCATTTACATGTATATTTCATTTCTAATCTTTAAGGGGTGTCACTGCGGTCGGGTGGTTAAAACTCTGAACTACTGATGGAGAGGTCCTAGGTTCAAATCTCTGCCCAGACACTGCCCGGTCATTTCTGTAACATTTTTCAGTGTTTCATACGTGGATCTACCTTTCACTGGGATAGGGGAGTCCTGAACAGTTTGTTTTCTCAGGGAGAGAAGATCCCTCTTACCCCTGATAAACTTGCTGTGTAATAAAATATCACCAAATGTTTGCCAGACTGGCAGGTGGGATGTTCCCGACTGAATCAACACTAAATGTTACACTAACCTGTTGAGGACTTTGAGGTAAACTGTAGAATTTCCCTTCATGCTGAGTTGGAACTAAGAATTCCTTGGCACCCTAACAAACAAATAAGATTGCCAGTAAACTTCTGGATATTTTCATACATGCATACAATAAGATTATGCCTTGTGAATTTATGCCAATGAACCAATCGATGAAATTATGTAACTTAACTTTTTAACTTATATGATTATGCTACTGAGAACTTCAATAAAATTATGTCAATCAAATTAGACTTTTAGGTATTGGCAAAAAATAAATCGAGAATGAAAGGGTGCCTGTGGGCTGACCCAAATGTTCGGAACCATCTAGAGAAGGTTCAATTCCTGCACCAACTTTGTTTTCATTGATCCTAAAAAATGAAATATTTTACTTACCCCAGGTGTTCTTCTAAATAAAGTCGGTGTCTCTACATCAACAAATTCTGAATAAAAAGAAACATAATTTCGTTACTACAGAGATGAGGTGTCATTAATGAAAGAACCTTTCTTTCAAGTGAAAAAAAGAAGATTTTTAATTTGTTTCTTTTAACACAAAGTAAAATGCAAACTTGTTCCAAGACATTCTATGCTCTAAGAAGTATGTAAGTCATTATTGGTGATTATTGGACAATGTGAATGGTTAGTCTCCGACTGAAATACTGTTGAGCAGGGAGACATATATGAATATTAATTCAGGGTACTGAAATATTTGTTACAGTGGCATTTTGCTTGGAAACAAACAGACTTGTAGCATTGAAACCTGCCTGTACATTTTGAGCTAGTTCTGGATGCCATAACTAAATGATCTTTTGTTTACGCTGGGGTCGACCTTTGAAATGAAATAATCATTGTCAAAGAAGCTTGGACTATTTTTGTGCTAACCTACAACAATGAAACAAGAAGGTATTATATTGTCTCACCATGTTGGTTGGCGAGGAATTCTCTCATTTTCATGATCATTTTAGATCTCAACCTTAGATTCCTCTGTAACTGTTTGGTACGTATATCTAGATATCGATACTCCATTCTAATGTTCTCACTGATCTGTAATACATACACATCTATACATAGTACAATACATCTAGTATAAACTCACAACTCACCTGTAAGTTGGGAAAAAGCAAATTAAATAAAATCTGAATATCCTAGCATCAAGCGTTTTATTGAAATCGAACCAATTGATGATTAATGAAAACAAGTATGATAAAGCAATTGCTGTGATATCCTTCTTGACATTTATCCTCCCATTCAGTCCATAATTAATTTGACTCCCATAATACTGGAAGATCATTAATATTAGAATATGATTTATCATCTTGGATGATTTTAACCACAAAGTTAGTGCATAAGATATCCTTCAAACTATGTCCTTATCAAATGCTCTTTTTCACCCAAACCACAAAATTTTGTCACATCGAAATTAAATGATTTTACTGTATGTGTGGGAAACATAATTATTTATCCTGAAATTAGAAAACCAAGGAAATATTTAAATATGATGCTTACCTTATAGGAGTCATTGATAGGGAAAGGTTGCTTACCTTATAGAAGTCATTGATAGGGAAAGGTAGCTTACCTTATAGAAGTCGTTGATAGGGAAAGGTAGCTTACCTTATAGAAGTCATCAATAGGGAAAGGTTGCTTACCTTATAGAAGTCATTGATAGGGACAGGTAGCTTACCTTATAGAAGTCAGTGATAGGGAAAGGTTGCTTACCTTATAGAAGTCATTGATAGGGAAAGGTAGCTTACCTTATAGAAGTCGTTGATAGGGAAAGGTAGCTTACCTTATAGAAGTCATCAATAGGGAAAGGTTGCTTACCTTATAGAAGTCATTGATAGGGAAAGGTAGCTTACCTTATAGAAGTCATTGATAGGGAAAGGTTGCTTACCTTATAGAAGTCATTGATATGGAAAGGAAGCTTACCTTATAGAAGTCATTGATAGTGAAAGGAAGCTTACCTTATAGAAGTCATTGATAGGGAAAGGTAGCTTACCTTATAGAAGTCATTGATAGGGAAAGGTAGCTTACCTTATAGAAGTCATTGATAGGGAAAGGTAGCTTACCTTATAGAAGTCATTGATAGGGAAAGGAAGCTTACCTTATAGAAGTCATTGATAGGGAAAGGTAATGGTTCGGCTGTGTTTAATTCTTCTATCTCTTCTACTTCCACTTCTATCTCCCCGGTAACCATTGACTACAAGAGTCAATCATAACACTCAATTTAAAATACTGTTTTCTGCCCCTGGCCTGTGACCAGTATGCCATTTAGGAGAAAATTTCAATCTGATTAAGTAGTACAATAATATTCCTATGTTAATTAAGCAAAGCGATTTTATTGAGATTGTGAAAATTGCATTTATTTAGACAAATCAACATTTACATAATTACACAGTAAAGTATGGAGAATTTGAACTGCTCCTTGACCTTTTTATAAGCATAATTTAACAGCTGATCTCTTGTTTATATTTGTAACGCTGATTGGATGAGGAATTGAATTTACCGCTTTAAGTACTTTTCAAGGAAATTTCAAATTAAGGTACATTTCAGGTACTAGGCTGTCAAGGAATCAACTTTATGTACTGTTCAAGACCTGTGCAAACCTTTTCCTACATGATATGAACTATATACATACAGTATTGATGTCTTTATTAGGTCGAGGAATCACCCTCCCAGTCACTGCTAGTACAGTCTCCGGAGACAATGATTTCATCATGTTCTGTAACTCAATCTGAAACATACACGTTATAATCATAATGAGAGAAGTACAAGATGTATCCACCAACCATCCACAACTGGCATTGTTTAAAAGATAAACACATGCACAAACAAGTATCTAAGGGTTATTTGGATGTACATTTTTTTTGTAACACTTTTGTTTTCAGCTATTTCTCAAAAACATTTCAGCAGGCACTTCACCTAACCAGTTTTCCTGGGCTGTATAATAACCAGTACTAACTAAACCATGTCCATAAGGAACCAGCAACTTCTCCATGTTTGAAAGAAATGTCACTGAAGTCAACTCTTCATGGAATCCTTCTAATAATAAACAGATACTAAAACAGACTGTTCAATTCCTGTCAGTATTCAGTACCTAAGAATCATCAATATTTATGCGAAGTATATATTCATTTTAAATACTGTATAATCATTTGCATGGTATTTTAATTGAGTGGATGTTGGCGTCATTTGGTGGTTTTCTTAAATGTAGGAAAATATTGAAAGAAAAATCTCTTAGATAATTGTTTTTAAAAGGATTTTATTTAGCAAATGCCCAATCTAGCTGCTCATCCCCAAAATTAAAGAATATTAATCTGCTGCCAATATAAATAATGTAACAGAATTTAGAATGTTAAACAAACCTGATCTGGATGTATAAGAATTTGTGTGATACCCGTCCAGTCCCGTATCACAGAAAACTGACGTCCACGATTATACTGCAGCCAGCCACATAGTTTGACTTTCTCTCCTACATGGTCTCGACGTAGTGCACCACATGTATGTGATCTCTGTGTAAAACTGACAGCATCTAAAGGTAGAAGACAAGGCTGTTGTTTCCATCTTCATAAAGACAGGGTGCTCAAACATACATTATACGGCTCCCTAGTTGCCCAATAACATGAAGCTCTACAAGTACAATGGATTAATCTCTCTTTCTTTCAAGTAATTTACAGGGCCCACTCTTGGGTATTATCGCAAATTTAAGAGATAAAGGTGAGATACAAGGATACCAAAGCTCATTTCCAATGGATTCCTTGGTTCTTTAACGTGCCTGGTGTTAAGCACCGATACACGAGAGACTGGGTTTCCTACCATTTCATCTATAGTTGGGTGGGAAATAATAAATAGTGTTTCTGAAATGATAAGTGCCCCAGCAGAATTATTCAATATCGAACCAGGGACCTTGATTAGGAGTCAAGCGTCTTATCCATTTGACCACGGTGCCACCCTAATGTAGAGAAAAATATAATGAAGGCTGTAGAGCAGAAATGCGCACCTAAATGTTACCTACTAAAGACAGTCCATGAATTGGAAAGGATTTGAAACTACTAACTGAATTAATAGCAAAACTAAATAGTTTACCTTTGTACTCTACTGGTTGGCGACCAGTTTCCGACATTTTTTGCATGTTTTTTCGTAATTTCTCGAAAACCAGACGGTTTTAAACAAAATAACTGACATTTTCGTAATCCTGAGCTCAAGGCCGAAATCAAAGTAACAATTTGACATTTGTGACGTCATACAGCGAGTGGAATTCGGGGCGCAAAAGGGGTCACTATTTTAGTGCATAAATTAGATGTAGAGCACCAGTAGCCAACATTTCACATTTAGTAACATATTTTACCATATTTTCCCCGCTTTGACCCTCTCAATTCATTTCAAAGGGAATTATCTCCCGTTGCATAAACTTAAATTCTTAGAGTTGTCTCTCTTTGTTTGGATACTCACTGAGGACATAATTGAGACATAGTAGTCGGTGCGTTTTCCAATTAGTAAAAATCTCTGACGTCATTTACAATGACGTCGATTATGACGTTTTTGTCAATATTTATCTTACACTGAGTTTCGTATGGATTACCAATACAAATCATACCTGTTGTTGAGCTACACCTAGATTTATCAAAGACTCTGGCAAGCCCGTGGCTATAAATAGATGAGCTTGTTTGTTTCATTGTGCATGCATATTTTTCGTAAATAGATGACCCCCAAGGGAAAGAGGTGACGATTATCATTTCATTGCGTGTATTTCTTGATATTTTCTTTTTATTTCCGTGAATTGTAAATTTTCTGACACACACTTATTGCTTTGGTGTAGTTCTTCGATTTTTCCAAATATCTTAATTTTAGAGCTACGCTAAATATGAAAAATATCAAATGTTTTAATTTCTAACTTTTATCTCCATCGCAGTGAGGTACTCACTAAGTCGAGATTGTTTGACTAGGGGTTAAAATGTTGGTTTGAGTCCTGCACTTGGTAGATAATCTTTCTCTTTAAAATACAATAATGGTGACAAGATTAATTAGGACAGTTGCGGGCTGTGGTAGTCGGTGGAACGAGGTAGAAGAGCATGAGGATGCAGGTGTTATACTCTGTTGAACAGCTGATGCCCTGTTCAAGGGGTAAGCAGACATTACTCCTCCTGGACTTTACTCCTCCTGGACTCTACTCCCCCTAGACTTAACACCTCCCCAGGTACCTGGACATTACTCCTCCTTGATTAATGATAATTGGATTAGGGTTGGTAAAGTGTCGGACACTGTGTTGTGATAGTGTATTAATGTCTAATTGAAATTATATTTAATACAAAATAAAAGGAAGTTTTTCAAAATAATTATAGATCTACATAATCCGAAAGAAACAATCGTATTAAAAATAATATTGCTTATGAGAATGTATTTCAATTATTATGTGTGGTATCAATGCAATTTGAAGTTTCAAACAATATCTTTTGATGTTCAAACATATTTTCAAACAATATTCTTTGATGTTGAAACTTAGTGTAGGGTGATATTAGTGTACCTTTTTTAATTGATTTGTTCATTCAAACTTGAATAATTCTTTGAAATATAATTAACATACATACAAGCTTGTTAAAAGTATACTCATCCAAGAAAAAGTATACAATAATTGTAGTACTAAATAAAAACAAAATAATCATGATATATCAATGAATATTAATAACTTTTATTAATCAATTATATAACAATATACCCTAGACATTACTCCTCCCAATAGGAGGAGTAATGTCTAGGGTTTTGGGAGGAGTAATGTCCATGGCCAAAGTGTCCAGGAGGAGTAATGTCCATGGCCAAAGTGTCCAGGAGGAGTAATGTCCTGAAATCGTTCAAGGTAAGATTCCATGCAGTCCAGTCACAGTCCAAGCATTCAAAAATAAAGTGTCAGTAGCCCAGTAAGCCGAGTTGTTAGAGCACCAGTGTCTGGGTTCAAGTCCTACACAAAGTAGATGCTTTTTCTCCTCAATTAACAACATCTTAGTGTCCTGGACAACCAGATAAAACAAACTTTTAACATGCAATGTGAAACTGAAAGTAAAATTATGAAACAAAAACACAAAATAAAATCTACAGGATCGAATTTAAGTATAAAAACAACATGCGTGTGACTAAAACAACTATTATCGTTGTGTGTATGTGTGTGTAAAAAGTAACAGAATAATACATTTTCCAAAAAAAACTACTTTACTTGAACATTTTATCCGAAATTTGTTATATCCGAAATTCGATTTTTGACATAGAAAAGGTTACATGTGGAAGTTAAAAAGTACCTGAATACATTCGATATGGATTGCCATGTTGATTAAATAAGGCAAATAAATGCTGTCTACGTCGTTTTAAGTGACTAAACAATCGTCTAACAGGTGTAAATGACATCGTTGACCGGCAGGTTAAACTTTCCCGGGAGCAGACATATTTAATCAGGGGAAGTAAGTAATGCCAAACTCCTCGCAATTTCCTCCCTTGGCAGTTCTGTTTTTTTGGCAGTTCCATTTTTAGGACTATAAATGATTGTTAGCTGGGTATCGAATCCATTTTGTCAGGGTCCGTGTGGGGTTTTTAATAATGGTGTAACAGGCAACTGTGAATTGAACCTGACTCATTCAATCAGTCCAATATCTAACAATAATGCATTCATGAACCTTACTCATTCAATCAGTCCATTATCTAACAATAATGCATGAACCTTACTCATTCAATCAGTCCAATATCTAACAGTTATGCATGAACCTTACTCATTCAATCAGTCCAATATCTAACAGTAATGCATGAACCTTACTCATTCAATCAGTCCAATATCTAACATTAATACACTTGTTACTATATATAGTAACAAAAATGAGACTATTTCAGGCTGATTATGACCATCACGTGATTGATTATCGCCTATCCGCCCGGTCCGCAATCTCATAATCGTAATCGGCCCGCTGAACAGGCGCACGTTGCGTTATCCACGTTAACATGACGTCACGTTTGATCTAAAATGACGTCACGTTAGAGTTAAAATATGACGTTACGTTACAGAGGTACAATTGCTTTGACAATTGTGAGAATTATAAGATTTTCAGCATAAATGTACTTTAGATATCTACGAACTGAACCAAGCGTGAGTAACTGTTACTTTCATTGAGTTTTGGAATCGAACAATTGTATTAAAGACTTTAATACACTTCAGAGCCTGGCCAGAAGTTGATAATCGGCCCGGCATGAATAATCACCCTCGGGCTAAAGCCCTCGCGGTGATTATTAATTTTCCGGGCCGATTATCGCCTTCCGGCCCGGCTCTGTCGTGTATTAACCTCTTAATAATGCATGAACCTGACTCATTCAATCAGTCCAATATCTAACAATAATGCATGAACCTTACTCATTCAATCAGTCCAATATCTAACAATAATGCATGAACCTTACTCATTCAATCAGTCCAATATCTAACAATAATGCATGAACCTGACTCATTCAATCAGTCCAATATCTAACAATAATGCATGAACCTGACTCATTCAATCAGTCCAATATCTAACAATAATGCATAAACCTGACTCATTCAATCAGTCCAATATCTAACAATAATGCACTCAAGTATGTAACAATAGTCTAGGAACTCTACAATGCTTAGTGTGATTGCATCAAGACGGTACACTTATTCTACTAAGCTCAGTGGTAAGCACGCTTGATGCCTAGCCAGGAGACCAGAGTGGAGGCACGCATATTTCAGCAAAAAGCTGATTGGCAAATAAAAGACCTGTTCGTGGATGTGCAAGTTCTCTTTCAATCATTCATTTCGAGTCTCTGCAGCCATGGGACATTTATCACAGGTAGAGTGCATTCTCACCACAAAGATTCACACAGGTTTGACTCCACTCATGTATAATACAGGTTTGACTTCACTCATGTATAATACAGGTTGGACTTCACTCATGTATAATACAGGTTTGCCTCCACTCATGTATAATACAGGTTTGACTTCACTCATGTATAATACAGGTTTGACTTCACTCATGTATAATACAGGTTTGACTCCACTCATGTATAATACAGGTTTGCCTCCACTCATGTATAATACAGGTTTGACTCCACTATGTATAATACAGGTTTGACTTCACTCATGTATAATACAGGTTTGCCTCCACTCATGTATAATACAGGTTTTGACTCCACTCGTGTATAATACAGGTTTGACTCCACTCATGTATAATACAGGTTGGACTTCACTCATGTATAATACAGGTTTGACTCCACTCATGTATAATACAGGTTTGACTCCACTCATGTATAATACAGGTTTGACTCCACTCATGTATAATACAGGTTTGACTCCACTCATGTATAATACTTCGATGTTCTTTTCCATGTTTTGTTCATCTGTAATATACTCCCACTACTGCAAGATTTACAGGAAGATTGTTCTCTGGAGTCAACAAGTTCATCACTCACACCATACTGTCACAGACATCTCCCAGTGTATGTGCATTGCTCGTTATACCACTCTTCCCAACATTTTGTTCAGCATCAGGAAGTCCAGGCAATGCCAAGTCTTGAAGGCCGGAGTAGTTTTACCATCAGGAAGTCCAGGCAATGCCAAGTTTTAAAGGGCGGAGTAGTTTTACCATAGGATTTACAGAAATCTTAAACCAACATTCAAATCAGAATTACTCTTTAAGCCCTACACATTTAAGGATATGATGTGCAGTTCTATTGTCTAAATGACAATTAAAATACTGAACACTTAATCACAAATTATAGCTGTTAAAGAGATATAAAGCATTAACGTTTGAATGCCAATTTAAATTTCCTTGATCTTGGTCACATGTGACACAAAGCCTTTCAAGAGATCTTGCCAAACCATAATACATACGGACAGCCAAAGGTGATGTCTAACTCATGTTGGGGAATGCCTAGACATACACAACTTAACCGTTTGTGTACCACGTGAGCATTCATAATAATTTAAACAAAGCAAACCCAAACAGCAAGGCATACAAGTTATTATTTATTTCAAAACATTTAACTGTGAAAAAAGGCATAATGATCAAGTATGTTATAACAAATTGACTACTGACATAAACATTAACCATCATCCAAACAATCAATTTATACATAGACTTACCATGTGTATGGTACAAGTCTGGTGAAATTGTTAAAAGTACACTTTCAGTAGCACTTAAATCCAGTTTCATATTTTATCATAGTCCGTGTAACTATTTCAATCTAAGGCACTTATATAACTCTAGATGAATCACAATTGTTACTGCGTAGTCAAAACATAGCATTCAGCATTACAAATTCCATGTAACCACAAAATAATGTATTTTTATAATCAAGCATCTGGTAGTGAAGTGAATTACATTCAAACATTGAAATCTCGTCATTCAGACCAACCAGTCAACAAAATGTTGTAGCATTTAGCAAAGTGCATACAATACTGATACCGTAATACTGATACCGTATTACTAAGTGTATTCTACAAAAGCTAAATATCGCCCCATAAAATGAGCACTCCTTACCTATTGAGATCCGTGCTGTTCAATGGCCACAAAACATGGCTGTACCACTGCTGTTGCTGTTACAATACAATAAGTACAGTACCACTAAGCTCATGACCAAATATTGGAATGCAGTATATTTATGCACCGAGTAAAACATTAAAACACTAAGGTGGAGATAAAAACAGTCTGCTAAAAATACGGGTCCTCACTAACAGGTCCTCGATAAAATCTTTGTGCCAAGTGATATTTGATTAATTTCAAATAAAAGTACTAGTAAGTTGATACATTAAAACCGTTAGTATTTTTTGTGGCACAATAGCCGATTAATTTCTACCTAAAAATGCCACCCCCATTAGACTGAAGTGTAAAATTTAGAATTATATTCTGACAATTCCATCCTTTCCAAAACAAAAAATAATTCCAATACCCAGACAAAGCCTGGACAATTTTAAATGTTTAACTTGTCTGAGAAAACAAATGTATTAATGTGGCAAAAATACAAAACTAACTTGAAATGAAATGTAGGATATATATCAATGTACATATATACATGGACATCTGTACCTTAATGTTACATACACTTACAGGTCCAAGATGATGCCTATACAAGGGTGATGTTAACGATCCCTGAGAAAGCTGCCAAAATGAGGATGATATAATCAAGCCAGCCTTTTATGAATAGAAATACTAATACCATCCATGGTACAGAGCAGCGGAAAAGTAGAGTAATGGTAGAAAGTACCAAAGTCAAGTAAAATAAACTTTCACCCATTTTATAATAATAACACTGCAAAAAAACCACCATTAAATTCTATTGAAAACAATCAAATTAATGTCAAACAAAACCCAAACTAAACTCGGCAGAAAAATTAGTAAATGAAATTCTCGTTTGTTGCTCTCAAGACTATAAAGATGCATTAAATTTAACAAGTGCACAAAGTGAATGTCATATATTCGCATCACACAGACATGATAAACACATACATCATAAGACATGATAAACACATACATTATAAGACATGATATGATAAACAAGTTATTTACAGTATAAACAATATATGATTAAAAGTGATAAAGAAACTTGAACAATGATATGACAGAGAGATATAAGAAACAATATATGACATAAGATAATGATATATGTAGTATGGTAAATGATCGAGATCGTTGTAGTAAAACCAAAATCGTTCATAGTGAGAAGTACCCACAGTCGATATAATTTGATGATCTTGTATTCAAGCGATGCTACCCTAAAAGCTTTAGAATTACCATTCTTCAAGTCACTTGAAAATGAGAACTAATGCTCTTCAACATGGCGAGAAATTAAGTTTCATAATGGTTGCACTAGCTTCTCTCTGTACTTTCAGCAGTGTCTTTGTGCATCTAATGTATGTGTTTTATTTATTGCTTATCAAAAGCTAACATGAGCTTATATAACATCAACACAATGCACTTATATAAGTTTTGATTGACTTGGTATAGAGATGAATTGAACACACAAGGTAGCAACTGTCTGTATACTGTATTCAGGTAGATAACTACAAGAAATAGAGGCGATCAGACAACTCTATAGCTGGATCTCTATGGATACTCTGGCCAACAAGGAAAGCCAACTTGTGAGCATACTGACATGGTGCTGGTACTCGAATGGTTCCCTGAAATGAGAGAATTAAACATACATTACATTAAAGCATTTCATTACATTTGGAAGCATGTTGCGAACTATCGCAGATTTATTTGACATAAAAAAGCATCTTTAAATATGCTAAACCCTGAAAATGAGTGACAAGTCTGGTTTGAGCTCCATGAGTAAACACCCAATCATTCTTCTAGTGTTAATCGAGCTGATTAAATCTCAAATGGCTAAACTTCATGAATTCTTAAGACTTTTGTTACAAACTACATGTATGATCATCATCATCCCTGTGAGGGGACTAATAACTTATCATCATCCCTGTAGGGGCTTATTATCATCCCTGTAGGGGGACTAATAACTTATCATCATCCCTGTAGGGGCTTATCATCATCCCTGTAGGGGGACTAATAACTTATCATCATCCCTGTAGGGGCTTATTATCATCCCTGTAGGGGGACTAATAACTTATCATCATCCCTGTAGGGGCTTATTATCATCCCTGTAGGGGGACTAATAACTTATCATCATCCCTGTAGGGGCTTATTATCATCCCTGTAGGGGGACTAATAACTTATCATCATCCCTGTAGGGGCTTATTATCATCCCTGTAGGGGGACTTATAACTCATCATCATCCCTGTAGGGGGACTAATAACTTATCAACATCCCTGTAGGGGGACTAATAACTTATCATCATCCCTGTAGGGGCTTATTATCATCCCTATAGGGGGACTAACAAGAGGGCCATGATGGCCCTGTATCGCTCACCTGTGTACACTCGCCCTAAAAAGACTACTAGGAGATGCTACACACCAAATATGTAAGCTAATTTGACCCCCAGGGTCATTATTTGAGCAAACTTGGTATTAGTCCACTAGGCAATGCAACATGTAATATATCTAAGCTCTAGACCTTATGGTTCTTGAGAAGATCTTTAAAGTTTTTCCTTCAAGTTGTTATGGCAACCAGTTCTCCAAGGAATGGAATTGTTGAGCAATTTTGGTAGGACTTCATGCAAGTAACACCCTTGCCATGTTTCAGTCAATTTGGCCAAGTGGTATAGGAGAAGATCTTTAACTGAAATGTTGAAGGACGGTTTCGAAGAACTCTGTTGGGCAAAAAAAAACGAATGCATGTTATTGCAGTAACTGTTTTATTTTCTTGATGCAAATTAGGATCCCGTCCTTAAAAAAGAAACAAGGATTTTCTAAGATTTGACCCTGTGACCTAGTGTTTGACCCCACATGACCCATATTCAAACTTGACCTATATATCACTGAGACAAACATTCTGACCAAGTTTCATGAAGATCAAGCTTCAAATGTGCCCTCTAGAGTGTTAACAAGGATTTTCTAAGATTTGACCCTGTGACCTAGTGTTTGACCCCACGTGACCCATATTCAAACTTGACCTATATATCACTGAGACAAACATTCTGACCAAGTTTCATGAAGATCAAGCTTCAAATGTGCCCCCTGGAGTGTAAACAAGGATTTTCTAAGATTTGACCGGATGACCTAGTTTTTGACCCCACGTGACCTATATTCGAACTTGACCTAGATATCATTGATACAAACATTCTGACCAAGTTTCATGAATATCAAGCTTCAAATGTGACCTCTAGAGTGTTAACAAGGATTTTCTAAGATTTGACCCGGTGACCTAGTTTTTGACCTCACGTGACCCATATTCAAACTTGACCTATATATGACTGAGACAAACATTCTGACCAAGTTTCATGAAGATCAAGCTTCAAATGTGCCCCCTGGAGTGTAAACAAGGATTTTCTAAGATATGACCGGATGACCTAGTTTTTGACCCCACGTGACCTATATTCGAACTTGACCTAGATATCATTGATACAAACATTCTGACCAAGTTTCATGAAGATCAAGCTTCAAATGTGACCTCTAGAGTGTAAACAAGAATTTTCTAAGATTTGACCTGGTGACCTAGTTTTTGACCCCACATGACCCATATACGAACTTGACCTAGATATCATTGAGACAAACATTCTGACCAAGTTTCATGAAGATCAAGCTTCAAATGTGACCTCTAGAGTGTAACCAAGGATTTTCTAAGATTTGACCCGGTGACCTAGTTTTTGACCTCACGTGACCCACATTCAAACTTGACCTATATATCACTGAGACAAACATTCTGACCAAGTTTCATGAAGATCAAGCTTCAAATGTGCCCCCTGGAGTGTAAACAAGGATTTTCTAAGATTTGACCGGATGACCTAGTTTTTGACCCCACGTGACCTATATTCGAACTTGACCTAGATATCATTGATACAAACATTCTGACCAAGTTTCATGAAGATCAAGCTTCAAATGTGACCTCTAGAGTGTAAACAAGAATTTTCTAAGATTTGACCTGGTGACCTAGTTTTTGACCCCACATGACCCATATACGAACTTGACCTAGATATCATTGAGACAAACATTCTGACCAAGTTTCATGAAGATTGAGTCCAAAATGTGACCTCTAGAGTGTAAACAAACTAATTGTGAACGGACGACGGACGACGGACGACGGACGACGTACGACGGACATCCATCGATCCTAATAGCTCACCATGACCACTTCGTGGTCAGGTGAGCTAATAACTCATCATCATCCCTGTAGGGGCTTATTATCATCCCTGTAGGGGGACTAATAACTTATCATCATCCCTGTAGGGGCTTATTATCATCCCTGTAGGGGGACTAATAACTTATCATCATCCCTGTAGGGGCTTATTATCATCCCTGTAGGGGGACTAATAACTTATCATCATCCCTGTAGGGGCTTATTATCATCCCTGTAGGGGGACTAATAACTCATCATCATCCCTGTAGGGGGACTAATAACTTATCATCATCCCTGTAGGGGGACTAATAACTTATCATCATCCCTGTAGGGGCTTATTATCATCCCTGTAGGGGGACTAATAACTTATCATCATCCCTGTAGGGGCTTATTATCATCCCTGTAGGGGCTTATTATCATCCCTGTAGGGGCTTATTATCATCCCTGTAGGGGGACTTATAACTCATCATCAACCCTGTAGGGGCTTATTATCATCCCTGTAGGGGGACTAATAACTCATCATCATCCCTGTAGGGGGACTAATAACTTATGAACCTTGTAAAGTAGTATTCATAGACTACCACTTACCGGCCAATTGTAGTAAAGATGACAGAGTTTGTATGTTAATCTCTGCATATGATCTGGTCGTAGTCCTGTATTATCATGGATGATGTTATAATGTGTTGGTGTTACTGTACCTTGTTTTACAGATTGAGATACAAGGAAGAAATCATACCTAGAAATAGAAAATACATTGTGTAAGCAACATTTCTGCTATTTTTGTCATTGAAATATGAAATGTCCTCTAATGATTACCGGTACAGTTCACTGTAATCAGCACTTCTTTTTGCTGCATGTGGTGATTTCCGAACAATTTGGGGCAAAAATACCCCATTCACAGAATTCATTCAACGTCCAACTTGCATATTAAAGTTCCCATTCACTGATGTATCTTTTGTTTCTGTCATGCTGCAGAGACAACCCTTATCATATACTTGAGCACAGCAGCGATTCAATGAGTTGAATCTAACCTCTGAGCTTGTATAAATTCAGTAATTTCTTCAAGCATTCTCAAGTTAAAGAACGAATGTCTTAACTTGAATATATACACAAACCTAATTGAATGCACCTGCCAGTTCAGATCTCGAAATTTACAAAGGGTGACACTCCATCAGACCAACATTGAATCTGTTAGATCAGGAGTTATATTTGGTATAGATTCTAGACTTACCATTCAGGTTTGGTAACCACGGTATCAATGACTGTACCAGGTGGAGGATTGCTTACACTAGGTCCAGCACGAGCGAAGAATCTCGAGTTAATCCTTTTCTTCACTACAACTACAGCAACCTTTGGACTGAAAATGTATAAACCATTCATGATAAAGGGGGAAAAACTTCTCACTTTAATACAGTGCATAGTATGGACACGAGGGGTACAGTGAAATAATACATTGTTGAGGATAAAACATTGTGGTTCATTATCTTTTTTATTACCAGAAATGCAAAATCCATGAATGTCCCGTCAAATTTCACTAAAACCATGAAATTTCGTTCCAATGAAATGAATTTACAGTATACAGAGTTACTTGGCAATTTCTGGATCCACATCATTATTATAGTTCATACAAGCAAACAACATAATAGATGTCACTCATTGGGCCATTTGGTCTGCAGTAGTTTGCCTGGTTGGTCAAGAAAGTGCATATATAGAAATAACGGAAATGTCTTTGCTGCATTAATTTATACAAATTTAGTACAATAATTTACCTGTAACTTGGACCAACAGCTTTCTGGAAAGCATCAATCATTTGTGGTACCTCATGTTCCGATACTGCTGCAAGCTGACCATCACCTACACCATCACGATATACAATAATCCTCTCTGGTAGACAACCATTCACCTCATGGAACTTGGTCAAAGCACCTGTAACAATGATACATATAATTGATCAATTAATGGGGCTCAATAACCTCTGTACTAAGATAGTACACAAGTTTGTAGTGCAAGACAGTAAAATGCGAAATTTGTTCAAGCCATTTTTTTTCATTTAAAATTATATATAAAAGAAACAATTTAATATAGTTGAGATAACGTTTCACTAACACTCATGAAATGAAAATTTTTTCATAATACTCGTTTATGACATTTTTAGAATTAAAACTCTTCGTAACAGTCGTTCATATACAAGCATAACAAGAGCTGTCTCCATAGGACGACACATGCCCCCGTGCATGCTTTGATAGTAACGTAACGTTAAGATATCAGCACCGTCACAGATGTGTCATAATATATTGGGCAAATGTGATATTGACATATTTTTCTTTGTGTAAAGGGCCATAACTCTTAAGCGTGTAGGTCAATTTGAAATCTTGTTATCTAACATGACCTAGATCTTATGGCCGTACACCTTTTCATGTTTCAAAAGGTTTGACGAAGATCCGATGACAAATGCTTGAGTTATTGAGCGGAAACGGGAAGAAACACCATTTTTCTATGTGTGAAGGCCCGCAACTCTGAAGTGTCTTGGTAAATTTGAACGGTTACCGAACCTGACCGAGATCTTATGGCCTTACACCTTTTCATGAGGTTTGGTGAAGATCAGATGATAAATGCTTGAGTTATTGAGCGGAAACCAAAAAAAAAACGCCATTTTCCTACGTGTCAAGGGCCGTAACTCTAAAGTGGCTACGTCAATTTGACTGGTTATCAAACCTGACCTAGATCTCATAGCCTTTCACATTTTCATGAGGTTTGGTGAAGATCCAATGACAAATGCTTAAGTTATTGAGCGGAAACCAAAAAAAACGCCATTTTTCTATGTGTCAAGGGCCGTAACTCTAAAACGGCTAGGTCAATTTGACTGGTTATCGAACTTGACCTAGATCTCGTAGCCTTACACATTTTCATGAGGTTTGGTGAAGATCCGATGACAAATGCTTGAGTTATTGAGCGGAAACCAAAAAAAACGCCATTTTTCTATGTGTCAAGGGCCGTAACTCTAAAGTGGCTACGTCAATTTGACTGGTTATCAAACCTGACCTAGATCTCGTAGCCTTTCACATTTTCATGAGGTTTGGTGAAGATCCAATGACAAATGCTTGAGTTATTGAGCGGAAACCAAAAAAAACGCCATTTTTCTATGTGTCAAGGGCCGTAACTCTGAAGCGGCTAGGTCAATTTGACTGTTTATCGAACTGGACCTAGATCTCATGGCCTTACACATTTTCATGAAGTTTGGTGAAGATCGGATAAACACTGCTTGAATTATTGAGCGGAAACGAATCCGGACGGACGGACTGACGGACGGACGGTGGGATTTTAATATGCCCCCGAACCATCGGTTCCGGGGGCATAAAAACCATGTTGTTCATCTGTTAAATTCAATCAAATAAATGCTGAAAACATGAAAAGTATATAGATACTTGATTTTACTACATATACATTGCCACATTTCTATGTGACGAAACATGTATACAAGTGACACATTCTGTTCTAGGTCATATAACACATGATCAGTACTGGTCTAGGTCATATAACACATTATCAATACTGGTAACAAATTATTTAGGCATTAATTTGATTATAAGATCAAAGATTGACATAAAAAGGTCTTGGCCTTTAGAAGTCTGCCTTACATAATCTAGCAGATAACAAAATGAATACTGACAGACAACCTATTTGAGAAAATTGTTTCCAAGTTTATATTCAGCTCATGAATTTTCAAATGACCATAACTGGGTCAAAACATTAATTTTTCATCAAACAGAAAAGATCTTCCTCGTTAATACATTTTTTATAATTATTGATATAGGCCAGAGGCTCTTAACAAACATGACATATATATAATGCTACCTAACATATGTAGGTACCCAAGTTATCAAGAAAACATGGCAAGAGCCAAAAATAGCAGTTACATAATCATATATATATTTTTTAAATTTTAATTAACACCCTACTTTAACCCAAAGATGCAATGCAAAAACGTTAAATTTCGAAGGTTGCATGCAAAACTGTAGAATGTCCTCCTGTAATAAATGAGCAGTTACTACAGTCTTGCAGGCAACCCTCGTAATAGGAAGCTACATTTTAGTGTATCAAATCTGATCTGGATTATTCATGAGCTGTAGGACCTCCCGGGCCCCAAACATTCCATGAGCTGTAGGACCTCCCGGGCCCCAAACATTCCATGAGCTGTAGGACCTCCCGGGCCCCGAACATTCATGAGCTGTAGGACCTCCCGGGCCCCAAACATTCAATGAGCTGTAGGACCTCCCGGGCCCCAAACATTCAATGAGCTGTAGGACCTCCCGGGCCTCAAACATCCACGAGCTGTAGGACCTCCCGGGCCCCAAACATTCCATGTATTCAGTACCAGCAAACATTCAACAACAAACATCCTACCTTTGTAACAGATCATAATACTATCAGCCAGTTCTTGTTTGGCACTTTGAAACGTGACCCTGGAGTAATACCGGGTAAAATCTTTATTCATACTGGCAATGAAGCCAACCACCGACTGTCCTTTCTTTGCTGAATCATGGTAGGTATCAATACCAACAACCATGACATTTTTCATCTGTCATAAAATAACATCAACAGTAAGCACTAACTCAACAAGTTAAATAGCTTTAGAAATAGACAATCGTATGAAGATAATTGCGTGTTTATGAAAATCTTTGGGAACACAGGGCTGTGATTAGCAGGCCGCTGTATGCCAAAATGCTTATCTTAACTGCAGCCTCCTCTTATTTAAACAAACCTACACAGTAAAAGTTAAAGAAACAAGAGGGCCATGATGGCCCTATATCGCTCACCTGATTATAAACCCTGCACAATTTTCACCCAAAGGAATAATTTGAACATCTTGGTAGAAAACCACAAGATGATGCTACATACCAATAATCAAAATTCTAGGCAGTGTAGTTTTAGGCAAGAAGATATTAATATGTTTTCCCTATATATAAGTCTATGTAAAACGGTGACCCCCGAGTAGGGCCAATTTTGACCCCAGGGGCATAATTTGAACAAGGATTTTCTAAGATTTGACCGGATGACCTAGTTTTTGACCCCACGTGACCTATATTCGAACTTGACCTAGATATCACTGAGACAAACATTCTGACCAAGTTTCATGAAGATCAAGCTTCAAATGTGCCCTCTAGAGTGTAAACAAGGATTTTCTAAGATTTGACCCTGTGACCTAGTGTTTGACCCCACGTGACCCATATTCAAACTTGACCTATATATCACTAAGACAAACATTCTGACCAAGTTTCATGAAGATCAAGCTTCAAATGTGACCTCTAGAGTGTAAACAAGGATTTTCTAAGATTTGACCCTGTGACCTAGTGTTTGACCCCACATGACCCATATTCAAACTTGACCTATATATCACTGAGACAAACATTCTGACCAAGTTTCATGAAGATCAAGCTTCAAATGTGCCCTCTAGAGTGTTAACAAGGATTTTCTAAGATTTGACCCTGTGACCTAGTGTTTGACCCCACGTGACCCATATTCAAACTTGACCTATATATCACTGAGACAAACATTCTGACCAAGTTTCATGAAGATCAAGCTTCAAATGTGCCCCCTGGAGTGTAAACAAGGATTTTCTAAGATTTGACCGGATGACCTAGTTTTTGACCCCACGTGACCTATATTCGAACTTGACCTAGATATCATTGATACAAACATTCTGACCAAGTTTCATGAATATCAAGCTTCAAATGTGACCTCTAGAGTGTTAACAAGGATTTTCTAAGATTTGACCCGGTGACCTAGTTTTTGACCTCACGTGACCCATATTCAAACTTGACCTATATATGACTGAGACAAACATTCTGACCAAGTTTCATGAAGATCAAGCTTCAAATGTGCCCCCTGGAGTGTAAACAAGGATTTTCTAAGATATGACCGGATGACCTAGTTTTTGACCCCACGTGACCTATATTCGAACTTGACCTAGATATCATTGATACAAACATTCTGACCAAGTTTCATGAAGATCAAGCTTCAAATGTGACCTCTAGAGTGTAAACAAGAATTTTCTAAGATTTGACCTGGTGACCTAGTTTTTGACCCCACATGACCCATATACGAACTTGACCTAGATATCATTGAGACAAACATTCTGACCAAGTTTCATGAAGATCAAGCTTCAAATGTGACCTCTAGAGTGTAACCAAGGATTTTCTAAGATTTGACCCGGTGACCTAGTTTTTGACCTCACGTGACCCACATTCAAACTTGACCTATATATCACTGAGACAAACATTCTGACCAAGTTTCATGAAGATCAAGCTTCAAATGTGCCCCCTGGAGTGTAAACAAGGATTTTCTAAGATTTGACCGGATGACCTAGTTTTTGACCCCACGTGACCTATATTCGAACTTGACCTAGATATCATTGATACAAACATTCTGACCAAGTTTCATGAAGATCAAGCTTCAAATGTGACCTCTAGAGTGTAAACAAGAATTTTCTAAGATTTGACCTGGTGACCTAGTTTTTGACCCCACATGACCCATATACGAACTTGACCTAGATATCATTGAGACAAACATTCTGACCAAGTTTCATGAAGATTGAGTCCAAAATGTGACCTCTAGAGTGTAAACAAACTAATTGTGAACGGACGACGGACGACGGACGACGGACGACGTACGACGGACATCCATCGATCCTAATAGCTCACCATGACCACTTCGTGGTCAGGTGAGCTAAAAACCCGTGTATATATTTTGTATAATTGGTAGAGGCTGGGATTATTTTCTTTTTGAAAGTTTGCACTTTTAGCAGCAAATCCAACAAAATTCGAAATTTCTGTGAAAATTTGGGATTAGGACCAAATGGCCATAAATACAAGGACAGCGGAAGAAGCCCTTAAAATGAAAGCAAGGCTGTAGCAGACAATCACATTCCATGCTAAATATTAAATCTCTGGGAAATGCTTTCGGTCGCAATGTTATTAAAGTTTCACTTAAAAATTTGTGAATTTGAAATTAAGGTAAAATCAAAGCAAGAATGACACTTGGACAAACAATTAATGATCTCTCAATACAATTGTCTAATATCGAATGTAAGCAAATAATGATAAGCAAACAATAGTCACATTGAAACATTCTATGCTCAGTAGGTTTAAATAATCAACTCTTAAGAAATTACTTGGAAATTTGAATTTTAGACAACCATTTGAAAGGTGATCATTGACACCCCAAGTCAAAATTTAAAATGAACGGTCACTATTTCCATGCTTAACAAATTGAGCAGTTTTTGAAGTATCAATGAGACTATTAAATAAATACTGCAAACAAATGGCCTGAAAAGCAAATAAAGCGATATAACAGGCAACAAATTTGCACATGCAGCAAAACAGAAGCAAAGCATGGAAACCATCAAATGTAACAGAAACAATAATTTGAACTTTTCTAACAACAGAACAAGCTTGTTCATGCAGGCTAGTAAACCTTTCATGCAGACTCGTAGTCCATCAATAAGTTCTTGCATAGATGTTTGGAATGTACATCTTGAATAGAATCTAGTCAATGCTTGATTCATAGATGCAATAACCCCACCCACTGATCTTCCTTTCTTTGATGAATCATGGTAACTGTCAATGCCGACAACCATCATATTTCTCAACTATTTGGGTCAAATTAACAAAATAAAGTTAAGGTTAGGGTTAAAATGATCAAATACAAGACCGAAACAGCAGTTTTTCAATGTGTTGCACAAAATTCAACCATAAGCATTCGTTCACCTTCAAAGCAAATGTTTAAACACCAACATGCAAGGCACAATGACTGCAGCCTAGATCATAAATTTAAATGATAACCATCAACACCTGGCTAAATTTCGACAAAGATTTAAGCAAAAACGTAACTACAGGTGCACAATTTCTTGTTTTAGGACATGTTTTAGAAGGGACATACAACAACACAAATATTGATAACTCTGCTGCAGTCTTCGAATTAGGCCACTAGCCCGAAGCCCGAGGCTAGTAAAATTTAGGTTGGGCTAGTAATTGCCTCTATGTGACTAGTCCGAAAGGCTAGTAAAAGATTTTGGAGAACATGTATCCAATTACCACAAATAAAGGAAATGAACCTGCATTCATGTTCATATATTTTCACACTAAAATGTATATCACCCAGACTTTAAAATCTTTACTATTTAAAAAAATGAACATGATACATTTTCAATTATAAATTTTTCAGACTAGCAAAAGTTTTCTCGGGCTAGTAAGTTCTGCCATGTCAGTAGTCGGACTGGCTAGTACTTTGAAAAGTTATTCGTGAAGACTGCTGCTGAATATATCAACCCTTAGTGACATTGTACACACAAATGAGCACTATTACTATATCAAAGTCTTGACAGCTCCATAATTTTTCAAATATCGCACTGCAATACCGAATACCAAACCCAAAGCTTGGGTGGTAAGAATAAGATGGTGAAACCGACACAAAAATCAGTTTATAAACATTGTAGATGCAGAATGTAGAATATAATCATCTCAATACCAAAACAATGTAAAATACAGACAACTGAAATTTACAGAATATTTGAGAAAGAAATAAAGTGAATAGAAATATAACATACCGGAATTTCTAGAGCCCATACTTCACCACCTAGCTTGCAGTTTAATTGAATGGCGACTTTAGTGGCCACGCTCATCATCATCTGCTTCTTGGAGAGAGTACGAGATACGATCACCTGGCTCGGTACTAAAATATAAACACAAGTGGTTGGATTTAAGTGGTTATCATTGAGTTAATTGAAATGTAAACTTATTCAGATTTATGCTAAATATATTTGATAACAAGGCTAAGATTTTTGTGTAGTTTCAATAGCAAAACAATTCTTTGCAACTATTTTCTCTTTACTTGTTACGTTTTTTTTCTCAACAAGCTTTCAGCTCTACGTGACAGCAGATTTGCATAACATATACTTCATATACTTGTGTCCAAACCAGTACTAACTTGTTCTCCCACAAGGAACCTACAACATTGTTTGTTGTTAAATTTCCATGGTTGGTAAGGGTATGGACCTGTAGATCTAATCAAACCCAGATTGAGATGTTACAACAAGCAACACAACCAAGATCCAAACAGCTGCTCAAACCTAGGCGTGAAAATTACTTCATCATGAAAACAAAACACAACACATATAAATTTGTCTATCTAATACACATTCCATTCTATATATTAATGTGGTTGCAGGGTGTCGGCCATAAAGAAATGTTAACATACCAGGATGGTCGACACATGTAAATTTCTTGATGGCATCATAACGATCCTTCTTGTTAGTTGGTACAATACACATGACTAGTTGAGTGGTATCACCAATATTCTGTCTCAATGCGGCCAAATATGTCTCATTTCTATCATCATTCAGCTCAACACTGAAAATCAATTGATTTAAGTTTTTTAATTATGTTTTAATTACATACATGGATTTCACTGGTGGCTCATACATATCATTTTTACCAATCCTTTTATCAAGCATTGTTTTTACCAAGTATGTTATATATGTATAATTACATAGACTTAGTAAAAATTTATTTCTTAACTACATACAGTATGCTGCATGTGGTGAATCCAATGTTGACAATATGAACATGTGATCAATCAAATGTAAAACATTATTATGTCAGAGAAAAGCATACATAGCAACTCCAAAGAAATAATTTCTCACCAGACAGATCCAGAACATTGTTATCATTATTTTTTTTTAAACACTTCTAAAATACAGCAAAAATCTTGTTTTAAGTTTCTAAAATTCAAAAGCAACTTTAAATACAAAGCACTGATGGTCTTGCTACTTACGGGCGTGGTGTCTCAATCCTCATTCCCATAGGAGGTCCAACACGACTCAATGTCTGGACAAAGTCTTGAGCTTGAGCATTATTTCTTCTAAAGAAGATGACGACCCAATCCTGGAGATTGACCGATGTAATCAATCGCTTGCCTCTCATATCTCTACTCCAGTCAGCTTCCTCTGGTTTGTAGTTCAACTATAATAACAAAACAAGTACATACTTTGTTATCACAAAACAACTATAATTACATAACAAGTACATACTTTGTGACCACAAAAAGAAAGACAGTACAAGTTCACAAGTCGTTCCCTAACAAAAGACACAATTTTTTTTGTCAGAATTGAAAAACATTCACTGCACTCAGAACTACAGATAAGCTGCATATTGGGGTAATTACCCAATTAATATTCTTAAAAACCCAATAGATTTTGAGAGAAGGGAGTAAGAAAAAGCAATTAAAATCTGAAATACCCAAAAAGAAAAGGATGATATAGTGAAAAACAGTACATAAAAGATCATTTACCATATGAATTTGATAAAATACCCCAATAAAAGTTGTGAAAACCCAATCAAAATTGAAACTTGGGGGTAAAATACCCAATGGACTAAAACCTTATCTGTAGCTCTGGCACTTAAAGTGACACATAATGGTAAGCAATCAAAAGGCAAGTTTTTAATCAGCCTCAAAAAATATGTTCCGATACAAAATATCATACAAGACTCAAATTTATTACTGCATACTAATCTAGTATAGTTCCACTAACCTGTGCGTCTCCTTGCTGGAATATTTTCTCTTTTGGCAAAATACGTGAATTCAGAGAAACCAAGGCATCGGAAAATCTCAGACCCCATCCACCCATCTCTGCTCGTACTTTCTCATTTCTGTAACATGAATCAATCTTATAGATCTTTCAAAGAAATCAACACCTTATGTCTTGAGAGGGGTATTTAACTTTAAGTGAAAGTTTTCTTAAAGTGTATCGAGCCTTTTTAAAAATATTTCATAAACTGAATAACAATATTATGCTTTCATATCCATTACATCATTTTTCTCTTCAGCTTTTACAGAACTCTCTGTGATTTATTGGACATGTATGCGAATTGTCCGTTTTTATACGAAAGTGTTCTAGAACAACCTATAAAATTATAAAGAGTCATTTATTTTTTTGACGATTGAATCAAAGTACACGGAATCCAACCTAAGTTTTAATTTGCAATTAAGGTAGTCTGGTATCATACTAAAAACGATGCAAGTAATTATTTTGACATTCAATGACTGTAAGATATAGCTTAATACACTTCAAGCAGCAACTACAAAATGTATTACATTTTAAAATCTTTCAGCCGTTCTTATGCTCAAGCACCTTAAATTTCAAGGGAAGTGCCTGTACAAATATGCTACAGATGAAATACCAACACACATTTTTTTCAAAAATTCTTTGGATGTGGGATGTGATGAAATATCTTTTAATTTATAACTGTTAAACTTCATAAAAATCTTATTGTATGAAAATTTTAAAGGTTCCTGGACAGACACAGAGAAAGCTAAAATTTTATTATACAGCTCCAAGTGATGTGTATGTGAAACTGGTGGGTGGCTCATTTCTAACGCTCCAGGAGATAACCTGCAAAAGGTCAAACAAATCCAAAGTTTACCTGTTGATTTGATTGATGAAACCAGTGAGATTCTTTTCTCGACCACTTGGTGCTACTCTGGTATGCACAGCTACGTCTTTCATCACCGTGAAGTCCGCTCTTACATCATCACTTAGACCTGTATAATGTAGAATATCAAATTCAACATCTTCATTACAAACACCAACTCATTCAACATGTGGTAAATTATTAGATAATTTGTACAATGGTCAAGTATGAACAAACTAGTTTTCATTCAATTGAAAGTCCAGGAACCTTGCTTCTGAAGGCTAAGAATACAAGTTGAAGAATATTGTAGAATATTGAATGTTTTAATAAATCCTACGTCATAATTACAACACCAACTAATTTGTACAAATGTCAAAAATTCAGCTGACTAGTTCTTGCTCAGAATACCTCGACCCGTGCTCCTGAAGCCCAATTATTTCTAAAATGAAATGTACAAGAAGACAACAGAAACACTTTGAACTTTGCATCAAGGTCCTAAACTTTTTCTTTATCAAGCAAAATTGGTTCCAACATTATTTTAACTAAGTTGTTGCTTTGGAGTGGTCAAGCTTTATTAAGATGATCAGCAATTCTAAGATAATAGAAGGGAAGCATAGATAACACACCCGTTAAGACACACAATTCAGGCAAGAAGAACATGTTTTCATTGGCTTCACGACCGTGTTGTTGAGCACGTCTTCGATCCTTCGCAGTAGGTTTTGATGCCAGAAGTGGTTGTTGACCGTCAGCAACCGTGATACCATAGCTCTGCAAATTAAGATCACAACATAGTAAAAGAAATACACATTGTTAAAAGTGACCAGTGAACACGAAGTATAATCTAACCATGAGACAGAAATTGCACTGGGACAGACTTATGTATTATAATATAAGTAGGCATCATAATAATGCAGCATTTCTTTAGGCTTGAAATATTAACTTGGGTACTAACTGCTTAATATATTCCAACTGGTCTAAAGCCGTAAGCCTTAATAAACTGCATTATATTTACCTATCAAATACTTACAACTGAAACACCTCAGAATCCTGAAATTACATGTTTCTCACAGAAAGGACAGTGGGGGTATTTTAACATTTAGAACTATGTGTACACTAACCTTTGAGTAATAGTCAGCATAGCTGATATTTGTACCATCTCGGAGTGTGAATGTATCACCTGGCTTCTTGTTCCAATCTATATCATCAATACGATATGTCTTGTTGTTATACCTTAAAATATATCAGTAACAATATTTTTTTTTTTTTTTTTTTTCGTTTCGGGCCCACAAGGGTATTGTCCACGTCTGTTGGTTTTGTGGGGATCGGAGAATCATCCCCCACAAACCTTACAATATTCAACAACATAATTAAACAATAAATACAATGATACAATGAAGAAAGTCAATAATAACAATGCAATATAGGGGACAATAGAAGGGGCTTTGGGTAATCAGTAACAATATTGAATATTCATCAATGACTCAATGCCGAATATTCTGGCTTCCTTCATTACCAATTTCTCAGGAACATATTAGTGAAGGAGTTGATGCATCAGCATATTTATTTAGCAATTAATATGAAGGCAATAGAAAATTTTGATGTTTTTTTTATCCTTGAACCAGGTGGCATGACACCCTATCCTGAAAACATGTTGCAAGTCTATTTCAGACAGCCATAAGAACTGGACTTTAAGATTTTTCCGGGACGATAGTAGGACCCCGATTGAACAGATACTTACTTTGTCAGAATAATCTGTCCCACCAACTTTTTGTGACAGTCATCGTAAAATCTGTCACCAGAACGATTATACATGTCGTACATGATGTCCAAAACTGTGTCTGACCTCAAGATTTTATGTGAAATGTCACAATTGAGCAGGACAGCGTTCTCATACTGTAGAATGGAAGCTATGTATCCAGGCATAACCCTCAACCTAGAATAAACATAAATGATTATATTGAGCGATATTACAAAATATGGCCAATAATTAATTTTTAATTTGAAAATTACGCATATTTTACCAAAACATTTTAATGTTTTAGATCAACAAAATGTGAGATGTAGTTAATTCATGTTCATATCAACTTGTCAGAAATCATTATCCTGCAGTAAAGCTTCATTGCTCAACACAAGCGGGGCAATTTTCTGCACATTATTAATTATAAATCTAAACTTAAAACACTTTGGTCACGGGACACAATATAATTAAACAAATCATCAATACAAACAAGGCATCATTGCTCAGTGATAGTGGACACTTACTTATGCTGTGGAATGTCGACTGCTTGTGCAGGGTTGTAGTAATTACGTCCAATCTGTTGCATATCTATCATAGCCAACACTCTGAAATAATGTATACAAATTAATATGCATATAATATCAGTGAAATAATGTACTCAACTAATTATGCACATAATATCAGATATAAATTCATCAGTTATCAAAGTTTGATAAAAATGTGCTTATTTCTGACATTTTGTGTGCCAACATTGCTCAGTGGTTAACACACTTGAAGCCTAATACAGACAGTCTTCACCAACAAGAGCTGTCACTAGACAGCGCGCTCGACTATTCGCAGCCATTTGTCAGAAAAAATATAAGTTCAAAACAGGCCATTTAAAATTTGTATTATATTGAAACGTGAGTTACGCTACTTAGTTGACTACATGGCAATGAAAGCTAATGTACAATGGTTGTTGAGGCATGGCAATTATCTCAACACTGGACTATTAACAAATATTTGTCAGTGAAAATGATTTTAAGACTTCAAGCGGCACTGTACTCTATTCAAGAAATGTGTATGTTTAAAGGGAATTGTATACATCCACTGACATAACAAAGTTTCTACAAAATAATCATATGAGTAAGATATGATTTGTTAAAGTAGTCAATTTTTAAACAAAGGTGACAAATTAAAATAATAATGTAGAGGATACAGTCATGTAATAAATCAGTGATGAGTTTAAAGTAGTTTAGTAATTATTTTTAGTATTGAATACAATACCATGCCAAACAACACAAGTTTGATATCCTCGCTGGATAGTCAAAACCTCGTATCTCAGGTTTGTATGAGCAGGGAAACAGGAGACCGTTTTGCTCCTTATGTCAAAATATCGTAGCTCTGCACCAATCATTTTCTTAGATATACGTCATATGACACATTCAAAACCTCGCACCGATTTATTTTTGGTAACAAAATGTGAGATCTCGGCCAGATATGACTATTTGGCATTAATTTGTCAAATTCATCTACAGTTTCGGGTGAGATGCAACCTTTTGACACATAGATACAACCTTTAGACACAGAAAAAAGGCAAACACCTATCACTGTCTAAAATTTTTACTACCTAGCAACAATATTCTACTTATCACATAAACATCATATAAACAAGAACATCACATGTCATTTGCAAAGTATGTAAGCACACTGTGCAATATGATTTTTTTATTGCATAGTAGGAAAGTGTACAGATTTGTGATAAATGTAGGTATTAACAAGTTTTAGATTCAGCCAGAGAACTAAACTGGGAGGATAAATACAATACAAGTTAGCAATAGTGAGCAATACAATAAATTGTAATACAATATTCTAGTGGTTAACCTAAATATCTATCTTAAGAATTCAAGCCTCAACAAAACAATGTGATATTTTCAGTTTACCATATTAGACAAATAATGTGTGTATTATACGACATTATTAAACTGGCAATCATTTATATGTGAGAATTTGTTACTTTGTACTTGTTTAAAGGGGAAGTTAAACTTTTCAATGCAATATCATTGATAGTAGGTGAGATATGGTTTGAATGTAACTTGCATGCAAAACTTTAACCAAGGAAAGTCTAAGTTAAAAGGGGCATAACTTGAATTAAACTAAAAATGGAGTTATTACAATTGACCAGTACCATTGACTAATGATGATAAACAAGTGTTATAAGTTTCAATGCAATATCATAAATAGTAACTAAGATATGGCGTGAATAGAACTTGCATGTAAAACTTGAACCAATAAACTCCTATGTTAAAAAGGGGCATAACTGAAATAAAAAAATAATAGAGTTATTGCCCTTGACTGATACCATTGACTGATGATGGTAAACAAGTGTTGTAAGTTTCAATGCAGTATCATGGATAGTAGCTGAGATATGGTCTGAATGAAACTTGCATGTAAAACTTTAACCAAGAAAATTCTATGTTAAAAAGGGGCATAACTCAAATAATAATCATAATAGAGCTATTACCCATGACCGGTACCATTGCCTTATGATGGTTAGTAAGTGTTGTTAGTTTCAATGCCATAGCACAGATACTATTTGAGATATGGCCTTATTAGTAACTTGCATGCAAAACTTTAACCAAATTTTCTAAGTAAAAAAGGGCCATAATTTGCATTAAATTCATGCAAGAGTTATCTAACATGGTTGATTACATGACAGGGAAAGCCAGTGCAAAGTTTAAATCCAATATATGCACTGGTTATTGAAATATAACCAAGGTTAAAGTTTTGCATGCAAAACTTTAACCATATGCAACGCCGACGCCGACGCCGACGAACAAGTGACTGTAATAGCTCTCATATTCTTCGAATAGTCGAGCTAAAAACTGTTCAAAAGTACTAGCCAGTCGGGCTACCAACAATGCAGAACTTACTAGCCTGAGAATAAATTCACTAGTCCGAACATTAAATGATCAAAAGTGGATAAACATTTTAATACTGTTTACTACAATGCAGAATTTTCATTGTCCCGACTCACAATCGTTTGGATGTTTGTATTCTTTTGGCTTGTGGCTCAGGATTTTTTCACTAGCCCTTTGGACTATTCACCTAGAGACAATTACTAGCCCGACCCAGATTTTACTAGCCTCGGGCTTCGGGCTAGTGGTCAAATTCGAAGACAGTACAGAAAGGCAATTATGTGCCCGCCATATTTTAGCAAAATGCTATTAAACTGGCAAATTATGGCTACATGCTTGGCATCAAGGAAAGTTCAGGAGTAAAATGGTCACCGTATTATAACAGATAATGAACCGACCTTCTGAATATGATGTTGTATACTTGTATACACTGTGGAGAACTTGGTGGCAGTTCATTGGTCAGCTTGATTTTGATCTGTATATTTGCGTCATCATATTTTCGTTTGGAATACACTTCAGTTTCCTACAATAAAATATACTAGTCAATAATATGTCATGCTTTACTACTACAGCCTTAGTGGTGTGAGATCTACATTTTAATTTACATTATATATCCTGTGAATTTAGATTTCAAACCATGTGTGAGCAGTTTTCCTTTGCACTAATAAATCATCAGAAGTAAGTCACTTGTCTTATTCAATAATAAGTTGTCACAGAAACGAGACAAATGCAAATTTGCACATTTTCTTTTTTAAGTAAATTGTCAAATTCAAATAAACGAATAACGTACCACATTCTGTAGTTTCCTGGGCAAGAAGAGAGTCATGCCATCAAAAGCTTTTGTTTTTCCCAAGAGTTCTTCGTGATGATACAGGAGAGCAATTCTGAGTTTCTTCTGGTCAATATCAGGACTGAAGTCAACACGATACTGATACAAGTGCCAATCTGGAGCTTGTTCCAATGAGAAGTAATTGGTCATTACAGGAAGTGGTGTACCAGATTGACCTGAAAGGAGAGAAATACATGTCAATAAACCATTTTACAACTTTCAAATAGCCTGAAGTATTTTTTAATTTATTATATCTCATTAAAAACAATTATTTAATACAAATTCTGACAATATTTTCTGAAAGACGAGATCCATGACATATTTCCTACTGTTTGAACATGATACAAGTCTAGAGTTTATATAATATAACTATTACCAGTTTTGTCGACAACGTGTGCAGGTCTAGTATGCGGGTCCCGTCTGTCTCTACGAGGTCCAGGTTTACGTCCACCATCACCTTCACCCAATGAGAGACTTGCTATCTCGTCTGTTGCAGCTTGTACACCACCTGATCCAGTACCAGGTCTGGCTTCTCGTGCTCCACCACGGTATGATGCCCGTCCACTAGCTGGTGGAGGTCCACCATTACCATTTCCACCTTGAGGTACTGCCTGTGGCACCTGGTTATAACAACATTTGATAGCAATAAATCACACCAAACCAAGAAGTGCAAGCGGACACCACACTCCAGCATTGACAAATGATGACACATGATCATTTGCTGAATCATTGTGTGAATATTGCACACCTATCACTCTATACCTGAATCATTGTGTGAATATTGCACACCTATTAGCAACCCCAGTCAATTTTTGCATGTCCACAAAAATAAATATTTGTTAGTTCACATTAAAGAACTCATTAAAAGCTCTGCAGGACTGTTTGAATTATTTAGGTATGTCATCTGGATCAAAAGTTATGTCAATTTGAAACCATGAAAAAACGGTCAATTTTAGGAATTTTTGCCTTCTAAAAGACAGACTTGTAATAGCGTTTCCACGGAACCGAAAATTTCACAATTTTTAAACAAATTGCTGTAACTTTTTTAATTCTTCAGAAAACTTGATGAAACTTGGCTTAATGATGTATTTTGGTATGCTGATTTCAATTTTGCAATCAGATTAGATGTAATACCATTAAGTAAAAAGTTACAGATGAAACATATGTAAAGTTACAACTCATTTATCATTTATCAGAATTATACAGGTACTGGTAGTACCGGACAAAACTATACAACTTTACCAAGAATTAGCATACTAATACACTTACAGGAAATATTAATAAAAATTACACTATAATAATAAAATATAGTTTACTAATAATTATGTCAATGCTAACTTTACATTGACTATTCAGAAAAATTTATAACATGAACAAGATTTCTGGGTGTCAGATGATGGGTAGGCATACAACCATCAAGCTATATAAATGTCTCAGATAGGCATTTCACTTTTCCCTTGATAATTGTTTTCAGTTCAATGAGCTGTAGACTACTATAAATCTAATAGATCTATTAAATTGTGAAGTGTTACCGCCATATTTGAGTACAACAAGGAGTAAAAATGCACCTGACATGGAGCCGAAACCAGGACTTCGGTGTTACTTTTCCGTACTACTGAAGCTCAGCCAAGTTATAACTAGCGGGTTGCTGGGCTGGGAGTCAGTCACTATTTTTGTTCCCCTTTTATTTATTGGATGGGACCTTATGCCAAGCCACTTTTGACACCCTAACTGAGCCGCGAGACATCATTCTCGGACCAGTCACGGCAACTACCATTTAAGTAAACTTGTAAGTGAAACCCATGACCCCCGGTATTACTAGCTTATAGCTCTGCCTACTATGCTAGCCCAGCCTGCTGTGAGTCAGTCGCAGCATCCACCTGAAACTTATTAATAAAGTTCAGTGAAATTTGCCACCAAATGAGAATCTTAATCATTGCTAATATAAATGTAATGAAAGGAGCATTAATATGATTGAGAGTCTCATAAAGTTGATGCAATATTGCAGAAGAAAAAAATTCAACACTCCTCCCTAGCCTAACCATGGTGGGTGGGGGGTGGTGATTTTATTTTTAGCAATATATGCCATATTATCATAAATAAATCACAGAGAAACTAAATATTGGTGTTAATTGATATAATTAAGTAAGATTAATCATTCAAGACTTGATCAATTGCTTTTAAAAGACGATTTTTAACCAGACAATTCTCGTTCGTCGGCAAAAAATGACAGGTGCCCGCTGATGTTTATTTCCCTAAATTTCATTAAATTACGACTTGTAACATATTTTTTGTGAGTTCTGTCCATTTTAAACAAGAAATTCAACTGATTTAAGCCAAAAAATGTCTATTGACGATCTATTTATCGGTAAATTGAAAAAATCTGATTTGCACTAAAAACGAGTGAAAAATGGCGGCGATTTTTTTTTAGATTTCGGTCGCACTTACTGGACCAAAAAATGAATGCGGACACTATTAGTAGTCCGATTTTGATGATTTAAACATCATTTTGAAGGAGAAAGACTATTCTATGGGGTTATATGCTAATTGTTAGAATTTATTTTTTATATTTTGAAAAAAAATGACGTAAACTTTGGAACCCCAGAACTTTTTTATTTAAATTCGGATTTCAAAAATGAAGGTTTCGGGGCAAAGCTCAATCCTTCTTCTGATTGGTTTTGAAGTTTCAATTATATTGATTAACATTAAAGCCACCGCTTGTAGTGTGATGTAACATGTATGCCAATAGCGCCGGGCCGAAACTGTGATTTTACCAGATAGACGAAAATATTGTCGAAAATCGTTTTTAACTCAAAATATTTAAACTATCGATTTTCTTACAAAAAAAACATTACTACCATAAGAAAGGTAATTTAGTTCTGTTTTAAAATATGTATACATGTTTATAGTTGTGAAAAACATGATCTTGTAAAACTATTATTTACTACACCATGTACTGAATTTTACATAATTCTTAACAGTATATGCTTATCATCTGGGGTTGCTACACCTATCACTATATACCTATGATTATTTCAAATCAGCGCTCGACACTAACACTGGTCCTTGGGCCGGGGCCAGTGAAAATCTTGAAGGACCAGTGACCAAAAATAGTTAAGTGTAAACCCCTGCAGATATATTTGTTATTAAAAGTATTAAAACGTATATATGGGCAAGAGGTTTTCTATATGGGCAAGAGGTTTTCGTATGATTAGATTTAACACAGTTTAAATGTTTATGGGCAAGAGATTTTCTTATGATTAGATTTAACGCAGTTAAAACGTATATGGGCAAGAGGTTTTTGTATGATTAGATTTAACACAGTAACATTGATTGAATAATTATTTCATACGTCATCAAGCAATAAAAACGTTGGGATTACTTACAGGTACAGGTGCTGGAGCTTGACTGGGATCAGCTCCAGGACGACTTGCAGAGTCATCAGTAGCCCCTCGTGCACGGCCTCTAGCCCTGCCTCTTGCACGACCAGTCATTGTTTACCTGAAATAATGGTTTTCTTTATTATCACAACTGAGCCAAATTATAATTCAGTATAATTGATTAATGTTAACCCAAATTTCAGGGTTCGTTTTGTACTTGGTATGTTACTGCATGTATTTTGTAAGACACATTTTGATTGGTCGATAATAAATTTGTAAGACAATTGCAATGCAGGAAACCATTTTTCTAACTCTGCGTCCTTGTACTCCCACTTTTTTCCAAGTTTAAGCGACGTAACAAATATGGAAAAAATTGAATGAATTATCGGTAATTGGCCACCGGATATCAAGTGTAATGCAGATTTCTCTATGACAGTACTTGAAAACAAGGAAAGCCATCTCTAACCGAGTTGTACGCCGCCTTAAAAGAGAAATTGAAAATATTTGCCTTTTTAAGTTTTTGTCGATTTTAGTGGATCAGTCGACGGATTTCTTTCTGGTCTGACAAGTTTTTCTAAGCCCATCAGCAACTATCGGTTCATCTGAGAACGTGAAGTTAGAAAAATGTTGCATGCTTTGTGATTGGCTTCCAAATTTTTATCTATTATTGACCTATTAAAATACGTCTTACGAAATGCGGTAACATTTTTTTACTAATTTCTATATATTATGGACCTATTAAAATAAGTCTTACAAAATGCGATAACATACCCAGTACAAAACGTACACAATGTAAACCTACCACGACAATTACGAATCACGATGGAAAGGCCTGATGCACCAGACCAAGATCGAAACTGTCGGACTCGTCCATCGGCTATTGGAAAGTCTTGGTAGGCAAAATATTGACTGGTGTATTGAAGCTCCTTCGATCGGCAGCAAGGCCTGGTCAATAAATCTCGCACTACCCCTCCCGCCTCCCAGTTTTATAACCCTGTAATAGAACCTACACCGTAAGAAGCAGAATAGGGTTCCAAATTGACCAGATTATGACACAATAGTGCAGGGAGACACGGTGGTCGCAGACTTCATGAAAGACCTAAGAAATTTACAGGACAGTCGGTCTGGTAAACTGAAATGATTTACCAGACCGAAACAAAGTTTACAAAACCGGAATTAAAAAGATTGGATTAAAATTGTGACCTCTGGTGTGAACACTAGGTTTTTCTAAGATTTGACCTAGTGAGCTAGTTTTTGACCCCACATGACCCAGTTTCAAACTTGGCCTAGATTTTATAGAGAACAACATTCTGATCAAGTTTCATGATGATTGGATCAAAACCACGTCCTCTGGAGTAAATACAAGGTTTTTCTAAGGTTTGACCTAGTGAACTAGTTTTTGACCTCACATGACCCAGTTTTGAACATGGTCTAGATTCCATAGAGAACAACAATCTGGCCAAGATTCATGAAGATTGGATCAAAACGGTGACCTCTGGAGTGAACAAGGTTTTTCTAACATTTGACCTAGTGACCTAGTTTTTGACCCCACATTACTTTTTATACAACTTTTTACGATCAAACATTATGAAATCTAGCAAGCGGTGAATCGGCCATATTATGCCTTACGCGCTGGGTATATCCTATATTTTTAGAACAGGAAAAACCGTTACTTGGGACGGGTTACGTTCGTTTGGACGAGGTAAATATTCGATTTTCTATCAAACAACTTATGATCCATAACCCTCAACTAGCACATCGTATGCCTATAGCGTTGCCACATACAGGTTGTCATCATTTTCTTTTAAACGATTCTCCAATTAAACAAAATAGCCGGTACCATTTTTTTTATTTGAAATTTAAAAAATTGTACCGGCTATTTATTTATTCCGGGAATCTTTTCAAAGAAATTGATGACAACCTGAGTGTGCCAACCCTTAAGACATACGGTGCGCTAGTTGAGGTTTATGGATCACAAGTTGGTAGATAGAAAATCAACTATTGACCTGAAAATCACCCGTCCCAAGTAACGGGTTTTCCTGTTCTAAAAATAGACAGTGTGCCCAGTGTTACGGTAAAATATCATGTTTGTTTACATGCAACATGTGTATTTGAACTTGATTAAACCATGTGGACACGCTGAATCAATGGTAGGTGTCGTTAAAAATACTTTCTCAAAATTGGCGTAAAAAACCAGTCCTTGTAGGTTGTGTGCAAACGGGCACTTGTTACACACGCACAAAGGAATTGTTTTATGTAAACTTCCGGATGAGCTTAATTCCTTTTTTCATGTACTTGTCGATGTATGTGAATGGGAACACTGTTGACTTGCATTTTTACCAGACATTCGGTCTTGTAAACTTGCTATAGCTTGTGGGACCATCCAAAAATTTACCGGACATGTCAGACGGCTTTCGAGGTGTCTGTGGTCGAGCGGTAAGACACTGGACTCCTGATCGAGAGGTCCCAGGTTCTATTCTCAACCAGACACTTAAACTGTCATTTCAGAAACGCTTTTTAGTGTGTCCCACCCAGCTAGAGATGATCCCGGTAGGAAACCAAGAGGTAGTCTTGCGTACAGTCGTTTCGGGTAATTCTGCGCATCGGGTAATTCTGCGCACCCTAACTTTCTATTTCCTAGAGACTTTGCTGGGTCGTTTTTCTTCGGTCCTCCAGTGTTTTTGTAGATGTGGGTTACTTATGTAAAGTTTTATAATCATTTCAACAAAATCGGAAAAGTATTTCTACGAAAATTTGACCAAAATGAGTGTCAACGGCGATTTTCGTTAATTTGATATACCACGTGACACATAAATTGAATAAAAGCACTTTTGTAATGGATGATGACTTTTCCTTTTTTGTCAACATTGGCTTAATGACTTATTCTTCCGATACTGTGATAAATTTCTTGTGAAACAAATCTTTGAAACAGACTATACAAAACACAACTCCACCTGCGCAGAATTAGCCGAAAAAAATTACGTCATGAAAACCGGAAGTCATCTTGTTTTCAGACGACATTTGACCTAGTTTAGCGAAGGTATGATGTTTTGAATTGTTAACATTTGTCAATGAAGGTTGTTTCTATCCAAACAGCACCATAATCTATTCTAAAAATCAAATAATCTCAAATGTAGAAAGCCAATACCCGTTAGGTGCGCAGAATTACCCGACAGCACTGTATATGGCGCTTTTACACCGAGAACATTAAGAACCAATGAATCTATTCGAAACAAGCTAGGGTATACCCGGATTCCTTGCATCTCACCTGTTTCTAAATATTTGCGATAATGCCCCAGAGTGTGCCCTGCAAATTACATGAGAAAGAAAGAAATACAACCATTAGCAATAACAAACAAAACAAACAGCCTATTCCTGGAAAATGGGTCAGAATGGTTCTATTCAATACAGGACATATACATGCATATGCATTAGTGCACACAATAAAATACCTAAAAATGAAGCATTTGAACCGTAAATTATATTTATTCACAAACAAATAAGAAACTTACGCGGGAACGAATTCTGTGCAAGGAACCATGAGGTTACCCGCAAGATCCGATCCACGACAACGACAAATATCCAAATACTCTCACAAAGCTACCATTTACTGGTCAGTTAAACATGTGTTGGGCATGAGTCAGTTCATAAATACATTATTAAATCAACAAACCGTACATAAATAATTTATTTTACTCACCAAGAGTTTTTATAGTCTTTTCAAAGCTGTCTTTCTGTTTTGTTATCGAACCGGAAGCTGTATTATGACGCATGCGCACTGCGAATATAGTACATTCACTAAAGTTGTATCTCGAGTTTTTGTGACACGTGAAAAGAAATTTATGAATGCGTGAAATAAATCATTATCAAGTCCGGGCTTGATCGGTGGTTAACTTATCCTAATAGTCAAAAACCACGATATGAAAGTATGTTTTATACACTGGTCCAAATAACGGCTACACTATTTATCAAGATTTAAATAGATCTAGAATCTACCACAATGTCAACTCACATTAAAATGTCTGGGAACCGTCCTACCTGTTATGGTCTGATATCTTATCAAAGATCACCATCAGAAAATTATAGAATATAACAGATAAGTTAAAATTTGTTTCATTGATGCATTGGTAGATCTATATAGAGAATACAGTTATGTATGGATAAATTTATCATACAGTCGATCGCAGATCGAAATAAATTTATATAAAATTATTGTAATTGAAATCTCTACTATAAAACAATGGACCATTGTTTGTTGAATAGACAGTAGTGCTGAGAACCCGCCCATTTGGACCAATCACGTAAGACATGCGGTGGTCAGGACTTCTGTGATTGGTTAGATAATTATGGGGGTCACAACAGCTTCTTCAGCAAAATTTTGCGCTTCATAAAATGCGCAAAACTAATTCAGTGCTTTAACCCGGCTTTAGCACGAAGTAGTAAACAAACTAAATGTGCATTATTTAGACACGGCCGTAGAATGTTCAGCCGCGAGTAAGAAACGGTCTTGCAGGCGCGTAGCTGCAGCTGCCTGGGCTTAAGCACGTATTCACGCGCGTACAGTTTTTCGCGAAAAACGAAAAAAGTTAATTTATATAAATCTTTTTTTAGTTAGCTACATTCCAACTGACGGTTTAATCTAGTTAGCATAAACTCCAGTTTTCTAGATTCACAAAATCAGGAACAGTAGGCCTAGTCCTGAATCTAGCACGTTTTGTATAATAATTATCTAGATCTCTAGTTCTGCAAAAAAATTCTTTACAATCGTAACAAAATGAAATGCGTTTGTAAGTATGAGACATTATTTTTAAACAAAATCAGTTTGAATCTAGACGTTATTGTGATACATTGTTGAGAATGCGAGTTATGCATATTATCTTCAATATAATCACCCAGCATGTGTGTGTGTGTTTGATAACAGAATGACCCTTATCTGCATTTCTGACCCCGAATTATTTTATGACCCACAGTGTCAGAAGGCATGGTGCGGATGTATGTGCTGGTACCCACAGTGTCAGAAGGCATAGTGCGGATGTATGTGCTGGTTTAATTGTTTCATCGTCCCCTCTGGCATGTCTCTGGGGTCCTATAAAAATACAAATTACCGGAATGACGAGGACATTATCAACTCAAATCAAATAAAATCTCGTTACCACTATTACACCACGATTCTATGGTGCCAGGTGGACGTACCCAGATTGCAATGGTGTTTGGTGTTGTATTAATGATATAGTGCACATGGTGCATGGTGCGGAATATGACGAGACTAGGACCCGGGTCCACCGGTGGAGACGAACGGAGGACTCCATGTTGTCAGATAATCGACTTTTGGATCAGGCTTTAATATGTATTGTTGGTGTATTTTTAAAGCGTTTGTCATGTTACTCTATATTCCTTATCAAAAACACATGAACACATCCTTTGTTCAACAAATTCTGCACGACATTACGACACCATTATTGTGGCCCAGTAGCTTCTCAAGTAGATATATAATCTCACTAGATTTTGCTCAAATAAGAGTTTGATTTTCAGATAAATCCAAGATAAAAACTTGTAATAATCTAAGAATAATGTTTGCTGTTGCTGATGTTAATTCAAATCGAGTCAACCCTCCAATGGAAATTACCCAAACGACACAAAAAAACTCTTGGGAATAGTTTAGATAAGATTTAACTAAGATTGAGATGTTTCCGGAGATCGGGGTCTGATTGTCAAGTTAATGACGTGGTCACCATGGCAACACATAATGTGCCTAAAACATACGATTGTGACAATCACCGACTCGGAAACTCAATTCAAGGTATATAACATGACTTGTGCAAAAGGGGTAATACATAATTAACCTGTCACCGCAGGCGAATGGTGCACATACTGGGGGGTGGGGGACATAAGTTGTACATCAGATCATAGTGTGCGTGCAGGCGAATGGTGCACATACTGGGGGGGGGGACATAAGTTGTACATCAGATCATAGTGTGCGTACATAACTGTATGCCGGGGCAGGCGTACACATTGCAGCTCGCCTCTGTGTGACCATTTAGAAAACTTCAAGATAACTTAACAATAGGGTTCGATATTCACACTTTTGTGATAACAGTTTTAAAATATGTATTCATATAACCATTATTGCAGAAACAGGTACACTAAATTGCATGCATGTGTATCTGTTGTACAGCTTCTTCGAAGTCAGATGCATTCAGTTTCTCCTCCTATGTATTTTGAAAGCACCTGGTGGTAAAATGATGACAAGGAGCGATATTTATGACAACACACACGGCTATTGTGGAAGCGAGTGAAATATATTGTTCCCCCTGTTGAGTAACTTCCAGGCTCTGATTACACGGGATATAAACACTACATGTACTGAGCTAAATCAGTGACAGATGTTTCAGTTTCCATCTCATGTGTACACGGGTATCATGCGGAGGGTCCGGTAGTCTGTCTAACATACCCTATGTTCAGAAAGATAACTCCTCAATCTACTCTTTTCTCATGAAATTATTTCCCTTTGCACCCTCATACAAGATAATCCAGCCCAAAATAAAATCTAGCGAAAATTGAAAAATGTTATATGCTATTTTATTGATAAAATAAATTATCTAGTCGGGTGGCCAGACTAGGGGTCCGGATGCCTCCTGGAGCTTTTGCAATTTTAAAATATTAACGCTGGTTTGTCACGGCTGAGGGTCTAATGTACAAATTTAAGCCATAGACATTAATAATATATATCTGTGACAAAGCTGATAGATTGGAAGAAAAATAGCTGGTTGTTCCCATTGCTGAGAAATAAGATGCTATTGGACGACCCCTGCTCTAAGATTAGTATTCTTCAATATCATGTTGGTTTGGTTGGCATAATTACTATTCCCCCCATTAAATAGATTCTTCATAACATCTATAGATAAATTGTGTAGTTGTAAAATGGGCACTGGTCATGACCTAGTTAGAATATTTGTGGAATATTTGTGGAGGTGCAAACAAATTTACTAAAATAATTCTTCATTCCATGTTTTTATATGGCGTTTGTCTCAAAACTGTTTGTGGTCATCGTTTTCATTAGATAAATTGTGCAACCGCCAAAACTTTTCATCACCCGAGTTTAGGTATTAAACTTAACTTTATCTTACTACCAAGCCCAAGTAACAGTATACATTATCATTGTGTGGGTAAAGTGGACATTGAGGTCAGTGGTGCGATGATGAGAGAGCGTAACATTTACAGTTGTACATTGTAAATCAACCACCATGACATAACCATTGAGACATAACCAATGTGGACTTTAGATGGTGTAGTTCACGTAATCAAATCGTTAGACATACACAGTGAATAAATGCAGATCACAGGCCTGAGAAATTATATCACAAACTGCAGTTATTATTTCTCAAATTTTTCATCCATTCACTATTGTATATATGTATAATATTCCTTTTCTCTTATGAATGGGTGAAAAATGAGAATGTCAAAAGCTGTTGTTTTTGTGATATAATTTCTTGGTCAGATGATGGACGGTCATTGAAGTTTCTTTTGACATAATAAAATTTTGTGATTCATCAAAATTCCTTTTTGAAATTACGAAACGACGATACCAATAAAGACTTCCGCTCTGGTTTGTATAATTATGTACACGGACTATTTGCGTTGAGGATTATAGACACTTTTGATAGATCCGGTTATTGTAGTAACGCGACGGAATTATAGAGATAATGTTAGTTGACAGTATCACAGTATGCCATGTAGCTTACAACTTAAGATAACACTACGGGATTTACTTAAATTCTGATACCAACACATTGTCAGGCTCCCGCCCTCGATCGTCATACCAGCACATTGTCAGGCTCCCGCCCACGATCGTCATACCAGCACATTGTCAGGCTCCCGCCCACGATCGTCATACCAGCACATTGTCAGGCTCCCGCCCTCGATCGTCATACCAACTCATTGTCAGGCTCCCGCCCTCGATCGTCATACCAACACATTGTCTGGCTCCCGCCCTCGATCGTCATACCAACTCATTGTCAGGCTCCCGCCCTCGATCGTCATACCAACACATTGTCAGGCTCCCAGGCTCCCGCCCTCGATCGTCATACCAACACATAGTCAGGCTCCCAGGCTGCCGCCCTCGATCGTCATACCAACACATTGTCAGGCTCCCGCCCTCAATCGTCATACCAACACATTGTCGGGCTCCCGCCCTCGATCGTCATACCAACACATAGTCAGGCTCCCAGGCTCCCGCCCTCGATCGTCATACCAACACATTGTCAGGCTCCCGCCCTCGATCGTCATACCAACACATAGTCAGGCTCCCGCCCTCGATCGTCATACCAACACATTGTCAGGCTCCCGCCCTCGATCGTCATACCAACACATAGTCAGGCTCCCAGGCTCCCGCCCTCGATCGTCATACCAACACATAGTCAGGCTCCCGCCCTCGATCGTCATACCAACACATAGTCAGGCTCCCAGGCTCCCGCCCTCGATCGTCATACCAACACATAGTCAGGCTCCCAGGCTCCCGCCCTCGATCGTCATACCAACACATTGTCAGGCTCCCGCCCTCGATCGTCATACCAACATATTGTTAGGCTCCCAGGCTCCCGCCCTCGATAACATACCAACACATTGTTAGGCTCCCAGGCTCCCGCCCTCGATCGTCATACCAACACATTGTTAGGCTCCCAGGCTCCCGCCCTCGATCGTCATACCAACACATTGTCAGGCTCCCAGGCTCCCAGGCTCCCACCCTCGATCGTCATACCAACACATTGTTAGGCTCCCAGGCTCCCGCCCTCGATCGTCATACCAACACATTGTCAGGCTCCCAGGCTCCCGCCCTCGATCGTCATACCAACACATTGTTAGGCTCCCAGGCTCCCAGGCTCCCGCCCTCGATCGTCATACCAACACATTGTCAGGCTCCCGCCCTCGATCGTCATACCAACACATTGTTAGGCTCCCAGGCTCCCGCCCTCGATCGTCATACCAACACATTGTCAGGCTCCCGCCCTCGATCGTCATACCAACACATTGTTAGGCTCCCAGGCTCCCGCCCTCGATCGTCATACCAACACATTGTCAGGCTCCCGCCCTCGATCGTCATACCAACACATTGTTAGGCTCCCAGGCTCCCGCCCTCGATCGTCATACCAACACATTGTCAGGCTCCCGCCCTCGATCGTCATACCAACACATTGTTAGGCTCCCAGGCTCCCGCCCTCGATCGTCATACCAACACATTGTCAGGCTCCCGCCCTCGATCGTCATACCAACACATTGTTAGGCTCCCAGGCTGCCGCCCTCGATCGTCATACCAACACATTGTCAGGCTCCCAGGCTCCCGCCCTCGATCGTCATACCAACACATTGTCAGGCTCCCGCCCTCGATCGTCATACCAACTCATTGTCAGGCTCCCGCCCTCGATCGTCATACCAACACATTGTTAGGCTCCCAGGCTCCCGCCCTCGATCGTCATACCAACACATTGTCAGGCTCCCAGGCTCCCGCCCTCGATCGTCATACCAACACAGTGTCAGGCTCCCAGGCTCCCGCCCTCGATCGTCATACCAACACATTGTTAGGCTCCCAGGCTCCCGCCCTCGATCGTCATACCAACACATTGTCAGGCTCCCGCCCTCGATCGTCATACCAACACATTGTTAGGCTCCCAGGCTCCCGCCCTCGATCGTCATACCAACACAGTGTCAGGCTCCCAGGCTCCCGCCCTCGATCGTCATACCAACACATTGTTAGGCTCCCAGGCTCCCGTCCTCGATCGTCATACCAACACATTGTCAGGCTCCCGCCCTCGATCGTCATACCAACACATTGTCAGGCTCCCAGGCTCCCGCCCTCGATCGTCATACCAACACATTGTTAGACTCCCGCCCTCGATCGTCATACCAACTCATTTTCAGGCTCCCGCCCTCGATCGTCATACCAACACATTGTTAGGCTCCCGCCCTCGATCGTCATACCAACACATTGTTAGGCTCCCGCCCTCGATCGTCATACCAACACATTGTCAGGCTCCCAGGCTCCCGCCCTCGATCGCCATACTAACACATTGTTAGGCTCCCGCCCTCGATCGTCATACCAACACATTGTTAGGCTCCCGCCCTCGATCAGTGTTAACTGTTTACAGAAGTTTGATTACAATATTGGTCATAATGTCGGGGTTAAAATCTTCAAAACGATGACGATTGCTTGATTGAAAAATTTATATAGCGCTTTATAAAACAAGTCTCTAAAGCGCTAAACACGCGAATGCCAACTAGTTGACAGTTCATTAAAAGTCTAAAACAAGTCGCTTGATTATCACTGATATTCAATTTTAAACATATGTGTTTTCAAAGTCTTTTTGAAGACTGTCAGAGAGTCAATGTGCCTCATATCGACAGGAAGACCGTTCCATAACACACGGTATAACCAGATGCGTGGTCGGCCGAGTGATGCGTTACGGCCGAGGTAAATACTGATGACTGGTAAGTAGTGGGGTTATATTTCTTACCATAACTTATTGATTTCGATATTTCTTTTGGATCTAGCGATTTGTGAATGACCACGAAGGTTTAAATGTACTATTCACTCAGCCTCGCATGCTATCTTTGCGGAACAAATCGGATAGAGCCTGTTTATACACGACTAGCAGAAAATAATGCTCAATTCTCACAAACATAGTCCGAAATTAAACAGTTTGCGCTAGTATGCGCAAAAATGATGACGTTAACAGCCGAGGAGATTTTGTGATGATGACGTTTACGGCCGAGGACGAAAAATATGGATGACGTTTACGGCCGAGGTAATACTTACTAAAAACTGTCATTTTTCGCAGTTTCAATGGTTTTCTCACCAGAAAATGTTGGATATGATTGCCTTACACTTATTTTATTCTTATACATGTATCTTCTGGAGATCTATGTTATTTACAAGACATATTTTTGTTTAATTGAAAGTAAATACTGAGATTGTGAAATATGGTCATATGGAACTCAGACTAGCTCTATGGAACGCCACAGCTGTCTTAAGATAAGCAGAACTGTTGTATTATGTTATTATTCCGTAAAATCATCATGTCCATTTGTCATAATATGACAATGTTATGTCATTTTATGATGTCCATTTGCCATAATATGATTATCATTTGATGTCCATTTGTCATTATATAATAAACATGTGTCATTATTATTATGCCCGTTTGTCATATGATGTAATTTGTCCTTATGTGATGAACATTTTTCATAAAAGAATAAATTACAAAGGTATTCGAATTTCCTTTAGATCGTGGGTTCAAACCCCACTGGAGCCGATATTTTTTAATTATTATTTTTTTTTTTTCGGGCCCCAGATATTTTTTTAATTAGATTTTTAGTTTTAAGACATATGATTTGGCTTAAAATCATGACATCATAGTGTAATTTGGAATTTTTTTTTTTGATAAACTATCTTTTAGAGTATTGAAATTTACACGTGAGAAATCGAGAATAACTTTCGCCCCGTTCTCACTGTCCCTGTGCACGTCCCGGTACCGCCGGCGAGAGTACAGGGAGAATTAGACCGACACATCTTCACAATGTGCGGCAATAAATCGACTCCTAGTTCCGGTGAATATACTTTGGTTCGGTTCCGAGACCCGCGATATACTTAGTGATTACGTGTACCGACCCTGGAGATTAGACTGTTAGCTCTGGCTGTAGGGCGGGGATTTAGACATCAAACAATAGTGCGTTAACAGCAAAAGCGGTCCTAGACCTACGACATGGCCACTGTTAACAGCAGAAGCAGTCCTAGATCTACTGCGCGGCCACTGTTTACAACAGAAGCGGTCGTAACCCGGGATAGGAAGAGTCGATGACGGTATTTAAAACATATCATTCTGTATACCCATTAAGATATATACGGGTTAAAAAACGTTTACCATCAGTTCAGAACGAACATTTTTCTTTCCCTACTCCAAGCATAAAAACATACCGCCAAAACAAATAAAGGAAAATAGGAACATTAAAACAATGCATCAGTCAGTTGCATCCACGGTCTCGACCCTTGGGTATGGGTGTGGAATTTTACTTTCGGGTTTTCAAAACCACCGCAACTCCCCCACCCTGCAGGGGATAGCTTGTGGGAAAATCTCCAGTATTCCCCGACCTCTGACAGCTAAACATTGTCCCAGGGATATTGGGTCGGACATTCAATCCTGCACATTTCTCCGGCGAGGAAAGGTGGAAGGTAAAACATGTTTTTTTGCTTATCCACTGCCCATCCCCGGGGATATGGGCCGTGGTTGCAACTGACTGGTGCACAACTCTGTAAGATATGGTAAACACAAGAATGTGTGCAAAACACGTCCCGGTGAAGAAAGGGACCACAACGGTATTGATCCGTTCAGTAGAGTTGTTTCTGAATGCTGACTAACGTTCTTCGTTGAGATCATGTAGACTCCCAAATGCTTTTTCAAACAAACAAATATCTGTCTTGTATTTTAGTCATGGATCTCTAAAATGACGTTTTATATCAAATATATACTAATAAAATAAGTGTAAGGAAATCATATCCAGCATTTTCTGGTAAAGAAATGTTCATTGGAATGTACACTGGCGAATATTCCATACTTTACCGGTGAGAAAACCATTAAAACTGCGAAAAATGACCGTTTTTAGTAAGTATTTCCTCGGCCGTAAACGTCATCCATATTTTTCGTCCTCGGCCGTAAACGTCATCATCACAAAATCTCCTCGGCTGTTAACGTCATCATTTTGGTGCATACTAGGATCTCTTTGAAGGGGTCAATCGTTGGTTTCAGGGCACGGACAGAGTTGTAACTTTACAGAATTGTTCATAGATGATTTTTCGTTAGATCTGTAAGGTTAAATAGTTCAATACTAGCACAAACTGTTTAATTTCGGACAATGTATGTGAGAATTGAGCATTATTTTCTGCGTGTCGCGTATAAACAGGCTCTATCAGATTTATTCCGCAAAGATAGCTTGCGAAGCTGTGTGAATAGTACATTTAAACCTTCGTGGTCATTCACAAATCGCTAGATCCAAAAGAAATATCGAAATCGATAAGTTCTGGTAAGAAATATAACCCCACTACTTACCAGTCATCAGTATTTACCTCGGCCGTAACGCATCACTCGGCCGACCACGCATCCGGTTATACCGTGTGCATAAGGTGGCAGCACATTTGTCGAACCGCGCCTTCATCGTAATTCTTGGTTCACTGCGGTATAAAGTACGTGTACAAGATGTTGCTAGCACACTCACCGTAATTCTTGGTCAACTGCGGTATAAAGTACGTGTACAAGATGTTGCTAGCACACTCACCGTAATTCTTGGTCAACTGCGGTATAAAGTACGTGTACAAGATGTTGCTAGCACACTCACCGTAATTCTTGGTCAACTGCGGTATAAAGTACGTGTACAAGATTTTGCTAGCACACTCACCGTAATTCTTGGTCAACTGCGGTATAAAGTACGTGTACAAGATGTTGCTAGCACACTCACCGTAATTCTTGGTTCACTGCGGTATAAAGTACGTGTACAAGATGTTGCTAGCACACTCACCGTAATTCTTGGTTCACTGCGGTATAAAGTACGTGTACAAGATTTTGCTAGCACGATGAGTAAAATTATCAATTCTTGTGTTGAAAAAGTCTTTTTGGATGTGTTTAATGTACATTTTATAGAAAAGTATCTCCTTTATAAATTTCCCTAGTCCACGCTGTTAGAACGTCTTGTTGCTCCGAAAAATCGCGTATGTCTCTAAAACTATTGGATAGATTAACTAATAATTCAGTATTTATTTAGAACAATTGTTTATTTGACTAAAAGCAATTCGGTTGTTATAAAATATCAAGGAAATTTTGAATAATTATTCGATCATTTTAATAAAATATAAGTGGAAAATGTTTTCCCCTACCATATGGCGAAAAAGGGCCACGTTTTTATGTGCGGCGACATAGCGCGACACGTTATCTTTGACGTTGCATTAAAAAAGAACTACTTGTTGTAGAACATTGTATATTATACGTAAATATCGGCATTAAAAACATCAAACTTAATTTGACACGTTCATGGATCAGATACGTAAACTGTAAACATGAGAGCATTTGTCTCATTACTTTTTGATCATCCCACGTAGTATTCAAAACTAATAAAAAATGAGGGTGCGTTGTGAGAATCAATACAAACTTACAGTAAGTGTACAGAGTATTGATATATAGTTGCTCACTGGTGTACGGAGTATTGCTGTATCGTGTACAGAGTATTGATATATAGTTGGTCACTGGTGTACGGTGTATTGCTGTATCGTGTACAGAGTATTGCTATATAATGTACAGTGACTATTTGTCACACAAAATGAATAAATTATCGGTATGGTAATCAGAGTTAGTTCAAATTGGTAAAAATAACTCATTACGTGTAGATATATACATGTACCTATTAAAATTGGTTTGTATGGACTACATGAAAAAAATTTGTAGCAAGCTAATCCTAGCTCCAAGAACCCACCCCCTTGCTGATAGATACCAAATATAAATGTGTATGGAAAACTGCTAGGTGAATCAAAAATGATATTTAGTAATTGCATAGTTCACATACTTTGAATGCAAGCTATAGCAACATAATTGCATCATCTGAAATCGATGAAAATTTAAACCTCGGTGTGTATGTATGGAGGCGAATGACCTTATTCGCTGTTTCACCATAAGTATTACTCCCAACGAATTGCATAGATCCCAGCTAAATATCACATTTGTACTACTCACGAGAACACTTTTTGTATGAAAAACAGCATTCTATTTTGTTAATCGCATTCATTTGTCTAACAGATTGAATTGTTTTACAATTATCATATATAACAATATTCTTATCATACCATACAACCAATAAGTCATGACCTTATTGATGAGCAGATGTAATAATACAAATAAAACTGTACATTTACATACTTTCTTTGCTCATTTCAATAAGCAATACTCCGTGCACTAATGTGGAACAGCTACTGTGCAATACACTGTACACTAAACAGCAATACACTACATCCACGTGTATCTATTTTGGTGTGTAATTTTGTTGTTTTCGTTCAATGTTTATGGAATTTGGTCAAAACACTTTTGGGTTCAATATAAACAAAATAGCCAGTTCAAAAATCTACATTTTGGTTATGCAGCCATTCCACAAGCTTGTAATGTACTGCAGTCAATATTTGCGAGTGAGTAGCGCCATAATACTGGGTAATTTGAACCTTCCTGTGAATATCTGATATACTACAGTGTGCTATAAAGTTACAAAAATGTCCGAAGAAGTTAAAACTCAATTGCAATATGCATACGTAGTCAGAAATCTGGAAAATTATCGTCTCTAAACTCACCCTAGTGGGGATTTAGTTAACTTATGGCAAGCAAGTGGTTGTGTTGTGAAACCCGGGTGTTTGATGAGCTAGTAAAACAAATTGAACAAACAAGATGTGATGTTGTAAAAGGGCTTTTATTAAAGCCTTAAAAACAGTGCATGATAAACAAGAAACAAAATATGACAATAAGAAAATATATACAGTACATCTACTACTATATCATTACACTGTGTAAGAACATATGAGACAAAGATTTGTTTTATCTGGGCCATAAAAATAAATTTATCGCACGTTGAATTTTAATGAAAATACTGGCAATTACTTTTCTTAACCACTACTGCCCAGATGACACAACGTTTGCTTAAAATGACAGTAAGGCCAGCGTACTGTACCAACATGGAACAAGCTGCCAGCATCTTCAGCTGAGGCTCCCTCCTTGGCACTCTTCAAGAGGGAGCTTTCAACCCGACCCTTCTAGGGGAACTATCCACCAACTGCTGCACTCTGATGAGAGCGAGCTGTGCCTGCGGGATCTAGAATCCTGGTAGCGCTACGCAAGCCGGTTTTGTCGCACCAACCCTCTGACGAGTGCAGTAGTTGATCCTATTTGTATTTCTTTCTTTTAGTAATGCTTTCACTTTGCATTACCACTCATTTTACTGGACAGCTTCTATCTTACACTTTCGTGTTTTTCCGCTTTCTGTTTTCTTGCGCACCGTTGTATAGTGGTCAAGTCTGTCAGTACAACGTACACTCAACCGCTTTAAAAACGCACCACTATTGAAAATAATCAAAATTTGTCAAAGATCATTTTCTGCTAAAATTAATAGTTTACAGGGTTTGTTCAGTTCATAAGCTTGACCTAATTTAAGAAAACGATTTTGTTTTCCTTCGGAATACCTCGCCCAAAGAACCTATTTTGATTTTGCATGTTTTGCACGTGCAGCTCGATCGCGTCAACCTATGTGGTCAATATTGACTTTATACTGTACGCTGTTGGTTTACACATTGAAAAAACAACATCAACAGTATTTGCTAATGGTATTTTTATGCTGCGAATATCTCGAATATTTGTTCGGATGATTCTGCCTTCGCTTCCAACTGAAAAGAGCATCGGTGCCTTAGCATGGCGGTTCAGTTGCCTCCACACAACGATTGTGAGCTTAGAAAATCAATTGCTAGCGAATGCAGAAGTCAAAGACCGACCTTGAGAAACAAGCTAAAGGTATTGAGCCCAAGCTATGAGGAAACATGACACCGATTGTGCCACTGTAATTGGTTCCGCATGGCTGCACACAGTGTCATAATAATGTCGGGTGTCAATAAACAAGCCAAAAATACATTATTGCATTTTCATAACTATTCTGTTCATATTTGTCAATAAAAAGGAAAACCATTTTAGTACACTTTTTAACGAGTTTTCTCCTGTTTAGAGCCGAATGTCCGAACTTTTTGTCTTCAAGCTCCTTCATAGTGTTGATTTGAGATGCCATATAAGCACCACGGGAAATATCCTGACAGTATGCTGCTCATAACCAAGATTTCAAGTTTAAATATGGTTTGAATCCATCTTAGGTTCACATAATGCGCGTATCTGGAGCGCACTCGGTCGTATGGTATTAGTCAGACAGCCAAAGCCACATAACATTTATAATTCAAGTTAAACTTTGCTTGGATGGTAAGAAACATCACGTCGAACATAATTCTATCATATTACGTAATCAATGTTATTCTTCAGGAGAAGAAACCACGTACATGCATCAATGTAGCGGGCTCTTATAATTGCTTTTCAAATCGTGACTTTCACTTTCATGTGTCACTGTGTTATCTATATCATAATTTATTTCAAACTCGTAATAATGGCATGAAAATCACACAACTCGTTGTGTATAGACTGAAGATTATTAATCCAAAAATAAATAACCATAGATTGACGATTTCATCACTAAAACCGATATTTCATATGTGGTGCGTTTTTAAAGCGGTTGAGTGTATGATGTAGATGTAGATAGATGTACATTGTAGAGACTCGAGGGTTAGATATATTACTTTATTCTTGACACAGGACTATGACATAAAGAAGAAACATAATACCCGCTAGTAATAACTCGTAGAATTGCCCTTAAAGTTGTCATTTAAAAAAGCAAGGTATGTGGACATTATACAAATGTATATTAAACGTCCCTCGTAAATGTACGATAGTTTGTTTATGATTATTTAGCTGGACTATGTCTTATCTACACGGTGGGTCATAAGATCGTATTAAAAACTTTACAGAGAGGTAACTGAGTCTCCGGTATGGGACTAATAAAAGAGATACCAATATCTCAACTTGGTGTACTTTTATGGGTACTAGTACATGTACATTTGTATATGATAGCACATATAACATGCATGTGGTAAATACATTGTAGTTTTATGCATTAAAGACGTACAGCGTGATTCGAACTTGGGACTAGCACGATGTAATTTCTGTTTCGACCAATCAGACATACAAAAAAACAAATACGCGCGCCTTTTATCTTACGATCGAATTTTCTCCGGAACATCGAACAAAAAAAACCATTTATAATGACATTTCGATTTTGACATTTTCGGTTTTCTAATGACATGCCTTTGCATTTTATTCATGTCATCCTTTTTGCATATATAATTTCCTCTTATTCATTTTAAAATGTTATTAATGATCTATTGCAGCACTTTTTATGCAACACAGTATTTTTTGAAGTTGACATCATTTGTACTAGAACCTAAATTATATGTTCTTACCCAATTTTTGATTTTATGGGCATGCTCGTAAGGTAACCCAGTCCTTCTTAAGGCCAAAATAATTTAATGTTGTGGCTCTAGTTACATTTAGGGAAAACTCGGAAAACATTAAGGTCGGTTGGGTTACAATACAACACACTATTAATTTGTTGATGCCTAACGGTAATTATCATCTGAACACACACCGATATTAAAACCTCGCCTTGGTTCAATGCTTGAGCCTATAACCGAACAATGGCCACTATATCACGTGACAAGAAATAACGAGTAAATCGTGATTGATAGCTCACGATGTGTTCAGGTGTTGACATTCTTGTGCTATTATACTTGGTGGGTTTGTGTCACATTGTAGTTTGCTGTGCTAATACAGAACTGATAAGGTAAGTTATAGTTTGGCGAATATTATTTTACGTATATATCATCTGTATCTGTATAAGTTCCACGAACGTGTCTCATTAAATTAGCAAAAGTCTTCGAGTTGTGTGTGACTTGGTGTTACGGGCATATGGATTTTCTTAGCGCGAATTCGATCTATCAGCTGATCAGTAGTTAGTTCTAGCCTAAAACTTGTTAGTGAAAAATAGTTTAGACCACAGCTTACTGTAACTGACCAATCAACAAGCAGAAAAAGTGTTGAATAAATCCCATAAAAGTTTTTATACAACACTTTTCTGTGGTATATAGAAAAAGTGTTGTATATAAACTTACATTGATTTATCCAATACTATTTAGGCCAAGCAAAATAATCCCTCAAGTCAGGAATTTATAGCTTTATTGTAAACACAATCCATCGACTAGTGTGATTGTAACAGTGAAGTTAAGCATTAACAATCACTATACATGCATATATCCAATACAAACATCAAACATACAGTTTAAAGAGGATGAAGCGTCGTTTTCAATGACTTAAAATTGTTATGTTACTTTATATCTATGTTCTGTGTAACTAGAGTAAAGTATCATTAAAATACAGAATAATCTATTGCTGAAGTTTATCTTAAAAAATATTAAATCATTGTAAATTAATGAACTATTCAGTTATTACATAAGAGTTGTCTGCTCTTTTACAAAATCGGTATGCCAAAAATAAAATAAAAAACTTACAGTGAAATAACATTTTTACATTTTACTGCTGCTTACACAAATGTTTTGACTGGTGATTTTACAGTGTAATCGACATCTTTCTGCCGCCTTTGAAAACCAATAATAGCAGATATACAGTCAGGTACTTCTATCACAATAGCATTTGGGTCTGGCAAGCCAGCAGACTCGGCCTTGATAACTGTTGCCGAAACGACTAGTCAAGCTGTAGACTGGGGCGATGGAGGCGTCTTCGACGGCGTTTGTAGTTTGGATTATAAGTTACACTGCAATGCCTCTAACGGTTGTTTATAATAATACACAGCAGTGCTTCTATGCCCACTGCGTGCCATTATTGCTAGTTCGTCAAAATTGTTTTCATATAGACAGATACCCTGTATATTTAAATGATGAAAATGTAGTCCTGGTAATATAGAATTGCGTTATTGTGCATATTGCTTGTATGCTGAACATGTCCAAGAATGTTGCTTTCTGGCATCTTTCGGCAGACGCTGTTCTGAATGCGGTTGCACGTCCTTAAACCTTTGATTTTCATTCAGATCTTTGACTAAAAGGTCTCAGGATGGAAGGTGCTTGATTTGCGTAACCGCGGTTACGTCCTCAAACTCCAAAAACATACTACATGTCGATGGCTTAGAATGAGAAGGTCGTAACTACAAAATCGAAAACATCATGCATGCAAGAGAAAACTGTCTGTAATTTACTTTTTAACTATAAGAAAACAAGTTTTTAAAACTTCATTTTGGTCAACATGACAATTTTAGATTTTCATGAAAATAGGCTCATAAGAAGCGCATTGTGAAATTTCAAATATGCATGAGTCTTATAAGGTCGTAAGTAGTAGTTACGACCTTCTTATTCTAAGCCATCAATGTAGTAGTTTCATCAAGTAAATCAAATTCCACTACTTGTTTTTAAAAGCGCATGCATACATGTACACTTGCTTTAAAAAAAGATATGTAAAATAGGTACGATACAAAAAGAAAGTTGACCAATGGAATGTTACCAACGAAAACACAAAATACCCGTGCACCAAATATCCCTTGATTTTATTTTATGAATGGCTAATGTAAACGATTTGGGGATAATGTGTTTACTAAGTATTAATCATAGTATTAAGTTGTTGATTGTTGTGCAAATTGTATCTGAGAAACTAACGTTTTTAGCTGTGGTCTAAGACAGATAGATCTCTCGTAAGTGTTGGGTATGAAAACATAAAATCTCGCAAACTCGATTTAGTTTTCATACCCAACACTTACTCGTGTTCTATCCTATACGCAACATACCGTGAAACATACTTAGGGATAACATTGGCACTAATAAGTAGGACGAAATAGAAGTTTTGAATTGTTTATTTTAATCAAAAGTCATTACTGAGTCTGGTAACGAGTTCCAGTCGTGGATACTCAAAGTTTGGTAAACAAAACAATATTTGTATCAGCGTTACTTGCTATTTGTACCCCCAATTTAATGTCCCTGTTGACGATGGTTGAGTTCCAGGAAAAGTAATGTGATGCTTTTGTGCAAGAACTATAGACGTTTGTTTCGTCGACGCTTCTTCCTTGTCTTCCATCCTAGCTGATGCAGTATGCTTGTTACACTTCTTTTTTATCCATATAATTCCGTTTTAGTCATTTCATCCAAAGCTGGGGGCATATCTTTGTTTGTTTTCAATTTTATCCTAACGGGAAGCGTTTGATAACTTAATTACAATATTGAACAGGTTGGGACAATACTTAGTCTAGATTTAGTAAATATCGTAAACAACTGACATTACCATTCAGAATCAAACTACGTCGCCATAATTGCTTTGTACGGTGTTACACGAATAAATTAATTGTGATTTGTCGTTTAACATAAGTATTATTACATAAAATCAATTTAGGTAAACAAAATGAGCAACTGATCGATACATGTTTTATTATTAAGTCAGGATACAAAATGAACTAATAAGTAGGCGGACATAGTTTGCTTAAGGTTATTGCTACCTTTTCAATTATGCGGAAGGTTAAACATCATTATATATCTCAATCATCTATCAACCATAACCAAAACGTATGCAAAAGCTTAAAATTGATATGTCAGTCCTTTTCATTTCTTAAAATCGAGATAATTCAGAAAGTTAATATTAATTTACATTATTGATAAAATATTTATTTACATTAATGATAAAAACATCGAAGAAACTATTGATGAAACCTTACGAATGATTTTTTCCACTTTCTTTAACACCAACTCTCTCAACATTGGTTACAACGTTTGTAAATCGTAACACTGTATACTCATATCAAAACTAGTCAATCTTTTAAACCGCATCATGAACTTTTTAGAAGGTTCATTTGCATTTATTTCTAAAGAGTATTGACTAGCAAATGCAGAAGAAACACCTCTTAAATTGTTAACATACTTGATTATAAACGTTTATTATCGCGAAAACTATAGACAACGGATGCGAAACGTTTCTGAAATCACTATAAGTTAAAGTAATAAAAAATCTAGCCCAACAATCATCATGTCATTTGCTATGAAACTTTTATAATTGCAACTGTATTTGTTGCAGATACGAAAACAGTATGTTCAACAATTTCACGTTAAACATATTAAAAAAATACGTATTTTAAAATACTCTTTAAACTGCATATAACTTACAGCAGAGTATATAATAAACTTTACTGTTGATTACGTACATGCGAAATTTCATGTATGCCAAAGTTGATGCTTTTTTAACTAAAACTCTTTCGATGCCCAGATTTAGATTAAGTTCGCATCGTCTTAAGATTGAAAGTGTGAGATATACTAATGTAGACAGAGCTGATAGAATATGTAAAGTTTGTACACAAAATGTTGTCGAGTATCACTTTTTATTATGTTGCTCTCTATAAAGACAATTCCCAATTAAGTACTTCACAAATATGTCATGGGTCTCACTTAATAAATTTGCAATTTTTTTATATTCTTTCTTCAAAAAACAAGAAGGTACTTGTTAATACGGCCACTTTTATTTTTCGTTCTATGAAATTGAGACAGGAAATACTGTCAATGATTGCTGCTTCATAAGGTCTTTATAATGTTATTTACAATTATATTGATGTTGGTTTTGATTTATTTAAATTGCTGTTTATATGTGTCTATGCTTACCTAGGCCATTTTTTCTATGTAAATGGCTAAAGGTATATTTATAAGCCGATTTGCTATAAATAAATGGTAAATGGTAAAATAAAAATTTTAGTGTTTAAGGGTTATCCCCTAAATCTAAGAATATCTTAAAAACTAGCCGAGCAAAACTGTTGGGAATTTGCAAAATGATTGAAATTGACATGATCTTCATAAAATAACAGGTTTTATATACATGTGTACATTGTACAGAAACATCCAAAAGGGAGGTGATGAACCCAATGTGTAAACAAAATAATAATGCTGCATTTTGTCTTTACAGAGTTATTGCCCTTATGGTTATTTTTGTGGAGCCGCTGTGTTCAAGGTGAAGTCTATTGGAATTGATCAAGAATGGAGAACGATGAGTTTAAGTCAAAGGTAACTGTTGCTAAACGTTCATTGACAGATGTCTGAATATTGGAATGAAACTTTCTGTATACATGTAGGTTGTTAGTACTCGTGAGGAGACACTTGTGATTGAAAGCTGAACTGTAGGTCAAGGTTGCAGTTACTAAAATCGGGACCTTGGCTATAAATAGTGTCTAGAGTCCCTTCTAAAAATTCTCAATTTCAAATCAATAATATTTAGTTAGACTCTTTTTGTTTTGTTGTTTGTTTGACGACCCTTAGTACTTTTATATAGTGACAATATATATAGGGCTGATGGGATACATGTCTTTGTTACTAACGTAGAAAATCAGTCTCTGTCAATGCGCTGTGGTCGAGCGTGGTATCTAGTCGTCTTGCGGTGCTATTGTTTTAATTGTTGAAGTGATTTTTATATGGTGACAATAGGGCTAATTGGATGTATGTCTTTGTTACTGCACTAGGAAATCAGCTGCATGCAATGCGCTGTAGTCGAGCGTGTCGTCCGTCTTGTGGCGCTCTTGTTTTGAATGTAGAAATAATTGTTGAAGTGATTTGGATTCAATGTTAAGAGTACATATTGCTTATGCATGTCTATTTAAAACAAAACAATAAAGTTATTGGTGTCACTGACATCAAATGTGTTAATCATAATTATTTACATATCTTTTTTTCTTAGGAGTCGTCTAAGGGTATAGCAGCATTGAATTGTATCACAATGTTTTGACCAGACACCTTTTGCAGATTTCATTTTGTTTGAATGAATGTTAATTGAGTATGTTGATATTGGGTTTCGGGGTATTTTAAATTATGTCATTTGCTTATAATTTCTAACAATCATGCGTACTATATTTGAGTTGAAGGGCAGTTTCTATAACTTATTTTGTTTGAAATTGCCAGTGATATAATGTGGGTTAAAGGAATATGTGGAATCTATTTTTTATCGAAATTGCTCATTGTCATGATGTTCATTTTAGAAACGTTTAGGATTACTTATATCTAAATTTCAATTTAACACCGTTTGTTAAGTTATGTAAGTGGTGCACTGCTGTATTTAAGTTAAGCAGCAGTCGGAACTTATGCTTGGAAATATATTATGGAAAATGTCAATTACTGCATTGCGTATTGTTTCGTTCCTTAATGTTAACTGGTGAATAATTTCAAGTATCTGCGAGTGAGAGCTGTATGTACTGTGATGCAGTGCATGTTAGTTGCAGATCATTTGCACGATGTATGTTGTGATAGCAAATTCCCTTGATGCATTAAAAATAATTTTGTTCTTTCAATTGATTTGTGCTTAGCACCAGGCCAGTATGTGTGTGTATCTATTGCATACATACACCTCTGTGGTTTAAGTGCGGCATTAGTACTAGTCAATTAATTAATGGTATATTTCTTGCTGAAGATTTAATTTGTGCATAGCACCAGGCCAGTATGTGTGTGTATCTATAGAATACATACACCTCTGTGGTTTAAGTGCGGCATAAATACAAATAAATGAATTGATGGTTTAGTCTTGCTCTTCAATTTGTTTGTGCTTAGCACCAGGCCAGTATGTGTGTGTATCTATGAATACATATACCTCTGTGGTTTAAGTGCGGCATAAATACGAGCATATTAATTAATGATATTTTTCTTGCTGTTCAATTTGTTTGTGCTTAGCGCCAGGCCAGTGTGTGTGTGTGTCATTGGATACATATACCTCTGTGGTTCAAGTGCGGCATAAATACTAGCGAATGAATCTATGGTTTAGTCTTGCTGTTTAATTATTTTGTGCTTAGCACAATGCCAGTATGTGTGACATAATATGCAATACAGTAATAAAATTTTGCATAATATATTTTCAAGCATATGATCGAACTGTTTCTTAACTTAAATAAGCAGTACTCCACTTGCACAACTTAAAGAACAGTCTTTAATTGAAAGTTGGATATAACTAGTCCTAAACGTTTCTCAAATTAACATCATTGCCATGGGCAATTTAGATTAAAATATTTGCCACATATTCCTTTTATCCACATTGAATTATTGGTATTTTCAAACAAGGATAAGTTATTGAAACGGTCCTTTAACTCAAATATCGTACCACAGATTATTCGAAATTATAAGCAAATAACAAAATTGAAAATATCCTGAAACCCGTCATTAACGTGGTCAATTATCATTTGATCAAACAAAATGAAGTCTACAACTGTGTCTGGCCAAACATTGAGATACGATACAATGCTGGTATACCCTTCGACGACTCATAAGAAAAGAATGATATGTTCATAACTATGCTTAATACATTAATACCACTATCTCTTTGTTTTGCTTGTCAATGGACATACGCAAATAATATGTACTCTTTACATTGAATCTAACTCGCTTCAATAATTATTTCTATATTCAAACCATGAGCACCACAAGACGGACCCGTGCTCAACTACAGCACATTATCAGAATCTGTTGTTTTCTATTTTTGTAACAAAAACACCCAACCAGCCCTTTTGTCAAGGTTTTCCCTATATAACTCTATGTAAAAATAAGGGCCCTTGGGCGGGACCAATTTTGACCCTAGTGACATAATTTGAATCTTTGTAGAGGATCTCTAGCTGATTCTACATACCAAATGTGAAAGCTCTAGGCCTTGCGGTTTCGGAGAAGAAGATTTTTTAAAAGATTTTCTCTATATAACTCTAAATAAAACTAAGGACCCCCGTGGCGGGGCCAATTTTGACTCGAGGGGAATAATTTGAACAAACTTTGTAGGTGACCTCTAACTAATTCTACATACCAAATATGAAAGCCATAGACCAAGCCGTTTCAGAGAAAAGATTTTTAAGGTTTCTTTATATAACTCTATGTAAAACTAAGGCCCCCGGGGCGGGGCCAGTTTTGACCCGAGGGGAATAATTTAAACAATACTTGCCACATACCAACTATGAAAGCTCTGGGCCTTGCGGTTTCAGACAAGAAGATGTTTTTAAGTTTTAGCCCCCGTTGGCATTTTTTCTTGCTTATAAGACCAAATCAATCGCGGTCTATGAAGACTACAGCAATTGAATGTTGTTGTTCTAGTAACAACTGTAACATGCTGTAATGAACTAGCACAATAAGGTAGAAAGACAATTCTATGGCTTAGAATGAAAAGGTCGTAACTGCAAAATCGATATATTGAGAAAACAAGAGAAAACTGTTTGTAATTTACCCTTTACCTATTAAAGAACAAGTTTTTAAAACTTCATTTTGGTCAACATGAAAATTTCCAAAATAGGCTCATAAAAAGCGCCTTGTGAAGCAGATTTCAAGTATGTATGAGACTTATAAGGTCGTAAGTAGTAGTTACGAGACACACACTATAGTCGATTCAATTAGTAATACTAATGAGTGAACCACCCATTCAAAAGAATAGTGGGGACTAGGTTAAAGTATATTATGATTCAATGTAAAGTACCGTTAACTCTGGTATACCTAAACAAAAATAATTTTCCTAAAAGACGACTCGATGTTGACAGACGATTCTCGTTTAATTTTGAAAGATCAGTAGGATCGACCATGTTACGATTAAGGTTATTGTTGCCTTTTGGTTTTTCTGTATAAGTTATATAAAAAAACGTATGAAGATCAGATAAATGCCAATCATTTGTTAAATTCTCGCTGTTTTGCTCGGCTCGTGTTTAAGATAATCTTAGATTTAGGGGACAATCCCTAAAAACTAAAACATGTATTTTACCGATTATATTCTATCGTGAAAATTCGTTGATCAACATATTGTAAAGAGTTGTCGTATATGCAACAAGTACAGTAACAATTATAGAAGCTCCATAGCAAATTTCATGACGATTGCTCGGCTAAATGTTTTAAAATTTAACTTATAGGGATTTCAGACATGCTAAAACAGGGGAGGTTACAAACAAATCAACGTTTTGCACCTGGTGTCTGTAGTTTTCGCGATAATAGGTGTTTAATAAACGTTTATAACCAAATATGTTAACAGTTTTAGAGTTGTTCCCTCTACATTTTACTCTTAGAAATAAGTTCAAAAGAACCTTCTAAAAATTTCGGGATGCGGTTTAAGTGCATAGTACTACGTTTTGCAAACGTTGTTACCAATTCGCGAGATTTGTGTTTATAAAGCATTTGAAATAAATAACTCGTAAGGTTTCATTATTGTTTCTTTATTTTTGTCAATGATGTAAATAAGTGTTTACTATTCAGACTTATATCTCGATCATAAGACATGAAAAGTTACTGACGTATCAATTTTTAACTTTTGCAGATGTTTTGATAAAGGTAGTTAGATGCTTGAGATACGTCTAAGGGACTGTAATTGTAACCTTTTGCTCAACTGAAAAGGTAGCAATGACCTTAAGAACCGCATTATTACTTTGTTTATGCATAACTGTAATTATTATACCATCGTCAAACCCGCTACAATATTCAACATCGTCTTGGTTCAATGCTTGAAGCCTAAAACCAAACAATGACCACTATATCACGTGTCTTGAAATAACGAGTACATCTTGATGCTTAGTTCACTGTGTGTTCGCGTGTTGACATTCTTGTGTTATACTGGGTGGGTTAGTGTCGTTGTATGCTGGGTCACTGAGTGACGACAACACGTAGCTTGTTTAAACAGAACTGACAAGGTTAGTGATAGTGTGGCGATTATTTCACGTTCATATTTAATTATTTATTATGTATCTCGTATCTGAATCTGAATTTATAGAAACTAACTAATTAGCAAAACTACTTCAACTTATTTGTACGACTTTGTGTAATGGACAGATGAATGCTATCGATATTCGATCTATAGTACAAAATAGCACTTTCGAAATGTTCGTTTTTGTCAGAAGTCATTTCTGAATCTATGTCATAGCTATTTGTAGCTCCGCTTTTGAATTCCAATGTTTTTGATGACGTTAGTTGAGCTCCGGGATAAGCACGGACGACCAATAACATTCAATAAGGTGGGTGCTATTCTGAGCAACCGATCGATATATTTTTATTATTTAGTAAAATCATTAAATCGAGATAACAACAACACTGTTTATAAACGAGCCGATTTCCGGCAATTGCAATAATGAGTACATGGTAATTTTAGAGTACAGCAATAAGGAGTACAGTGATAAGTGTAATATATTCTTGATATAGTGAATATTAATTAAATGTAGTAGTGCAAGATATAACTCAAATGAGAAATAAACAACACAAGTGTGCGGTACGACTACAAGTTTAATACTGAAGTACTTTCAACAGAAGATACAGCTGCAAGATACATAAGAGATTAAGCATGTGTACAGAACATCATAAATGTATAGTCTGTTTCATAATATAATTATACTACATTTCCCTTCTTTTAAAATTTGACAATTTTATTAAATTGTTAAACTAAATATCATTACTAATGAAATATCTTGTATTGCAATAATCATACATATCAATCATGTTCAATGTATATTGAAATAATAATGTCAATGTATCTTCTTAATTAAAAGTAATATTGTTGATTACTAAAATACAACATAAAAAAAATACAACACTCAATAGATCTACAAATGATCTTAATTGTCCAAGTATCAATATACTATAAGCTATTGGCAAAGTGTTTATTTACTAGTTAAGTATTGATCACTTTGATAACGAGTACTTGGCTTCACAACTCTCCCAAACCGTGTTACATAAGGACTACTTAGTGAGGTACTTGAATTAGATGGTTGTTGTTGGATTGGGGGATTAATATCAGGAGTATTTAACGTAAGAGGTTCTTGTGGGTCAGCTAATATATTGGGCTGAAAGTCAAATAAAGCTTCCGAAGTCTTAATAAGAAATTTTCTGTTCCTTCGGTATATTGCTCCGTTTTGTGATTGAACATTGTATGACCTTTCTCCTTGTTTTGAAATAACTTTGCCTGGAACCCATTTCTTTCCAAATTGAATTCTCACTGAGTCATTAACCTTTAGCGGTTCAAGTGATTTTGTGTTTTTGTCGAAGTATTGTTTTTGCTTTGACTTTGTTTGCTGCATTTTTGTTTTAACCAAAGAAGGATTAACTGCCTGTGGTCTTAGTTGTGCATTTGCAATTGGAACAATTGATTTTGTTCTTCGTCCCATAAGGAGTTGTGACGGGGAATACCCACAGTCCAATGGTGTATTTCTATACTCTAATAGAAATATGTATGGATCTTGTGCTGTTTCTTTTGCTTTACTTAGAAGTTTCTTTGCAATTGAAACACCTTTTTCTGCCATGCCGTTTGACCTACTGTGATATGGAGATGATGTAACATGTTTAAATCCCCATTTATTTGCAAACTCAGCAAATTCATTTGACGAAAATTGAGGTCCATTGTCACTCATACATGTGTCAACTACACCATAACGTGACATGTGAACACTAAGTTTCTTAATGACTGTTTTTGCTCGTGTGTCAGGTAGAAAATCTATCTCAAAGAATCTACTGTAATAGTCAATTGTTATCAGGTAATTATTTCCATCGTGTGTGAAAATATCAGTTCCTATCTTCTGAAATGGTAGATCAGGAAATGGATGACTAATCATTGGCTCATTTGCATTAGTGTTTCTGTGATTGAGACATGTACTGCATTTCAATACATAATCTGTAATTTGTTTAACCATGCCTGGCCAAAACAAATTATCTTTACCACGCTCAACTGTTTTGTTTACACCTAAATGTCCGGTGTGTACTTTCACTAACATTTCGCTGCGAAGAGATGCTGGGATAACGATCTTTTGACCTCTAAAGATTAAGCCATCTTCGAATGATAACTCATCTCTATGATTGAAGTACTCTATAATCGCGGGTGGGCAATTTGACCTATCTTCTGGCCAACCTTCAAGTATAATCCGTTTCAATGTTTGCATTTGACTATCGGAACTTGTTGCCTCAGAAATACTTCGTAACCTTTGATCTGTTATGTTTAACTGCTTCATCACAGTATGTACATGTGCGTCTAGACCTTGAATAAGTCCAGGATAACTCTCTGCTATATATTGTCTAGAGAGACAGTCACTTACAGGAATACTTTTTCCACTTACATGTTTGACTTCAATGTCATACTTTTGAAGTTGCAACAACATCCGTTGTAATCGCGGAGGTGCTGCTGATAACGGCTTTTTCATTATCGCGGAAATCGGCTTATGATCAGAATGTACTATGACCTTTCTACCATATGTGTATTGGTGAAACCGTTTGCATCCAAATAGTATGGCTAATAGCTCTTTCTCTATTTGTGCATAACCTATTTCCGTTTGCGTAAGACTTTTTGATGCGTAGGCAATCGGCTTATCGTTTTGCATAAGACACGTGCCTAATCCGTGTTTCGATGCGTCGCATTCCAAAACTAATGGTCTACTTGTGTCATAATAACCAAGTACCGGGGCATCTGTGATTATTTGTTTAACTTGAGCTAGCACTTTACTGTGTTGCTCATCCCAGATGAATTCGTTCTCTTTTTTCAAGAGGCTCCTGAGGGGTGCGGATACCTCAGCTAAATTTGGCGCGAATTTACTCAGATAATTAACCATCCCTAGGAAGGTTTCTAGTTTCGATCGCGTATCTGGGGGATCTATGCCGGTAATAGCCTTGACCTTTGTCTTATCCGGCTTGAGTCCATCTTTACTGATCACGTGACCAAAGAATGGTACTTCATTTACACCTATAATGCACTTATCTGGATTTAACTTTATGCCCTTACTGCGTGCGCGTTCTAGTATTTGCACGAGGTTTCTGTCATGCTCTTCTCTCGTGCGACCATACACGAGAATATCGTCGACAATCGCCGTAAATCCGGTTAGACCTTCAAAAATCTCATTGATTTTCTGCATGAATAAGTCACCAGAAGCTGAAATACCAAATGGAAGACGTAGCCACCTATATCGTCCAAATGGTGTACTAAATGTTGTAAGTAATGACGATTCTTTGTCGAGCTTAATGCTCCAGTACGCATGTGTAATGTCAAGTATACTAAATACTACGGCGCCATTTAACTTCGATGTTGCGTCATCAAGAGTTGGCATTGGGTAATGTGGTCTGCGAATAGCCTCATTTAGTGCTTTCGGATCTAAACAAACGCGTAATTTTCCCGTTTTGGGTTTTTCTACTACCACCAATGAGTTTACCCAATCTGTCGGTTCCTTAACCGGTGTAATAATATTGTCTTTGACCATATTGTCAATTTCTACTTTTACCCTTGACTGCAATGCGTCCGGGATTCGTCTAGGAGGATTTACTGAGGGAATGGCATTTTCTTTCAAATGCAACTTGCATTCACCTTCTATAACACCAAGACCTGTGAATAGATCACTGTATTTGTTCATGACAGTGCCCTGAGTCATAAGCTGTCCGCTCATACTCATACTTTCCATGGAATTATCTTTGCTTGATTTTTCCACTGAGCATGTCAACCTTATCAATCCTAAATCTAAGGATGTTTGTAAGCCTATAAGTGGTGTAGCGTTGCTATTTACCACATGAAATTTGACATGTTTATTTTGACTACCTGATAAACAAGCAAGAGTGACCGTTCCAAGTACTGGGAGTGTGTTTCCAGTATAGGAAGTCAATTTACAATCTGGGGCCTTAAGTGGGGAATTAATGTTAAGCTTATTGAACTCCTTGACCGGCAATACATTTGCTACACTGCCAGTGTCAATTTTAAACTGAACAGGGAGATTAGATTGGCCTATATGTAACGTTTTGTAAACACGGTCATGAGAGTAAGTATGTGAAGAAGCACTCACCGTATCAATTGAATATTCCAAAGGCAGGTTGCTATCAGTAGAATTTCTCACTAGCAAGCCACTATTGTCACATATCTCATTAACTCGCTGTTTGCTCCTGCAAACCTTGGCAAAATGTGAAATACGACCACATTTGTAACAAGTTACATTTTTCGCTGGGCAACTATTTTGTCCAAAATGTTCCTTTCCACCACATCGTCCACATTGATTGTTCTGTTGTTGCTGTTGTCCCTGACCCCTGTGATTCGTTACACCTCGGGATTTGGTCCCATATCGCCTTTGCGATTTGTTGTTAGCTTGTCGTTTTCGAACGAAGTCAACTTCAGATTTGGCCATGGCACCATCTGCCATCGACGTCAATTGCTGTTGGCAATACTCAAAGTTCTGGACTATCTGTATAGCCTTATCCATTGTTAGCTTCTCGCCCTCATTAATGAGTTTTTCACGCACTTTTGGGTTTGTACATCCAAATACTATTCTGTCTCTGATAAGATCACTTTCTGCATTTCCAAAGTTGCAGTCACGTGCACGTATTCTAAGTCTTGTGACAAAGGCATCAATTTTATCGCTTCCCTGTACTTCATTATTGAAGCGGTATCGTCCAAAAATAGGATTTAGTTTTGGTTGCACGTAAGTTTTGAACTTCTCGTAGTGAGACTTCAGGTCGGTAGGCTCTGTGTCCGTACCCTTCCATGTTTGATGCACTCGGCGTCCTTGTTCGCCAACCCATAACAATAAGTATGAGATTTTTTCATCGTCCGATTTTGCGCTTAATGGTCCCGAAAATATCAGTTCAATATGTTGTTGGAACTTTTCCCATTCTTCCGGGATGTTCGATCCATTCCAATTAATTGCTGGGTGAGGAATACCACTTAAATCCATTTTTAAGTTATAATTTTATGTAATTTATGTATGTCCAATATAAAAGCTAAACCGTTCTGACACCATGTAATATATTCTTGATATAGTGAATATTAATTAAATGTAGTAGTGCAAGATATAACTCAAATGAGAAATAAACAACACAAGTGTGCGGTACGACTACAAGTTTAATACTGAAGTACTTTCAACAGAAGATACAGCTGCAAGATACATAAGAGATTAAGCATGTGTACAGAACATCATAAATGTATAGTCTGTTTCATAATATAATTATACTACAATAAGATTTTACGTGTGCCTTCAATAGCAGTAAATGACAAGTTGAATTTTATTGTAATCCGATAAGTCATACAGTGATTTAATGCATACGCTGTGAATAAGTACATAGATTGTTTAAGGTGATGAACCAATTGTATAATTCTGAGTTTTATCTTTACAGAGTTATCGTCCTATTGGATGCTTTTATGGATGGAGCCGCTGTGTTCAAGGTGTAGTACTGCCACTTGGAATTGATCGAAAGTGAAGACCGATGAGTTCAAGGCAAAGGTAACTGTTACTTAAACATTTCGCTGGCATAGATTGAGAACATCGTAACTGCAAAATAAATATTTCAGGAAACAAGAAAAACACTGTCTGACAATCACTCTTTACCTATGGTAAAACAAGTTTTTCAACTTTAATTTGGTCAATATGACAAGTTCCGATTTTTATGAACTTAGGCTCATAAGAAGCGACTTGTGATGCAAATTTCAAATATGCATCAGTTTTATAAGGTCGTAAGTGGCACTTACAAGCTTCTCATTCTAGGCCATCGATCTATTGGTAAATGTCTGAAATATTGGAATAACATGTGCTGTGTACACGGTCGTCTGTCTGAAGTCGCATCTTGTGATTGAAAGACGAACTGTTTGGGTCAGTGTCAAGGTCGCTGTTACAAAATTTGATGTGACTCTTTTTGTTTCGGTAGTAGGTTGTTTGAAAACCCTGAGTACTTTTATATGGTGACAATTGGGCTTATTGGATGTATGTCTTTGTTCCTGAAATAGGAAATCAGTTGCACGAAATGCGCTGCAGTCGAGCGTGTCGTCCGTCTTGCGGCGCTCTTGTTTTGAATGTAGAAATAATTGTTGAAGTGATTTGGATTCAATGTTAAGAATTCATATTGTTTGTGTATGTCTATTGAAAACAAAACAATAAAGATATCGGTGTCCCTAACATCAAATGTGTTAATCGTAGTTATCTACATATCTTTCTTTTTTTAGGAGTTATCTAAGGGTAAACCAGCATTGTATCGTATCTCAATGTTTTGTCCAGACACCTTTTTGTAGATTTCGTTTTGTTTGAATAAATGTTAATTGAGTATGTTGATAATGGGTTAAGGGGTATTTTAAATTATGTCATTTGCTTATAATTTCTAACAACCTGGGGTACTATATGTGAGTTAAAGGGCAGTTTCTATAACTTAGTTTGTTTGAAATTTCCAGTCATATAATGTGGGTTTAAGGAATATGTGGAATCTATTTTTATCGAAATTGGTCATTGTCATGATTTTGATTTTATAAACGTTTAGGATTATTTATATCTAAATTTCAATTAAAGACCGTTTGTTTAGTTATAGAACGGGTGTGCTGTTGTATTTAAGTTAAGCTGCAGTCGGAACTTATGCTTGGAAATATATTATGTAAAATGTCAATTACTGCATTTCATATTATTTCGTCCCTTAATGTTAACCTGGTTAAGTGAGTGAGAGCTGTATGTACTGTGATGCAGTGCATGTTAGTTGCAGATCATTTTCACGATGTATGTTGTGATAGCCAATTCGCTTGATGCATTTGTTCTTTCAATTGATTTGTGCTTAGCACAAGGCCAGTATGTGTGTGTATCTATTAAATTCATATACCTCTGTGGTTTAAGTGCGGCATGAATACTATTTAATTATTAATGACGGTATATTTCTAGCTGTAGAATAAGTTTGTGCTTAGCGCCAGGCCAGTATGTGTGTGTATCTATGAATACATATACCTCTGTGGTTTAAGTGCGGCAAAATACTAGCGAATCAATATATGGTTTAGTCTTGCTGTTCAATTATTTTGTCTTTAGCGCAATGCCAGTATGTGTGACATAACAGTATGTAGTAATAAAAAAATACATATTATATTTCAAAACATAGGACCGAGCTGTTTCTTAACTTAAATACAGCAGTACTCCAATTGCACAACTTAAAGAACATTCTTTAATTGAAAGTTGGATATAACTAGTCATAAACGTTTCTAAAATTAACATCATGATTATGGGCAAATTAGATTAAAATAGTTGTCACATATTTCTTTAACCCACATTAAATTATTGGTACATGTATTTTCAAACTGGGATTAGTCATTGAAACGGTCCTTCAACTCAAATATCGAACCCCAGATTGTTGGGAATTTTAAGCAAATGACAAAATTTAAAACGTCCTGAAACCCGTCATGAACATACTAAATTAACATTTGTTCAAACAAAATGAAATTGGCAAAAATTTGTCTGGCCAAAACATTGTGATACGATACAATGCTGGTATACCCTTAGACGACTCCTTAGAAAATAATGATATGTACATAACTATGCTAAACACATTTGTTGTAAGGGACACCTTTTGTTTTGCTTTCAATAGACATACACGAATACTATGTACATGTATTTTAACAGTGAACCTAGCACACTTCAATAAGTATTTTTACATTCAAAACAACAGTGCCACAAGCCGGACGACATGCATGACTACAGCACAGTGTTTTTAGTAACAAAGACCTACACCCAACCAGCCCTAGAATCACGATTCTAAAATTATTTAGTCTTCAAATAAACTGACAAAACAAAACAAAACAAAATGGTTCATCCCAATTTCATATACTGAAATAGACATTATTGACTTCAAACTGGTTTTCGAAATTTAGTGGCCTGGACACAGACTCAAACACTCAAACTTTCAATCACAAGATGCATCTTCATACAAACAACCTTTACACTATTCGAGGGCTGTTCTAGCAGTTTACATGTTCAACCATCCTTTGACATTTTAACTTCACCGTGGTACTGCTCTATCAAAACATGTACGTAGCGCATCCCTAAGTTTTCCGAAGTCAAGAGTAAACGTAAATACGAGCAAATTTGAACGTGGGGAGAAGATTTTAGACAGTTAAGTGATATTCTATAGTTAGGAAATAGATCTTAGTCTTCTGTGATATACCGGCCAATATATCACGGATTTGAGTTCATATGCGCAGGAATTAACAACGAAAACAGTATATGCATTTAAGTGATTAATAACTGTGCTTGTGAGCGATAACAGTCCTATACGTTCATGAGTTTTCATCAATACTTATTATGCCCTCATCTTTGAAAAGGGGTATATTATTGCTTTGTACATCTCGGTTGGTAGGTCGGTATGTCGGTAGATCCAAGGGTTTCCGTTCAATAACTCAATGAGAACGCCATGCCCTATGGTCTTCCAACTTTACATGGGTGTTTGTTAGCCACAGTAGGCGACCTTATTAATTTTGAGGTCAGTAGGATAAAGTGCAAGGTCACTGTGACCTTGGCCATTTTTTGTAGACCAAATGGTATCCGTTCAATAACTTGAAGACAAGTGATCTCCCAACTTTGCATGGAAAGTGGCTAGCGATAGTAGATGACCCTTATTGACTTTAAGATCCGTGTGTCAAAGGGTAAGGTCACTGTCACCTTAACCATGTCCGGCTACAAGTATTGGACTGACATGCGGGAATACACGTTTAACACACATCTTCTTATGATAATATTGTGACCCGGTCTATATTCAATATCCAGTATTTTTACTTAATGCATGTTTGTACCCTTGACCATTGTTCTAACTACAACTGCTGTGTCGAATTACACGAAATTTGAATTCGTGGTGAAAATGATAGCGTTGTCAATATCTCGATGTTTTTACAACTCGATCACGTGATTGTTTTGCATGAATACATTATGGTACAGAATCACTTGTCGTGCACGTGCTACACAGTGTTTGATGGGAAATTGATTACACGTGGGGAATTTCTTCTGCGACGAATGTCCGTTCGAAAAAACACAATGCCTTGTATGTCGATTCACGGTAGGGCCAGAGTTGTGGGTCTTGTTCAGAGAGGCCAATCACATTCTAAGGTACGTAACATTATTGTACATTAATATGACCCCTTTTTACAAAAACCGACTGATATTGTGTGTTATACAAACTTTGAAGTCTCCTTCTTGTCAGCCCATCGTTGTTTTCAGGTCGTAAGAATAATAAACGTACACAAATAATCTATTAAAAGTCTGATGGCAATGTTCAGGCGAACCGGAAGTGTCAATGGCCAAATATATAGCCCCTACACAACTGCGAGACAAGAAAAGATTTATCATTCTTAGCTGCACCGCAGTTGAAACAGCACAAGCATACGTTAGACTTCATGGTCGTCCATCAAGTTTAGAAACGTAACGTAAACGTTTACGAGCAGGTTCTCTTGGTGGAATATGTTTACGCAGACCATTTAGTGGACTTTCTAACCATTCGATATCGTGGAGCACGTCTACTTTGGGCTCGTCGCCATCAAGAGGATAAAACTATTGAAGAATACATACATCGATCGAAGTCACCAGACCTGAATCCGATTGGGAATGAGAAGGCTGATCATGTAAGGAAGGTGTATCGAAACCGACCTCAAAATTTGCAACAACTACGCGCTAAAAATCATCGCAGAATGGAATGGACTCCCTCAGGGGTTACTCAATCAACCTTATTTTATCAATGCAATAGCGAATCTGGGCAGAAGCGCGAGCCAATGGAAGATACAGTCGTTATTGACAAGTTTGTGGCTTTTTATTTTAACCCCTTCCTCGATAAAAATTATCATTTTGATAAGACACGTGGTAATTGTCATTTTGATAGAATAAAATAAATGAAATATGATGTATCTATTTATATTGAACGGTAAATTAGTGTACTTTACTTCTATCATTTAAAAAGTACAATTATACTATCGGTGTAGTAAGAACATTGGTTAAGTGTAGCAATTTAAGAAATATGAACAAGATATAAAGCGACCGTTATACGCGATGCTGGCATGATAATCATATTACAACTATCTCACCACTTATTAAACGTCTTGTATGATAACTTGTAATTCTTCACGGCTAAATATTCGCGCCCATTTATACACGCATCTTTAACTCCTGAGAACAGCGCTGATGCGAAGAAACTTGTTGTTCAGTAACATCATTTCAAGTTTTCGTTAGAATACGTCTGCAAAAATGCGAATAATCAATCATAAAACATTTACGTCAATTAAATATTGAGACATATCTACTATAAATAAGTTTAATCCGTAAACTGACGGTCAATGCGTGCGACGGTTGAACTTGTCTGTACCGAAACTAGTTTCTGTATTCGTACTCTGTATATATTACGAAAACTCAGTATCTCTACTATGTAAGGGGTTAATTAGATTTCCTACCAAACAACATCGGAAAGAAAGGGCTTGATGGCCAATAAGGAGCTAACGTTACTAATGTTCCCCTATTCTTACACTGTTTAAAAAATTAAAGCATTTGGTATCAAATTAATTGGCGGGACTAACCAATTATTCTCGTTTTCTCAATTAACAGAAAATGCATCCACTTTCTCAGTATATTGTGTGAGGAATAAAGAATGATATCTTGGTAACTTGGCGTTATAATCATTTGTGAACCTATGTACATTGTATCGCCCATACAAATCTAGATATGCGAAGAACTGGAGCGTGACGCCATAATCATCATAATCTACTCAAACTATCGGCAATTTCATTTTTATATCTAAAAATAACAAGTAGGTTCAAAAAAAATTCCATGTGCCGCACTGATAGCAAATATTTCGTCTGCTAGACTGAGTAAATCGGAATTCATATTACCTTTCTGAAAAATACATAATTCCTGCTGTCCGTGTTCCAAATCACCCATTTACCCTCGATTGTTTTCTTAAAAAGTCTAAAGAATTATATCTGATAGCCAATAATTCTCTGAAAGTAGAACTTTCCCTTTTTGCTACATCGTACCATCGTCTTTGAGCGGAAGCAGTATTACATTATGTATTAGCTTCCCCAGCCACTGTGAACACGGTGGGGAATCACGTGGTTTGAATGGTAGGATCCACCAGAAAAATGGCGGCCAAATAGCGTCGACTTAACCCATATTTTGAGGTAAATATATAACATCGAGACTCGTTTATTTAAAGATAACCCGGCCAGCACGCAATGGCTTCTCCACTGAATATTTTGGTACCCTATTTTCCACGATTGATCCCGTAGTTTCCTCAAACACTTCGATATTGTTCCGTAAATAACAAAACACTAGCGGGGTAGACCTCACGATAATGGCGTTTTTGACCATATTATGACCATATCTCCTTTATATCATCCGTATTTCATGCGATTGAAATGTGCGAACATTTCGCCAACATTTTCCAACACAATTGCCACCAGAATATCATATATTTCGGTTTTCTGAAAGATATAACAGTCAATTTGCATGAACGATAGGATCCACGCTAAGGGTAGGACGCACGATTGAACCTGGGCAGAGCGCATCCATTATTGCGATCGGCAGTTTTCTACGGTTCTATCGATCGAAATATGTTGAACGGGCACGTAAACTAGTGTTCATTTATACAAGTATGTAGTTAGTATGCTTGCTGGCATCTTTTGTTTATAATTGAATTTTGTAAGCTCACACAACACAATTGTAGTATTGTCTGTCCTTCAGTCTGTCTGTTCGAAGACGAATTCATGTGAACGCAACTCGACCTTCAGTAACTGTTTTTGCTGGAGTTTCCTAAAACTTTCTCAAATGAACAACCTAGACATTTAGATATATATGTAGGAAATAATAAGCAATGGATTGGTTTTGCAAATAATGTGGTCCTTTGTCGACGAGGTATGTTAGTCTGACAGGTATTTTCTTCTTTAAACAAATAATGTTGATGTATAAAAAATACACATAGTTTGTGTATGTGTGTCGATCAATGTGTTGCAGAAATGTGTTTCTAATGATAGTTTGGTATAATACGTCCGTATGAAACAGTTTTAATGCCTAATATTCTATGTAATAGGTCATCACGTTGATTTCTTTCTTTCACTTCTTTCAGGGCAATGCGTTGAAAAAGTCGCACCTTAGCTTAAAGTCCTACAAAGTTTCGGAAACAGCAATATTTGACCACCAAATAAGATCATGAAAACTGACAGGTTATAGAGCTCCCTAAATGGCTTAGCATCAGCATCCACATTTGATCTATTTTTACTTTCATCCTTAGAATAACCATCTCCGCAACTCGCCAATTTAGTATTTTGTGTGGTGAACAAATACCCCGTTGTTAACAATCTTAAATCGACGGATCGTTCCGAGGACAGTTCGTAAATTTCCGTAAGAAATCGAGGACGCATATAGTGATGACCAGTTTATGCGGGTATATACGTGTAACTAAAAGCTAAATACCGGTATCCTCCGGTACCGATAATCGCCGCTATCCTATTGCACTATATTGTATGGGGTAATCTAGCATACTATTTCACGGATGAATTGAAAGCTTAATTAAGTTGTTTTCATTAGGTTATAGTATATGTACAGTATGCATATATTGAGACAGAATTTAAGTGTAGATGTAATAATGCTTTAGACCTGCCGTCCAATAGACACCGATGCTATGCGGAAGGGATGATGGTTATAGTCTGCTCGTTTCGGGAACGCTTCGGGATCATTTATTAATAAAAATGGGCCGTGCTTTGTCATTTAGGTTGTTCGGCAAGTATTCGCGGATCGGTATACCAATTGTATTGTTGTGGTATACACGCAGTATACATGCTGAAGCCTATCCGAAATAACCGAATGTATTCCGATCGTGCGGAAACCGGGTTGCGGTTAGACCTGCCGTCCAATAGACCCCGATGCTATCGTGCTTGTTCGGGAAGTACGGTTTTCGCGGTTCGGTATATGGATGGTTGCTATATACGTACACATGTACACGCGGTATAATTGCCGAAGCATATCATTTTTTTAAAACTTTGATGCCGAAGAATTTCGGTTCTGAAGTGTCCCGAAGGGTTCCAGACGCGTTGCGGAATAATACGGCATGACAAACCATCCCGATCTGGTGAATTTCTGCTTCGAGAACCCTTCGGGGTCCTAGTGGACGGCAGGTGTTATAAATATATAAATACTTTGTCTATATTTTATTTCTGCCAATATTAGTAAAAAACTGTCGCAAAGAAGCGTGGGCTTTAACAGATGTTTAACTCATGAAAAAGTGTAAAATACAAGTAGCACACAATTAAATAGAAAACTATCACAATGTTTGTGAATAAGTAATACAGACCAACCAACAAAATCATAATAATAATGAAATCTACTCAATACAAGGCAATTTTCAGCGTGTTTAACCAGCGATACCGGCAGCTTCTCTAGTTCTGACAGATACCGCATAATACCGGTTTAGGACTCGCCCATATTGTGTAAGTCAACTTATTGTTGCACAGTTAACAATATATTGTAGAAACATCATAAATTCTCAATAAGTCATTCAATTTGTGTACAAAATATGACTGATTTTGAGCATTTATGGGAAAACCAAGAGTTACAAAGTAAGAAAATAGCAGCAACAACTACAACAAGACCAAAGATGGAAAAAAATGGACATCCTTTCATCACCATTCAAATCGCCATTAAAAACAACAGTTCGATCACCATTAACTAAAATTAGAAAGTTCTATCACCAATATGTTGCTCTCCTTTATATAAAGCCTTGGAATTCATGAATAAGTAATGTTGATAAGAGTACTAAGCAATACGAGAACCTTATATGCACTTGTCAGTATTAATTCCTTGTCGCTGAAATATGTGAATTTTAATTAATAGCCATCGATAAAATACAAACTAATCAGATGTTGCTTATACCTCAATTGGCATTCCTAGTTATGTGTGAAGTAGTGATATACTTGCGCAGAAAACTAATGTCATGAGAGTTTTAATTTGAACAACCGGTGGGGTCTTTATATACACGTGTAGCACACGGTATCACACCATTAAATGTATAACGTTTATTTACTATTTTTGCGTCACGATGCATAGAATTGAACAACTTAAAAAATATAGGTCCGTGTTTAAATTGTGTCACCCTTTGTAACTATTCATGAGTTCTAATTGGTTGAAAAGAAACAGGATCTTTAAATCCGGGATTCCGAGTGGTAAAAGTTTCTAAAAGAGAAAAAAACTTAATTCAAGGCGTCGGTTATAACAAACTACACCACACAGCTAGCAGCAGATTTCCACAACATCCCACCATTCAAGATGGTCAAATAACATAATCATAACTTCCCATATTTCCACTTTTAGCTGTCCAGTGGCAATGCAAAGACTATTTGGTTAAAATAAATGAATAAAACTATTTCAAGTATAATAAAATATTACCAAATATCTCACAGTGAACATTGATATATCTCAAACAATAAATTACGACTGGACTAGCTGTTCAATTTCACATATATGAATGTTCATGCTATTTGTCTAGTCGGCATCGTTATGAAATTCTTCGTGTAATACATAATTAGATACATTAATTATGTTCTGACTTGTTTGTGGGTGAATTTGTACAGATCGAGTCGGCCGCCATGTGTTACATTCAACTAAGTGAACTGATCGGTAAGCGTTCCATGCGATCGATAGAAGCGTAGAAAGCTGTCGACTAGTAGCATACTTAAAAATACTTAAATGAGCATTATGTGCCCGTTCCGCATATTCCGATGGATAGAAGCGTAGAAAACTACCGACCGCAATGGTGGATGCGCTCTGCTCCGGTTCAATCGTGCGTCCTACCCATAGCGTGGATCCTAACTTTCTGGCAAATTTACTGTTAAATTTTTCATCAAACCAAATTTCATGATATTCTGGTGGTAATTGTGTTGGAAAATGTTGGCGAAATATTCGCACATTTGAATCGCTTGAAACACGGATGAAATAAAGGAGATATTGTCATAATATGGTCAAAATCGTCATTATCGTGAGGTCTACCCCGCAAGTGTTTTGTTATTTACGGAACAATATCGAAGTGTTTGAGGAAAATATGGGACCAATCATGGAAAGTAGGGTACCAAAATATTCAGTGGAGAAGCCATTGCGTGCTGGCCGGGGTGTCCATAAACAACGAGTCTCGGTGTTATATATTTACCTCAAAATATGGGTTAGGTCGACGCTATTTGGCCGCCATTTTTCTGGTGGATCCTACCATTCAAACCACGTGATTCCCCACCGTGGTGAAGGCATCTGAAAAAGCTACGAGAACTGGCAAATAATCATGAAACAATGTCTTAAAAATGTTTGCAGAAAAAACTCTGAAAAATCTATTTTGGCGTCCCAAATGTATCTTATTTCTGTTACGCCTTCGTTTGAAGTAGAGCAACATTATCTAATACGCGAACTAGTGAAAAACATCGTTATTCGACTAAGCTGACTTATTATTCTTATTTTCAAAATATGGTGGTTCTGTCTCAAAAGAGATCACATACAGTACCCATTTTCAATGATAGATATGATATCGTCATTTGCGAATATCGTATTTTTCCGAAATGTAACAGAGTTCTTAAGTCTACCATTGACGGAAGTATTTGTTATAGTAACATTACTCTCCAGGTATTCACAATAACTGTCTTCAAAATTCGAATTAGGAAAGTAATTAATATAGTCTGAAAAGAACTCCTTGCTTGTGATATCAGATTCACTGTTTTGCTGTCGACACTGTTTCCAATTTTCCTTCGTCTTTAAGACCAACTGGGTCGGTACTTTGGACCACGGATCTGACTTCTTGCTGTCGTAAGAAGGCCGCGCATCCACTGGCGAAATGTCCGGTGCCACCCTATGCTTAACCAGGTTGCCGCCTGGCTGTTGCTGTTGTTGCTTTCGACAACAACTGCGAAAAGACTATCATATACAAAAAATTAACTTAATAAGTAACAATTATAAAATTGCATTATATCGAATCGCTTAATAACACGAAAGCATACGATTAGATAACAATACTTGAAATTTAAAACCCTAAAATTCTTCGAGATTATAGTACATGGTTATACAAGAAGCACGTGACTGAAAAACTGTCGTTTAGACACGTTCCATCACGATTAAATTGATTTTGAGTTTATGAATGCAATTCCATTTTACTCATAATATAGTCTAAATACTGAAATCTATGTTTGTCCAGCACGTGACTACAACTATCGTCTAGACCCGTTGTATATAATACTACAACTGAAACACGTGCAAATTGAACTTTTGTATTTATGAATGAAATTCCAATTTTACGCATCGCATATATATGTAGTTAAAATACTAGGATTTGTTATTGATAATTAAAATGACTTTACCAATATTAAACATGTGGCATCATCGTCAATTTTACATACATGCGCCCTTGTAGTTTGCAGCATATACAAAATATTGCATATAAGAACATAAGCCTCAACAAAATTGCATAAAGCTTAAATTGGCATACATAATTGTTATTACCGCTCGAATCACCTGTACTATCCTTGTAAGGATTTGCAGAAGTCTTCGGCCCGGCGAATACGCTTGCCATCCTCAGCGTCACTGTCAACTTCGCGATATTCATATTCCTGAGTAGTCAGCCAACCCGCGGACGAGGCGTCCGCTATTCTATTCAGTTTGTTTCGTTGTTTTAATTTTCCGCCGTCCATTCGGTTTCTCCCTTAAAAAGCTCGATTTAATTTATCGAATTTAGAATTCAAATACTGTACGACTATAGATTATAATTCACTTTCGTTATCCGACATTCTACTATTTTTTAAAGAAATGGCACTGTGATAACAACTGCCAACAAAACGTCGGGTGGCGAGAAACGCCCAGTATGTATTTGCCTTATATACCAATGACCATGCATGAGCAATTTTCTCGCTTTAGACTAAACTCGAATTTTCAGATATTCGTTGAACAAACTATACTATGACAAAAATTTTGAAACGAGAATAACTTTATTTATTGTCCTTTTAAAATCCACCCAACATACATTTGAATTGTGTGAAAATTTGGCTACTGTATTGTGCAGAGCAAAACGTTAACATTGCGATCACTTCAGTGCTAGGCAATGTCGCCGTTTGAGTCGTGGGTTCTAATCCAACCCAACCGGGTGAGGGTTAATATGCGATTTGGAAATAAAACAGCTTGGATAACTCAAATAAAGCAAAATATTTTTGCAAAATGTAAACAATATCTACCCGTTACAGGACTCGAACAAGTGGCCACTTATTCACAATTCAGTTGCTCTACCGATTGAGCTAATCGGACATTTGATAACTTTCACAATTTTATGCACTATTAACACCCTCATACAAAAATGTTTTCATTATTTTACTAACGTTATTTAGTACATATAAGTGTTGTTGTTGTAAATAAACTTGTAGGATTGGAAAGACCACGTATTGTTCAATTGATAAACAAAGTCTCAAAATTATCTAAAATAGCATTATAACCTAATGCACATCGGTCATTTTGATTTGGCCATCTTGGGTACTGGACGCCAGACCCAAACTACGTAAGATTTGTGACAAGGAATCACACTAAATAAAACAATAGCTTTGTCGGTGTTAAAACGCTCTCATTATTTAATCCGCACCAGTTGTATCAAATCGTGCGTGTTGCATTTATCCATGATCGGCATGCAGCAATTCAATATCGTCAATCAATCGTGGATCCCCGCAACTGACTGGTGCATTGATGTGTTATATTAGTTAAAAGACAAAACACAGTTTTACATCGGGCATGTAGATATACATGTAGTTTAAATCAATCTGGCAAAGCATTGTTAATGTTTACCCTTCTTCTGCTTCAAATGGTGAATAATAAACGCATCCAGGCCAAACGCTCGATGGTACTAGTGTGTCACAACAATCTTATAATTACGTGTACACATGACTTAATGGTCTCAGGTATAACCAAGAGACTTACTGAGCACTAGTCCAAAAATGCAGAACCATTTTTTTTCTTTTTGAACCATATAATCTGGTCCGTTTATTCAATAAAATAAACAATATTTACAAAAACATAGAACAAAGGTATGTCAATAAATTACAATACATTTATTAAAATATCAACATTGTCTAAGAATTTTTTTTCAACTCGAGGAAACTAATATAATTGGTTTTATGTGGTTGATCACATACGTAGTTGTGCTTCTTTAAGGTACTTGATGAATCTGTTAAGGAGAACATGCCTTTTGTTTAATTTATTGTAATAAGTTTCTAATATCAAAAAGTCGTGGAGAATAATTTTTAGTACATTCATATCTTTGTTTCTTCTATCGCTTATCATGTAGCATTTATATATACTGTAGCCAAGATGGCTTAGTATAATATTGATATCTTCATAACCCTTCATTTCAATTTTATATCCGAAGATCATATATTCCAGAGTATTTACATATTTACAGAATCCAAGTTTTCGGAAGATTTGGTTTATAGTATTCCATACTGGGTTGATGTATGAGCATCTAAACAGAAAGTGGTCGATTGTTTTAACGTTTTTACAGAAGTTACAAAGAGGAGAATCATATATTTTCCATTTAAAAAGGTTTTCGTTGCTTGCTATTATTTTATGTGTCAACTTCAGTTTGAATTCTTTAACCTTGTTGTCTTTAATGACATTATGTAGTACAGAATATATTGGATTCCAATTTACTTGTCTTTTAAAGGTATCTTCCCAATATTTGTGAATATATGGTTTTTCGCGTAGTCTTGAGGTTATTAAAATTCTTATTTGCTTATTGGTAAGTGTACTTATATCCTGCGTCATTGTCAATACTGTTTTGACAGAGGATTGTTTTGATTTTGTCGTATCTAATATGTCTTTCCAGGCAGATGGTATTGCTTTTATTAGTTTAGAGTATTCTGACATCCAGTTAGATTTAGTTCTAAGTTTGCTCAAAACAGTGTATTCATTGATTTTTCCATTGTTGATAATATCTTCGATAAATATTATACCTGAGTGTATCCAATGCAGGTAAATTAAACATTTTCCTTTGTGCTTTATAAATCTATTTCCCCATAAGACTTGTTTCCTTATATCGTAGAAATCATTTGGGGCTCTTTGTTGTTTTATATTACATAATTCTATATAGTTTTCGATAATTTCTCTGTAGAACTGTGGTATTCTATGTTTTATATCCGGTAACGATTTAAAGGAGTCAATATTCATTTTAAAAACCAGCATATCGTGACCAAATTGGTTGATAAAGAATTTAGGTATAATTTTCCAGTTTGCCGCTTCATCGCTGTTTAATGATTTTACCCATTTCATTTTTAATGTTTTAATGTATGCTATTAAATCGGGCATTTCAATACCTCCATCCGACTTTTCAGATACTAAGATTGATCTTTTGATTTTTTCTCTTTTGTTGCTCCAAAGGAATTGGTATAGCATTGAGTTGATGTTATTTATTACATAGTTAGGGGTTGGAATGGATTGTATTAAATATGCAAGTTTTGGAAGTATTATTGATTTAATTACAGTTAGTTTGCCAAAGAATGTCAGATATCTATTATTCCATGTATTAATTAAAGTCTTGCAGATTTCTATTTTAGAATTCCAGTTCATTTGCTCGCAATCTTCGGGGTTTGCGCCAAAGTATGTTCCAAGAGCTTTAACGGATTTGTTAAAGGTGATGCTATAAAGTTTTGGTTGATGATTTTGCTTCGATTTGCCAATTAGTAGTCCTTCTGTTTTGTTTTTGTTTAGTTTAAGTCCGGAGAATTTTCCAAAATGTTCAATAAGATCTATTGCTTTAGGTATCTCATGTTCATTTTTAAGGAAAAGTGTAGTGTCGTCTGCTAATTGTGTGATCTTTAATTCTTTCTGATTATTTGCATCAATGTTTATTTGTATTCCGTTTACGTTTGATTGTCGTATTTTTGTCGATAGTATTTCAGCAATTGTTAAAAATAATAGAGCAGAAAGTGGGCATCCTTGCCTGAGACCGCGTGTCAGGGTAAAGAAGTTAGACTTCCATCCGTTATTAATGACAGAAGAGCATATGTTGTTATACAGCGTTTTAACCCAGTTTATAAAGTCACTTTTGAAACCATATTTAGTAAGTACGTCGATCATAAAATTCCATTCGACCGTATCAAAAGCTTTTTTAAAATCGAGAAATAGGATAGTACCGTCTATGTTGAAGTGCTCAGTGTAGTCAATTATGTCTTGTATCTGTCTAATATTATTTCCGATAAAGCGATTTTTAATGAAACCTTGTTGGTCGGGGCTTATGATTTTTGGTAGTACTGTTTGTAGTCTTCCAGCTAAGACTTTTGCCATTATTTTGTAATCAATATTTAGAAGAGAGATTGGCCTCCAATTTTCCAAGTTCTTTGGATCTCCTTTTTTGTAAAGTAATGATATTACACATTGTTTTTGACTTCTTGATAGCTCGTGTTTCTGAAAAGATTGTTCGAATGATTGAACAACGATATTTGCTATTTTGTGCCAAAAACGTTTGTAGAATTCTACCGTGAGTCCATCAAGACCAGGGCTATTTTGCTTCATGTTATTAATAGCGTTCGTGCATTCGTCTAGTGTTAGCTTTCCCTCACATATATCTGCCTCGTCAGAGGTCAGTTTGTGATCTAAAATTACCCGGTTGAGATAAATATCATTATCTACATCGTTTGTGGAGGATGTATATAACTTTTTGTAGAAGTCAACTTCGGCGAATAGAATATCATTTATATTTGTTATGTTAACATTATCCACCGATGACGATGTTATATTTTTTCTGTTTTGTCTAGAATTTTCTAAGTTTAAAAAATATTTTGAGTTTTTTTCTCCTTCGTCTAAGACTTGTATACGAGATCTTATCATGGCCCCATTCATTTTTGAGTCGTAAATAGTTTTAATTTCATTTTCTAGTTCTGTTATTCTAGGGTTGTTATTTTGCTCTGAGTACAATTTACCAAGTTCTTCTTCAAGTTTACCTAGTTTTATTTGTCTTTGCTTTGATTTTTGTTTAGAGTATGTAATTGAAGCATCTTTAATTTCGTATTTACATATTTCCCATTTAATTACAGCATCTACTGGTAGAATGGAGCAACGGTCAATGGTTTTAGAAATTAAGAAACAGTATTCGTCGTCTTCTATGTGTGCATTGTTAAGCTTCCAATAACCTGGTCCACGTTTGCATGGAGTTTTAATTTTATCGAAATAGCAAGGTGGTCTGTGCTTTGAATAATCGCCGGTCTAATATCTGTTGAAAGGACTAGGGGTGTGATATTTTGATCGATGAACCAATAATCGATGCGGCTTTTTTCAATACTATTTTTTCTTCGCCATGTATACTGCATTGGTTTAGTGCCATTTAATTGTTTCCAAATGTCTATAAGGTTATTGTTTTTTATGATTTTTTCAAGGTTTTTACAGACGGTATTATTCTTACGCTTTTGGGAATCTGTCTGTTTTGTTATTCTATCACTATTGCTCAGTGTTTCGTTAAAGTCTCCTCCGATTATTTTTATGCCATTAGAGTTGTCAATTAGAGTATGTAATATGTCTCCAAAGAAAACATTTCTTGATTTTTTATCATTGTGTGCATATATGTTTAATAAGGAATATTTGTTATTATTAGTATCTATGTTAACAAGTATATATCGTCCATTCGGATCAGTAATAAAGTTACATGTTTCGTGGTTTAATGTTTTTTTTATAAAAGTCGAACACCCTTTACTATTATTTTCTCCAAAGGAGTGGTACATTTTCCAATCATTAAATTCGGTGATCAGAGATTGGGTAAGGTTATCTGTAAAATGAGTCTCTTGTAGAAATACAATGTCTACTTTTTGTTGTACTAACCACTGTTGGAGTCTGCCACGTTTCGTTTTGTCCCTAAGGCCTTGTACATTAAGAGATATAATATGTAGCTTGTCGCTAAGGTTTGTCATTATTTATGTGGAAAAAATTAAAGATTTGTTAAGCCATTTCATTATTATATGCGGAAAAGATTATCATTAAATACACTCAACCGCTTTAAAAACGCACCACTATTGAAAATTATCAAATTTTGTCAAGATACATGTTTTGCTAAAATTGATAGATTACAGGGTTTGTTCAGTTCATAAGCTTGACCTAATTAAAAAAAACGATTTATTTTTCATTCGGAATACACCGCCCAGAGAACCTTTTTGATTTTGCATGTTTTGCGCGTGCAGCTCGATCGCGTCGACCTGTGTGATCAATATTACTTTTAAACTGTACGCTGTTGGTGTGCACATTGAAAAAACAACATAAACAATATTGGCTAAAGGTATTTTTATGCTGCCAATATCTCGAATATTTGTTTTTGTTGATTGTGCCTTCGCTTCCAACTGTAAAGAGCCTCGGTGCCTTAGCATGGCGGTTCAGCTGCCACCATACAATGTATGTGGGCTTAGAACATAGATTCCTAGTGAATGGGACAGTCAAAGTCCGACCTGGATGAAACCAGCTAAAGGTATTGAGCCCGAGCTATGAGAAAACATGACACAGGTTGTGTCACTGTAATTGGTTCCGCATGGCTGCACACAGTGTCAAAATAATTTCGGACGTCAATCAACAAGCCAAAAGTACATTTTTGCATTTTCATAATTATTTCTTTCATAATTGTCAATAAAAAGGAAAATTATTTTAGTACATTTTTTATGAGTTTTCTCCCGTTTAGAGCCTAAAAACCCATTTTTTTGTCTTCAAGCTCCTTCATAGTGTTGAATTGAGGTGCCATAGAAGCACCACGGGATATGTCCTGAAAGTCTGATGCTCATAACCAAGACTTAAAGTTTAAATAAGGCTTGAATCAATCTTAGGTTCACATAATGCGCATATCTGAACCGCACTCGGTCGTATGGTATTAGTCAGACAGCCATAGCCACATAAAATTTATAATTCAAGCCAAACTTTGCTTGAATGGTGGAAAACATCACGTCGAACATTATTCTATCCTATTACGTAATTTATGTTATGCTTTAGGAGGAGATACCACGTGCATGAATCAATGTATCGGGCTCTTATACTTGCTTTTGAAATTGTGACTTTCACTTTCATGGGTCTTAGTGTTATCTATATCATAATTCAATTCAAACCCGTAATAATTGCATGAAAATCACACACATCGTTGAATATAGCCTGAAGATTATTAATCCGAAAATAAATAACCATAAATTGACGTTTTCATCACTAAAACCGATATTTCATATGTGGTGCGTTTTTAAAGCGGTTGAGTGTACATTTCATTCGTAACATTTGGCTTATATCCTACAAGAACTGTACGCAACAAGGGGCGCAATCCATACTGAATAAGCAGTGTACATACATATGAGTAATATCGCAATATAGCACCGTGCAAACTTGGTGAAAAAATCGTATAGAAATCATCGTTGTACACACATACTCGAAACATACACGTCGATGTTTGAACGTATACATGGATGTGTATAAAGTTACACCTATTAAATTTGTATAATATATAAGTTTCATTGAGTTAATGTAGAACAATTAAGGAATATAACAGAAATATACTAAGTACATGCGTCGCTTCCACTTAGCCAATGTGTTGTAAAACAATTTACGTAAAGTCGGACATTTGTAAACTGCCGTCTGAGATATGAATATTCATAGATAATCTCGGAATATCTAAATCCTTACAAGCTAATTGCTGACACAATTACGACTTGTTATGGATATCAGTGAATGTTAACAGTCAATGAAAATTGTGTGAAGCCTTAACTGTATGAACAGGAACAATGTAATTATAATCGGGTTTAGATAGTTCCTGGTATGAACATGGTTTCGCAAAAGTCGCTGTTTCTATAGCACATTTGACGCGAATGTTCTATGAAACTCATAGGAACTGATATACTTTCGGGGTATTGTAATCAGTTCTTAATGTGCTGCTATCTACGACTTTTCACAACTTAGTCTGTCTCATGTTTCCCGTCTTGCACTCATTTTTTAAAATGTTGATTACATTTACACATATTTCTACAAACGGATCTTCTTAATTGCATTTTGATGTTTATCATGAGAAAAATTGTGTATATATGCATCTGATTGCACATTGATTTCGGATAGCCCAAATGAAAGAAGCCGCGTGGATTAAGACCCGGGCTGTGGGCAGGCCATTCCATACCGCAGTGGTATTTCCCCGAAATTATTCTGACACCAAATGTTTCGTGTAATTCATCTAACACCGTCCATTGCAATGTATGACTCTAGCTGCGCTTGCAGGAACCATACACCAGTCAAATAAAAAGATTTGCTGCGGAGTTCAGAAATGAACTTGCTTAACAAACCAAGTAACAGAATGGGTTTACTTCGTTCTATTCGGTTGTCTGAATCGCTAGTGAATAGCCTATTTTAAAAGCCAACGAACATGCCCATGCTCGTGAGACACATCATATACAGATGTATATAATACCAGTTTAGACATTTATGAAATGCAATCAACACTTTCAAAAAATGAGTGCAAGACGGGAAAAACCAGAAGCACAAAAATTGTGGAAACGTCGTACATAACGTCAAAATGACTTCATAGACAGAAGACGGTAATTTTAGAAAATTTACATTTTTAAAAAAAATATCCAAGTTACCATTTTGAAACTGATGCCAGAAAAAATATACCTCTTTAAACTAACCATGTGGAAAACTTCTTGGCGATAGCAGACCGTTAAGATTTGATTGAAATAAATATTATATTTTCTTTTTGGACACCCTGTATGGGCATATCTTTACGTATTGGTAAAAAGATCGAAACTCTTTTCATCGAGAGAAGACTTTTAGTTTATGAAGTTTATGGTACAATATCCATTTCAGTATGATCCTCATATGGTAATGCCCAATAATACTTCAAATGCGCTTTATGACAGTTAAACAAATACAATATTAACATGTGACATTAAATATGAAATGTGTTTAGGACTGTTAAATGCATGGATAATTGAACGGGAGAGATATTGTCCATACAACACACATAAAGCTACTACATACTGTGAATAATAGTCCCGACAAATTTGAGGGAAATATGCTATGGACATGTCCAATTCATTATGCAACGGAGTTTAATCACGCCTTGTCAAAATGTTGCATCCATTATAGTATCATTTTTATTGACTTAAGGACAACTCGATGTGCACATAAACTGTAGTGGTGTTTGTGTTTTTCTTAATATTATGAAAGATGTGTGTCGATTGATACGTTTTTATGTACATGTATAAGATGAACCATGCAAGCGTATGTACCTTTGGATACAGGAGTCCTGACGATTGTTCATGTACCAATTAAAACTAACACAAAGTACCTGTGTCCATATTGTATCGACTTTATTGAGTTTTGGAAATACTCTGATATGCTGGGTGTCAATCATTTACCGAATTTAGTACATTTTTGTATGTTGCTGCTCGGGTTCAATCGCATGCCGAAGACGTTCTATTGTATTGATTTAGTGATTTACTTTACGGCGTTTTACCACAATGACAATGGAACATAAATAAATCACAGGAGTATATCGACGGTGCCAAACCAAAACCCCGTAACTCAATTTTGGCGCGAAAACATTTTTTTGCAGCATCCGCATCTGCTAGACTTCCCGCGCATTTCTGTCTTATCGCCATTTAAATAGCCAATCGCGTTACTTAGATGGCGACAAGACATAAATGCGCGGGACGTCTAGATAGCAGATGTGGATGCGGAGACACGACACACGAAGTGACAGGCGATAATAGCGCGACACACGAAACTAGGCGCGACATTATATCGAGCAAATATCGCTCGATTGTCGCAGTCGCTCTTAAACGATTTCTAAACCTTTGTTTGTTTTTATTCGTTATTTATTATCTATTTAGTGTGATATCACACGAAGTGTATAGTAAATTAATAAAATTGTCAATAATTAAGTGTTTTCATAATGATAATGGACTTGTTATTGGGCTTCGACCTCAGGCTAATATGTAAGTCTTCAGCCCAATAACAAGGCCATTATGAAAACACTTTTAAAATTATTAACATTATATTAATTGTTTTGTGTTGCTTACTTTTATATTTATTCAAATTGGTGATTCTGTCAGTTGTCCTCCTTTTCAGTGCTATACCCCTCAGACAGTTTTAAAAACGAACATTGGTGTTGAGGGGAAGAGATGTTTCTGTCGTTATATTTGAACAACAGTAAACTAAATTTTATGAAACATCTGGTATAGGATAACATACGAGTAGATCAGGCACCAAACAGATAATATTGCATGTTTACTTCCTAGTCCTGATGCTGCTGGTGATGTTCAATAATAAATAACGAAGCTGAATTACGTCGGAACTAGCACGTGCATGCTTCGTCACCATTTATAAGCGTTACTGATTATAATGTAAAATAAGTAATGAATTTAATTCACATTTTGATTGCATCAACGCATAAGAAATCCGTTGATTGGAAGTTTGCTTTAATGATGATTACTATTATTGTCAGGTTAGATAATTATGTATTGCTTTGGAATAGTCCCTTGTTGGATAATTCACATTAACTGCATGTTGCACTTGTTGGTAACAATGGTTTGGCAAAAACAAACAACGTAATGAGCTTTTTTATTTTAGTTTCCCATCTCGAATAAAACATGTTCGCTGTTCCTTGTGATTGCCTAGCCATCAATGCGTGTTGAACGTTTCATTAATCATGATGAATCTAGTGAACATATCGGTTTGGATCTGAAAGCAAGTTTAAACTGAAAACACTTCCTGATTCAATCAGCCTTGAAAATACATGCTGTCGTTTGGTTTCATACATAATTCATACTGGCAGGTGTAAATGATACATTATTCATGGTGGGCAATGGTTTAAAATAGCTTAATAAATTTATTTATTTAGGAATGCTTATTTTTATAAAACACCAGAAGTGTCTTGTAGTTCTTAAAATGACTATTTATCACCTTGACCTCTGACACCAATGAACGCTGCACATATGCCCATACACTTGCAAGTGAAAGATCCTATTTTTTTCTCATTTTAAGCTGGCGATGTCGCCAGACCTATTACAATGCCAAAAATGACGTTTTTACTCCCGAAACTGACAACACAGAATCTATACACTCAGTGAAAATAGTTTCTCCTCGTTAATCACTTTTGCAAGATAAGAACAATAAACTTTCCTTGTTTCATTTAATCTGTTCGATTGTAATATATTAGTTTCTTCTTGTACTGGAAGGAAATTGTATGAAATTAAAAGAAAAGGTGTTTAAAAGCGTTGATAATTATTACTACGCGTTACGAACGCGATATAGCGCGTGCATCAATGATTTTATTATGTTAAATTATTCAGTTTAATATTCTCTAACGAGATCGTGGCCGAGTGGTTAAGCAACTCGCTTAGTAATTTTCTGATGCTAAGGTCCAGCGATCGAATCACGGCGGCTCTAAATCTTTTTTATTTATTTTAAAATTTTATTTTTCGTCCAGCACTTACCTCTCTTTCGACTTAGAAAACCTCTTGATGTTATATTATTTGAAAAACTATTGTCCCTTTGCAGTTCGCCAGCCGGTCAGTACTTCAGTACTTTGATTGACTACATGTATTTAGCAATAAATGAAATAATCATGTTGCGTTATTAGCAGGATGGTATATTTTTGCCAACTATAATATGCTCAAATCAAGCAATTGGAAATTTAGATCATATAATGGCTTGATCAACATATCATGTTATCACACACTGCTTTTGTGTTTGCTGTGGAATATTCAAATTGTTCTCATTTTATTCACATCATTCTTCATGAAACGTTTACATACCGTGCGATTTGATGTTCTAGTCTTGTAGCAGAGCTATATTAGATTGGATATTAAGATCGTGTTCCATATTGAACATCCAGTGTATGTTTAGATAGAATATTGTGAACAAAATTGACGATTCAGCAACAATAAAGTAGAAAACATTTGATTAAATTCTTCTATTATGCTTGCTTGTAATGTTCATCGATTGTATTTACGTGGTTAAGGATTCTTTGTTGATTCCGGAATAAAATATTTGCCGAATTTCTGTTTCATTTTAATTTACAACAAAATTCAAAAGCTAGCTAAGTCTGAATTTGGTTTTCTAAGACATCTTTACAATACTTTCTTTGTGTCTTAAAGGGCTGAACAGCACTTGTTGCTTTGGATGTTTTAAGTACTACCCATTGTCTGTCTGTTGTCCAACAAACTGTGAAGGTTAAACGTGGTGTTACACTCTCGATAGAACGTCAAATTATTTATCGGTTAGGTAGAATAGACATATATGGCTACATTGTGATCGTCTTAAGCTTTATCAAGCATGTTAACTTTACGTATACACCTTTACATGTAAATTAGGAATACATTATCGAGATTAAAACAAAACAATATATTTCTTTTTTTGTAAAATTTACATATTTATTACAAATGTATAATCATTTTGTCTATCTATGATAACAGCTATCCGTGTGCACGACTGCCTTAATTACTTCATTTCACCCGTTGAACACAAACTACATTTTGTTATTTACAGCTTTTTGTGTAGTATTATGTGTCCCCGTTAGAAAAACATGCCTTCAATTATTGTAGTTTATATTTCTAACTGCCCACAATCTTTTCAGCATCGGTTGTGATTCCGTACTTGCCTGAAATTTGCATAACACCGCCATATTCAGTGCTGATGTACTTTCGCGGAATAATTTCATACGCAGACTATCTATAAAACAAAAATAACACATCGATCAGTGTGTAGAAACACGTGATCAAAAGAATGCCGTTTTACACTCAAAACTATTTTGCAATTTCGTCTGTATATCGACAGTGAAAATTGCATTTGGTCGAACTTCCATTAAAAACAGCTAAAGATAGAGCGAACTCGGTACTTGCCGGGTATTCTTACATATACGGAATTTACTTTAAGCTATATGATATAACCATATTAAATGCACGAAATCGCAATAGTTTTGAGTGTAAAACGGCATTCATTTGATCACGTGATTCTACACTCTGCTGCCGATCCCTTGAACTTAGCGAACGAATACAGTTATGTAGACATGTAGAAGTTAATCATTAAATGAGATGGCTTAGCCAGTTAACGGAAAAGGTTTGTTATGTTCCCGGTTGGGTATCTAGGTTAGTATATTCAGAAACAATTTCAAGCGCCTTTTCATTCAAAGAAGTTTCCAGTTTCGTGTCGTTTGTTTTAGAGTTAGTGTATGTAATGTTAGATTCCTCGTAAGATTCCAGGTGATTTTCATACTTTATGGAAACGTTCAAATAGGACTGCTGATAGGTAATTATTCTTCCGATTTCATTGTTTATAATTTTGGCACTCAGTACAAACGTTCTCAAAAAGTTTATTGATCGGAACTAATCATCACATATTGTCTCATGTTGTTTTGCACCAAATATGTAATATTTCATGTTGTCATTTTGCTGACGGATTGATGGGAGCATCGGAGCACGCAGCACTGTAAACATTATTACTTCACACTTCTAAATGGAACAAAAACGGGAAAGTATTTTTGTGGTTTAATTTGGATGGCTTAGAAAGGATATAAAAGTGCTTCAGTTTATGTACACAAAATATTTACACAAAAGTCAATGCAATATTTATGTATAACATGTTGATAAGGTATGATTAAATTGCGTTTCGCAATACATTGAAAACGTCAAAAGGTGCATATTTCAAATTTATCTGGATTTCGTTTTACAATCTGTAGCGTTATGCGTGCTTTATGGGCTATGTATCTTACGTTAAAGTGCCCATACATTAGACAGTTGAAACCATATCTCATGTTTGATGTCATATTTGTATAATGTATTTGTTTTGTAGTAATAGAAGATTCCAAAACGCGCATTTGTGTAAAGTATCATTGTGTATCGCCATATGAGGATCATATAGAAATGAATATAAATTTCTCTGTAAATATTAGTACAGTGCCATTACACGAGGAACTTTCATACGTCCTAACCACAATCCGGAGATAATACCCGTCTCGGGTTCGCTGAATATTATCAAAGAAGCATAGTAATACACCAAATGACAGCTTGGTCCACGCATACATAGTGCTACAGTAACTACATATTTACCATTAAGTCAGTAAACCCTATTTGTCACATACACTACCCAAAAGAGATAACCCGCCACTTATAGTTGTGTAAACAATCGATATATTAGTGTGAAATTTCACATACCAATACATGTTTAGTAGATGCAGCTGATCATTAATTTGTTTTGGCAATATTGTGGGGAGCGGTGGCCTAGAGGTAGGACGCGCGCTTCGGGATCGAGATGTCCCGGGTTCGATCCCCCTCTGCACCACTGGTTAATTTCTCTGAGCAAGACCCACATGCTCCACTCAACCATGGTGTAAAATGGTACCTGCGAGAGCAGTGTCTATTCCTGGGCGCCGCAGATCGATGTTGGCTGCCACACCCACAGGAGAGAAATAATATCCACAGGGAAACACGAGTGTAGGTTTCCATATGTAGCCCAACGACCAGGGGAAGTTTAAATGTCAAAGAGTGCTTGAGCGGCCTAACAGCTGAAAAGAGTATAGAGTATAAGTCGCACCCATCAAATTTTTAAAATCTTTTTAATTTAACATACTTAAGTATTAGAAAGTCGACTTCAGCCATAAGTTTCAAAATCTTAAAGAAATTGTTTGCCAAAACATTAGCAAGGTAATACTACATGTTGTTCAATTGTCATATTCTATTTGCCTGTGCATGTATGTGGGTAGTTTGAGGCGTAAATGTCATTCTGACATCTCTTGTTTACTAGTACTTAAACTAGATAGGCAAGTTAAGCATGACGAATAGATTACACCTTCAACTTTGTACGGTCAACATAACTGTGCACTGCAGCTGGCAGTAAAAGAGCGTGGATCCGTTTACATATACTTCAGTTTAGTCACTAAACTTCTTCCCAAGCATACAAAGTTTAGCCCCAGGCCTTCAGCGCTTACAGCGCTTTGATTTGATAATGGATTTATTGGCATGAAAATTCACATACAGACGTATAAAGATGTATCAAAGCTAATTATGTGTTAATTTTTGCCCAATTTGCGGCTGAATTCACCGTGTTAGACCTGTTACGTTATATAGCATGTTAACATGTGTAAGAAATGCGCAACGAAGAACATGTGTTTATGAACGTTTTTGATAAAAATCATGAATTTCCTACGCGAAAAACACCTTACATGCTGAGTTTGGCACACAAAGAACGCCACAGACCTGTCAGAAGGTTATGAGCTCGAGTAGGGTTGCGGCCCTTATTTTTTTAATTTCACAAACTTATTTTTTTATATTTTTGTTTGTATTTGTAGTTTTGGTGGTTATCTTCGTTTTTTACAAACAAAAACTTCGGATTGTGATACAAGAGTGATTTTGCAAAATCAACCTTTTTGACAATGCCGTTTTTCTTATTTTGTTCGAAGTTTGTTACTCTATAACCGAGTTCGTCTGGAGTCAATCACGGCATCTAACGTTTTTTACATCTAGGGCAGGGTTCAGTTAGGACATCGTGTTTTCCATGCGGTGATTTCTGCATGATTTCACAAACAGTTTGGGTATTTTTATGAATTGGTAAAAAATACCTCATTACATAACACGCCAGTGACAGGGTACATAACCGTTTGTCGTCAAAAATAAATTTATAATTAACTGCATCTTGTATTCAAGTATTGGTATGTAAAATGTTATGAGGGTAAATACTTTAATAAAAATTATGACGAAAAATGTAAGGTGGCGGCTTAGAACTTTTTGGGTAGTGTAGTATGTCAATATATATTAAATGATATTTATAACAGCCAAGATACCCGACGATTGTCTGATGGATAAGTACCAAATTAGATAAAGTGTATCGAGAAAAAGTCTGCACAAGTCAATAATTTGATTTTAAATGAACACCGTTGCACACAAAGCAAGTACCCATTACTTACGTGTATCATTCCAACTGTGTTGCGAAATAGTCTGATTTAGTTCTGATTAAAATGTTCTAAAAGTATTGATATTGTGACGTTTGAGCAATTTATATCCATTTACAATAGAACTAACCGGTGCTAATTCTTTACCATCTTGTGTGGTATTCCGAAATTTAATGTTTGCAGAATATATAAACTATCCTTCACCCCATAGAATATCAAACATCAATTATTCATATGAGCCTATCTATACAGTAAGTATTGGTAAAAAGATTGAAACTATTTTCATCGAGAGAATGAGACCAGAAGTCTGATGGTAAAATAATTGGATTATCAGTGTCATTTATGCGGCTCCACCAAAGGGTAATGTCAATAATTGGACCCTGTCACAATTGTTGTTGAAATGATACACTTCGTGATAAATCTTGCACCCACCAGATATCACTGAATATGTTCTACCTCGTCCTGTCGGAGATTTAAAATTACGTCAATACTAACTAACGACAGAAATATTACAACACTTCATACTAACTAACGACAGAAATATTACAACACTTCATACTAACTAACGACAGAAATATCACAACACTTCATCCTAAGCTACATTGATGACAATGTATATAATGAATGTGATTTGCATCTTAAATGTATTAATACATCAATTAATCCCTTGATTAGGAATTTGCATTAATGATGATTACTATTATTGTCAGGATAGATGAATCGCTACATCATTATATAATTATGTAATGATTTCAAATAGTGCCTAGTTGGAAAATGCACATTAACTTCGTGTTGCCGCCTCTTTACCTATTGCACTTGTTGAAAACAATGCTTTGACAAAAACAACAATGAGCTTTGTTTTTGTTTCCCATCTCATATACACGTACATTGTTCTTTGTCACAGTATAGTCATCCATGTTTGTTTCATATTTCATTAATGATAACTAAGTTTGTGAAAACAACATATTGGCTCTGAAAGGGAGTTAAAAGTGATTCAAATCAGTCGTGAATATACATTGTCTTTTGTGTTCATACAAGATACTGGTACGTTCATATGATGCAATCGGTGACTTACATTTATCAATGTATACATCATATATGGTGGGCAATGGTTTAAAGTAGTTTCTGTCGATTGTGCCTTAATATGTTAAGAACTATTTAAAAGTGTTCAAATATAAATAATACAAAGTGTCAATTATTTAAGAGAAACATAGTTCGTACATTTAGCTCTTAAAATGAAGACCTTTACCCTTGGAACTCAAGAAAGCCGCATATGATCCATATTATTACAAGAAAGATCAAAATGCACAAATGTAGTTTATGTTTAACATGTTTAGCAATTTTCATGGTGTTCACTCGCAAGATCGTATACTTTTGAAAACTATCATATGCTCAGATCAAGCAATCGGAAATGAAGATCTTATAATGACTTGACTGTGTGATATAACTATGTTGCGACGAAGGTTACCATATATGATATAACATGGTAAAAAGAAATTATATTATGTTATCAGGCAGTAATGTATTATTTTTTGTGATTGCAGCGGAATATTTTAATTGTTCACATTTTATTCCCATCATTCTTTATGAAGCGTATGCATACCGTGTGATTCCATGCTGACCTATATAAAATTAGATATTACCAACGAATTTCCATATTGAACATCCAGTGTATGTTTAGATGGGATATTGTAGACAAAATTGACGATTCAGTAACAATAACGTTGAAACCATTTTATTAAATTCTTCTATTATGTTCGCTTGCAATGTTCATCGATTTAGTGTGTATCGTTAAGGATTCTTTTGTTGGTTCGGAATAAAATATTTGCAGATTTTTATAATTACCACCAAATTCAAAAGCTAGCCTAGTCGAATTTTGCTTTTCGATACATTTTTAACTATTTTGGGCCCTAAACACATAATTACCACCACGGTGAACAGCAACTCTTGCTTTGGATGTTGTAAGTACATATGTACTGAACATTCCCGTCTTATTGGCGAAGTAACTGCATTTGACAATGCATTAATTAACACGAAGTTTGGTATTGAAAATTAACTATAATAATTACATTCACTTACAACGCCTAACAAAGCATGTAAACAGTACTATTTGTGGAACTTCCGATCGTTATGGGTAACACAATCCGATCCGTAGGTTCAGAAGATGACATTAGAGATACACATATAACTAACAACCTAACTTGTAATTATTTATCTCAAAACAATTATCATACTATTTTCACTGATTGGTCCGAAACTATGAACAAACACATGACACTAAACATTGTCATTTTGACCAAATACCGTAATATATCATCATTACTTTTGCTTCATTTGTTGTTTGACATTAATTGTTGTAATCAAATGTTTTAACTGAATGTATAAACTGTCGTTTCTAGGTCATTATCAATCCATTGATGTCACATTATTTTGTTTTGTTCAATTACATTCGATCCTCTGAACTCCGCAGTGTTATTCATTAGCGTCTTCGTCTGTAGGAAGGCAGCCAGCGTCGTTGCATATTCTACTTCTGACACTCTTGTTAGTGTATTCAGAAATAATAACAATCGTCGTTTCCCTCACAAACTTGAAAGTTGCCAGTTACTTTTCGTTTGTTTCAGAGCTAGTAAAATGCAATGTGAGATTACACGTTATTTTCATATTTATTATTACGTTCAAATCTGACAGCTGATAGGCAATAAATTTTCGGTTTCATTATAAATTATTTGAGCATTCAGTACAAATGTCTCATAAAGTTTATTGATCAGATCAAATCATCACATGAGGTCTCATTTGGTTTTGCACGAAATATGTACTATTTCATGTTGGCATTTTGCTGATAGATTTGTCATAAGAGTTAACTTTTATGTAGTCATAAAGGATGCCATGAGGTTTACTTGACTAAAGTGTTATTGTGTACATGTATCACCATACGAGGACCATACTAAAACGGATAGTACGAACAATGTATACAATATATTCTCACATAATTCGTTACTTATTTATGAGTATTGGTTTGGTAATATTCTACAGGCACATTGCACACACTATGATATTTGTTTCCCAACAGGAATTCGAATCAGAAATATTAGTAGATAACACGCGGCTTTATGGATAACATAAAAAGAGTATGTACTATGAATAAGTATTACACGATATAATCAAATACATGTAGACATGTTCGAGGCAAGAAGGTACAACTGCTATATTGTAATCGTCTGTTTTCATCAATGTCAGCTTTTTGTCATGTGTGATGCGATTCAGTAGTCGCCATAGTTGCCTTGGACTCCGTTATGGGCCGATTTGTCTGATGCATAGTACACTGTACATGTATCTACGCCCTTCGCTTGTCACTGAAGCTGTAGAGGAATTTGGCTAGTGAAGGTAATCTGGTTTCAATCAAGCCATCAATGCCTGACAGAGTATGACCAGATGAATAGTTTGTGTTGCCCAAATGATGACTTCCACCACGGCGTCCACCTCTATAATTTATACAGCGCTTGCCAGTTGGTTTACAGACATTCACAGACAAGTCAGATTTGTGCTGGATGAATACCACAGCGCACCCTTCATGAACTCGTGTCGCACCTGTGGCTGAGCAGTACTGATTTTAATGTGTGACAGGCCATATTTCCATGGTTCAAAGGTTTCTGGCAAATCCAGAGGAACGAGTTGAGGTCCAATATTTGCAACTTGTTTTAATGCCAGCTTCTTTGTTTCATGAACAAATCTCCCTGTTTTCAACCCATTCATGCTTGGAGCTTCTAGCTTTTTTGTCGTGGTATGGTCTGATGTTAGAACTGGTACTTACTATCTTGCATTGGTTCCTTTCCATCTCTTCTGTTTCTCAGTGGTGGAATTGCTGTGACTTCTTTTGTGGCGTTAATGGGAGTTGTCTGCATTGCATTCCTCCAGTAAAGATTCTTACCGCCTGTTTCCAGACCCTGTCTAGCGCTTGTTGATGTTTTGTTAGAAATTTGATTTTGTTTGATAAAATTGTTTTGAATGTGTTGATATTCTGTTGCTTCAGCAATTTATATCCATTTTCAATAGAAATATTCTTATCTCCCTTTGTAGTCATGGCTGCTTTTCTACGAGCTCCGCGATATTAAAGAAATACATCAAGTTATAGGACTCTGTGAATAGTGTAATTTTGTGAACAGGATTATGAATGGATATTTTTACCAATACTTATTATAAAAAGGTATAAACCCTTCTAAACAACATGAACTAGAAGTTATTTTAGTACCCATGCATAATACAGGGCGTCGCCATTTTGGATCTATATAAACAATTTTCGATACATGAATGAATTTAACTAAGTGTAATAAACGCACGAGAAAACGATCGTATCGAAGTCCGGCTAAATCATTTTAGAGGTATACTACACGAAAAAAGTATGGCTTCCATTATTGAAAACAAACATGAGAAGACAGATGATGGGAATTTTGAGGAAAATGTTAACACAATGGAAGTCGAAGATGAGAAAAAGAGAAAGCGAGGAGAATTTAGCAGTATCAGTAGCCAAAGCGATCTAGAAACAGAGCGCAAAACATACAATAAGAGCAGTAATAAGAAGAAAATCAAGGCTAAAAAACAAATAAAAAAGAAATTCAGACAGGAAGATAAGATTGCTGAGGAAGACGAAGATACATGTGAAGACAACGAAAGTGAGAGTGAGACTGAATTGCCGATTAACAACACGATATTGGCTGAAATACGAGGAATAAATAAGAAACTAGAAAACGTAGTTACTAAAGACGACGAAAGCATCAAGCAAATGATAACGGATATAATAACACAAACCAAAGACGCAATACTAAAATCGGTCGACAAAAGATTTGAAGTGCTTGAATGTCAAATCTTCGAAAAGCAGTTAGAAAATGATAAACTAAGAGAAGAAGTAGAGAAATTAAGTGGAAAACTGGACAAATCAGATGACGAGAATAGAAAGTTAAAACGCGAAATGGAACAGCAACAGGAATTCACCATAGCGCAACATAACGACCTTGAACAATATGGTAGAAGAAATAGTGTGAGAATCGATGGTCTAGTTGACAAGGAGAAAGAATCCGCGAAAGAAACATGTCAACAGGTGATTAACACAATAAATAAAAAGGTTCCTGGAATAGAATTATCGGTTAAAGATTTAGATATAGCGCACAGGTTGGGGAATTACAAGGCGGATAGAAGAAGAACTGTTATAGTAAAGTTTACTTCGAGAATGAAGAAACAGGAACTTTGGGTAAACAGAAAACAGTTTGGTGCTGATTACATCTATATCAATGAAGACCTGACCAAACTAAACAGAGAAATACTCCAAAGCGTTCGATTGAAACAAACAGACATAGTTAAAGGGGCGTGGTCAAGAGAAGGCTCCATATATTATAAAGACGTAAATGACCAAATTCATCAGGTGAAACCCAATTATTATAAATACTGGATCGAACTCCCATGGCCACAAAGGAAAAACAACCGAAAACCATAGTGAGTGTTGCTTGAGTATCATGGATACAAAACTTTTTTAATACAGTATAGAACTTGTGACCAATCGACCAAAAATACTTGTGAAAACATTATACCGAAATGCCTTCACATACCACGTTTTCGATAACACCTGTATATTTAAACTGTAGCATTGTATGTGCTTTATATCGACATATTACTGTCTATCAGCATAGGTTATTTACTCTAAAAAAATCGCCATAAAATATGGAATGTATTTTAGATACATACACATATGTGACACCTACGTTTATAAACACATAATTGTTATTATATGTTATGATATTGATAGTAGCACAGTAATTTGCATAAATTTATATGTATATAAATAGTAGCATTGTTACACTGTGCAATGGTGTAAAATTTAAACAGTTGGTAAATAATGTAACACTTGCGTATATTGCTATAGATACTGTCAACTCCTGACATTAAAAGGTGTAGCGAACTGACTATAGTGCAGTCATGTGCCCTTTTGACGGGTCGACAGAGCTTCACATTTTCACGAGAAATGAAACTACTATGATTAAACTTATACGACACTGTATTATTGCACTATGAATATACAGAGATTAATTATAATTTGTGTAAAGTATCTTACATTATATCTCAAAAGCATTCTGAATAACCTATGCAATTATTGATATGCTTATGTTCTTACGAACATGTTCAGTATATAATCAAAAACAATAATATTTTACAATGTGTATAATTATTTTTATAAGTTACATAAATGTGTAATTATACTGCTCCGTTGTGAATTGCCAATACTATGTTATGTACATTGATGTAGCATTTATGAAGTATAGTATGCTATGGATATTATGTATATGGGTGTGTTATCTAATGCACAAATGCATGTATGGACGTAATGAATTTTGATATGATGTAATGTTCGTAAATGTTTTATAATGAGAGACATGGTTTGATGACATTACTGCGAGTTGGTTTTACAGTATGTTTATGACTACCGACCACTATGTATAGGTCTGTTGATTAGAGTACTTATTCCATAAGACAATTGACAGCGTTATTTTGTTGTTAAACGCACTTTCGACTTTAACTTCTGTTGTTTCTATTTGTGACTATCTAAATGGACACTTTATGTGATTAAACTTATACGATACTGTATTATTGTAATATGCATATACAAAAGTTCATAGTCGTTAAATAAGAATAGATTTATATTATGAAAATATTTTGTATACTGCGGTTATTGGATATGCATATGTCCTTAGGAACGTATTCAATATAAACTAAAAAAATATTATACAAAGTGTATTATTAAAAAGTTTATAGCAATGTGTAATTGAACTGTTCAATTGTGAATTGACAATATTATAGTATGTACATTGATGTAGTGTTTATGAAGTAGATTATGCTATGAATATACATGTGACTATCTAAATGGACACTTTATGTGATTAAACTTATACGATGCGGTATTATTGTACTACAGTAGTCGGAACGTCCGAGTTGTCAAAATTTGCGTGTATCGTGCGTGTATCGTGCGTGTAACGTGCGTATCGTATGCGTGCGTGCATCGTGTGATTTTAGTAACGTGCATCGTCTATCGTATCGTATCGCCCATCGTGCATATCGTGTATATCGTGTGTATCGTGTACATCGTATCGTGTACATCGTGTACAACGTGTATAACGTGTGAAACGTGTATGGTACAGTATAAGTATACGAAACACGATAGCGAGAGATTAATCGTGCATCGTATCGTGTGAATCGTCCATGTACAGTATAAAAACACAACACACTTTTTCCGACATGAAGGAGTACATGTCGGGGGTTCTATAAACAATCCAAATTACCGAAAGGTATGGGACGATACGAGGACCTTTTAACAAATCAAATCATTCATCAGTTTAGTAGTGTATCGGTGACATTAACTTCCGGGACGCAACGGAAGTATGTCCGAAACTGACATCCGAAATTATGTACACCGTCATGAAAAGAATTGTTTGCACATCGATAATTCATATTTAATGTAATGAAAATGTCTTAAATGTTGTTTTTTTGCCGACCAACTATCCCCATGTATTTGAAATGCCGACTTATTATGAATGGATGTACATACTGTACGTGTAATTATGCTAGTAGTTATCCGCTAATATTGACAAGCAGAATCCAACTTTTTTCATGATCTAATTCTGGTTTATGAATCGAACATTTAAATGGGAATATTGTGGTGTAGATGTGTTATGCATAAATGATACATTATAATAATTTATAATATCAAAGTTTATATCATTTCTAATCACTGCATGTAACTGCAGTATTTACTTTTTATTTCAACATGGATATTGGGGTACTTAAATCATATTTTTTTTGCCTAAGTTGATCAATAATATGAACTAAGGCATCACCTAAATGGGGATTTAGTACTAACTTGAACCCATAATTAATGGTACTCAACCAGTTGTCTCACATTTGTACGGAATCCGATTAGTGCCATATGAATTATCAATTAAGAGAATTTCGCGACACATGAAGCGACGTGGGACAATCATTCGATACAAGAGGCGAGGCACAATTTTCAAACACGAGATCTCGCTCTAACGCAGTATCAAAAACCATGAGATTTCGCAGTAGAATATCGTGCCTCGCCTCCTGTGTCGCGAGATTCTCAAATGTCGCTTCGTGTCTCAGGCTGAAATATTGTGCCTCGCTTCGCATGTCGCGCGATTCTCGTGCCTCACGTTCTAAGGTCGAGGCACGAGATGCGAAGCGAGTCCAGAAGCGACAATTAGGCAACGCACGAAATTATATCGCCAGATTGTCGCAGTTACACGACACATGGTATGATAAAACGGAGCGTACGGAGGCATGTAGTTGAAGGTTAGGCTGACGGTAGTCGAACTAGACTGTCGCCAGGCCCCTATCTTGCGATGCACGATAATTCATATGGCACTAACCGGATTCTGTACTTTTTACCATTTGGATTGTTAGTATATATATGTTGTAATGTCACTAGGCTAAGTTTCTGTCAATAAACCCCTAATAAATATTACATATTAATAACAATTAGCTATAAGTTAAATGACATTACATGATTAGACTTCACAATAATCGTCAGACAAATCCGACAATTTTGATCTCTTTCAGGCGCATTTGGTTTCCGTCCGGACTGCCTGTCCGATGACTCTTAACCGTCATTGTTCGCTTTTATTCCTTTGTACATGACTGCATGTCTTTTGTAAGACATGTCTTGATTGGTCAATTATAAATTTGTAAGCCTGTCGCAAAGTAGGAAAACAATCTAATTAGCTCCTCGCTCTTGTACTCTTTTTCTGAAGAGTCTCCTTATAATTCCCCAAGGAAAAAGTATGCATAAAAATGCGGATGGCCGTCAACCAACTGATTTCACAATGAAAGTACTTGGAAACAAAGAAAGACTCAAAGCCATATTTTACCGAGTTAACGCCGCCTATTCGTCACACTTATTTGTTGCAGAGCTATAACTGGCATTCGAAAAGTGAATATATTAAAATGAAATGAATGTGTTAAGACTGTATTCACCGTATATTCATTTCACATTTGATACATGTTCACCACACACATCTGACATATTTGTCAGCGGGCATATTTTTCTGTATAAAAAGAGTACTTAGGGTAGCCAGACTTCTCAATAGCTGTTGGATGAATCCGACAATTCCAGTATCTGTCCGCCTTTTAGCGAAACAAAAATCAGTCTGACAGATTTCCTTCCGGTCCGACAGTTTTTCCAAGTCTGTCAGACCGTAAGCGACTATCGGTAAGTCTGGTAGCCCAAAAAATCTCAGACACTTTCACCAAGTGCCCTATATTTTGACCCAGGATGACCTAATTTATTGAAATTGACCTAGATTGTAATGAAATCATTCATTCTGGAGAATTTTCATCAAGATAAGACCAATTTTTTTATCTCTACTGTCCACACAAGAAATTTCTAGGATTTGACCTATATATTAAGTGACACAATTTTTTACCCCAGATTGAACTAGATTTTGTAGAGATTATCCATCTGATTAAAGTGACCAAGTGACTACACAACCAGTCCCGAGGCTAGTAAAATCTGGGTCGGGCTAGTAATTGCCTCTAGGTGACTAGTCCGAAAGGCTAGTTAAAAAATCCTGAGAACACAAGCCAAAAGACTAAAAACATCAAAAGGATTGTGAGTCGGGACAATGAAAATTCTTCATTTAATATAGTAAACAGTATTAAAATGTTTACATATATTAATATCCACTTTTGATCATTTAATGTTCGGACTAGTAAATTTATTCTCAGGCTAGTAAGTTCTGCCTTGATGGTAGCCCGACTGGCTAGTACTTTGAAAAGTTTTTCGTGAAGACTGCACAACGTGACAATGTCTTGTCACAATTAAAGTTTTGACCGACTGACCCAAGCGGATAGAGTAAATAATCGACATGAGTAGACATGGCGATGTAATCGTGGCGATTTATTGTCACTCATTTCCGCAAGTAAGCCTGATAATAATGCGAGTGAAATTATTTCACTACTGGCTTTGCGGCTGGGTAAACATTCGGGCAACACAGAGATGCAAGTGCAATTTTATTTTGACCCTGATGATGATCGCAGAAATGTGTGATTTTAGGGAAAGGCTGAAAAATTGCGGAGCTGAACAGTAGTCCGATATTGAGCGCTATGCTTAGAAACGGCTAGCTTAAAATAAGCGCTACAATATATCGGACAAAATGGAACATATAAATTATTTCGGTGAGCGCTCGTGGCTAGCAGACTGTTATGTAGCGCTTTTTTTTTTAAGTTCTTGCTGAAAGGCGCCTGTTTCATAGGAAAGCACTTTGACGCGCTTGCCTAGCAGTGCAGATAAATGGTATGCTCTCTGGTTGCATGTTGATTTATATATACATGGTAAAGCACAACCAAAAAGCAATTGATAACACGTTGGTTTAATATGGAAAGGGCTCCAGTAGCTATGCATTAATGTACTGTACTAAAATTATTACTTGTCAGAAATTATACAAACTACCCAAGGGACATGATACACTGAGCTTAGCGCTGGCCCTTCGGTAAGCTTCTCCAACTAAGAAATACAATGCATTAATACACTTGTTACTATATATAGTAACAAAAATGAGCCTATTTTAGGCTTATTATGACCATCACGTGATTGATTATCGCCTATCCACCCGGTCCGCAATCTCATAATCGTAATTGGCCCGCTGAACGGGGGCACGTTACGTTATCCAAGTTAACATGACGTCACGTTGAATCTAAAATGACGCCACGTTAGAGCTAAAATATGACGTTACGTTACACAGAGGTACAATTCCTTTGTATAAGATTTTCAGAATAAATGTACTTTAGATATCTACGAACTTAATTAAGCGTGAGTTACGGTTACTTTCATTGAGTTTTGGAATCGAACAATTGTATTAAAGACTTTAATATACTTCAGAGCCTGGCCGGAAGTTGATAATCGGCCCGTCATGAATAATCACCGTCGGGCTAAAGCCCTGGCGGTGATTATTAATTTTCCGGGCCGATTATTGCCTTCCGGCCCGGCTGTGTCGTGTATTAACCTCTAATTAATGACGCACCAGTAAGTTGCATCCAAAACCCCACCCCTGTGGATGGGCAGTGGAATAGCCAGGGGAAATAGTTTTGTTTTGATTTTTGCCTTCAATTTTAGGAGCCTTCCTCCGCAATGCCGGGAAAATCGTGGGAATTTTTACTGCGAACCAATACCACGGGGTATTGCCAGGAGCCGAGGAATTACCAGAGAGTTTATGGTAATTTTACCATTAGCTGTTCCACTTGGCCGGCCGGTGGAACAGGAAAGGCGGGGGGGGTTGTTTCGACAACACGAAAGTAAAAATCTAGCCCATCCCCAGTGGTTGATGGGGGTCGTGGGTGCATGATAATCTCATAAACAAGGCTATTACAAGAGCAATTGAGACACTGACAAAAAAGTCAGTGTAAAAAGTGTTCGGTCATTTTTGGCTAACAAATGGAATCGAGAATGACAGCATACTTACATAAGATTTCTGTCCTCGGGGTGCATCGTATAACAACTTTAATTCCTCGTTTATAGTAACGAGTACTTAAATAAGTTGAAAAACCTTAAAATAAATCGAAAATCTTTCTGTTTTTTTTTCATAAAAATCTGGATCAACAAACGCTTGAAAGATACCGATGATCAGTAACGCCAACGGTTACTTCCCTTTTCCTTCCTGCAGACACGCCTAATGAAGGCCTATACTTCTAGTGAGTAAAACTAGTCGGTTAAAGGCCGGGCTTTAATAATAATGGTCCAAATAAGCGGCATTCGGCCACCCTGTAACAATATTTGACAAATACTGATAAATATCGGCTAAACGTTCAGTCGCAAGTACGTTACTCGACTTATTTAATGCAACAGTATTTGGTCGGAATCGACGTCTTGACGACGATACAACAACATTGTTAGTCGTATTAATTACTGCTTCGAATTTTGAGTCTGATAGTGAACGAAATTTTAAGGTGAATTTTCTCACACTCGGAATCTTCTTGCGAATCGTGCATATCGTGTAGAACGCACGTTCCGTATCTCTATCGTGTATAACGTACGGATCGTGTATCATATCGTATCGCCCATCGTGCAGACCGTGTATACCGTGTATAACGTACGGATCGTGTATCCTATCGTATCGCCCATCGTGTATTTTTGTAACGGGAACCGTGCGTGTATCGTCCGTATATCGTGCGTGCATCGTTCGCCCATCGTGCGCTTCGTGTGACAACTCGGACGTTCCGACTACTGTACATGTATGCATATACAAAAGTTCATAGTCGATTTTGTAAATGTTCTTAAATAAGAACAGTTTTATATTATGAAAGCATTTTGTATACTGCTGTTATTGGATAAGCAAGTGTACTTAGGAACGTATTCAGTATAGACTAAAAAAATATTATACAAAGTGTATCATTTAAAAAGTTTATAGCAATGTGTAATTGTACTGTTAAATTGTGAATAGCCAATACTATGGCAGGCACATTGATGTAGCGTTTATGAAGTAGATTATGCTATGAATATGCATACATGTTCATGAGCGGGTTACCAACTCTGCTCATGCATGTATGGACTTAATGAATTTTGCTATGATGTAGTGTTCGTAAATGTTCTATAAAGAGAGACTTGGTTAGATGACAGACACGATTGCGAGTTTGCTTTTTTCAGAGTGTTTATGACTACTACATGTATGTATAGCCCTGTTATTATTGCTTAGGGTACTTCTCCATAAGATAATGGATTTGGTTAATATTTTGTTACACACTGTCATACTGGATATACTATTCAGATATGAATATCATTTTCTACTATCACTTTCTTGCACCATCCCTCATAGAGATACCATTGTATTTACCATTTGTTTCAAACGCACTTCGATGACAATAATAAATTCTTCTATCGTTTCTATTCAGTATCACACTGTTTACCGCCTAACAACTAAACATATTACCAATGAATGACGTAACCATATGTAGTTTTAATGTAAAAGGTCTAGCATCAAAACAAAAGCGTACCCAAGTTTTTGAATGGTTAAAACAGAAAAGATTCTCAATATGTCTCCTACAAGAAATACACTGCTTAGAAAATGAATACATGGATTGGCAAAAAATGTGGGGAAATAAAATATTTTTAAGTGGTGATAGTAGTAATAGCAAAGGGGTAGGGATTTTTATAAACACCAAACAAGAATTTAAAATTATAGAACATAAAGAGTATATAAAAGGTCGACTACAACTCCTTAAGATAGAAATCATGGGTAATCAATTAGTAATAATAAACATATATGGTCCAAATGCAGATGATGTAAATTTTTATACCACTGTGCAAAATATAGTGCAAGATTACAATGATTATTCACTAATTTTAGGAGGCGATTTCAATGCTGTTCTTAACTACAAACTAGATAAACTAAATGGTCGAAATGATACAAACAAAAAATGCTCTGATAAGATTAATAATATATTAGAAAACAATGACTTACACGATGTTTGGAGAAATAATAACCCTGACAATCGTACCTTTACATGGCACTCAAATACGAGTCCTCCTATCTTTTGTAGATTAGACTATTTCTTAGTATCAGCTAGCCTATTAAACTCTATTAAAACGGCTAACATTTCAGTAGGATTCAAATCAGATCACTCTCTTGTTCATATTTGCATAAATTCATCAAAAATAGAACGAGGTCCAGGCTCTTTCAAAATAAATAATTCCATTCTTGACAATACAAAATATCAAGAAATAATACGCAAATCTATTACAGAAATTGCAGAAATAAATAAAGAAGCGAATCCAAACGTGTTATGGGAAGTAATAAAAGGAAGAATAAGAGATGAATCGATTAAATTTTCAAGTAAACTTAAAAAAGAACAAAACCTAGAAGAAAAAAGGGTCGAAATCAACATTAAAACACTAGAACATGATATAACAATCAATCCAAATGACGAAGAAAAGCTACAAAAACTCAAACAAGAAAAAAATAACTTCAATTCTATACAAGAAAACAAAATTAAAGGCATACTATTAAGGGCTAGAGCTGAATGGATCGAAGGTGCCGAAAAAATACCAAATATTTCTCAAATCTTGAAAAGAAAAGGGCAGAAGAAAAATCTATCAAACAATTATTCGTGGAAGACAAACTAATAACAGAGCAAAAACATATTATGTCAAGTACGGCTAAATTTTACGAACAATTATATAAAAAAGACAACTATATACGTAATAATGATACATTTTTCGAAACCAATGGACATACTATAACCAACGAACAAAAACAACAATGTGAAGGGGAAATAAGCGAATATGAAGCTTTCACGGCATTAAAAGAAATGAACAACAATAAAAGTCCTGGGTCAGATGGCATTTCTGCCGAATTTTTTAAATTATTTTGGAATGACATTAAAGAGCACTATATAAAATCGATAAATTACTCATTCAAAAATGATAATTTGACAGAACTACAAAAACAGAGTTTAATTACGTTAATCCCAAAAAAGGACAAAAACTTAACAAACTTGAATAACTGGCGCCCTATATCTTTACTTAATATAGACTATAAAATAGCATCCAAAACAATAGCCAATCGAATTAAAAAATCATTACCACATTTAATAAGTGAAGATCAAACAGGTTTCGTAAAAGGTAGATATATTGGTGAAAACGTAAGATTAATCCAAGAAATAATTGAAAAGATGCAGGAAAACCATGAACCTGGTATAATATTCTTTGCAGATTTTCAAAAAGCCTTTGATAGCGTTGATCATAACTTTATATTCAAATGCCTCAAATATTTTAATTTTGGTGAACAATTAATAAAATGGGTATCGTTGTTCTATAAAGATGCAAAAGCATGTGTCACGAACAATGGTCATTGCTCAAACTTTTTTGACATCAAGAAGGGGGTACGTCAAGGATGTCCTCTTTCTCCATATTTATTTATAATATGTATCGAAATATTGTCTAGACGAATCAACACATGTGAAAATTTAAAGGGTGTTATTATATATAATAAAGAAATGAAACAAACATTATTTGCGGACGATGCCAGCTTCTTCATCAATGGTGAAAAGAAGTCGTTTGAAAAACTAATAGAAATTCTAGGAGAATTCTCGTTAATATCAGGTCTAAAACTAAATAAAAATAAATGCACAGCACTTAGAATAGGTTCGTTAATACACAGTGATTTGGAATATTGCAAGAAAGACAACTTTGTATGGACATCAGACTCTGCTAATACACTAGGCGTTGTCTTCACTAACAACATCACAAGAATGCACGACCTAAATCTGACCCCCAAAATGGACGCGTTCTGTCATTGCCTACAAAACTGGAAAAAGTGGAACTTATCACTAATAGGCAAAATAAATGTTTTGAAAACATTTGCACTCCCAAAACTTATATACCCACTTACAGTACTACATAAGCCAAATATAGACATTATAAAGAACATTGAAAAACTCATGTTTGACTTTCTATGGAATGGTAAACCAGATAAAATATCAAGAAACACAATTATACAAGACTATAAAAATGCAGGTTTAAAAATGGTGGATATTCATTCTTTTATTGATGGACTAAAAATAAGCTGGATAAAACGATTAGAAAATGATAAAGCCAATAACTGGCAGCATATATATGAACAAGAATTAGCCATTTATGGTGGAAAATTATTTTTTAAATGCAACATGACAGAAAAAGATGTAAAAATGTTAAATATAAAATCAAAATTCCTCAAAGACATAATGTTATCATGGAGTAAGATAAATTTTAAATCAGAACACAAACAAATATCAAAACAAATCATTTGGAATAATAGCTCAATTAAACTAGATAGAAATACCACATTCTTCTTTGAAGATTGGTATGACAAAGGGATACTCTTTATAGAGCACATTTATGATTACAGATCTTCAAACTTCTATAGTTTCGAAGATTTGATACAGCTGTACGATATAAAATTGGTGATTTTACTAAATACCATAGTCTCGTACAAAACATACCAGCAGAATGGAAACAAACTTTATCTACCGAACCTATGTCATATAATCCACCAGAGTATCTAATCGATAAAATTAAAAATAAAAGAAAAATCAATAAAATTGCATATAACATTTTGATTGAAACCAAACAAAATAATCCTATTAAGCAAATTCATAAATGGAATCATGAAATAGGACACGATAACATGAAATGGGAGAATATCTTTTTAACTCCTTTATTATGTACTGTTGACACAAAACTCCGAGAATTCCAATACAAATACTTAATGAGAACTATCCCAAACAACTCGTATTTACTAAAGTGCAAACTAGTTCCGTCTACCCTATGTGATTTCTGTTCTATGTTTCCAGACAGCAACATACATATGTTCTGGGAATGTCATGTCATACAAGCCTTTTGGGGAAATATTTATAATTTTTTAAAAGTGTATGTTCCATCTATTAATACTTTTAGCTATTTTGATATATCGTTCTGCACAGTACAGAGTAATGATCCACAAAAAAGCTGTCTAATAAATTACATAATACTTCTTACAAAATATTTCATTTTTAAATCAAAATGCACACTAACTAGTCCAACAATAGAACCTTTTAAAGAATACCTGATACATAGAATAAAAATAGAGAAAACAATATCAGAAATAAAGAATCAAAGTGAAATGTTTGAGAATAAATGGAGTGATTTTATAATATTATTAAATTAAGAAAACACAAATATGTTTTATTGAAGAGATGGTGCACATTCTACTTTTATGTCTCTCTCTTTCTCCCCTCTCTCTCTCTCTCTCTCTTTCTCTCACCCTCTCTCTCTCTCGAAAAATAATTTATAAATTCATTTATTGTTATACTATTTGTTAATATGTTTATAATGTATGGCATAAATGTAAATGTATTTATAAATGAATAAAATTGAAAGGACAAAAAAAAGAAATAACTGGTGCAAATTCTTTACATCCTTGTTTATTTGTGTATTCCGGAATGTGATCTCCGCAGAATATATAAACTATACTACGTTCTATTTAATATCAAACATAAATGCAATATATGAACATATCTTTACGTATTGGTATAAAGATCGAAATTCTTTTCATCGAGAGAAGTGTAGAAGTCTGATAATGAAATAATTTCAGTATCGTTGCCATTATACATTTGCGGCTACACTAAAGGGTATTCTCAATATTAGGGCGTGTCGAAATTATTGTTGAAATCTTTACATCATTACACAATTATTAACTGATTTGAATGAGTCCCTAGTTGAACAATGAACATTAACTGCATGTTGCACTCTCTGCACAGTTTGCACAAAGTGAAAACAATATTTTGAAAAAATACCCACAGCATAACGAGCTTTTTAATGTTAGATTCCCATGTTTTAGTGATTTCCTTTACGACGCTTTCCCATAATGCTAATAGAAACAGCTAAATCGCAGGAATATAATATAAATTTTAATGGGTGTAATAATGATATCAATACTCCTTAATCACATCCCCACATATAATATCAGTCCAATTAAAGTTCTTGTTAAAATACTGATTTGGACATGGTGATGTATTTTTAATGTATTGATTTTGCGATGTTTGAGTAACTTGTATCATGTTTTCATACTAATTCATAGCGATAATTCATTATCAACTAGTGTACTTGATATTCCGATATTTAATCTCTGCAGAAAATATAAACTATCCTGCATCCAATAAAAGTCAAACACCAATGTAATACGCGTACATAAGCATATCTTTACGCATTTGTTAAAAATACCAAAAGTCTGATGATGAAATAATTGCTGTATGATTGTCATCAATACATTTGCGGATACTCCAAAGGGTAATGCCAATATTGGCACCGTGTCGTTAATATTGCAGAAATGATACTCTTCGATGAAACTTGTTAAGATAGACAGTACACGTTTGATAAAGTTGATGTGCATCAGAATTTTAATACTATTTGGTATTATTAATGATTTCACCATTATTTGTATTAATTAGCATTCTTTGATATGTTGATGAAGCAAACAATGCCAAGTAATGCAAACATTAATGACACAATAAATGTGCCAGTGATGAAAGAAATACTCATATGCAACTATCAGAAAATATAAACATGTTGAGAAATGTGTGCACGTACTTGTACGCCATTGTTGACCTTCCGTGGCACCTGTTATTAGCCTCAAGTATTGTTTAATCAATGCAATCGATTCTATGTTTTTCTAAGGGCTATACACATGGTATTACAACTTCCAGTCAGGTTTGTACAGTTGTGCAACATTTCCCATCATTTCATTTGTTCTAGCAATGCTATACACAATCAACCAATTTTAATCAATAAGATTCATGTTGTTTGATTATGTGCAGTGCTTTAAAAAAATGCTACACTGGGACGATTAGTTTATGTACTCGTATTACAGATTATGTATTATAGATAACAAAGTTTTATTGTGTGACATCAAAGTGGGTTTCATATTTTATAGTAATGAATGTTTGTAGTGAATTCAGTTCTACATTGATAAATGGTGATATTTCATTCATCACAAATGACAGCTTATTGCAGTAGCGATAAATCATTTAAAATAAATTCCAACAATTGTGTTAGTGATTGCATTATGATCGGTAGACTATCTTACACGTTGTATCTATTGTTTTATGTCGCGTTTGTATTGGTCCGTATTGGTGTACTAGTATTTATCAATTGTTGAATTGTTTTCAATTTAAGTGGTTGTAGTTTACACCTGATGTCAGGTTTGAGGGGGGGGGATGATCTGATATATGTGCGGTTTTTGTCGTCATATTAAAACAGCAGTAAACGTAATGAACCATCTGTACATATCATACTTTAAACCCACAAGCTAATATTGAATGTTTACTTTCTAGTTATGATCTGGCTGGTTATTTTCAATAATAAATTATGAACCTGAATTACGTTAGAACTAACACACATGCTTCGTCTTAATTAAGCCTCAATGATTGCAATGTTAAATTAGCGACGAATGTAATTTACATCTTGATTGTATCAATACATCAAGACATCCCTAGATTGGGACTTTGTAATAATGATGATCACTATAATTATTGTCAGGATAGATGAATCAAACAGTCGCTTCATCATTACACAATTATGTAATGATTTGAATGAGTCCCTAGTTGGACAATTCACAATTAACTTCACGTAGCGCTCTCTGCACCTATTGTTACTGATTGTAAACAATGGTTTGACAAAAACAACAACATACACGAGAGGGTTTATTTTAGTTTCCCATCTCGTATACAACATGTACGTTATTCCTTGTCACAGCATTGACATCAACTCTTGTTGGGTAGGAGGTTTTATTATTAATGAAGGATCGATCGACTATAACAGATTGGATCTGAAAGGGACTTAAAGCTGAAAACGCTTCCTGATTCTAATCAGTGATGAAAGTGCATCTTATCTTTCTATTCATACACAATACTGGTAAGTTCAGATGATACAAATACTGTCAGTGACTTACATTTATCATTGTACATCATTTATGCATGGTAGACAAAATAAAGTCTCAATTATTTAAAAGAAACATTGTTTTTTCATTTAGCTCTTACACTGAACTCATAGATCACTGGAACTCACGTATACTTACCCATATTATTACCCGTGAAAGAACATATGGTTGTTTCATCTTTAACTATTTACCAATATTGACGGTGTTCATTGGCAGATTTGCATAGTTTTGCCAACTTTTATATCCTCAAAGCAACCAATTGGAAATTTAGATCATATAATGACTCGACTGTGTGATATAACTATGCTGCGACGAAGGTTACCATATATACTTTAAACTTACAAAAAGAATAACATATTATGTTATCACGCAGTGATGCACTGCTTTTATGTTTGCAGTGGAATATTTAAATTGTTCGCATTTGTTACAAATCATTCTCCATGAAGCGTTAGCATACCGTGTGATTTGATTTTCAAGTCATGTAGCCGAGCTATATATATTAAATGGGATATTACGATTGTGTTTCCATATTGAACATCCAGTGTGTGTTTGATGGTATATCGTGAAGAAAATTGACGATTCAGCAACAATAAAATAAATAACATTATATTAAATTCTTCTATTATGTTCGCTTGTAATGTTCATCGATTTCCTCCACAAAAGTGGGGGTTGTTCGTGTACGTCCAGCATTTCGTATTCGAAATATAGCATTGTCTGCGAAGCAGCCTCTGCTTGAGCAAGATATGGGGACTGGAGACAGTCAGATACAAATAACTGATTTAAAACAGAGCAATACGTAACAAAGTTAATCATAGACATATTTGTGAAACACTGTGTTCTAAAATATCACATAGATGTTAATGTTAAATGTCCACTTTCTTATCACGTCGCAAATAAATAGCGTACATCTTGCCAATGCAATATGTGTTTGTTGTTTTGTGAGTAGTTGTGTTAAAACTTATACGTGTAACTCTGTGTTTAAAGTTTAAATCTGAATGCTTGGTAGTGCAGTAGAGTTTTTTCTGCGCTTTATGATTGTGATAGTAGTATAGTGATATGATTGGATGATGTAAAGTTCAAATGATCATGACCCCATAAGGGGTGAGGTCAGATCCTATATTAGCGTAAATTAGTGGAGCTGTTTTAATAGAGGTCTGATTTTAATCAGATTGTGATCATTGCTGTCATATTGGCAAAGTAACTGTATTTAACAATGTCGTAATTAACCTGGAGTTTGGTAATTATAATTAATTATAATATACTGAGCATCAATTTGTCGATACATTTGTCAATTTTTGCCCTCAAATGTAGCGTACATTTCAAACTATTTTGACTAACTATTTGTGTATTTCGTTTCACGCACATGTAACAAGTAAATTGGAAGTGGAAATTTAGTCGGAAATGAAAAGCCCTTACTTTGCACGCTCGAATAGACCTTTTACCATTTGCGATGGTGTGATCATCCAAGCGTAACGGAGGCCAACGGAAATGGGTTCAACATGAACACTATGAGTACTCAAATAGACAGTGTCAGTGAAAAGTTCTTTCGAGTTAACAATTTAAAAAATGTGAATTTTTAATTCGTTTGCGAAACTTTTGACGCTCAGTATATAACAGCGCGTAGCTGATCATGTAAACAATATCATTTGTGGAACTTCTTATCATATGTGTATATTTGCAATTGATATATAATTTGTTGGGAATGAATTGTGCAAATTCTGAGATTCAAGTTGACTGATGATTGACCTTAATCTAGTATATATTCTATATATCCGTCACTAAAGAGTAAAATTAAGTAAATTGCCAAAAATACTGTCACCAAACTGAGGAACATTGCCTTGCATTTTTCGGGAGCTTGGTGGTTAAAAGAACAGATGCTCTGCTTGACCATTGTCTCCGAAGCGCTCACTAAGTCCACGGTTCATTGTCGAAAAACAACTTGGAGGAAATTGCCAGTCTTAACATAGGCATTGAATTTCAAGTGTTCGTAAATGAAATATTTTATAGTCGCCGATAATGAATTTACGCACAATTAAAATCAAATGCCTATAAATGATGAACGTGTGGTTTAAGACCAAGTTGTCCCAATATTTGTAAATATCTGTAAAGGTTAGACAATGTGTTACATCCTTGATAGAACATCAAGTTAGTCAATGTTTAGGCATGATAGGTATATGGCGACATGTTGCTTGTCTCTAGCTCTGTAAGATATATTATTGTTTCGTATACACATTTGCATATAAATAAGCAGTACATTATCGTTTCGTATTAAATCGACGCAAAGTTAAACAAGACAAATCCTTTCTGCGGCCAGACAGTTTACCGACCTGTATTGCCATTGACCAAAAATTTGTATAAAAGCTGATTTGCTGAAATAATAATTCTTGTACAGTACAAATGCATATCGAAACAATGAAATACTTAAAAAAAGGTATGAGTTATCCATCTATGGAGCGGATAGCGCGTGAAGAACAGGGCTTGTTCCTGTGGTCAGGTTAGTACCAGTCACAAAGTGAATGACATAGAGAATCTATAACGAGTTGTCGATTGATATTAATTTATATTAAGCGAGTTTTGGAAGGCCAAAGGCTCGCTTAATAATAATATTTCATGAACGAGTTTATCAATTGACAACGAGTGATAGATTCTTTATATCATATGGGACTAAACACGCAAAATACGCATTGATTTTTTGGAAAAAACTCACTCATGTACGTATATAGAGGGTCCATCACGAGTTGTCAATCGAAATAAATTTCTATTAAATGAGTTTTGGAAATTTTATTAAGCTCGCCAGAGGCTCGCTTAATAATATTTCCTGAACGAGTTTGATATAAATGTATCAATTGACAACGAGTGATAGATTCTTTCTATCATATGACACTAAAACCGCAAAATATGCATTAATATATTGGAAAAACTCAATACCTTATACTACACGTGGTACGTATAACTTTATACGTACTGGCTATACTAACTTGTATACAAGGTAAGTCATGTGATATAAGATTATACTAACCCGGATAAAAGGTAAGAAATGTGATATATTTTCTGTACAACAGCTGTTTACTGCATTCCATCCGTAGAAAATAAACTACGTTAATTTACAACTTAAAGTAGATCTGCATTTTAAATAAAATTCCAAATGTGTTCCCGTTAGAAAACATTAGTCTTCAATTTGTGTAGTTTATATTACTGATAACGTAAATGCAGATTATCTTTCAGCAAGCTGTGTTAATGACCAAAGCCATTGTATAAATGCCGATTTGCTAATAAACTTGAACTTGTATTTCCTGGGCTGTAATTTACATAACGTCGCCATGCTCAGTGCTGATGTTCTTTGGGGGAATAATTTCTAAGATCTGTTTCATAAGAATGATATTTAATCAACAAAATCAAAACACTGTAGTTGCCTTCAAGCTAAGAAAAGTATTAGAAGCGTTATATAGACATTTAAGATCTTAACAAATCACTGCACGTCTTATATTGCAACGTTTTTCAATATGTGTCTCACAATATCACTTGTAAAACACTGTACAGCTAGAACGGCTTTCAGCGGCTAATATCCGATAAGTACAAGCTCAATATTTCACTGGCACAAGAATGTCAAATTAAGCAGAGGTTTTGCCTGCAGGGAGAGTGGTGTATTTGATTATATCAATACTGAACATATATGTCCGAGTCAATTTTTCCGCAAAGATTTTCAAAGCACTTTCACACTGATAATACACAACTAGATCGCACCACACTGTTCAATAGGGACGGAAAATTCAACGATGGAAATGTGGTAATTTACGTTGAAAAAATGAGAAAATCATGAGCGTTCAATTTATTTTAGAATAAAATTATGCAACATGTATCAAATATATGTGGAATCATTTTTTTTGCACCAAATAAGTAATAATTCATGTTGTCATTTTACTGAAGGATTGATTTTAACATCGGAGCACGCAGAAACGGGAACATTATTACTTCAAACTTCTTAATGGAACAGAAAACAGGGAAAGACATTTGTGGTTCAATTTGGACGTCTTTGGAATGATAAAAAAGTGATTCAGTTTACGTTCACTGAATATTGCACTAAAGTCAATTAAAATATTTTTGTTATGTATAACATGTTGATAATGTCTGATTAAAATCCGTTTCTCAATACACTGAACGCGTCCATGAACCCATTTCCTCAAATTTATCGGGACTTATAATATGCAGCTTTATGGGTGCTCTATTGACAATATTTCCTATGTAATATCACATTTGTATAATGTATTTGTTTAGTAGTCCTAAAAGATTTCATAAGGTGCATTTGAATAAAGTATCATTGTGTTTCACCATACTTATGAGGTTCACACAGAAATGGATATTATACCATACATTTCACACATAATTCGTTACTACAATGTTTATGACATTTCTCAGTTAATGTTCTACAGGCACATTGCGCACACAGATATATTTGTTTCATAACATGGATTCGAATCAGAACTAGTAGTCGATACGAAGCGGCTTGAATTAATGGATATATACAAAGTGTACTAGTATTTACGATGGAATTGTATTGTACGATATAATCGAATACCACAAAACATCTTCGCAGCCAGAAGATACGGCTGCCAAATTGCAATATCCATGAGAAACGTCACACAATGGGTGCAACTAGATTCCTAAACGATTTGAATTTATAGTCAAACACTAGTTTGCGGACACTCACTGTTTTATCCCCATAACGTTCATATATGAGGTACCTAACTCCCTATCGCAACGGTGAGTGTCCCGTACAAAACTATAAAGTGTACCGGTATCAGTCCGTAGCATAGTACCATCACATCTGTGCTTATCGCGAGGAACTGTTATTAATTGTGTCCTAGCCACAAACTAAGGACAATGACCGTCTCCGGCTCGCTGTATATTATCAAAGGAAGGTTTTATTGTAACATTCCCAATACCAGCTTGGTCCATGTATACATAGTGCTACACTAAATACAGATTTACCATTACAGAACGTAAAGCCAAATTAATTTTTATATGACATTTTATCATTTTTGTAACAGCTAAGATAAATGTGTCTATTTAAGCCGACGATTGCCCGATGAATAAGCGCCCTGTGCTACAGAGTGCATGCTGCGGTCCAGACGAAAGTTCATGTCCCGCAAAATTGTATTGACTCAAATATTGGAAATACTTTACTACGTTAAGTGGTATGAGCATTTCACAACTTTGATACATTTTTAATGTCACTGATTGGTGTCAATCGCCTTCCCGAGATACACTATTGTACCTAATGCTTAGTGATTTCCCAGGACGAATCTGAGTTCCACCCTTCGAATCAGGCTGATAACACTTACAACTTACAAATACACGGAATTTCAATTTGAAACAAGCCAATGATAATAATAAGAACCTATTCAACATAACTTCAACTTCTCGTTCTCAAAAATGTCGCTTTGACACTCAAAAGAAGGAATTTCAATATTTGAGTGCTGAGTATTGGTTGTAATTTCGGGCCCAGATTTAGTTTTGATAAAACCTAAATGAATGTATTGACATTGTGATGTTTGAGCAATTTATATTCATTTTCAATAGAAATGACTGTTGCTAAGTCTTTACCATCTTGTGATGTATTCTAGAACTTAATCTCTGCAGAATATATATACTACTCTGCATACAATAACACATCGAGTATCAATGAAATATGTGACCGTTTCTGTAGGTATTGGTAAAACTTCCTTTCATTGAGAGAAGATCAGAAGTCTGATGATGAAATAATGGCAGTGTCATTGCAATTTTTCCATTTGCGGCTGCACCAAAGGGTAATGAAAATATTTGGGGCCGTAGTGCAAGACTTTGTATTGTTGAAATGACACTCTTTGCAAATTTAGCACCCAGCAGATAGTATTCTATATGTACTTTCTAGTCATGATGTTGCTATTCACCAGGGGAGCTTTACAATTACGTAAAGATTGTTAATACTACCGAATGACAGAAATAGCACAGTAGTACATCATAAGCTACATTGATTGCAGTTTATGCACTGCATGTGATTTGCCTCGTAAATGCATTAATGCATCAACAATCCATTGATTTGGAACTTTGAATTAATGATGATTGCTATTATTGTCAGGCTAGATGAATCGAACAATGACTTTGCCATTACACAAAAACGAGTCCGTAGTTGGACAATTCACATTAACTTCACGTTGCGCTCTCTGCGCCTACTGCGCGTGTTGTTTGACAAAATTTAGCAATTGTAGCGGTTGAATATATACATGCACATTTAATGTTGAACCGTGATGTTAAACAGCTATATTTTATTTTACCAAGTTCATAACACAAAACAATTATATGTCTAGAGAAAATGAATACATTGTGAAAAAGTAACCGTTTATCCAATAAACGTATGAAAATAAAACCATTTTCTGTTATCACACAGTGATGCACTGCTTTTGTGCTTGCAGTGGAATATCTAAATTGTTCACATTTGATACACAATATTCTTCATGAAGAGTTTACATACCGTGTAATTTGATTTTTAAGTCTTGTAGCCAGCCATATAAAATTGGGTATTACCATTGTGTACCATATTGAACATTCAGTGAGTGTTTTGATGGAATATTGTGAACAAAATTGACAATTCAGCAACAATAAAGTAGAAAACATTAAATTTTTCCATTATGTTCGCTTGTAATGTTCACCGATTCAGTTTGCATTGTTAAGGACTCTGTTGTTGATCTTAGAAATAAAATATTGGCTGATAGTGTATCCGAATACTTACAGTATAAAATATTAATATTAAAAAGACATATTCGGATATTGATCAACGTGTGCATATTCCTGTCTGGAAATTGACAATTAATTGTTAGACTATACAGAATGTTGACTGAACTTGATTCAGTGATTCAGAATTAACGTCTTGAATCAACTTCATTTTTTAGAAGCCATATGAACTAAATAAATGCTGTTGTAAAATCATGGCTTCACAGACAAGCTGATTACAATACATACAAACTGAAAGTATAGTGTACGAAATAAAGTTGAATGTTGGATTAAAAAAAAGAAATACATACATTTGAGCCATTCTCCAGGAAAACCGGGCTTAATGACAAAATTGTGAAATTGTTGATGAATATATGGTTAGGAAGAAGAGTCTCTTGTGAACAGATTCTGAAAATTTGAACACATTATTCCATACATGTACAAAGTTATAGACTTTTTAAACCAACCACTACCGCCTACTTTTTGAGTGACGTCGCGAACGTCATTCTCTGCGTTTTTGACGTAACGTCAACTGACATTTCAAAGATCCAGTATCTGATAATTTTTTGACGTGAACTTTTAAAACTGTGGAACATTATAGAATCATATTCTTATTTTAATAAAACGAGTCCAATTTGTGAGTGTTTGCTTACAGAGAAAAATTGCAAGTGTTTTTAGCCACTTAACCCTTGTTTTCCTTAATATAAGTACTGTTTAGAAAACGACCACCATAGCAAAACGACAGAAGTTATTTTAACACAATTTTAAAGAAAACATGAAGCTAATGGATAGTACAATACTATCCAATTACTAAAATATGAAATCAAAGGATACGAGTTTTTCCTTATTTTTAGATATTTTTCAAAATCTTTTTGCATAATTACAATACAATGTCATTAAGCCCGGTATTCCTGGAGAACGGCTCATTTATGTATAGCATACGGAATTAAGTTGAACATGTGGTTTTCGAAGATGACATAAGAGAAGCACAGACAACTAATCATCTGACTTAGTAATTATTCTTCTGAAAACATTTACCATACAATTTTCACTGATTGGTCCAAACGATAAACGATCACATGACATTAAACATTGTCATGTGGACAAAATACCGTAATATATCATCATTATTGTTTTTTTTCACTGTTGTGTGACATTAATTGCTGAAAATATATGTTTTAAGTGAATGTATGAACTGTCCAGGTCATTATTTATCCATTGGTGTCGCTTTATTTTGTTTCAAGCGAAATATAAACATAGCAACAATAATATCACCGAAGCATTATCCGCGTGAATATTTCTAGTTTAGTCAGTAGCGAGCTATCTCTACATGTAGACAACAATATGACTATTTAAAGCGCGTTTGATCCTCCAAACTCAGGAAGTTTATTATTACATTAGCATCTTCTACTATATACGTTCACAGCTCGCGTTGTCGCGTATACTTAGAAATAATTGTTATTAGAATACCTAGCCAGTTACCGGAAAGCTTGGTTCATTTTCCGGTTGTGTATCTAGGGTAGGATATTTCGTGACAATCTTGCCAAACGACATAGCCTTACACACTTATTTGGAAGTTTCTAGTTACGCGTCATTTGTTTCAGAGTACGTATAGATACCGTATAACGCTAGTAAGATTCCACGTAGGATTCTACGTTAACGTCATACTTTATAAAACTGTTCAAATCTGACGGCTGATAGGCAATAAATCTCTCGATTCCATTGTCAATAAGTTGGGCACTCCGTAAAAAGTTCTCAAAAAGTTTATTGACCAGAACTTATCATCACATATTGTCTCATTTTGTTTTGCACCAAATATGTAATGATTCATGTTGTCATGTTGCTTATTACTTTTTCGGAATGGTACCGGAACTTTGAAATAAAATTGTGGTTCAATTTGGACGGCTTTGAAAGGATATAAAAGTGCTTCAGTTTATGTACACAGACTATTGCAGAAACGTCAATAAAATATTCTTGTTATGTTGATAAGACATGATTAAATTCCGTTTCCCAATTCACTGAAAACGTCCATGAACACATTTCCTCAAATATATCGGGACTTCGTTCTACAATCTGTAGCCTTATGTGCGCTTTATGGACAATGTATCATCCATTTAATTATCCAAATATTAGACAGTCGATCACATATCTCATATCTAATGCCATATTTGTGTAATGTATTTGTTTTGCAGTCATAAAGGATTCCAAAAGATCTATTTAATTAAAGTAATGGTGTGTATCACCATATGGTGATCATACAGATATGGATATTATACCATAAATTTCACACCAAATGTTTTATTGTAATAATTATGCTATATCTCTGTCAATGTTCCATACACCAACCGTGTGCTAACGTACATGTGTTTCACAGCATAAAAGGTATGAGAAAATCCGACAGGGAAAGTAGTACTCAAACCAACCAACCGAGCACAGAAATCGGAACGACACAACTACCCTGAGCAGTGCCCACAGAAACCCATGCAAAAACGGCGACCAAATGAGGCACGACAACCCCGGGGCGTTACCTAGGTTAAAACACTAAGGACAGTGACCTAACGTTATGCAACCTAAAGCGGCACAACTACGAATTGACTTAGTTAAAATATGGGCAAGGTAGGAATGGGGCGGGAAATAATATATCATATTCCTAGCAACTACAATGAGCAATGCCCACACATGAGCCGAAGAAACAACCAAAGATCCAAGTCCCCGCCGATAAAATGCAGGATGACCCACATTACAAGGAAATTATATAATAACGGTCATTGCCAAATGAAACGAAGCCAACACTCGACCAAGCCCCCAAAGTCCCCACAGCACGGCACAGCACAGCACAACCAAGCATGTCTTTGAAGAATTTATATTAGTTAAGATAAATGGAAGTCATTTCGTGGTCAGTGTGTCAAATTAAACATATTGTATATAACCTATGATTTTTATTACACGATATATCGATTACCAGAATGGTTCCAGAAGATAAAATTCCATACTGGACACATGAATAATAGTAAGAGAATATTTTAGCCTTAGGGTCTGACATTTATTTCAATGCACCAAAGCTTGTCCCAATATATTACGTATATCATTCCAAATCCTGCTTTAGTTCTGATGAAACATTTTGAATGTATTGTCGATGTGATGTTATTGCGATTTTGATGCAATTTACATCCATTTTCATTAGAAATTACTGGTGCTAATTCTTTACCATCTAGTGTGGAGTTGCGAAATTTAATCTCTGTAGAATATATAAACTATCCTACACCAAATAACATATCAAACACCAATGAAATATGTGAGCGTTTCTTTAGGTAATGGTAAAAAGATCGAAACTCTTTTCATCGAGAGAAGGCATGAAGTCTGATTATAAAATAATTGCAGTATCATTGTCGTTCATGCATTTGCGGCTATATCAAAGAGTAATGTCAATATTGGGACTGTGTCGCTATTATTGTAGACATGATACACCGTACACGTTTTAGTGATATTTATACCACATCCGATTGTAATGACAAATGGTATGATCGTTTTATGAGATGTAAAACAAACCTTTTTAGTATCACCTGGCAAGATAGGATGTTCGTTTTAGTTCGGTCATGTTTGGTTCATTATCCTAATGTCATGACAACGTTTACTACACACGTCTGACAACGCTATGAATTCGATATAAATAGATAATAAGATGAAGCAGACAAAATTAATGTGCCCGTGTCAAATGAAATATTCAACGTATGATGCAGATATCAGAAAAGAAATATTTATTTGTTTGTCTTAGGGCAATACATGTGGTATTACAATTTATGAATCTACAGTTGTGAAACATTTCCTGACAATTCAATTGTTTCAGCAACGTTCTACGACCCTATAATACGGAACATTACCCATCGATTTTAATTAGTCAGATTCAGTTTGATTATGTGCAGTGCTTTTAACATAATGAGACACGTAGATGATTAGTTTATGTACATGTGTATTATTAGATAACAAGTGTTTTATTGTGTGACTTCAAAGTGTGTTTCATTGTTTATAGTAATGAATGTTTGTAGTGATTATAGTTCTACGTTAATTAATGGTGATAGTTCATCCCCAATGCCAGATTATTGCAGTAGAGATGAATCATTTAACATTCCAACATTTTCGTTAATTGCATTATGATCTGTAGAATATTTTTAACGTTGTATATATTGTTTTCTACTGCTTGCTTTTGTATTTATCAGAATTGGTACATCAGTCAGCTGTTGAAACGTGTTCATTTTAAGTGCTTGTAGTGTACACATCAAGTCAGTTTTGAAATCAAACCTTTGTATTGAGTGGACTATATGTTATCTTGTTGATGAGCTGTTTCTGTTGTTGTATTTGAGCAGCAGTAAGCATTAAGCTGAATTACGTCGGAACTAGCACGTGCACACTTCGTCACCATTTATATGCTTAACTGATTGTAAAATAAATAATGGATGTAATTTACATCTTAATTGTATCAACTCATCAAGAAATCCCATTAATGATGATTACTAGATCAATCTAACTATCGCTTCATCATTACACAATTACGTAATGATTTCAATGAGTCCCTTGTTGGATAATTCACATTAACTGCATGTTGCACTTCTTCTTCCTTGTAATGCCTTGCCATCAATGCTTGTTGAACATTTCATTAATGATGATGAATCAAGTGCGTACATCAGATTGGATCTGTTCAAAATGGACTTGAAAGTGAAAATGCTTCCCGATCCCAAATCAGTACTGAAAATAAATGTTATCTTTTGGGTTTATACATTTTACTGGCAAGTTCAGATAATACAGCCAGTGTATATTTATTAACGTTAGGTCAATGTCCGTGGTTTTTTAAACTAGTCCGCGTTGTTATGCCTCATTTGGTCGCCTGTGTCACCGTTGTGGCATATATTTGTGAAACTAGGTCGTCCTGCAGCGGGGGACTTTGGGGAACTTAGTCGGGTCTTGGCTGCATTTTATTCGGTTGTTTGTGATCACCGCTATTTTGTTATTCCTTCGTAAAATTGGGTCACTCTGCATTTTTGCGGCGGGACTTGGACTTTCAATAATTTCTTTAGTTAATATAAATGTGTGTGTGCACTGCTTCTGCTAGTTTTGATGCGATGTCACTGATTTCTGTGCTCTGCTGGTTAAGTTAAATGCTGCCGTTCCTGTCCGATTTCCTCCTAACCTTTTTGTATTTATCAATGTATACGTCATTTATGGTGGACACTCATTTAATATAGTTTTGATACACCGTACTTCTCTTCTTTGTGCTTGCTTTTGAGTAATACAAATCGCTATTTATAAAACGTTCACATACCATGTGATTTGATTTTCAAATCTTGTATCAAAACAATATTAAAGGGAATATTACAAGTTAATTTCCATATTGAACATGCAGTGAGTGTTTTGATGGGATATTGTGGACACAATTGGCGATTCAACAACAATAAAATGAAGTTTCTTTTGTTAAATTCTTCTATTATGTTCGCTTCTAATGTTAATCGATTTGGTGTGCATTGTTACGGACTCTTTTATTGGTTTCGGAATAAATCATTTGCAGATTTTTTTTATTTCTCGTTAATTTACATCCAAATTCAAAAGCTTGCCAAGTCTGAATTTGGTTCTCGAAGACATCTTTAAAATACCTCTTTGTGTCTTAAAGGGTTGAACAGTAATTGTTACTTTGGATGTTGTAAATACGTTTGACAAAAAGGTTCTGAAATATGTGATGCCATTTTTAGAAAACACGAACATGCTCTGAACATTGCAATCTCATTAAAATCAGATCCTAACACCGCGCAGCAGAGCATGTAAACAGTATCATTTGTTGCACTGTTTATCGTATGTGTATAATTACAATTGATATATAATTTGTTGGGAATGAACTTTGCAAAATCTGAGATTGAAGTTCACAGGTGATTGACGTTAATCTGGTAATTATTCTATACTGGTCGGCGATCAGTTCCCGATGGCTACCAGTATCCGACATTTGATATTTTTTCGTATTTAGCGTAGCTCTAAAATTAAGATATTTGGTATCATTAAAGAACTCGACCAAAGCAACATTTGTGTGTCAGAAAATTTACAATTCACGTAAATAAAATGAAAATATCAAGAAATACATGCAATGAAATGATAGTCGTCACCTCTTTCCCTGGGGGATCATCTGTTTACGAAAAATGTGCATGTGCGATGAAACAAACGAGTTCATCTATAAGTAGCCACGGGTTTGCCAGAGTCTTTGACAAAGCAAGGTTTAGCTCAACAACAGGTATGAGTAGTATCGGCGATCCATACAAAACTTGATGTTAGATAAATATTGACAAAAACGTCATCATTGACGTCATTATGTATGACGTCAGCGATTTTTACTAATTGGAAAAATCACTGACCATTAGGCCTCAATTCCATTACCGGTGTGTTAACAAACAAAGAGAGACAACTCTAAAAAGCTATGTTCAGTCAACGGGAGATAATTTCCTTTTAGTTGAGAGGGTCAAAACGGGGAAAAGAGGAAATTAAACCTAATTTAATGTGAAATGTCGGATACTGACACTCTACATCTAATTTACGGCCTGAAATAGTGACCCCTTCTTCGCCCCGAATTCTACGCACTGTATGACGTCACAAATGTCAAATTGCGATTAATATATCGGTCTTGAGCTCAGGATTACAAAAATGTAAGTTATTTTGTTTTAACCCGTTTAGTTTTCGAGATAATGCCGAAAAACATACAAAAAATGTCGGAAACTGGTCGCCGACCAGTATACCCATCATTGAAGAGTTAGAATAAGAAAAAATATCAAAAATACTGTCACCAAACTTGTTTATTTCTCGGGAGAAATTGTTGGTAAAAAGAACAGATGCACTACTTGACGATTGTCCCCGAAGCGCTCAATTTGTCCACATTACACACGTTCATTACCGAAAAACATCTTGAAGGAAATTTCCAGTCTAAACATAGGCATTGAATTTCAAGGGTGCGTAAATATTGTAATAATAAAATAACGCACACTTGAAATTAACTGCATATAAATAATGAACATCTTGCCAAGGATCAAGTTGTCCAAATATCTGTAAAGGTTAGACAAGATGTTACATCCTTGATAGAACATCAAGTTAGTCAATGTTTAGGCATGATATGTATATGGCGACATGTTGCTTGTCTCTAGCTCCGTAAGATATATTATTTTATCGTATACACATTTGCAAGTAAATAAGGAATATATAATCGTTCCGTGTTATATCATGTATGCTAATTGGTGGGGTGATTGTACAACTACCATACGTACTATTCTATCGACTCCAAGTTAAAACAAGACAAATAGTTTATGCGACCAAACAGTCTACCGATCTGTATTGCCATAGACCAAACATTTTGTGAAAAAGTTGATTTGCTGAAATAACAATTATTGTACAATACATATGCATATCGAAATACAAGTAATAAGATACTTTAGGTTATCCATCTGTCAAGGTTATAGTGCTGAAAGAACAGGATTGTTCCTCTTATTTAGATAACCAGTAATATTTGTACTCATTAATTGATACATTTACGGACTACTGTTATGTTATTGTGTTCGAATTATTTATTGTGTTTTGAACATGCTCTTCTTATGTTGATTGCCTGCTGCCTATTGTTTGTTTAAGGTAACAGATGATAATTTATAGTAAAATAGTAAAGTTTTCTTTCAAAAACGTTTTATGTCTTGAAATTGATTTTGATGGATCAAATAGGCATTGCAATATGATTATATTACATTTACACCTGAGGTTAGACACCAACAAATTTCAAAAAATCAAATTTGTTGAAGCATGACAGAAATTTCAATGCAAATTTTGCTTGTTCGCAAACCTAGTCAACATCACATTAGAAACCGAAGTATCTTGTTGGGGTCACAGTCAATCGTATAAGGAGCAAAATCTTACAAAGAAACTATGACGAAGCATATTTATGAACAATGCGAAATTTCAATGACCTTGCAAACCAAAAGTGGAAAAGGTAATGGTTCTTGAATATCTTTTATAAAGTAAATGTTTTTCAGTGAAATACTACATAAGAGTATGGACCCTGGAGTTTTAATATAAATACTGTATACTTTTCGGTTCGTGACATTAGCCCATTTTTGTGTTTGTTAACGAGTACTGAAAGGTATGCATATTCTGTCAAAAAACTTTTTAATAAAGATAGCCAGTGTTTTAACAAGACGTTGGTATTCTGTAAGAGTGATAGTATATACACATTAAAAGTCTGTCTGCTTCAGTCATTTCATTTATTTAAATAAACTGAATCCTTGTTAACCGCCCCTACAATTGTTGGTCTCGAACCGTTCCCTTAAGGCGATGAACATAAATAATGTCCTTATGCTTATAAACTGAAACTGAAACTGTGGTCAGGTTTTTACCCGTCACAAAGGCAATGACATATTTTCATCCGTTGAACATAAACTGCCTTGATTTGCAGTTCATTGTACATTCTATATTTTTACATTATTTTTCAAATATTTTCTCATTAGAAAACATGTCTTCAGGTATTGTATCTTATAATGCTGATAACCTATCTGCAGACACTCTTTCAGCAAGTTTTGTATTTCCTTACTGGGCCGAAATTTCCATAACGCCGCAATATTCAGTGCTGAAGTCATGTTTCATATAAAGGTTAATTGTATAACAAAATCAGAACACTGCCTTCAAATTAGGAAAAAAATACAAGCGTTGTATAGACATGAAGAAGTTTTGACAAATCACTTCGCGCCTCCCTTTATTTCAACGTTCTTCATCATGTGTCTCCCAATAGCACTTCTAATAACTCTATGTGTAGCTACGGTTTTCATCGGCTTATATCCGATAAGAACAAGCTCAATATTTTCACTGGCACAGAGAATGTCAAATTAAGCAGATTTTGTGCCTTCAGGGAAAGTGGTGTATTTGATTATTTCTATATTGAACATATCTGTCCGAGTCAATTTTCTCCCAAATATTTCAAAGCACTTTCATACTGATAATACGAAACTAGGTCGCATCACACACTTTCATAAAGAAGGAACAAAAATCAACGATGGAAATGTGGTAATTTACATTGAAAAATGAGCAAATTATGAGCGTTCAATTTATTTTGGAATCAAAATATGCAGCGCATATCAAATATGGTGGAATCCCGTTGGTCAATAAATGTTTGGGGTAATGGGAGGTTTGAACCAACGAGTAAACCAATTTAACAGGATATTCAAAAAGAAAATAGCAGTATATGCCAGCATCCGCTTATCGAACGTTCGGCATACGTTATTGTAGTACGTTGAAGGGTTGCAATATCACAGGTAATTATTATGGCTACAAAGTTGATGTTTTTTTATTGGACGTAGAGAAAGGGGAATGCCGTTCTCAAATCATTCACAACATGTTTTTTTCACAAACGCCAACCAATGACGATCGATGCAAGTAAGTCAGGATACAAGAAATTATTATTGAACGCCATATTCTCGACCGTGACTGAGTGGTTAGGGCGTCCACATTCGGAGCAGGGGTCCCTGGGAAAGCTTGGTTAGAACTGATGCGACCGGTTAGTTAGCCGCCTGCTATTTAAGGAGTTGTACCGTTAGGCTCATTTCTAACTGCGCCCGGCTATACGAAAAGGGTTTCTGAAGGTACTGTGCGCAATTATGATAGGTGTCTCATCGGTCAAATTGACTGGCCCTTTCAATAGGGAGGACAATATAATGAACAAACACTTTACCTTCGTTACACAAGTAGTTTACATGGTTTTTGACAAATCACCTAGATAACCAAGATTAAGCAAGCTGTGCTTTGTACATAGACAAAAAATGCATTTACACAAAGATGATATCGAAATTATTGTAGCCTGTACTGGATAACAATCAAAACATAAAACAACCAACGAATCAACATTTAAACATTGTTATGATGTGTGGGTAACTTGCACCACATGCATGAATGTTTGAATTGTCTCTCTATTTCCTTTATATTGACCAGACGCCCCAAAATTCAATCGTCATTTAGAGTCACTTATCGTATCAATCAGAACATATCTGCTATCAATAATAATCGATGCAGTCAATTTAATTAAACCAAATGATTTATATTTTAGTCAGAGGATGTGTATGTAAAAAATACTTTCTTATTTGACTTGCCTTTAAAATAGAATAATTGAGACATACATTCTTTATGAACAAAATATGAACTTAAGCATAGAAAAAAGGATTGTCTGTTAATTTACAATGTGCTTTAACTATTAATGACTGGATGAACCAAAATAAACTCAAAATGAACTCTTCTAAAACTGAATTTATTATATTCTGTAGCAACTCACTATTGAAAAAGTGTTCAACAAAATTTGTGAACGTTGCTGGTGACAGCATTAAACGTGAGCCTACTATCAGATACCTTGGTGCTTTCCTTGACGAATCATTGAACTTTAAAGAACATGTTAAGCGCAAATGCCGCACAGCCATGTTGAATTATTTGAGAATAAAGAATATCAGAAAATACTTAACTAGAGCTGCAACTGAGATACTAGTATTATCTTTGGTCATTTGTCACCTTGATTATTGCAATTTAATTTTATATGGGATAGCTGAAAGTGAAATTCAAAAGATGCAGCGTATTCAAAATATGTGTGCCAAACTTGTTCTCTTTTGGAATAAATATGACAGCTCTAAACAGGCACTGTTTGAACTGCATTGGTTGCCGGTGAAAGCCAGGATTAAATTCAAAATATTATGCTTCATGTACAACTGTCATGTAGGGAACGCACCATCGTATCTGTCAGAGCTTTTAAATCAGCAAGTTCCAGGAAGGCAAGGGTTGAGATCGTCTGTTGTGTCTGACTGTAGTTATGCTATTCCTTTTAACAAATATAAGACTTTTAAGGATAGAAGCTTTGGTACCATTGGTCCAAAATTGTGGAACATTTTACCAGTAGAAATTAGAAAATCTGAGTCCATTGCCCTGTTCAAGAAAAAGCTGAAAACTCACTTTTTTAGAGATTTTTATGAACTGTTTTAAGCATTTTATAAATATTGTACACTGATGCACGTAACTCGTTTATTACTGTGATAATATGCTTTTTAATTGAATCGCTTTTACATCATTATTTAATTCTGTCAAATGAATTGTATTTTATGATCAGTTTTTTTTAAATTTTATTATTGCCAATAGTATTTATTTTAATACCTTTATATATATGTTATTGTTATAAAATGTTACATTATGTTGTACAACGCCATTGAATATATATTTATGTATAAAAATAGGCGTTATATCAAATAAAAAATAAACTTAAACTTAATTTACCACGGCCTCCAGAAACACAATTTCACAGTGACGACGAATAAAAGAGATTTCACAACATTTTCCAATGAGCTAGGAGCTTCCCCTAGTAGACCACGAGAACTCTTTTCCCGAAGCCTTCCCATGTCCATTTAACAAATCAGGAATACATCGCCGATGTGAACTTACTCAGTGGGACCTAGACATAAGCAATACAGAGCGATCCCTCAAACTTTGGGAACCAAAATAATTACTCGTCATCCTCCTCTTTCTTTACAAGTCCTATAAATTTACCAAATGTATGTGCAATGGCGGTACCTCGCTGCTGTAGAAGATCAAAACACATAGCAAGAGTTGAAAGTCCTATTAAAAGATACAACGAACAGGCGACTTGCTTTGCCGAGTTATCCCAATCTTTGTGAGTGAAACCAGGCACAATATCGCCGAAGCCAATAGTACTTAGTGTTATGAAACAGAAATAGGCGCCTTCAAAGATGGTCCAGTTGTTCTCCCACATTTTAAACATAATGGCTCCAAACACAATATACCAAACTACGAGAATCAGACATATAAATATCGGAACTTCCGCGTGTTTATGTTCTATCAACTCTTTGTCAGCCATGTCATCTCCAAGGTCACCTTTGTCAAGTTCAAGGTCATCCATGGCAATGCTGTCAGTCCTTCGATTCTTCATGGTCTGGAAGAATTGTTGTCTGCATTCCACACAGAATGTTCCGCCGTACAAAGCACGGAATAAAGACGCCATTGCTCTCCCTATGTTAGTAATACACAATACAGTCAGAGGTATACCGATTAATGCGTAGAGAATGGTTATAGCCCGTCCAGCATCCGTCTTTGGTGTAATGGTGCCATATCCTGTAATATAAAAAATAACACATTCAGTGATAACTAGTATCACGATTGTTAACATGCAATTTACTCAAAAGACTTCTCATTGATAAAGCAGTAAACCAATTGAATCCTTTCGACACATTAAATGGTTGGTAAATTTTTTGAAGTTAAGTTAATGATTGAAAGGAATATGGAACACGTGTATTGGCGGAAACGTGACTATTTCAAATGAATTATACATTTTAAAATTTTATCATAAACACGTTTATCGGTCTAAACAATGCATGCATGCCCCATGTAATACAGCACTAGCTCCTGTCTTCCTCCGGAAAATAGAGCAAGAATACAATAACGAATTGGACAGCCGAGTACAGCATGCACAAAAGGTAACACTCAGCTTGCAAGCACAATTCACCAGAAAAAAAACATAAAAAAACATGTAAATGACAGAAGCAATATGAAACTAAAACACGGGTCATGGATGGGGTAATGCGTACTTGGAAGGGCTAATGAATGCAGCAGTGTATGGAAGATGAACAGAATGGACATGGAAGTACTGATGAATGGAGACATACATGTAATGAAATTGGTACATAATTGGTAAATAATTGAGTAACACTTGAGTGCAGTAATGATAGCGGAAGTAAAGAATGCGAGCTCAAACTCGTTATGCGTTTTATTGCAGGGCATTGTGCAGATTGCTTTGGTCGTCGTAAAACGTTTTACATCAATCTGATGGTTGGAATATAATCAGCCATGGCTGCTGAACCCGATGGTAACAAGTATAACATGTATTGAATACGTACGGTAAATGTAATTGGGAAATAGCATGAATGAACATCGTTATTGCCACGTAACTTTATATCATTGATTGTTCACGTTTAATTCAAATTGAACGCATTGATCTTATAACCGGTATCATCAAATGTGAATGAAATCACTAAATAAGTGAATATAATAACCCTATAGTTCTATATGATTGATATAGGACAGTCAATGAGATACTGGTACATGATTCACTAGATATAATCAACTTAAATTATAAAGTTCTAAGGATGTTTGTAGCAATGATTGATGGTGTTATGAGACCCAACCGAGAATACGGAACTCTTCCACTCTATATAACCTTAAACTCATTAAGAGAATGTGATCGTAATTTCGTATTATTGTTATTTTTGTCTTTGTTCCCTGGTCCGATGGTATTGTTTCTAAATTTCATCCGTTTTATCTTCCCTTATCTTCCCTTGATCAGTCACATGTAATTATTGTAATATTACTGATGGTGGCATTGATTGTTTCTAACATTGATCTACCAGTTAAACAATAAATGTTTCACAACTGTATAGAATATCTGTACTCTTACTCTAACATGGATCCAGACAGTCTGTATTTTTGTTTTCTGGAGGCCAATGCAGTTATGTGTTGACTTAAGGGACAGTCAAATGTTTGTTTTACTTGATGACATATAATACATGATTTTGTGAATGATACGACATTTAAACACTTATCTGTTTTTGCATATTTTGATAGTAGCTACTTTGTCTTACCCAGTTTTGTTTATTCATCGACAGACAGACATATATATTGAAACAAACAGTGTGCACAAAAATACTAATTTAATATTTTTTAGGAGTGGACCTTTTCCGTTAAATACAACTTTGTCTTTAGGCTTCCCCACAATATGATTACAATTTAATAGCAAAATTGTTACATTTCCACAATAATTACAATTACTGTGATCTTCATAAATATCACACGTTAAAACTTTGAATGTGTTCATTAAAAACCAGTGAATACACTTAATGAAGCCAGGAAATAATTGTTCGTCTATTTTGTTAATTAATTGGACATAAAATACATGTACATAATGCCACTGTCAACGAACAGAATCACGACGTCATTCAACAGGAACAACATAGCACGAACGGAGCAAGCAGGAACACGCATATAACACACACAGGTCACAGGGACACCCATGAAAATATTTATTTTAATGTAACTGATTCAAGCTACACCGTTGGACGTCCTCTTTCAAGTGTCAATTGGAAGTAGGCCTTGTTGAATGTGTCTGTAATTATGCGTTGTTTCATTTTAAACTTTTTATGTATTGTTTTTTATGTTTTTCATGTGCTAGTTTCGTATTACAATATTGAAGCCTCGAGATCGTCAACCGTAATACGTAGTTTATCATCTTTATTCATCAATCAAAAGTCAATACTTCTCATCATTCGTCACTTCCACTTTAAACATTATATTCCTGATGCCTAGACCACCCGGGCCGATACAGCCGATACATGTTTGTTTTGCAAGATGTCAAACCAATGGAGCATTGCATGTATGGAGTATAATCGGATTATAACTGTATGCTATATACCATGACCGGCGGGAATCGATTTATTGTCACTTGATGACTAATTATAAAGGTCAGGAAAGACAGTTAAGTTTGATCTACGCGTACAGTCAACTGTCGTTATCTTAATTTGTGTTGGTATCCTAAATATTTGGACCAATTGTTGACAGTCAGTATGGCTACATAATCCATGCATTGTACCAAATGCAACGACCAACAGCGAAATATAAAAGAAAGAAAATGTATACAAGCGAAATTCAGCCGACTTCAAATAGATTACATAGTTGCAGAATGGCACAAACATCATGTAAACAGTGTACATGTATAAGCGTATTTGAGGTATAACAAGTACAAGAACGTCGATGCTCCAGCGTGAGCCCTGTACTTTAACGGGACGAAAAAGGTGAACAATTGGCTTGATATTATCCATACAAATGAGCCACTGATAATGAAGTCATCCTACTTAATGTAAAACGATTATAAGATGTCGTTAGCTTAGAATACTAAGGTCGTAAACTTGTACTTCTTACGACCTAATTGAGACTCATTCATATTTGCAATCTGCATTACAAGGCGCTTCTTTTGAACATATTTTCATGAAAGCCGGGACTTGTCATGTTGAACAAACTGAAGTCCAAAAAGTTGTTTTACTATACATAAAAAGTAGTTATTTCTTGTTTTCTGAAAATATCGATTTTGTACTTACGACCTTATCATTCTAAACCAGAGATATGTTGAACAGGGAAAACTGTACATCACACATTAAGGATATCCGGGTGTAATAAAGAATCTCCTTGTGAAGAGTTCTCAAGTTCAGTAATTTTATGACATTTTGACTGATTTCCTATAGGTCGTGGGTTCAACCCCCACTAGAGCCAAAATATTTTTATTCTTTTTCTATATTTTTTAGTTATAAGACAATGCTTTGGCTTTGGGACATCACTTTTTAGTGTAATTTGGAGAAAAATATTTTTTTTCTTTTTTTTCTCTCTTTAATTTTATATGAGTAAAATATGTGGTATATAGGCGAAAATCGGGTTACTATGGATTTCTGAAATGTATATTTTCAAAACCGCTCGGTAAAACCTTTCAAAACTTTGTTAAAACATTACAAACACATTGAAGTTATTTTTGAAAAAAAAATCAATGGTGCCAATTGTTTAGATCATTTTATTGCCATTTATCTATAGGGTACTTATTGGGAATATGCGAAAAAATGCCCTTTTTTCAAGGAGGGTAGGATTACATTTTTATTTGTATCTACTTTATAATTCGACCAAACATCATTTTTATACTTTTGATTGAAGAAATAATCATTATCATTAGATTTTAACACACTCTTGTTTTTATTGTGTCATCTGTTGGAGACTTATTATATTTATCATGCAGATGACTCCATTTGTTTTTGCAGTATATTCTTACGCTAGGTGTAGGGATACACAAGTAGGAATTACTCTCTCAAATGACAATACAAGTGTTTTAAAACTCAAATGCAGTTGTCTTAAAGGGTACACACTAGAATAAAACCGTTTAAAACGCAGTCCTTAACATTTTAAAAAAAGTTTTCACACCCGGGCATCGTTAAAGAAATAAACAATGATCACGGACCACATGTTAAAGCAACAACGAAAAACATACAATATGAACAAGAAAGCATGCGTGACTTTCGACGACGATATTTAACACAATCGATACCAAGCGAGAATAACTGTATGATATCAAACCCAGGATCAAACGGAGCACTGACAACAACGCCGGTCTTAAATGTATGCATGTTGTTAAGATTATAATATCCTTACCTATTGTAGTAATCACAGTGACTGAATAGAGTAGACTTCCTGCAAAAGTCCATTTGTCTGTTGATCCATCATAATCACCTGTCCAGCCGTCTTTACTTACAAGTGTATACGTTTCTGTCTGAAATTGCTTACATATATCCGTAATATCTTTAGAAGGTTTACTTGTTTTCGCTTTTTTAAATCTCGAAGCGTCCATATTTGTTTCTTGTAACCTTCGCGTTATGAAACGTTTTAAATCTATTACACTTCTATCATAGTAACTTTTAGAATTATTCCATAATGAGTCTATTTGTGCACTTATTAAGGTTTCCAGCTGTTTTGTTTGTTCCGATGTAAACGATCTAATATCAGAGCGTATGGTTTCGTCTCTCTTCGTTTCAATTTCAGTCGCAAAATTGTTCACCATATTTATTGCTTCGGTGTGTATTAAATCTTCGTTGGCTTTCTCTAACTCCAAGAAAACTACTCCCCCAAGTATAGAATAAGCGACAACTGTACAAGTCAGCCCTACATATGATAACATATAAACACAGAAACGTTTCATGCAGCTTGCTGCTTTATCCTTACAAAGCACCTTGTGTCGTAACTTTGGGTTTCGTCTAAGTCGACGCTTTTCTCCGCAAAAATCTTCCACAAATTCCTCAGGTTCCGCAATCGAGGCGGCTACCGTTGTTCCATCAATTAGAGTCTCTACCAGCGATGGCAAACCTTTCTCGTCATTATCTTCACCCGCCTCGTTATCCATTGTATAATTATCTTACAGTTTCTATTATTTCACCACATACCCAACTACTTCATTATGTAACCAACATTCGACACAAACTCACAAAACAAAATTCATTCTGCGGACCGACAGCATAAGCTGAATGGCTTAAGTCAACTGATAAATGCGTCATGTTCCCTCCATGGAACATACTGACTGTGTCATTGTAGCTTTCCGAGACATATTAGAAAACAAATCCAGCCTATACTCAATGGTTCAATGGTTCATTAGCGTGTAACCATCTGAAGTTAAGGAAGCGTAACATGTGATCCCAGATCTATTTGCATTATGCAATCCATGGACGTATATCAATTAAAGTAGACTGATTGCTTCCAATGTAAAAGCTTATACATTCTGAAACGCTTGCCTTAAAATATTCCAATATTTATAGACTTCTAGCATTATCGAATGACAAAAACAAGTGTGACTCGATCGTAACATTTGCCAATACTGTTCAGCATTATATCACTCACGCTGTGCATTTCATCCGCTTCTAAAAAAAAAGAATAAATAGCATAATTAGGAAGTTGATTTACCGATGCCAATCAGATGCGACATGTGCAATCATGCACAGACATCCTACAACTAGGAAAGTGAATTTGTTCAATGTTTAATGCTGCCATTATTTGAATACAGCACACTATTCACCAACTCACTGTTTAAGTGGCTTACCGCGTTTTGCACCACATGGTAGCTTGAATACAGTCGGAGATACACATTAGGTAGGTTTGTTTTATTTTGTAATCGAAACATGCCATGCAATAATAAAACGGCGGAACTGAATACTAAACAGCAAACACATCCCTTGCTGAATTTGACAACGGGTGGTCAAATACAATTCAAACATATTTGTAGGCAATTTGAATGGAAATCAATTTGTTGTAAGAAGTATTGTTTTCAGAACCGTCTTATCGCTGGCTCAGAATGAGAAGGTCGTAACCACAAAATCGATATTTTGAGAAAGCGAGAAAATATTGTCCGATAATTACTCTTTGAACATGGTAAAACAATCGGTTTAAACTTCCTTTCGGTCAACATGGCAAGTTCCGATTTTTGTGAAAATGGGCTCATCAGAAGCGAATTGTGATGCTGATTTTAAATCTGTAAGAATCTTAAAAGGTCATAAGGAGCAGTTACGACCTTCCCATTCTAAGCCAGTGATATGATTATTGGAACAGTGTGATGGGCCAAAATAATCTGATGGTGGAAAAACAGCACAAAAGAGCATGAAAAGCTCACAAAACTGACTATACACTTTTGTAATTCTGCTGACATGTTTTTGAATATTCTAGTTTGAAAGTTATTATTCAGCACATTTGAAACCTTTTAGTTCGTCTTATGTTAGTTTCAATGAATATTCATAAACCTTGAATCGATTAGAACATAGTTACAGTAGTTTCAAATGAACATTATAATGAGACCAGAAAAATACTAAAACGCATTTGTGAAGTATAAGTGGTTTCTCACTTTAGCGATGTTAACAGTTTTTCTCGCGATATTTTAACCCGGCATTGCCTTTTGGTACATTTAACGACCATGCTCACGCTTAACTTACCAGAAAGTCACTCAAGCTCAATGTATTTTTCCCTAAACGATTCATATTTGAGAGTTATAAACGTATACAAAGTCAATCGAAACACTATGTATCTATAATGATGTCCAGACTATATTTCATATGATAAATACGCTGGTTGAACGAGAATGGATGTATTTGAGATGTGACACATACGTTTTTCTATGTAACAATCATTGAAACTTGAATCCTATATCAATTACTGACGATCATAACATATTTAAGAAAAAACTCATATCAGTTTGTTGTCGTAGACATGACACAATGACGCGGTTTGTCAGGTTTTGTTATATAAAATAGTTATGCGTGAGGGACCTTAATACACCAAGCATATACAGCCGCCTCTGAACCATTCCGATGACACACACCAATCCAGCAGAAAATGTCTTCCGCGCATCAAACTTAGTGTTTTTGCTATGAGATAATTTGGTAACTAGTCATTGTGGATTAACATGACGACTGCTTGTCAAGATAATGATTGAATTAAAATGAATTTCCAATTGTGGATCAAACACAAAGCAGAGCATAAATTTACATTTTTTCACACGAGACAATGGGTTTAAAACATTAACAGTAGAAAGTTATTGTCACTCTGATCTTCTATTTGGAATAATAATATATAATAATAATAAAGACTTTATTTATAGAGGCAACATTGTTATACATTTGCCCAAGATTCACTTCGAGCCTCTGAAAATAAACACATTTACACAATCAACATCAACAGCAGTTGCATCAATTGGTAAAAATGACAAAAAAAGTAATTCAGTCATGATAAGAATAAACACAGTGCAATATTTAAACAATAAAGACATCTTACAATATACATTTACAATATCAGATATCAACTCGTTTTCTGATATTTGTTTTCTTATAGATATATTGTTTTTTCAAAATATTACATACTTTTGTTTTGAAAGTTTGAACATTTTCAGCTGTCTGTACCTCTACAGGTAAGGTATTCCAAATCAATGGACCAGAGTTATCCAAGGATTTTCGAGCGAATTCTAGATTTTGTTTCTGTGCGTAGAGATTTTGTTTGCAATCTGGAGATCTTAAATTGCGTGTCTGGACCTCATGAACTTTCTGAAATTTGTCTTTGAAATATGCTGGACACATGCCATTATATAATTTGTTTACAATAATGGATTTTCTGTACATAAATCGCTCTGGAAAAGTCATACATAGTAGCAAATAGTTCTACCGGTGGAGTATCGATGAAAAATCGATGAAAAGATAAAATATATTCATGTTCCCTGTGTACGTTTGTGAGTAAACATAACGACATTCAAGAGCAATGTATAGTGATGCTTTGTTTCACGAATAGGTGGATCTTGATCAGCTCTTTAACAAATAATTGGCAAATATTCAATCAGTCAGTCTTGTTACCCGTAACTGCCATAAAAACATCGTGTCTAAGAAATAAATACAAAGGAAGTTTCAAATAAAATTTCTCTTTCAAAATAACTCACATCATTCTAACGTTCATAAGCACCTCAGTCCCACAGAATGCAATTTGAATACATGTATACCATTCAGACTAAATTTAGTCTGATAAAATAAATTATTTTTGCTGTTTCCCATAGGTGGTATTAATCGAAAGTACAATTTTAATGAGCAAAACGAAAAACTTTTCAGTTTGTTGATACTCCTTCATTAAATTGTCATTTAGAAAATGTTGATAATGTACAACATATGGTAAATGCCACAATGAATATTATGGATATTGACAACTTTTAGCAAATGCATATCATTCAAAGAGAGACAATATTATTGTCATATTCCCCACCATGTGGCATTAATATAATTATACAATGTTCAACTGCAGTCAAAACAAAACAAATATAAATTCTAGGTATTAAGTGTATTACCATATCAAATGTAGTATTTAACCAAACACATCTTCAGGATTCCAATTATTCGTTAGGTAACCAGAGATACTGAACACGAAGCTAATCATCAAGTGACACAAATCAGGTCATACTTATATATTCTATGCACAATAAATGTGGTGACTATGGTGATAATTGGTTTATACCATGTTTATAGTATTTATTTCAGCATTAAAATCTGACTGTGTTTCAGTCGTGTGAGAATTTTCTCAATTGATCAAGATCTTCTATTTGATTTAGACCTTCAATATCGGGATAACTATGTACATATTAATCATGGGAATCATGTAAAGTCCTAGAAAATGTATATGCATATTGATGTATTGCGTTGGTATTTAACTGTATTATATGTACACTTATGCGGGACGTTTGTAATGGATATTTGATAACAAAGATTATATAATCTGCAAGAAGTGCACGCGAATTGAATGTTCTATATTGCTCAGTGACAGTCGTTATTCATGCAGTTAAGTGTCATATCGATGGCTTAGAACAAGACGGTCGTAACTACAGAATCGATATACTTAGTATTGAGAAAACAAGAGAAAACTGTCTGACATTTACTCATTACTTATGGTAAAACAAACTTTTACAACTTCAATTTGGTCAACATGACAAGTACAGATTTTTTATGAAAATGGGCTCATAAGAAGTGCCTTGTGATGCTTATTCTAAATATGAATGAATCTTTAAAGGTCGTAAGTGGCACTTACGACCTTCTAATTCTAAGCAATCGATATGTATAACATGTATTTATACTAACTTGGTCAATACTTTATCCTATAGTAGTACACACACAATCACCCTAGGACTTGATTTACATATATAATAAAATGAAATGCGACTTTAGGAAACAATTTAACCAGAACGAGACTGAAGGACGTGGTCAGCTTACATATATAAAGCGATATTCACTCGAAAATTATGCATGTATTTATGTGAGTAACATTTACCAAGAAAATTCCACTTGATATGTGCATATCTAACGCTGACAACTGTGGTCATTGTATACAAAAAGATGTCGGGATGGAATACGTTATCACTGATTTGTTTGCGAGAATCATATGCATCGCTATCAAAGAATAAGAAACTGTTTTCGCATTTAAAATACTAATATAACTAATGCGACCAAAGTACATATATTTTATATTGCATTATGTCTTGACCAGACGCTTCGAAGGTTACTTCGATAGTGATTTAAAATGGACGCGTGACTTCTTTGCTAACTATTTTAATAACAACACAACTGTATATGATTAGACTAATAGGTTACAACTCCAATATTGTACTTGAACCGTTTTAAATTGCAGTTCTACCAAAACGTATGTTCATACTATAATCAGTTGTGATTTATGCCTCATTCTGAATTCTGAATTCAATAGCGAGTCCTACCATATTGCGACCTAATAATTAGAATAATACATTGTAACTCGGACCATTTGGTCTGACAAACTGATAAGACTGACATTATAAAAGTTAATCAAACACTCGCATAAGCGCAAGTAATTTCCGTAACATAGTTAACAGGAATTATGACAACTAAATGTTTGATGCGTTTCAGGAAAAGCCAACGATCATAAAATAAAGTCAAAAGGTGTTATGTCGCACACATCCCAGTTTAATGACAAGAGCCGCAGCGGTTTACTTGTTACAAATATCATAGAATTGTCTGATACGAATGTCATAACTGTTGAATAACTACCTTAAAGTTTCGTGAATTTGTTAATCAGAACTGAATATTATTTAACAGCAAACACTTTCCATGCCGAAATTGACAACGCTGGTCAAATACAATGAATTGAATGAAAATCAATTTGTTGTGTGTTTTGTGAAACAACGTCATAGTATTATTGGAACAGTGTGATGGGCCTAAATAATCGCATTGGGGAAACACAAATACAGCCGACCTTCACAGGCACAAAACATGACTGTACAAAGAAAAATCAGCCTCTTGGAAAATGATGAACAATAAGATATGCTGACATGACTATTTAAGATTAAGCATGGTTAAAACCATTTATCATATTAGTTTCAATAATTACTCATAACAAATGAGATTAACATTGGGTTCAATATTATGATGTAATAACTATTATTGCATTATAATATTGAACATAATATAATATTAGTTTTTTAAGAAACATAAAAAAATAAAAATATTAGGAGTTTGTTTTCGAAGATAATAACACACTAAGAAAGGTCATTCTACAGCAACTAGCAAATACAGGCAAACATGTCTTTCGCTTCATTTAATCTTTAGCATGTATACGCTGACCATTGGATAAGTCCGTACATATTGCAAGCGTGTGTCTCCGAGCGTTGTGTCCTTTGTGATTAGTTTTGTTTGGTCAGAATTCGGTAGAAATTACACAATAACGCGGTTCGCCAGGGTTCATGAAATAAAATACAACTGTTGTTATGTGTAATGGACCGTAATTCACCGACCTAACGCAAAAGCATCTGAGATAATTAGGTAACCAGTCATTGTGGATTAACATGACGTTAGCTTGTCAGGATAATGATTAACTTCAGAAGAATTTCACATTGTATTTTAACGCTTAATGCCAACCGATAAAGTGCACTTTATCAATTTTACGCATGTCTTATTGCAGCTTGCAAGAAGTGTCCGATATTTCAGCATCAGTGTCATTGTGGATCAAACACAATGCAGAGCATAAAGTAGCGTTGTTTTTATTTCACAAGCGAAAACGGGTTTAACTCTAATCATTTTTCGAAAGAGGAAATATATTCATGTTCCCTGCGTACGTTTGTGAGTAAAATATTGAAGAGCAATTCATACGTGATGCTTTGTTTCATAAATTTGGATCTTGATCCCTTCTTTAACAAAGAATTGCCAAATATTCAATCCATCGGCCTTTTTTATCCGTAATTGTCGTACTAAAAACATGCTTTAGAAATAAAGACTAAAGAACTATTAAGACCATTAATTTTTCTCTTTCAAAATTATTTATATTACTGTAACGTTCATAAGCACCTCAGTGGCACATAACGCAATGTGTATATACCATTAAGCCTAGTTCAATTACATTTAACCTGGTAAAATATATCATCTGTCAACGGATACCATTTTGCAGTTTTCCATGGGTGGTATTAACCGAAAGATTGATTGTACATTTGTTTTGTGTGAATGTACAATTTTAACGGAGCAAAGGGAAAAGCGTTCTTTCTGGTTCCTGTGCAGTTTGTTGTGGATATACATTATGCTGTCATTAAGAAGTGTTGATAATGCAAAATATATGGTAAATGCCTCAAGGAATAGCATGGGTATTGTCAACCTTTAGAAACTGAATATCATCCGAATAAACACAAAATATTATTGTCATATTTCCAGCCATGCGGCATTAATACGAGAGGTGTTCAACTTATTTATGAACAAAACATGAACACCGATTGTGCAATAATGAATGAAAATAATTGAAATATCTTTTTTAAACCATGCGATAAAATGTTTTAAGTTGAACATATGCTCATCATACATTGTGTATCTCATTTGGTTAAAGCTTAAAACAACAATTTAGTAGATGATGTTGTTTTTCCTGTTTTTAAGGCATAATGGCCTTTTTATAAGCATCGAGAAAGTGTTGGTAAACTTTTATTGTGCATTTTTAATAAGAACATAAGTAATATTTGTCGTAAGACGCGTTATTAAAGTTCTGTTTCCAGTAATTGTGAAATGGCACCAAAAATTGAAAATTGCCCAACATTGCCAAAACCTGCACTATAAAGTTAAATTGGTTTAATGATTTCTATGATGAATCCATTAGCAAAATGTGGAATAGTACCACTGATGGGAGTGCTCATAGAAACTATCAGTGACACTATTTCGAAACAGTTTAATGCATAGTTCTGGGAAAATGCGAAGTTCCTACGCTGAAAATCAAGAAAAACATGCATCGCAGCCAAAAGTCTTGGAATCTAGAAATGCGAAATAAACAACATTATGTGGAAAAGTTGTTTCATTACGGGGAAGCAATGCTGAATCTTAAACAATGTTATGATAGATTATGGTATGCTATTTTAGAAAAGTTCACAGGGGTAGGGAGAAGTTCATGTTTGTCCAGCATTGTGTGTTCGCGGCCGTTTTCATGGGAAGGCATTGGGTTTGTTGTTATGTAAATACGCACATCAAAATCAATATCAAAATAATGAAATTGAAGGCTGTGGTCTATGTACGAACCGTTTCAATTCAGGTTTTCAACAAAAAAGTGTTACGTCTCGTTCCAAGTGACTGTTCCAAGAACATAGGGTTTCGTCCAGATTCAGGTTCAAGTCACCATATACAACGCCAAATAAAAAAACTTAAGAATATAACTTTGATATATATTATAACCAAACAGTGGATGTCGAAGTCTTCTCATGCTTTAACAATATAATTTTCCATCTGGTTGATACTAAAACAACGATTAAAGAAGGAAAATGTGAACGTAGTTATTACGAGTTTCGGACCTTCAAAACGCAAATAGCAACACCCTCTACCCTAATGTTGATTATGATTCAACCGTAACATATTGACAATTTACAATTATTGTATATACTTCTTGATACACTACTTTATACAATATAAAAGTTTTTATTCAATTTCATTGTTAGAGTAACACAATATTGATGTTCATTTTCTGTTCAGAAATAAGTTGAACACCTCTCGTATAGTATATAATGCACAACTGCAGTCATAACAATCAACTGTATATTATAAGTATTGAGTGAAGTAGCAAATGTAGTAATTTAAAACAATCACACATCTTTAGGATTCCAATTATTCGTGAGGTATACGTACAGAGATACTGAACAAAAAGACCATCAGCATGAGCCAAATAATAGGTCCCGCGATATCAACTCATAACCAATACTAGTTGGTCACCAAATAGGCATAATTTGTATTTTTCATGTCAATTGGTATACTCCCGACCAACCAACTCGGTTTAATTGCTTATGAGTAATATGACAAGTTATGAAATAAAACATCAGCACATCACCAGTAAAATCTATATTAAATATCTATGTTATCTATAACACAATATGTTCTTGGCTAAATATATTAGTTCATAAATGCATTTATCAAATCTTCCATCGGTAGAAACGGAAGTGTCACTGTATTACTACTAAATGTAAAAGTACAATAAACATAGAGACAAGCTGGCGCGTGTTAAGAGCGAATGTTATCATAATCCAGTTTTATATTGCAAAATGCATTTATGTATTAAATCTTAATCTATTTATAATTTGTTATTTGTCAGAGCAGATATCATACAAACGATAGAAATGAATGGGACTCATAAACACCTTATATCAGTTTTAGAAATATAACAGTGTCATATACAATTGCTGATGAAACAAAATTGATGGTGTTACAAAATAAACCATTGCGAAAATCTGGAAACATATGCCTTATATATATGCCTATCGTCCGGTGTCAAATTTAACATTTCTCTCAAAGATTATTGAAAAAGCTGCATTAAACCAAATCACCAAGCATATTGAAGATAACAATCTCCTTCCAGTTTACCAAAGTGCATATAGAAAATACTATGGGGTGGAAACTGCTATGGTCAAAATGTATAATGATCTTTTGGAAACCATAGATAAAAACCAGGTTACGATCGTAGTCATGATCGACTTAAGTGCAGCGTTCGATACCATTGGTATCCTAATATTGATTAAAATCCTACAAGATGAATTTGGTATTCATAATACTCCCCTAGAATGGATTGAATCCTATCTCACAAACAGAACAGTGAAAGTCTTAGTCAAACAGTCAGCATCAGAGACTGAACCATTGAGGTTTGGTGTTCCACAGGGTTCTAGTGCTGGACCAGTGATATTTACTCTCTATATATCGGTTCTTAATCGGGTTGTCCAGAAGTATCAAGCCGATCTCTATGGATACGCAGATGACCATAGGATTGCTTTAAAATTACAATCAGGAAATTCTTAGGAAGAGACAAATGTTATTCAACAACTTAACAGCTGCCTCATTGATATCATACAATGGATGACAACATTCAAACTGAAAATGAATCAGTCTAAAACTAAAATAATCATGTATGGAACCAGACAACAGTTAGCTAAATTGAACATCACAAGTGTCAATGTTGGTGGATGTGATGTAAAATGTGTGAATCAGGTTAGAGATCGTGGTGTAATCATGACCAATACACTTATCTTTGACTGCCACATTCAGAAAAAATGTCAGATAGCTCATGTGCAGCTACGGAATCTTCAAGCTTTACGTAAACATCTCACACAAAAGTCTACTGAAACATTAATGCATGGACTGGTTCATTCCCATATTGCCTTCTGCAATGCTTATTCACTGAAATTCCAGCCTATCAGATGAAAAAATTACAGCGAGTCCAAAATCATGCCGCAAGAGTTGTCATGAATGTTTCTTATGACAAATCCAGTGCAGATCTACTGACAGAATTACACTGGCTTCCAGTTAAGGCCAGGGTAATGTTCAAAGTTCTGGTAATCTTATTCCGTGTCATCATGGGTACAGCTCCATCGTATCTAAAGACAATGTTTGATCCTATTCGGCAAGGGTACAGACTACGATAAAAAATGACACTAAATTTCACACCCCTAGACGGCGAACAAAATTAGCAGACATATCTATGGCCGTCACTGGTCCAAAATGGTGGAACGATCTACCAAACTATCTCAAAGACATCAAAAGTGAAACCAGGTTCAGAGCATATTTGAAAACTTATTTGTATAGGAAGTATCATCGGCAATGAGTGTGCTCTTTATCATATTTCTAGAATCCAGGTTTTAAATTGATTGTTTTTAAGTGAATGTATTTATGTGTGAAGCGCAATTTTTTTTGCACTATACAAATGATATGTATTTGTATTTATAAAAATATTATTTATAATCGCAGAATTTCAGCAGGTGAATCAAACCATGATTCAGATAGGATCTGTGAATTTTTCAGAATCTAATAACCAAGGTGTTTCCTACGTGTAGCCTTTTTAAGAATTTAAGTCCTTTTCTCTACTGCAATATACAATATTTTATTCATAAATCTGAAAGATGAAAAATTGTCACATAAGCAATTTAATATTTATTGTCTTTAACGTACGATGTGCATGAAAGATTGATCTTATATAGGTTCAGACGTATTTGAGTGCATTAAGCCACATAAAATATGTACGGATTTGTTACTCGATTATATCTTACATAATCATTCGCATTCTCAGACGCCAGTGCTCCAGAGTGTAAATTGTATTTGTAACATCTTGGAATTGGTTTAAAATGTGAAGGTCGTTAGTACAGAAGGCACTTCTAATGAGCCTGTTTTTATAAAGATCGGAAGTTGTCATGTTAAGCTTGTTTTATCATTAGTAAAGAGTAACTTTCAGACATATTTGAGTCATTAAGCAACATAAAATATGTACGGATTGGTTACTCGATTTTGTTTTACATAATCATTCACATTCTCAGATGCCAGTGCTACAGACAGTAAATTGCATGTATAACATCTTGGAATTGGCTTAGAAAGTGAATTTCGAAAGTACAGAAGGTTCTTCTTATCAACCTAATTTTATAAGTATCGGAAATTATCATGTTTATCAAACTGAAGTTGAAAATAGCTTAGGTTGCCAATTGGCAAAGAGTAACTTTAGGAAAGTTTTTTGTTGTTTTCTAAAATATCGAGTGTGTAGTTATTCTCATTCTTAGCGAGTGATATGCTCTTGCATGTCGATGCACATTGTATTTACAATATAAAAATACGGTAAATATCGATCTACAGTCGAAAACAATGTTTAATACAAAACATGAATTGTTTTTGCACATAATTGGAAGTTTTGAAGTAAGAGGATATATTACGTCGGGTAACACTGTACTATACAATTATGAACGATGTTTGTAATGGAAATTTGATAACAAATGTTATAGAAGCTGAAAGAATTAACGTCCAAAGCGTTAATGCTATTGTTAGAGCATGCATTTTAACCTACGAAATGAATGTTCTAAGTTGTACAGTTCCAGTTGTTATTCATGACGTTAAGACTGTCATGTGTACGTAAAATTGTATATTACTTTGTAGAAACCATTTATACTATCTTGGTCAATATTTCTTAGCTATATTTGTATACATACACTCACTCTAAGACTTGATTTACATATATAATATAATCAAATGCGACTTGAGGAAACAATTTAACCATAATGGGACTGAAGGACGTGGTCAACGTACATAAATAAAGCGATATTCACCCGAGAATTCAAAATTATGCTTGGATATACGTGAGTGACATTTAACTAGAAAAATCCCTTTGAGATGTGTATATTTTACGATGACCATATGATCATTGCATACAATAAAAAAATGTATGAGAAAATCCGATAGGTAAGGTAGCACTCAACCTAACCAGTCGAGCACAGAAACAGAAACACCACGACACAACTATCCTGAGAAATCCCTTTACAAACCCATGCCAAAACTGCGACCAAATGAGGCACAACAACCCCGGGGCATTACCTAGTTTAAAACACTAAGGACAGTGACCTAACGTTATGCGACATAAAGAGGCACGACTTGACCTAGTTAAAATAATGGGCAAGGTAGGAATGGGATGAGAAATATATAACATATTCCTAGCAACTACATTGAGCAATGCCCACACATAAGCCGACGAAACAAATTAAAAAGCCATGTCCCCGCCGATAAAATGCAGAATGACCCACTTTCACAAAGACATTATATAAAAGCGGTTATTGCCGAATGTAACAGCCAACACAGACAACGTAGGCACCGGGACGGAATACGTTGATACTGTATGGTTTGTGAGAATAATATGCGTTGCTATCACGGAATAAGAAAATATGCTTCCCTTGTAAAGATACTAGAATAACTAATCCGACCAAAACACTTAAATGTTTACATTGCATTATGTCTGCATCAACTTCAAAAGTCATTACCAGAAGGTTTGACAAATGTTACTTTGGTAGTGATTTGAATTGGACGTGTGGCATCTTTGCTAACTACTCTAATAGCGCAACTGTATATAATCAGAATGATAGAATAAAACTCCTATACTGTACTTGAACAATATAAATTATATCCTAAATATTATATCACAAAGTAGATTAATACTATAAGCAGTTTTGATTCATTTTTCATATTGTATTCAAAAGAATTTCCTACAGAATTGCAAACTAAAATTAGGATAACACATTGTCACCCTGGCCTTTTTGTCGTACCAACTGAAAAAAAACCTGACACTGTAGAAATTAATCAAACACTCACAAAAGCGGCGCAAGTAATTTCCGTAACATAGTAAAACACGAATCGATCCCGATTCATATGTTTTACGACTTTCCGGAAAGGCCAAATGAACGGTCTTATTCGAAAGTCTGAAAAAATGTATGTCGCACACAATCACTACAGATTAACGGCATATATTAAAGCGGTTTACTTGTTGCAAATATAATGTCTCCAATGAATGTCTCAACTGTTGAAATAACAAATTTTCCTGCAATTGAAAAATCAGCCAGTTCAAAGTTTCTCTTCTGTAAGCGGCGGACAATATATTAAGCAAATGTCACTGAATAACTGATAGACTATCGTACACAAATCTAGCCATTGGTATTTCCCATTTAACCGACTACAATGTACTTTAAATATCATGAAGAATGTTTTCATATTAAACAACAAAATGTCACAAAACAACATGTTGTTTATGTTAAGAACTTAACAAAACAAAATACAAAACAGTTTTACTCGATTTACTTGAGAAACAGCCTATTAGTGAGATCGTATTGATGCTAAATTACACGATACTCTGTTGTTTTGATTTCTGACAAAGTATATTAAAATACAAATTACATGAAGGAATATGCAAAAGTTGGGTTATTTCGTATCTCATACGCATGCCATTGTATTGAAAACACGCTTTGACCAGTATACAGTTTATCATAATCCCATTTTTTATAAGAAGGAGTACAAATGCCACAGAATCATGGCCATGCTAGTTAAATTAATTGCATCAATACATTGATAATTTCATTATGATGACTTAATTTAAAGCATGGACTGTTTTTGTCATATCGTCGTCATTGGTGTATGAATACAGTCGTCATACTAATACCCCTTTATATTCGATCGGTAATCACGATGTTCTGCAACTTTGGTCAAACACCCGAGATACTTTTCATGTATTTAAGTATAATAAATTATCCCAATTTCCAAGGGTTTCAAGAGGTGCTTTAAAAGCTCAGGAATGAAGAAAAAGACCCAAGTGCCCGTATTTATTTCTGTAATTATTTAAAGGTTGTGCATGGAAATATTCAGCAATCATAAGGGAAATTGTTGAATCATAACAAAAATAGCAACCTAAAGAAAAATAATGAACGGTAAAGCAACGTGTTTAAAGAATGTCATGAATATCACCAAATTTGCATTATTCACATTAAGATGACGATTTTTGCATTAATGTTGTAATTATAAGATTATGATAGGAAAACGAAGCTTATTCCGTGCAATTTAGGTTTGATTTAAGAAGTATAAATGCACCATTAGCCCAATATCTTTAACATTATTACCACCATTAGTTGCATTTCCAAATATTCCACTACTGTTAATTCGATCATACTGTATAAAATTCCCCAATACTTAACGTTCATTAATGTCGCCGCTGTGTATCTCTAAATTGCATTGCTGTACCTGCAGAATAACTTCAGAATAACCGCCAACTGTAGAAGCAAAGCATTTTAATTATGTCATTTACACTATTTAAAGTGTTTAGACGGCTAATAGGATTATGTTGAAATAATGAATAATTGGAATGGTCTCATATCACGTGGTATTAGTTTATATGGTCTAGGCCAATGAAACCCGTTTAATTGCTTATGCATGATAATGACATAATAAAATAGAATACCCGCACATCGTCAATAAACACCAAATTATAACACAATATTTATTTGACAGAAGATAATGGTTTATGCATCGATCAGTTCTCCCAATGGTAGTTATTAAAGTGTCACTATATTTATACTATATAGGCTAGTGGCCGAGGGGTGATTTTTGGTCGGAACCCCTCCCCATGGTAGAACATTTCACAACCTGTTTTTTATTGAAGCGGGAGATATTGTGCGTTGGAAAACAATGGTTGTGAATCTTGGATCAATGTAGGTCATTATGAAAATCGACGTTTTATGTGTGTTTTTTAGTATTTTGAGAGGCAATTTTATGACGTATTTTGGCTATGTACAGAACAAGGCAGGTACGATTTAGCCAAGGAAAAGCAAACCACAGTCGTTATTATTGTAGGATCATATTACATTATGGATGGCTTATAACATCTAAAAAATTCAGCTCTTTAATAGCTTGAGAAATCATATTTTTGGGGTAAAAACATAAAAAAATATAAACGAAAAGTGCGAATTTTAGGAATCGGTGCACCACAATTTCATATATCAATCTATTCGAAATAAAATCACTTGGATGGGGAGGTAGTAATCTGCAGTTTAATATATCAAAAATGTATTGACCAGCTATTACTCAAATTGCGATAATTTTGGGTTAAATTGTTATAAAAACATAAACGAAATGTGCGAATTTTAGGAATCGGTGCACCACAATTTCATATATCAATCTATTCGATATAAAATCACTTGAGTGTGGAGGTAGTAACCTGTAGTTTAATATATCAAAAATCTATTAACCAGCTATTACTCAAAATGCGATAATTTTGGGTTTAAATTGTTAAATTTATTAACGAAAAGTGCGAATTTTTGGAATCGGTGCACGACAATTCCATATATCAATCTATTCGAAATACAATCACTTGAGTGTGGAGGTAGTAACCAGTAGTTTAATATATCAAAAATCTATTGACCAGCTATTACTCAAAATGCGATAATTTTGGGGTGAAATTGTTAAAAATATAATCAAAAAGTGCGAATTTTGGGAATCGATTGACTACAATGTCATCTTTCATTTCATTTGAAAGGTTATCACAGCGAATTATTGGTATGAAGGTCAGGTTTAATACGTCGAGGTCCTACTAGCCGAATTTATGTGCAAACTCGCTAAATTTGGGGCAAAATTTCACAAAAATAAGCAAAAATGCGATTTTTTGGAATCGGTGGATTGCAGAGTTATTTATGAAGTAATTTGAAACAAAATCACCCCAATGAGTACATAATAATATATAGTTTAGGGTGTTAGAATATCTTAAGCATGGGTACACGGAAAATGAGATATTTTGAGGTAAAACATCACGAAAAATGAACAAAATCGTGAATTTTGAGAATTAGTAGACGACAATGTCATTTATGATTTTATTTGATATTGAACAATCGTGTCGTGTATGTATAAAGTCCAGTGTGAAACATAACATGAAGCGTCTGGATATTGTTGGAATTGAGATATTCTATCCCAAACCTCTAAACCGAAAAGCTGGATGTTTGGAATCAGCAGAATACAAATATCTTGAACTAAGTGAATTTGAAATTGTATACAATTCAATGTTTTGAGGTTAAGCCGTACAAAATATAAGATACTAGTATACGACAGAGCTCATCATGAACAATTGGTGCCCTGTTGAGCTGAAATATTACCCCAACATTTGAAATTCCCAGAAATGTTCCTATGTGCTTCATAAGCAGATTAATCTTCCTAGCGATAAAGGATATCAAATCGCCTATTGTTACAACCATCATGAGTCCTATCGGATGCCAACACTAAAAACGTACATTTACATGACATATGATCTTGTGAATTCCAACGCCGTTTAGGCCAATACATCTATAAATATCAAATGTCACCAAGACTTTTTATAGACTGCAACACTTTAATCGAACCTTATTATTATCTACATTGTACGATATATTAATCAATGGATACGACTGGAGACTAGGTCCCACTGAAGAAATCCTCATCGGCGATGTGGCATGAAAAATTAATGCATTCATTGAAATTTCCCGGTGTAGGCATACTCGCGATGTAAATGCAAATGTAGATTTCTCATAACTCCCAAGAAGCTTCCCCAAGTCCAGAGCATCCTGTTCCCGAAGCTCATTTAGTTTCATCGAGAGTGCATCTTTTTGAACGATTGGAAATTGAGATTAACACTCGTTATTTCTTAACCACTGCGAATTTAAATAACACGCATAGCTGATCAGTAAGACAGACAGGTTGGAAATACCCACTAGGTTTCCTGCTCTTATAACCAGCGCTTTTTCTGGAGGTCCAAATCAGATCATGTGCATGTCTTATGTCTGTACAAATACCTACATATTCGTGTACAACTCAACGTTTGTCCAGAGTAATGCTATTGAAACTAGTTGTTGGTCACAACCCCATTACCCCGTAATTGTACCCTGCCATATTGCATACATGTATGGATATAAATTATATTTGTTGACAAGCTGTTTTAAAATTATATTTTACATTCGAACGAGTGTCTCAATCTACACGATATGTTCTGTTTAATTTGATTCGGTTCGGCTTTGTTTCGTTCTGTCCTGTTTTGTTCCGTATATTATAGCTTGATATCATGTGTAATGATTCAGCTGGGGTTATGGTGTTAAATAATTTTATGTTTTTATGTGTTACCCTTGAATACGGCGCCAATAGAAAACATTGGTGTTTTAGTAGATTTAGAACAATCAATATTGATTAAAACTTACAATATTTAACAAAGTATCGGGTATGCGACATGTTCCTCGCCAACATCTTCATATCATGATTCTAATGAACTATTTTAGTTTGTTAGACACTTCGTGGCTGAAATCGCTGGGTAAATTATGTATGCTGAACTTATATCAGCCGTGTTCATACGGTTAACAAGCATAATCGGGAGAGTGGGATGGCCAATTGAGAGCTTCATAACTGTCCTTTTCCGTAAAGTCGATTACATGAGCAATGCAATGACGGACATCATACAAGATACAATTACAAACGTATATTCAAAGCCCCAGTGTCGGTGTTGCTCGGTGATCCTGACATACCTGTTTTATTGATAGCAGTAAAGCTCTAAACCTTCTGTTCCAGTGACATCTAATGTTGTCATTATAACATCTGCATACCCATTCGTACGATGGTCAAGTACGCTTCCTCCTTCCTTCCAAGTCATACTATATTTTTCCATATATAAACAATATTTACAAAAACCGCGTGACCAAGAATAATGTTACTATGGTTATAAAACATAAAGTAAGCTTACTATAATTATGTTCTTACTGTATAATTTAATTAACCAATCATACATCAATTTTCCTGCATCAATAGCGATACTCAGATTTGGTGATCCCTCGTTTTCGTTACACCATAGCATGACCTATCAGTGAAGTTAATGTATAATTGTTGACTCATCCATTGTAGAAAAGTACTCACACTATCAAGGTCGTTTTGAACGAGCATTGACCAAATTATTATTTTTATAATTGTATGAATATGTAACCTGTATGCGTAGGGATAGCGTGTCAAAGAGCTTGAACCATTATGAACCAGTCACAGCTTCAATGGTAGTCCGCTTTGTCAACACCATATAGTACACCTGATTTCAATGGACTGGTTTTCACTGTTTGGTGAATACCACAGACGACCCTCACCCGGCTGTAGGTAGTACCTTTCCCAAATATTCCACCAGATCGTCACATGTCTACTATGTAGGCATATTTCGTATGTCACTATGAATAAGGTTCAAGCTTACACCGAATGATGCTGTACCCTAATGTTGAACGATAGAATGGGACAAAAGTTTTGAAATCTTAAATAACATATTACTTAGCACATTTTGTAGTGGATTTTATCAAATCAGATCATCAATGAAACTGCATTCAACTGATTCCGAATTTTCACATTCTTAGCTTATTTTTGTATCTTTTTATCCCAAATATCTCAATTAAAACAGTAGCCAAATACAACATTTCTGATCTCTTAAACTGCATGTCATTATAAACATGTCACAGTTGTTCAACATCACATAAAATCATTGATGACATTGCAATCTACCGATTCTCAAAATTCAAATTTTTGTTCTATTTTCGTAATATTTTACCTCAAACTACATAATTTTGCAGATTACCTACTTGTAGGCTTAAGATATTTTTAAACAACATATTATTATGTGCTCTTTGAAGTGATTTGGTTTCAAATTGCATCATAAATGACACTGCTATTCACCGATTCCAAAAAATTGCATTTTTTGGCTTATTTTTGTGAATTTTGACCCAAATTTAGCGAGTTTTGCACAGATTTCAGCCAGTAGAACCTCGATGTATTAAACCTGACCTTCATACCTACATATCGCTGTCATTAACTATCAAATAAAATGAAAGATGGCATTGTAGTCGACCGATTCCAAAAGTTCGCACTTTTTGTTTATAATTTTAACAATTTCACCCCAAAAGTATCGCATTTGAGTAATAGCTGGTCAATAGATTTTTGATATATTAAACTACAGGTTACTACCTCCCCATTAAAGTGATTGTATTTCGAATAGATTGATATATGGAATGGTCGTGCACCGATTCCAAAAATTCGCACTTTTCGTTTATGATTTTAACAATTTAAACCCAAAATTATCACATTTTGAGTAATAGCTGGTTAATAGATTTTTGATATATTAAACTAAAGGTTACTACCTCCACACTCAAGTGATTTTATTTCGAATAGATTGATATATGAAATTGTGGTGCACCGATTCCTAAAATTCGCACATTTTGTTTATGATTTTTTAACAATTTAACCCAAAATTATCGCAATTCGAGTAATAGCTGGTCAATAGATTTTTGATATATTAAACTACAGATTACTACCTCCCCACCCAAGTGATTTTATTTCGAATAGATTGATATATGAACTTGTGGTGCACCGATTCCTAAAATTCGCACTTTTCGTTTATATTTGTTTGTGTTTTTACCCCAAAAGTATGATTTCTCAAGCTATTAAAGAGCTGAATTTTTTAGATGTTATAAGCCATCCATAATGCAATATGGTCCTACAATAATAACGACTGTGGTTTGCTTTTCCTTGACTAAATCGTACCTGCCTTGTTCTGTACATAGACTAAATACGTCGTAAAATTGCCTCTCAAAATACTAAAAAACACACATAAAACGTCGATTTTCAAAATGACCTACATTGATCCCAGATTCACAACCATCATTTTCCAACGCCCAAGGCCTCAGCCTTCAATAAAAAACAGGTTGTGAAATGTTCTACCATGGGGAGGGGTTACTCCCATTTCTAAGCACCTTTTTGAGGTTTGGCCACTAGCCTAATATAAAAACACAATAAATATAGTGACAAGCTGACACGTGTTTAGATCGTATGTTATCATTTTTCTAGTAAATATTGCAAAATGCTTCGTCGTATTTATGCATTAAATCTTAATGTATTTATAATTTGTTATTTGTCACATCAGATATCACTCAACTGTATAGAAATGAATGAGGGTTATAGACATTTTAATTCACCTTTAGAAGCATAACGGTGTCATACACAATTGCTGATGAAACGAAAACGATGCTTTTGCAATCGATGATTGCTAATCCCTGGAAACAGATGGATTTGTTTAAAAAGAAGTCATTATACTGCATCGACGTACCCTTGTCTTTGACACACATGGTTTATTATCATAATTTTTAGTGAACTATGCACAATTAATGAATCATGATTTTTTTACCACTACAAGATGATATGAGCAAATTTGACCAACCGAACACAGAACAAATAAAAAAATCGCATGTACACTAAATGTAAAACAAATACACGACGCAATGTCCAACTCGAACGTGTTATGAAAAGTCACAGCTGACGAAGAGATTAATGATCTAGTTTCAGCAATTGCCCTTGCTGAATGACCTAGCTAAACAAAACAACCAGGGTCAGTATTAATGGTGTATTAGATAGAGTTTTGAATAATTGGGAATTTGTTCAACAACAACACGACTAAGTATATTAGAGCAAATTCGTCTCAGACAGCGAATACATGATAATAATAAATGATAATAATAGCAAATTGTTTTTTATAGAGTTTTGAAGAAATTGTATGAAAATACTCCTGTGGTATACCGTTGGTTTATACTTGTTTCACGAACCATGCCGAAACATGGATGTACCTACTGCTGATTCGTGCAACATGATTGATCTACTCCACTTTGCGTGTATGCATTATTTACGTCTTGCAATACTGCAACAGATGATGCTGCCTGATTATACGTAAACAAGCTGTGAGATGTGTCGAAATCTAATACAAGTAGTCAACGCTAAGCATACTTGCCTTCCCTACTATGTTACTTATTTTATTCCTGGACTGATAGCTCAAAGTGTGCCGCATAATAAATATTGTCATGAACGATATGTTTGTTGCGTATGTTTATGCAAGAGTGTACGTACATCAATTCAGACACATTTACGTGCATTAAGCAGTATCTAATGTACCGTCTGCTCAGATATGTAAAAGGTTTGTATTTAGATGACAATAATTCGCTATCTGAGACGAAATTGCTTCCGACAATAAATTGTTTTTGTAACATAGAGAAATCGGAGAGATATTATATAAAATTTAATGATCATAATGGCAATACGATAAATACTATGAATGTTGGTAAATGTGCAATAACTATTCTTGCAGCAAAGCATGTCTGTTCCATTACACAAATTGTAGGTTAGAAATTAAACATTTAAGTTTCTGGAGAGAATGTTCTCTATATTTTAAGACAAACGAATCATATAGGCCTATCACTGTTAAATCAAGTTTCAGTAACCCAGCAGACAATACAGTATGTGTGTGTCTAAATGGTAGAGATAATTGAATTTAGATAAAATCACACGCTTAAGTTGCCATTGAATTAATTAACAATTTTACTTCTTTAGTGCTGATACATCATCTATTTTATTCGTAACATAACAATGTTATGAACACGATGGAGATTACAGAAACTACCAAACACTCTCGCAAAGTGCCAATACAGTGTCATTTATCTTTTTAGAGCAAACTTTTGAACCCGCATTATGAATGATTTTGAATTGTTCAGTCGCCATGGACATGAATGTAGATGAGCCTAAAGTATAAAGGCCCTTACGTATAGTCTTACGTAGAAACTTTGTCAATATTTCTTTGCTATACATGTATACATACAATAATTCAAGGACTTGATTTGCATATACCGCATACCTTCTTTGCATATATAATGTAAACTACTGTATAAACAATGACATGTTGGATGTAATTCAATCAAGAGGAGACTGAAGGTCATGTTCAATATATATAAATGAAGAGATAATCACTCGAGAATTCCTCATTATGCCCGAAAAGCGTGAATGAGTGTCGTGTATTACCGGTACAAATGTATATGACGGTTGATGTGATGATAACAAACACAAGCACGCAACGATGAAATAAGTCAAAATTAAAGGACGACACAACGTTTAATAACGAAGTATATGACTATGAAGTGCCAACGCCAGCAGTCGGCCAACATTATGCAGGTTATTTTTTCTATAATAGCATGCGTATTTGCGCATTTACATTGTATTACTGTATTTGTTCCGAAATATATATGTTTGGAAACTCAATTTCATGTTCTTTCCAACGATTCCTGTTACAAAAGATATTCATATAGGACTTAGTTGATATAAATGTTCAGTCAATGTATGATGCAGACCACCGATAACTCTTGGGTGGATTCATTAAATTGTCTTTAAACAAAGTCAGGCATGGTGGTTTTCTCTGTCATGTTGATGATTTGTTGCAGTTCGCTCTACATAGACATTGCCGCATCACCATCAGTCATGCAAAAAAAATAATTATGCATTAATCATAAAAAGGTACAATGCATCCCATCGATTCCACCGAGATTTTACTGTGTAATACAGATGTCATGTATGACTGATCAGCATCGATAAAACAAAGGAACATGATTGAATTAATGTCCCATGTTGTATAAAAATACGCGTACAATGATGTAATACTTCGTCACCAGGAATTCATTATCTGTAGATAGATTAATTTTATTTGCGTTTAACATTAATTGCAATTATGGATGCAATTGGATTCTAGTGGTGCCGCACTTTAGATATGTATGTAAGCATACAACAAACCCGAATATATAGAACTTCTATTAATCCGTCAAGCTAATTGGTTTTATGAAATTAACAAGAAGCATGTTGCACGAACCTCAACTATTGTCTTGGTCTACTCCGATTTGCAATTAAATACACATTTCATTTCAGGGATTTACGTATGCTCATCCAGCTTACAATAATGCTGTCCCCGACCCGTATAATTTTTGTTAATATACCTTTTTTCGATATCCCGATGACATGGGGTGATCACAAAACCGTGATCGGCAAAATGTGTAATTTGAGATTCAAACGTGTACATGTGCTTACCCAGCCTGACGTGTACAACATTCTCCTATTAACCGAATGTGTTTCATAATGGCAATACTTGCGCCTTCTCAACGGGGTTACAACAGTCGACCTCCTCGTTTTTTGCAGAGGTTTCACTTTTTGTATACCTTTTATATGATAATTTGTGCTGACAAAGATGTTATAATAAACAGAACCGGGGTGGTATTCACAAAGCATCTTAAGGGAAATCTTATAATGTTCTTAAAATATTTCAATTTGTAAACTAAATAGGAAAATCAAGACTACCAATAGTTTACATTGTATGGAAGCATAATTTTAATACCTACAATACACACAAAGAAACATAGATTATCTTTCGTTTCTTGGGAAATATGCCAGGCTCTTAAATTAATTGGCTACGTATGTTAGTCGTCGATTTCATTTATAACGACTCCATGCTTTCATTTATATCACAATAAATCCATATCAACTTATTTCAAAATGGTATTCTCTCTAATGGGTTTATTAGAAATTTTGTTTATAAGTATATGATGATATCACATGTTGGGTGATGTGATTGTCTAGAAATACAGACTGAATTGCGACATTGTTAGTATCCGGATCATGGTTCAACAACAACTTTGATCAATAAAGCCATTCGCAATTACATTGTGCGGATGGTTGGTATAAACGTTGAAATTCTATTTCATCTGCAGTCTGGATTTTATTCTCAAATCACAAATTGCAATTTTCTTGCATACTACGCTTTAGTGTACTATTGTTACGAGTTTACTTTTAAATCTAACATTTATAGAACAGAGAAAGGGTTTTCCTATTGTATCGTAAAAAGACTTTCCAAGTTTTTAATAAGGTAAAAAAAATTCAATTCATGCATTTATTCATAAACGATGTCCAATCAATTATCTCATTTTTCTAATGCAGTCATTGTGTGACATCTAATTGTTATGTATTTTTTTGCTCATTTCTCCAAATGATCTCAACGCTGCATCGATCATTCAAAGCATGTGCGTTCAGTTCATTAGTGTAAGGGTTCTATTGGATTAAACCCATGTCGTGCAAGCTGCGGCGATTCCCTAACGATTTTTGCAAGCATGCGGCATTACACTTTAGTGCTTGGTATGTAAGCCATCGCAGAAACTTTTTACCAACACTATGCGTATTTCACTTGTATTAGATAGCAGATTATCAGATAATCAAGGATACAATGCGTGGAAGTATTCTGATTTCCATAACAATCGTTCTGTATAATTATATAATACAGTGTACTCCAACGTACTCTCTCCATATGCATATGAATACACTTTCTAGTAGAGGAACGATTTAGCTGGAATTGTTATCCTGATATCTAATGGCTAAGCCTGTCAAAGTATCGTATGTACATGAGACATGTCGAAATGGGACAAAATTGTTGTAACCAAAGCCTTTGAGACACAAACTACTAACAGATATTTGCAATTTATGTGAATCTTTATAATTATTTTCCTTGCCTGGAAACGCACGAGCACATCATTGCGACATTATACAAATATTATAGACGTTTGCCAGCTTCTACACTTCCATATGTGTTACATAATCCAGACATGTAATTGATGTAAGAAACGTTATTGCATGTGGACCGTTATTTATTGTTGCACATTTATCGTCATCTAGTATTTCCATATGACTATTTATACTTTATTTGTCCAATTTCATTATGGTACATATGCTATTTATTTTAAGTGGCAATTTTGCCTGAAAAGGCGAATTATTGTCATCTAAACATAAATGAGACTAAAACCCGTACATATATGAATTGACTGTGTTTCGTGTAAGCAAATGCGTCTGTATTTCAGTACATGCTATCTAGCATATCAATCATAATGGGGTTTATATTGATTCTGCGACACACTTAATTCATCGAGTCTAACGAATACAATATGAAACATTTCAGTGGACAAAATGAGTTCTTATGTATGTACGTATTCGCAAAGAACACTTTTACATTGACTGTTGGAGTCCGATAATTCTTTCAGGTCAGGCCAATTTTGAATATTACATATTGTCAATATGTCGAGGTTAGGTATTTTTACATACTGCCTGTGATATATTTGGAATGTTTCGTATCTATTATTACATTAAATGTACCAGATGTTTTGTTTTAGTCTAGGTGCTGGTGACCAGAAATTAAAAATCTATTTTCCCCATCTGGTAGAAAAAGTCCATTAATATTTTCGAATAGTACATTCAGGCTTCGGAAAAAGGTGGATGCCATCTATATATATATATCTATAAATATAATATTTTTATGAATAAAAAGTAAGAATGAATTAAGGATAAGTGTGATGACCGTCTTGAGATACACAATAAATGGCGACATTAGCAGTACCCGGATCAACATCATCTTGGATGATTCGAAATTATAAAGTCTTAACTATAATACACGGAACAGCTTGTAACTAGATAAACTAGTTACTGATATCGGGATTCCCGCAGCCCAGATTTCATTTCTTGGCATTGTAATTCTTTTGTCAGTCGCTCTTTAATTACATTGCGTACAAATGGTTCTGTTGTACATCTTAAAAAAACATACCCGAAAACATAATAGCTTTTCCGATTGCATTGTTGAAATAACGACCTTTCCATGTTCTGAATAATAGAAAAGGTAGGAATGGGGCGTAAAATAACATTATATACTTCTAGCAACTAAACTGAGCAATGCCACACATAAGCCAAAGAAACATTAAAAAGTCCCCGCAGATAAAATGCAGGATTACCCAATTTCACAAAGAATTTATAGAATAATGGTTATTGCATGAGATCGAATGAAACGCAGCCAAGAATCGACCAAGTTCGACCTAGTTAGAAATAGTGGGCCAGGTAAGCATCACTCATATCCAATGTAACAGTAGCTGCAAGTCGATTAAAGTACGTCGCATGCCATATGTAAATTATGGGGTAACATTAAAAATAGGTATCATTTATGCTGTCATACATGACGTAGTATGTTCTGGACCAAAAATTGCGGTTTGTCTGCTTATGCATAATTATGACACGCTATGACATAAAGTCCATGCCAGCACATCGCCAGTAAAATGTATCTTTAACACTATAGTTTATGTTCTTGACAGAATATAATAGTTTATGCATCTATCAAGTCTCCCAATGGTAAAAGCGAAAGTGTCACTAAATAGTATAAAAGCACAATAAAAGTAGATACGATCTGTCGCGTGTTTTGAGCGTATCTTATCATAATTTCACGTTGATATTGCAAAATGCTTCATCGCATTTATGTATTAAATCTTGATGTGATTATAATGTGTCATTTGTCAGATAAGATATCACACAATTGTATAGAAACGAATAAGTGTAATAAACACATTGTATTTCACTTTTAGAAACATAACAATGTCATACACATTTAATGATAAAACGAAATCGATGGTTTTACAAAATCCATGATTGCTTATCCCTGGAAACAGATGCCATTAGTTCTGTAAAAAGTAGCCATCACTTGATATAATACATGTACGCGTATTATACCACATTGACTTACCCTTTGACTTTGCAGCACATGCATGGCTTATTACCGAACTTGGTAATGAACAGTGCATGGTTTTGAAATTAGGAACTTTTATCACTACCAGATAATATGAGAACATATGACAGGGAAACATAAAAATCATAACATACTAGTTCTAAAAATTTACAACAAATACATTCCACAATGCCCAACTCATAGCCGAAATGGTCAAACTTCAGCTGACAAAATGCTGAATGACCTAGTTTCAGCAATACAAAATGAATGCCTTAGCTGAATGACATTTATACACAGGATATTAGAAACCACCCGATTAATTCAGTGAAAGGTATATAATACATACTATGGCAGTTGTTGCAATCGGTTTTAAAGCCAAATAAGCACAACAGCATTTAGACCTCATGTTACTGTTGTTTAAACAAAGGATTAAAAAGGTATGAGGACATCAGACAGGGTAGGTAGCACCCTACCCAACCAGCCGAGCACAAAAAAAACACTATAGAAAACTACCCTGAGCAAAGCCCACACATAAGCCAAAGAAACAATAAAAAATCCAAGTCCCCGCCGGGGAAAAATGCAGGTTTACTCAGCAATTAAACGTTTTGATAAGTTGATATGTTTGCTGAGCAATGCTGAGTGTAAGCTTGTTTACCCTAAAAGAAAGAAATAACCCTACTCTAGAACGTAATTTTTCAGAAATTGTATATCGCTTTTTTTAAACGCTGGTCAGTGCCGGTAAAATCGTTTATAGTGTGAATCTACCATAACATGTCATATAAACATATATTTCCAAGGTCAAATTCAGGACCATTGGTTTATACCATACTGAACCGTGCCGAAATACATGTACTAATGTACATACTGTATATTCGTGCAACATAATTGATCAACGCCACTTTACTTGTATGCATTATTTATGTATTGCAATATTGTAGCAGAAGATGCTGACAGAAAAATTACGTCAGAGAGTTGTAAGATGTATTGGAATCTAATAGCCAGCCTTTAGCATACTTGCCTTTACAATAATATCTCTTTTTAATTCCTGTATTGAAAGCTCCAAGTGTGTCGCTGAATCAATATTATAAATATTTCTGGAACGATACATAATTTTTTATGTTTGTTGCGTATGTAAGAGTGTACGTATATCATTTCAGACACATTTTGTGTGCATTAAGCAACAACTAATGTGACGTCTACTCAAATATGTAAAATGTTTAGTCTGGTTCGTATTTAGATGACAATAATTCGCTATCTTAGATAACATTGCTACTGGCAATAATTGCATCTGTAACATTATGAGATCGGACAGATAGTATATAAATGATCTTAATGATACTACGATAATGCGATGAATAACGGTCTATGTGCAATAACGTTTCTTGCAGCAAAGCATTTATGTGCCTTTACGCATTAGGTAGTTTAGAAATTAAAAATAAATCATATGGTTCTGAATACCAAATTCTCCTATATTTCAAAACAATCAAACTATATATATCGCTGTTATATCACGTTTCAGTAACACAGCAAACAATACAATCTCTGTTTGTCTCAATGGTAGAGAGATCTGAATGCGGATATAATCACAAGCTAAAATAGTTGCCCTTTCAAGTGTGACAACTGGAAAAATAAACAATTTTAGTTCCGTAGCGCCGAAACATCAACTGTTGCATTCGCAACATAACAGTGTTGTTTATGAAATCTACCAAACATTCTCGCAAAGGGGCAACAATCTTATTAGAGCAAACTTTCTATAAAACATTTAAGGACAACTGATAGCTTTTATGATCGTATTGTTGAAATAACGACATTTCTATGTTCTTAAAAACGTGAGAGAAATTCAATTGATACACGTTTGTTTATTTGTTATGTTTTCCAATCAATTATTTAAAATGCACACCATATTTTTATGCAATTATCGCGCGACATCTAATTGTGATGCATTATTGACCTCATTTCTGGGCATGAAAACGATGCTTCATTGAACATACACTTGCTTGTTACTTCATTATTGTAATGTTGCTGTATGAAAAAATTAAATCTTGCAAGCTTCAACGATTCCCCTAATGATTGCTGCTGCATGCGAGATTCTTCCGCACATGGCGTGTGAGTCACTACATAAATATATTACCAACAACGCTCTGCTTGTATCTAAACCGTCTTGGTGACAGTATACTATCAGGAACGACCTGTTGAGAGTGAATACCTTCAGTTGTAGGTCGTTTTATAAAATCAACATAAACAATTAGAACGTGTTCGTACACTATTCCTGATGAAGTTGATATTGAAAAGTCGTCTGAAATAAAATACACGATATATTATTTGGGTTTGTAAATGTTTCTGCGCCAGTTGTGTTCCTTGTTGTACCAAATAATGTGCATACTCGTCTAACCTTGTTACGATATTATTTGTATTTATATACCACGTCAATATCCCACTCTTGAGTGTTTCTCGAAACATTTGGCGAAAGTCTATCAATCTTTTTCACCAGGAAGCAAACACATAGCGTATTGAGCAATTTGACATAGAAATGGATATCTTTAATGTGATAATATTCCCATGTAAATCCACCGTAATTTGAAATTTAATATCATCTGGCTTGCGTTTCGTCACATCGTGGTGCAAATACATAGTGTTGTATAAGTGCTTCGTCGTATTAAAAGTGGCCACCTGCTCAAAAAGAACACTCACAGTAAGATACATGTTCTAATGGCAATCATGTTATGCCGATATAGTGGCGGCTAATATGCACCGTATTGCCAATAAATCGTATCAATACTGGTCAATTAATAAGTAAAGACATTAGGTCACCAGTTGAATCAAAGTTTTTTTAAAAAAATATTTATGCCATATACATGGATATGTGCAAAATACATACAGTTCCTATTGTTGTAGCATTCTTGAGCACATGTCCTATGCTATTTTCCAATAGTCTTTCTGTTGACACTTTCTTAGTACATGCATGTTGTATGTAGCAAATACAGCTAACATGATTAAGACCATTGCAAAACACAATGCGCACACCTTTAAAATCGTTATGGCACTATGATTTGAAAGTCGGTGACATTCTTGACAAGATGTAGATCGATAAATAAAGGTTAAATTGAATCAGATACAATGTAACAATGAGTAACAAAACTCCTTATCAACACATTATCGAATGTATTTCATCTGTCAGCCAATGATTGAAACCCAAATATGATTTGGTTCGCAACCACAGTCCACCCATGTCTTGAGACTGGTACAATGAGTTTATTCATATTGTGTTGTAAAACGTGATTAATCGTTCCTGGTTTATCGTATCATGGAAATTGCTTACGCCCTCGGATTTCTTATATATTTTATGTTGTCGGTTTCATGACTTTACCCAGACAGAACTAATGTTGATTGTTTTTATTGTAGGCTCATGTTTGCCATAGCCATCATCGTTAAATATACTCACCACAAGAGCAAACCATTCATAGCAAAGGCCATTCACTTCACATACTTCCAAGCATAGTGAGGAATTCTCGTGTGAATATGTGTATCACATTTATTAAAGTTGACCACGTCCTTCAGTCCTCCTGATTGAGTTATATCCATACACTTTACATTATGTATGCAAATTGTTTCCTATAAGCATTATACATGTGTATTTATAGATAAGAAATGATGGCAAAGTTATCACTAGATTCTATTTAACAACATGCGCATATATAACAGTCCTATCGAGCATATAATAATTGTGGTGGCGAGTGATTAATCATTTTTCGGGTTCAGAAGTTTGCTCTAAAATGACTGTTTGCGCTTTTCGAGATCGTTTGGCAGCTTCTATAAGCTTCTAAAAGCACCATTGAGTTCATGACAATGCTATCTGTGAATGAAACATTTGTTGTGTCAGTTCTACGAAACTTAACTAGTTAATATACTATTGTCACTTCTGTCAGGGTCAATCCTTTTGATCTGAAACCTACAATCGGCCGTCTCCTACCATCTAATGCACGTTAGGGCACACATAACATTGACCTCACTTAGGTAATATAAAACTTTCCAAGTTCTTAATAAGTTATGATGAATTCAATTCATGAACTTATTCATTAACGTTGTCCAATCATTTATTGAATGTACATCCTAATTTCTAATCTTATCGGAATGTATTGTTTGGCTCATTTCTCAAATTGCTGCATCAAACATACTTTTTGTGTATTATGTCCATTAGATCAAGTGGTAGGTGTTAGTCGTCTATTGGAATAAAGTTAAGTCTTGAAGCTATATCGATTCCCTGTTTAATGTTTGCACGCATGCCAAATCATCCGAAAGGACAGTGCTTCATGTAAGGAAATGTGTCTGCATTGATATACTGTGCAATTTCGCATACCCTTTATAATGTTGAAGCATCATTAATTTTTGTATTGATTCTGTGACACACTTATATCATGGAGTTAAATGAATAGAATATGACACATGTCAGTGGACAAAATGGCTTAATACTAGATGATTAGATTTGCTTAATACTTATACAGAGGATTCACTTATGGTTATTTTGCCAAACTTGACAAATCGCTTCGGTTATCAATATTGAAATAAGTCTGTATGAAAGCAATTAAATCAGATCACTCATATTTTATTGCACATTTGTAAAACTAAAAAACTTAAATAAAATATAAAATAATTATGCTTCCTTCACAGATACCAATACTATTAACTTCATACTTGCATTTATTATAAAGAAGATACGCATCGACTAATTTCAATACGGTTTCCTATGTATTGGGTGTGATATGAATCTAATTGATACATACTGATTACGTTTTTGTTGTGATAATTGGTTAATTACTAAGTATATGACAGTGAGTGTCATGACCTATGGCGATACACAATGCATGGCAGCATCGTCAGTGTCCAGATCATAGTTCAGCATGACGATTTGATACAATAAATCTAATCGTAACATTTCAGACAGCACTTGAATGAATGTAAAATTATACATGTACGAATAAGCTGCTGATCTGTATTTCATAGGATTCGTCTTTTGTATGGATTTCCTTTGCAATCTTCTGTCCAATACAAATGATAACAGCACAAAGTACTATTATCTCGACAACCTGTCCCCGAATTCCCAAAGCATCTTAATTCGAGCTAAATCTCATCTCAAGTATTGCCACTTCCCTTGAAGGGAAATAACACGATAGAATGGACTCGCAAATGGTATCATATAAATATTGTTCTGAGTTTATTACAGTAAACATCAAAGAGCTCAAACTTCAGATTGATGTAAAATCAAGACACCGGTTTTAGAAACATATCAAGTTGAGCTGAGATTTCTACTCGAGTTGCTTCGGGAGATCTGGACAAATCTCGAGTACATTATACAACAGCGATACGTCCTTACCCTTATTTATATCATACCACATGGATAATTGGAAAATGATCATCTTCGAATAACCACTGTCCAAAATCTTAACACCGTGAGAAGATTTAAATTCATGCGCACATAAATTGATTTCTTGTTGTTCAATCAATCGTTAAGATTCACACCATATGTCTAATGCACTCATTGGCATCTAATTCTGGTGCATTTTTTTCTCAATTCCGAAAGTGAGCTCGTTGCTTCATTGAACGTGCATTTGTGTGTTTCGCTCATTATTGATACATTGCTGTTGGCGTGAAATTATGTCTTGTAAGCTTCAATGATTCTCTTTCTGATTGTTAGTGCTGCTACGTGCATTATTATACTTTCATGCACTGCGTGTGAGTCACCAAAAACGTATACAACTAATCTGCTGCAATAAAAAATATATGAGAAGAATCGGACGGGGAAGCCAGCCTCAACTTTTCTAACCGAGCACAGAAAACATAAAAAACACCCCATAAAACACAAATACAAGATATAATACTCACACATAACCTCTATAACGAAAAATGAAAAGTTCAAGTCCCAGCTGTCAAACTCTATGAGCGATATTTTACTTTTAGAAATGATGTGCTGGAATTTATTGATCTCAGTTGCAGATCGTAATTCAAAATTGACCTTAAACAAATTAGAATGTATTTATACAATATTCAAGATGAAATGCTATTAAAATATGCTTAGTACATCCAGAAGTGTAACGCTTTCGTCCTTGTATTTTTCTTACTTTCATTGTTTATACATTTTTGAATTCTGGGTAATAATATTTTATGATCGCGCATAAACTTGGCTATTATCAATATTTTATCGATCGGATTTCGTATATTCCGTGCGTCAAGAAAATCACAAAACCACGAAATACGCGTGCACTATTTACGCATTTAGGCTTCGGAATTAAATTGCAAGGATAGTCCGAACATGGGCGAAATCAGACTATTCGAATGCCTGTGACGGGGACGTTAAATGGGACGTTGCACGACGGTTTAATTATCATGCACCGACAATTTCTCATCTAGAGACACGCTACCAGCACTTTGGCACCGTATACACCATGGCCAGATCAACAATATGAAACAACTCTCCGACAGGACCAGTAACTCTGTATGTACCATCTCTACGCAAAGTTCACAACTGATACATACACTGCTTAACAACTTGTTGGATGGCACGAGTATTTAATCAAACAATAATTAATCAATATCTGAACTATTCACTTAGAAAAACGATTATAAACAAAATGTGATTTTACAAATGTGTGTTTCGTTACTTTTTAGCCGCACTATACACTCACACACTGTTACATCGCATCGGTAACACTACTGTATATTAACAAAATGTTACATGTGTTTTATTGTTCATGGAATAGCATGCCTTGTATCATCAAGTAAATGCAGTTTGGATATTAATCATAAACAGTATGAAAAATGTTGACAATAACCCCAGTGTTGCGTTTCTAGATGTACTCAGTATATATTTGGAATCAAGTATGGAACCGTCTGCATAAAGTACACAATTAATTATTTGCGTATGGAAATGTTTCTGCGCTAGTTGTATTCCTTGTTATAACTAATGGGATTTCAAAAATATGTATACTCGTCTAACAGTGTTACAATGTCATTTGTATGAGATACAATTTGTGAGAGAAGAGTAATCTATTTCGTAAGAACGTAAACCATAGAATATTGCGCACTTGGTACTAGCACGATCTTCCCAATATGATGTTTTCCAATGTAAATCATCTACGTTTTAATTAGGAACACTTGATTCCAATTGAGTGTTAATATAAATTTTATCGGAAACAGTGTAAACATCCAACAACTGGATAAAATGAATTACTGATGATAATTTCATGATTAACCGGCATTTTATCAAATAACGCAGAACTTTGTTTCAATTCTACACCCCATTGTTTAATGTATACGTATCGTTGTTTTGTTATGATGAAGTGTATCAATTAATGATGCGGTACGTTTTCATACAGCGAAGTTCAACAAATCACCAATATGATATAGAAAGCCACCATGCATTACTTTGTGTTTTTGTCATAAAATCAATTGATCTACCGCCGGGACGTCCTATGCTTGTCATCAAACAATTATGTTTGTATCTTGTTTTATTTCCCGAGTCAATTTTTGTTCAATGAAACGTGTTAAAATATTTTACGCGAATTATTTGTAACGGAAATCCTTTGATTTGAACTTTGGTTTTGATGGCCAATATATCAAATAAAATATTTTCATTGATCTATTTCCTAAACGTTTATTTTAGAAAAACGAAGCCACCAGAAACGAGAAACGCATTTCACAATTACACACAGGAAGCAATGATATATGGTAAAAGATTTATGGCGGATGCACCAAAACAAAAGAAAGGCATTTTCCTCATTTGGCGTTGTGTGGATCTATTTTGTCGTGACGTCCTCCCCACAGTGACAGAAAGGCGTGTTCTCTGTTTAAGCTATTTTATTCTGCTTTTTTGTTGTATTGCCAGCAAACGATGTCTTTAAGCTATTCTCTATAAAAACGTTTGAATGGCAATACGACTTGTTCGTTAACAATGCACACAGTGCCGATACAAAATAGTTTATCGACCGACGTATTTACACTATTTTTTCTTGGCATGTTACCAAATACACACATTTATCAATACAAAACATTAATATACTGAAAACAATTAAACACCACTCACACTCATCTAATGAAACAGTAGATACGAATAGATTAAAATACATATTTAATTGATTTACAAAGGTAATCCGGAAACATGTAAAAAATTGAATATCATTGTTGTCTCATATGACGTGGTATGCTCGCGGCCAATTAAACCCGTTGGATTGCTTATGCATAATAATGACATAATAAAATAGAATATCCGCACATGGCGCATAAAATCAATCTATAACGCAATATGCTCTTGACAGAATATAATAGTTTATGCATCTATCAAATTTCCCAATGGTAGAGACGGAAGTGTCACTAAATTAATTCGAAAATATAAAAGTACAATAAACATAGAGACAAGCTGGCGCGTGTTAAGAGCGTATGTTATCATATTTCATGTCTATATTGCAAACTTTCTCATCGCAATTCTACATTAAATGTTAATGTGTTTATAATTTGTTTTTGTCAGCTCAGATATTATACAGCTGTATAGAAAAGTATTGGGTTCATAAACACTTTATTTTTTAACTTTAAGGAACAGAACTATGTCAAGCACACTTGTTGATAAAACGAAATCAATGGTGTAACAAAATAAATCTTTGAAAAGACCTTGAAACATATGCCTTTGATTCGTATTATAATATGTTCGTCACTGTATAGGCGTTATTATGATTTGTGTTTCAACGACATGGATGCCGTTTTCAAACTAAAGAGCTATCGCGCACCCGATTTTGCTATGCTAGGACACTACTTTCTTTAAACAGAAGCGTTATGTAGCGGATGACGCGAACAATGTATATGCTACCGGCGAAAGTCCATGAAAGCAGACGACTGCACAACAAAGCGCTATATAGCGCTACAGAAGCGGACCGTTGCTTAAGAAAACACTCAAGCGATTGCTTTACGTATGATACACACTGTTTTTGTACCATTATTCGATTACTATCGCATATAGCATGCACACTGTTCATTAGTGCAACATAATGTTGTTCCGCCACTTTGCATATGATCTATAATTTATATGGACAATGTTGCAAAGAGGCGCTATGAAAGAACACTATGCAACAGAGGTAGTTGACTGATTCGAATCTAATAGTCTGTTGTGTTTCCTATGTTTCTGTAGTGTTTCCTATGTTTCTGTTGTGTTTTCTATGTTTCTGTTCTGTTTTCTATGTTTCTGTTCTGTTTTCTATGTTTCTGTAGTGTTTCCTATGTTTCTGTTGTGTTTCCTATGTTTCTGCAGTGTTTTCTATGTTTCTGTAGTGTTTCCTATGTTTCTGTAGTGTTTCCTATGTTTCTGTAGTGTTTCCTATGTTTCTGTTCTGTTTTCTATGTTTCTGTAGTGTTTCCTATGTTTCTGTTGTGTTTCCTATGTTTCTGTAGTGTTTTCTATGTTTCTGTAGTGTTTCCTATGTTTCTGTTGTGTTTCCTATGTTTCTGTAGTGTTTCCTATGTTTCTGTAGTGTTTTCTATGTTTCTGTTGTGTTTTCTATGTTTCTGTTGTGTTTCCTATGTTTCTGTTGTGTTTTCTATGTTTCTGTTGTGTTTTCTATGTTTCTGTAGTGTTTCCTATGTTTCTGTAGTGTTTCCTATGTTTCTGTTGTGTTTCCTATGTTTCTGTAGTGTTTCCTATGTTTCTGTAGTGTTTCCTATGTATATGTAGTGTTTCCTATGTTTCTGTAGTGTTTCCTATGTTTCTGTAGTGTTTTCTATGTTTCTGTTGTGTTTCCTATGTTTCTGTAGTGTTTTCTATGTTTCTGTTGTGTTTCCTATGTTTCTGTAGTGTTTCCTATGTTTCTGTAGTGTTTTCTATGTTTCTGTTGTGTTTCCTATGTTTCTGTTGTGTTTCCTATGTTTCTGTAGTGTTTTCTATGTTTCTGTTGTGTTTTCTATGTTTCTGTTGTGTTTCCTATGTTTCTGTAGTGTTTTCTATGTTTCTGTTGTGTTTCCTATGTTTCTGTAGTGTTTCCTATGTTTCTGTAGTGTTTCCTATGTTTCTGTAGTGTTTCCTATGTTTCTGTTGTGTTTTCTATGTTTCTGTTGTGTTTTCTATGTTTCTGTTGTGTTTCCTATGTTTCTGTAGTGTTTTCTATGTTTCTGTTGTGTTTCCTATGTTTCTGTAGTGTTTCCTATGTTTCTGTAGTGTTTTCTATGTTTCTGTTGTGTTTCCTATGTTTCTGTTGTGTTTCCTATGTTTCTGTAGTGTTTTCTATGTTTCTGTTGTGTTTTCTATGTTTCTGTTGTGTTTCCTATGTTTCTGTAGTGTTTCCTATGTTTCTGTAGTGTTTCCTATGTTTCTGTAGTGTTTTCTATTTTTCTGTTGTGTTTCCTATGTTTCTGTAGTGTTTCCTATGTTTCTGTTGTGTTTTCTATTTTTCTGTTGTGTTTCCTATGTTTCTGTAGTGTTTCCTATGTTTCTGTAGTGTTTTCTATGTTTCTGTAGTGTTTCCTATGTTTCTGTAGTGTTTTCTATGTTTCTGTAGTGTTTTCTATGTTTCTGTAGTGTTTCCTATGTTTCTGTTGTGTTTCCTATGTTTCTTTAGTGTTTCCTATGTTTCTGTAGTGTTTCCTATGTTTCTGTAGTGTTTCCTATGTTTCTGTAGTGTTTCCTATGTTTCTGTTCTGTTTTCTATGTTTCTGTAGTGTTTCCTATGTTTCTGTAGTGTTTCCTATGTTTCTGTAGTGTTTCCTATGTTTCTGTAGTGTTTCCTATGTTTCTGTAGTGTTTCCTATGTATATGTAGTGTTTCCTATGTTTCTGTAGTGTTTCCTATGTATATGTAGTGTTTCCTATGTTTCTGTAGTGTTTTCTATGTTTCTGTTGTGTTTCCTATGTTTCTGTAGTGTTTCCTATGTATATGTAGTGTTTCCTATGTTTCTGTAGTGTTTCCTATGTATATGTAGTGTTTCCTATGTTTCTGTAGTGTTTTCTATGTTTCTGTTGTGTTTCCTATGTTTCTGTTGTGTTTCCTATGTTTCTGTAGTGTTTCCTATGTTTCTGTAGTGTTTTCTATGTTTCCTATGTTTCTGTAGTGTTTTCTATGTTTCTGTAGTGTTTCCTATGTTTCTGTTGTGTTTCCTATGTTTCTGTTGTGTTTTCTATGTTTCTGTAGTGTTTTCTATGTTTCTGTAGTGTTTCCTATGTTTCTGTTGTGTTTCCTATGTTTCTGTTGTGTTTTCTATGTTTCTGTTCTGTTTTCTATGTTTCTGTTCTGTTTTCTATGTTTCTGTAGTGTTTCCTATGTTTCTGCAGTGTTTTCTATGTTTCTGTTGTGTTTCCTATGTTTCTGTTCTGTTTTCTATGTTTCTGTTGTGTCTAACCCAAAATCGCTATTTGGCTATTGGAAACTGTTATTCTTATTGAAGTCGAGCAACGCCTGTAAAGGTCCTACTGTGCCTCGGAAAGTGACAAAGTATAAATAACTATTTACGTTTCGTAGAACTAACAGAACTATTTAACTATATAACCATAACCATAACCATGTCATTTTCACAATGACGATTTAAGAAGCAGCCAAACTTTCTCGCAATGCTTCAACAAATATTTTAGAGCATACTTCTGAACCTGCGTTATGAATGCTTTGAATTGATCAGTTGCTGTGGAAATGAATGAATATCAATCTAAATTATATAGAAACCTACACTGAATATAATACTAACTGTGTCAATATATCTATGCAATATATGTACAATTATTGTAAGACTGGATTTGCATAATTATAGAATGTAAACAACTGTATGATCAATGAAAAGTGGACATAATTCAAGCAATAGAAGGACGTGGTCAACTAAGTCAAATTAAGTGATACTCTCTCGAGAATTCCTCATTTATATATATGCTCGGAAGTATGGGATTGGTATTTGCCAAGAATAGTTTTTCTCTTGTGATGTGTAGACGATGCTCATTGTGATTTTGACACACACAAGCGTATCACAATGAAATACGTCAACATTATCTCGGTCGGTGTGAGTTTATGAGACAGACGTCGTTAACAATACTAAAGTAATCACAAGCGCGTAAGTAATTTCCGTGACACGGTAAAACAGGAATGATTTATCACGTTCTACGAGGTATTCTGAATAAACTAAATGTACCAGATGCCAAGACTGAACAACTGTGTATGCTGGCGAAATAAACCAGACTTAGATTCAATCATTGGTCTCAAAACCAAACACATTTGAAAACGATTTCGTTATAAATTGTCATTATATCTGCATGAGTTTTTTTTAGTTTCGTAGAACTGACACAGCAATTGTTTCATTCACGCGATAACAGTGCCATGAACTCAATGGTGCTTATAGAAGCTTATAGAAGCTGCCAAACGATCTTGAAAAGCGCCAACAGTCATTTAAGAGCAAACTTCTGAACCCGAAAATGATTAATCACTCGCCATCACAATTATTCCCGATATAACTGTTATATATGCGTATATTTTTACATAGAATCTTATGATAACTTTATTAACATTTCTATACTATAAATGCACAAGTATGAAAATTTTAGGAATTAATTTGTGTATATAATGTAAACAACTGTATGAATTATATTCGTGAAAAGTGGATATGACTCAATCAGGAGGGTTTGAATAACGTGGTCAACATAAATAAAAGTGATCCACACGAGAAATCCTCTTTATGCTTGTAAGTATGCGAAGTGAATGGCATTTGCTAAGAATAGTTTTCTCATGTGATGTTTATATTTAACGATGGTAATTGTGATTATGACCAACACAAGCATACCACGATGACATAAGTCAAGTTCGTTCGATAAGCTATGTAAAACTATGCTGGAGAACTAAATCATGACTTAGTATGTTACATAACGAACGCTAAGAAAGTGTCAACAGCAAAAGAATTTGAACAGATGGGAATGAGCTCCAAAATGACACAAAAATGGAACTGTGCGTCTTTTAAAATGTCACTATGTTCTATGTTAGACGTACCCATGTAAAAAGCATGATTGATTTAGAAATATTGGAATCAACTGTTGACCTTATGTCTTTATGGGAGATACTAATTACTTAAACAGTGCTGATATGATTTATTTGCAATACGGACCATGTTGCATATCAGCCGCCACTATATCGGCATAACATGTTAGCAATTGGAGCACATATTTTAGGGAGCGTTATTCTGCAACAGTGATACCATCAGGCGCTAACACAGATATAAATATTTGCGAAACGATGTGATGAATTGCAAGACAGTCTATGCGAAGTTTGAAATTAACATACTGTGTATTTACCATGGCATATTATCATATTAAAGAGATCTATTTCTATGCCAAATTGCACGATACGTTACTTGTTTGCTTTCTGACGAAATTGATTAATCGGCTCACGCAAAATGTTTACAAGAACACTCGAAAGTTGAATATTGCCATGGCTAATATATAAAAATGACATTAAAACATGATTAGACAAGTATGCAGATTATTAAAACCCCATTAGGTATAACAAGCAATACAAATTGCGCAGAAACATTTACATACGCAAAATGTGTATTGCGTATTTGATTTCAGATGTCTCCACACTTGATTACAAAATGGATCACTTTCATTGGGAATAGTGTTTGAAAACGTTCTAATTGTTTATTTCGAATTTATAGCGCGACCTACAACTGATATAATTCACTCTAAACACTTCGTTTCTGATAGTGTATACTATCGCCAAGAGGATTGGAGTATAAAAAAGCGATGATAATGTATGTAATCACATGTGATGCACAGAAGTATCATCTCGCATGCAGCAGCATTCATTAACGGAATTGTTGAAGCTTGCCAACATGCTTTAATTCATACAGCAACATTAAAATAATGACGTAACTAACAAATGCATGTTCAATGAAGCATAGTTTACACTTTCAGAAAAGAGCAAAATGTTGCATTGCAATTAAATAATGCGCAATGATTGCATAAGAAATATGTTATGCATATTACATAATTGATTTGACAACATAGCAAGTTTGGAAAGTCGTTATTTCAACCATACGATTACCAAAGCTGTTATGTTTCCGTAAATGTTTTTGTAATATGTAAAATCGTATCATTTGTCCGCAACGTGATTAAGGAGCGATTGGCGAAATAATTCCAAAGGCCATAAATTAAATCTTGGCTGCAGGTATGGGTATCCCGATAGTAGTAACTAGTCTACCTAATTTGAAATTGTTCCGTATATTTTAACAGTTGTATAATAGTTAATTATAAGACCTTATAATTTCGAATCAGCCATGGTGAGCAATGATCCGGGTACTGGCGATGTTGATATGAATTTAATTGATACAGACGGATTACGTTTTTGTTGTGATAATTGTTATGGTAACTAGATAATAAAATGTCATATCTATGGTATGGTTCTCTCATTCAGCATACTGTAAATCTAGTTACCATACCAATTATCACAACAAAAACGTAATCCGTCTGTATCAATTAGATTCATATCAAATCCAAATACACAGGAAAACGTATTGAAATAAGTTGATGTACTTTAAATAAATGAAAGTATTGAATTAAAATATTGAATTGATAGTATTGATATCTACAAAGGAAGCAGTTTGTATACAAAACGTTCCAAATGTATCACAAGGAATATGTAAAGATACCTTGCCTGGACATATTGGCAATATGTAATATTCAAATTGGCCAGACCTGTGAGAATTATTGGAATCTAAAAGTCAATGTAAGAATATTCTATGTCAATGCATACCCATAATGTATTAGAACTTAATCCATTGTGTTCACTGTAATGTTTTATATTGTCTTCCTGCAACTCGATGATATAAGTGTGTCACAGAATCAATATAAACAGCATCGCATTTAACCTATTGATGAGTGTGCTAGATCACAAGGTATAGCAAAGCAGACACATTTGTTGACATTAAGCATTGCCATACGTACCGGTTTATTGTCATTTATGTATATATGAAACTAAAATGCTTTCACAGACGAAATTGCCACAGAAAATAAATTGCATGTTACACATTGAAAGTGGGCATATAAAGAATAAAGACTCACAACGGTTATACTGCATAACCATAAGTGTGCAACAATAAATTACGGTCCACATGCAATAATGTTTCTTATAACAATGGCATGTCTGTAAATGTGACATATTTGGTAGTTTAGAAGCTGAAAAGCGTCAATAAAGGTTGTGTAATGTTGCATTGACGTGCTCGTTTGTTGCAAGACTGGGAACATAATTATAAAGTTCCGCATCAATTGCAAAAGTCCGTAATAAGTTTCGGTCTTTACAAGGCTTTGGTTATAACGCTCGTGTCCTATTTCGACATGTCCCTTTTGAATAAGATCTATTGACAGACTTAGACATTGAATATCGGGATATCAATTGACGTATAAATCATAGTGCTCCTCTAGTAGAAAATGTATACATATGCATATGGAGAGAGTGCGTTGGGGTACAATGTATTATATAATTATAAAGAACGATTGTTATGGAAATTAGAATACTTTCACAACTTGTATCTGGGATTTTCTAGGCGGATATGTAGGAATGGCGTAGCTAATACAAGTGGCATTGTATTGAAAATATAAGAGAATTCAGATTATCGAAATCTCATTTGATACAAGGGCGCAGAAATATTTACAATTACTTTAGAAAATGCTGAAGTATGTTTTAATCCAGTGACTATTTTATGAAGAACTGCTAATGACAATTTTATAGTGTCAGGTTTTTACTACATTCGATTTTGAAACACACAGTTACTAGGGTTATCTTTTTTTCTCTATGTTCTATTTCGTTGTGACGCCGTCTCCACAATGATCAGGCGACGTGATTTGATTAAGCAATTTTGTTTTGTCTTAATGTTTTATGGCCAGCAAAAGCTGTCTTTAAGTTATTGTCTATAAATACCTTTAAATTGAAGAACGTACGACTTGTTCGTTCACAATGCACATACTGCCGATACAAAATAGTTCACAGACGTAACTACACTATTCTTTTCTGGACATATTACTTAACACACACATTTATCAATAACAAATATCATTAAACTGGAAACAATTTAACAGCTAAGATCTATTGAAACAATAGATACTTATCGATGAAAGTACGTATTTAAATGATTTAGAAACATAATTGGGTAACATTTAAAATTGGAATATCATTGTTCTATCATATGACGTGGTATGCTCGCGACCAATTAAGCCCGTTGAAATGCTTATGCATGAGAATGACATAATAAAATAGAATATCCGCACATGTCGCATAAAATCAATCTATGACACAATATGTTCTTGACAGAATATAATAGTTTATGCATCTATCAAATTTCCCAATGGTAAAGACGGATGTGTCACTAAATTAATTCAAAAATATAAACGTACAATAAACATAGAGACAAGCTGGCGCGTGTTAAGAGCGTATGTTATCATATTTCACGTCTATATTGCAAAATTTCTCATCGCAATTCTATATTAAATCTTAATGTGTTTATAATTTGTTTTTGTCAGCTCAGATATTATACAGCTGTATAGAAACGTATTGGGCTCATAAACACGTTATTTCACTCTAAGGAACATAACTATGTTATGCATATTTGCTGATAAAATGAATCAATGGTTTTGGTTTTACTAAATATATCATTGCAAATACCTGTACCTGGAAACAGATACCTTTGGTTCTTATTATATTATGTCCGTCACTGTACAGGCGTTATTATGATTTGTGTTTCAACGACATGGGTGCCGTTGTCAAACTAAAGAGCTATCGAGCACCCGATTTCTAGAAATGCTAGAAAACAACTTTCTTCAAACAGAAGCGTTATGTAGCGGATGACGCGAATAATGTGTATGCTACCGGCGAAAGTCCATGAAAGCAGACGATTGCACAGCAAAACGCTATAAAGCGCTACAGAAGCGGTCCTTTGCTTAAGAAAACATTCAAGCGATTATTTAACGTATGTAATCCACTGATTTTGTACGATTATTCGATTACTATCGCATATAGTATGTACACTATTCATAAGTTCAACATAATGTAGTTCTGCCTCTTTGCATATGCTCTATTATTTATATGGACAATGATGCAACAGTATTCCTATGAAAGAACACTTTGCAACAGAGGTAGTTGACTCATTCGAATCTAATAGTATGCAGTGTTTCCTGTGTTTAACATACTTAAGGACTTCCCTCTGAAATGTCTAATATTTTATTCCTTGAACTTGCTGATGAAAGTGTGTTGCAGAATCAATATAATAATTATTGTCTTCAACGTACGATATGTATGCTAGCTTGCACGTTTAGAAATTGCAGACACATGTGCGTGCATATGTAGCAACATCTACTCAAATATGCACGAGCTTTAGACACCTTTATGTGTTGATGACAATATTTTGCTTTCACAGACGGAATTTCTTTGACAATAAATTGCATATTTATGTTATATCTTTCGACATATAAAGTAGACATGCTCATAATGAAAATAGGGTTATACCTCGAACGTGCTATGCTTAAATTACACTTTACGTGCAATAATACATTATTCGGCATTTTGTCTTTTCATAAATTGAATACAGTAAAACTCACTTACAGCGAACTCGGTTAACGTGAAAACTCGGTTACAGTGAATCGATTTTTTTGGCCCGGCTGAGGCCTTCTTTATTCTATATAAAAATGTACGGTTACAGTGATCTCGGTTACATTGATAACTCGGTTACAGTGAAATGATTATTTTTGCCCCAGAATTATGTTTTAGAGGAAATATGCTCGGTTACAATGAAACTAAAAAATTTCAAACATCAAAGCAAAAACTTTCATTGACCGTGATAATTACGTATTGGATATTATTTTGACCCGTAGTTAACCATTGCTATGAATTTCAATAGCGTTTTAACGTGTGATAAATACCGATTGCCGGAGTGTATCAATTTAAATTATTTTGTTTAATAAGTTCTCAATGTTTTCGCTGTCAATGATTTCATGTTTATTGAGTGAAAAGTATTTACAAAATAAAATTGCATACATTTTAAAAGTCTCATTTTGTTTGCGTTAGTCCGTCAGGAAATATTTATCAAATATCAAATGTAATACACGAATAAAATACATATGCATCAAGGTTTTCTATTCATTTATTGCATGACATATATTTACATAGATCTTGAAGAATTATACCTCCGATACAGGTTATAACGTAGTTCGTTATATGTGAGCAACTTACAGTGAAATTTCACTATAAGCGTGTGCTCGGTTTCAATGAAAACTCGGTTACAGCGAAATAATTTTATACCCCCTGGCATTTCGTTATGAGCGAGTTTTACTGTATTATATTGAGAGTTTGTATTTGAGTGCATTTCATGATATAGAAGGATTGTCGTGGAAATATAGGTCTAGTATCCTCCCGATGTGCACTAAAAGGTTCTTTGGTTGAAACTCGTTCAGGGATTACCAGTAATTAAAATCTACCAGACGAGTGTGCATATTGTGTTGTATGTAATTTAATTGAGTTATTAATTATTCTGAAGCGTTCATTGTTGTATAAAAAGTCTAACCCAAAATCGCTATTTGGCTATTGGAAACTGTTATTCTTATTGAAGTCAAGCAACGCATGTAAAGGTCCTACTGTGCCTCGGAAAGTGACAAAGTATAAATAACTATTTACGTTTCGTAGAACTAACAGAACGGGTTCTTTCATGAGATATCCATAACCATGTCATTTTAACAATGACAATTGTAGAAGCAGCCAAACTTTCTTGCAATGCTTCAACAATTATTTCAGAGCATACCTTTGAACCTGCGTTATGAATGCTTTGAATTGCACAGTTGTTAGGGAAGTGAATGAATATCAATCTAAATTATATAGGATCATACACTGACTATTATACTGTATCAATATATCTATGTAATATATGTACAATTATTGTAAGACTGGATTTGCATAATTATAGAATGTAAACAACTGTATGATCAATGAAAAGTGGATATAAATCAAGCGACAGAAGGACGTGATCAACAAAGTCGAATAAAGTGATACTCTCTCGAAATTCCTCATTTATATTTATGCTCGGAAGTATGGGATTGGTATTTGCCAAGAATAGTTTTCTCCTGTGTTGACGATGGTTATTGTGATTTTGACACACACAAGCGTATCAAGATGAAATAAGTCAACATTATCTCGGTCGGTATGATTTTTATGAGACAGACATCGTAAACAATACCAAAGAAATCACAAGCGAGTAAGTAATTTCCGTGACACAGTAAACCAGGAATGATTAATCTCGTTTTACGAGATATTCTGAATAAACTAAATGAACCAAACGTACGTGGTTTCGAACCAAATCATATTTGGGTTTCAATCATTGGCCGAAAGGTTAAATGACTTCAGGTCTTAGTACCAGAACAATTGATGTAAGCATTGTCATTGCAACGGTCTTAATGTTATTTTTGCTACTTATTACTGTCGATTAGAAACGAGAATGTCGTGAAAAATGTAGGTTCGTATATTCACTTTGCAACATTGCGTAAAAGAATGAGCATTCTCTAAGCTCTAAGCAAGGGAGTTTATGTGAAGTTTCAAGTTAAAATACTGTGAATTTACCAGGGCATATCATCATATTAAAGAGATCTATTGCTATGCTAAATTTCACAATACGCTACGTTTTTGCTTTCTGGCGAAATAGATTAATTGACTCTGGCAATATGTTTCCAGACATTCTCGGACGTTGGATATTGTTGAAGCTAATACAAAGACATGACAACATGATTAGATTAGAGTATGCAGATTATTAAAATCCCATTAGGCATAACAAGGAATAAAATTGGCGCAGAAACATTTACATACGCAAATAATGTATTGTGTACTTTATTTTAGACGACTCCACACTTGATTACAACATCGATTGCCAATATCAATTTCATCAGGAATTGTGTTTGAAAACGTTCTAATTGCTTATGTCGATCTTATAACACGACCCACAACTGAACTAATTCACTCTAAACACTTCGTTCCTGATAGTGTAGAATATCGCCAAGAGGATTTGAACATAGCAGAGCGTTGGTAATACATTTATGTAATGACTCACATGACATGCACAGGAATATCATCTCGCATGCAGCAGCAATCATTAACGGAATCGTTGAAGCTTGCAAACATGCTTTAATTCATACAGCAACATTAAAATAATGACGTAACTAACAAATGCATGTTCAATGAAGCATAGTTTCATTTTCAGAAATGAGCAAAATGTTGCATTGCAATTAAATAACGCGCAATGATTGCATAAGAAATATGGTATGCATATTAAATAATTGATTTGACAACCTAACATCGAAACGAACGTGCATAAATTGAATTTATTTCACATTATTAAGAAGTGTGGAAAGTCGTTATTTCAATAATACGAATACAAAAGCTGTTATGTTTCCGTAAATGTTTTTTTGTTATATGTAAAACCGTATCATTTGTTCGCAACGTGATTAAGGAGCGATTGGCGAAATAATTCCAAAGGCCATAATGAAATCTGGACTGCAGTTATGGGTATCCCGATATCAGTAACAAGTCTATCTAATTGCAAATTGTTCCGTATATTTTAACAGTTGTATAGTACTAAATAATAAGACCTTAGAATTTCAAATCAGCCATGGCGAGCAATGATCCGGGTACTGGCAATTTTGATATGAATTTAATTGATACAGACGAATTACGTTTTTGTTGTGATTATTGGTATGGTAACTAGATAATAAAAAACTATGTTATATCTATGGTATGGTTCTCTCATTCAGCATACTGTAGATCTAGTTACTATACTAATTATCACAACAAAAAACGTAATCCGTCTGTATCAAGTAAATTCATATCACATCCAAATACAAAACGTTTCACATGTATCGCAAACACTATGTAAAGATACCTAGCCTGGACATATTGACAATATGTAATATTCAAATTGGCCAGACCTGTGAGAATTATGTATTAGATACAGTACTAGTTTTCGTTCAAAAGTGTCTTCTTACAAGGGTTATTGTACAGTTTCGGAAGGACAAACAACATAATTGTCCGAGGCGAAGCCGAGGATAATTTGTTGTTCGTCCTTCCGAAACTGTACAATAACCCTTGTAAGAAGACACTTTTGAGCGATAACAAGTTTTGTATCTGACTTATACTCCGACAAAAAGCAAATGATCTCCAGAGAGACAATAGTTATCCAAAAGTTCCTTGCACAATCCATAAACAGAGCATCGTTCGCAGCATAGAAAATACAGTTCCAATGTAAAAATATTTTTGGCCTATAATGTACCAAAGGGATTAAGTTAACTGTCCAAAGATGTCCATTCATAGGTTTAATTAGCTTGTGATTAAAATTCACGGGTGTCAGTGTGTTTATACACCTTGTAAGTGCTTATAATACACTTGCATCTAGTTTTCAGCATTCATTGATAAAGGACTTAGTACACAAAGGTAGAAATGTATGCATCTTATTTTCACAATTGTCATATTTCTATGAAAATATTTGTATTGTTTTATTTCTAATACACATAACAAGGTTATATTCATACTACCCATGTTGCGCTCACAGTCGTATGAATGTATAGAATAAAGTTCACCTGATAGACAATTATAGTAACTTTTTGTATTCTGTATATATTCACGTTTCTTGTACAAGTAATTAATTGCACAATTAATTTTTACAGCTAAATCTTAAATTCGCTTAAATTGTTACAAATACTTTAAAAATACTGTAAAAGCACTGCTTTTCTTGGGAATAATAGTAAATAAAGTTTGCTTGGTATGAATATTCTGTAACTTTGCTTCAATTGCTATGATAAATTTCTACTTTTCTTGGTCATTACAAGAATATAAATCGTGCTCCCCATTTTGCGGTTTACAAAACAATAAGAAATTTCTCTAAAAGTTGTGCTAGCCTAAATTAATCAAGAATATTGGAGTTCATGGTTTAGTTATCTACACTATTGATTCATGTAAAACGCCACAAGTTAGATGGTTTTACAGTAGTACAGGCTAATATTGCACTATCGTTGGGTGGATTTACAATTTGCTAGCTACATGTTTTCGACGAGTAAAAATAATTTAATTTCAATGTGACAAAATTTGTGAAATGGAGAAAAAGACAATTTCGTGGAAAGTTCAACATACATTTTAATTTAAAGGATTTTCGTGGTTGAAATCATCCACAAAATTCACGAAATTAAATTAGGTGTGCTAGATTACAAGGTAGATAAACGCAGACACATTTGCTGACATTAAGCTCTGTCATATGTACAGGTTTAGTGTCATTTATGTATAGACCACAAAAATTGCTTTTACTGACGAAATTGCCACAGAAAATAAATTGCATTTAATACATTGAAAGTGGGCATATAAAGAATAAAGTCTCACAACGGTAATACTTCATAACCATCAGTGTGCAACAATAAATTACGGTTTACATGCATTAATGTTTCTTATAACAATGGCATGTCTGTAAATGTGACATATTTGGTAGTTTAGAAGCTGAAAAGCGTCAATAAAGGTTGTGTAATGTTGCAATGACGTGCTCGTTTGTGGCAAGACTGGGAACATAATTATAAAGTTCCGCATCAATTGCAAAAGTCCGTAATAAGTTTCGGTCTTTACAAGGCTTTGGTTATAACGCTCGTGTCCTATTTCGACATGTCCCTTTTGAATAAGATCTATTGACAGACTTAGACATTGAATATCGGGATATCAATTGACGTATAAATCATAGTGCTCCGCTAGTAGAAAATGTATACATATGCATATGGAGAGAGTGCGTTGGGGTACAATGTATTATATAATTATACAGAACGATTGTTATGCAAATTAGAATACTTTCACACATTGTATCTGGGATTTTCTAGGGGGATATGTAGTAATGTCGTATCTAATACAAGTGGCATTGTATAGAAAATACGAATAGAAGAGAATTCAGATTATCAAAATCTCATTTGATACAAGGGCGCAGAAACATTAACAATTAATTTAGAAAATGCTGAACTATGTTTTAATCCAGTGACTGTTTTATAAAGAACTGCTAATGACAATTTCATAGTGTCAGGGTTTTACTACATTCGGTTTTGAAATACACAGTTACTAGGATTATCTATTTTTCTCTATGTTCTATTTCGTTGTGACTCCGTCTCCATAATGACCAGGGGACGTGTTCTTTGATTAAGCAATTTTGTTTTGTCTTAATGTTTTATGGCCAGCAAAAGCTATCTTTAAGTTATTGTCTATAAATACTTTTGAATGGTAATACGACTTGTTCATTAGCAATGCACTCAGTGCCCATACAAAATAGTTTATCGACCGACGTAACTACACTATTTTTGTTGGGCATGTTACCAAATACACACATTTATCAATACAAAATATTAATAAACTAAAAACAATTAAACTCCACTCACATCTATCTAATGAAACAGTAGATACAAATCGATTAAAGTACATATTTAAATAATTTACAAACATAATCCGGTAACATTTAAAAATGGAATATCATTGTTCTCTCATATGACGTGGTATGCTCGCGGCCAATTAAACCCGTTGAATTGCTTATGCATGATAATGACATAATATGTTCTTGACAGGATATAATAGTTTATGCATCAATCAAATTTCCCAATGGTAGAGACGAAAGTGTCACTAAATTAATTCGAGAATATAAAAGTACAATAAACATAGAGACAAGCTGGCGCGTGTTAAGAGCGTATGTTATCATATTATCATGTTTATATGACAAATTGCTTCATCGCAGTTACATATTGAATCTTAATGTGTTTATAATTTGTCAGCTCAGATATCATACAGTTGTATTGAAATGAATTGGGTTCATAAACGCTTTATTTCACTTTTAGGAACAGAACTATGTCATGCACACTTGCTGATAAAACGAAATCAATGGTTTAACAAAATAAATCATTGCAAAGACCTTGAAAAATATGCCTTTTGATTCGTATTATATTATGTCCGTCACTGTACAGGCGTTATAATGATTTGTGTTTCAACGACATGGGTGCCGTTGTCAAACTAAAGAGCTATCGTGCACCGCTAGAAAACTACTTTCTTCGAATAGAAGCGCTATGTAGCAGATGACGCGAACAATGTATATCGAGGGGTTAGAGCAAGAACCAGTTACCACCGATTTTTGAAAATGTTCAGGAGAAACGTTAAATGTCATAAAATGATTTCTATTTGGATCTTTTTAATATAGTTGCAAATTTATGCTTCTTTTATAGAGGTGTAACTAATGTAAAGGTAACAGACTAATATCTTTCTTCCTCTTGGAGAAAAAACACAAAATCTGTTATTGCATGCAAAATTTAATGATTATCTACAATATATGTACAGCAAAAACAGGTTATCTGGTGTTGGCTGATTCTTTCACAAACGTTACTGATACTTCATTTCAATAATGTTTCTGCAAACAAAGGTTATCTTGAAATAGCTGGTTTTTCCATAATCCTAGTCAATTTAATAGTATAATATTACTCCTGCAAAATTAAGTTACATGGTAATAGTGGCTTTTTTTCACAAACATTATTAACACATTTGTACAATGTCATTTCTGCAAACAAAAGTTATCTGCTTATAATTGGTCTATTCACATACAAGTGTTTATATTATACCTGCAAAAACCCTTTAGTGAAACATACACTGTTTTTGTTTGCAACAGTTAGGCAGCAAGACATCATATTTGCACTGATGAAACAATTTATGAACGCATACTAGCTTATTGCAGGAAACATAACTAACCACAAATGTGGCTATTTGAGCCAAATGATGTTATATTTCGATAACATGTATTTGCAGATAATAAAATCTTCTTAATGTTCCTTTATGTTTTAAATGATACTTTAGATTATAACTACTGTTGGACAAATTAGGACACAAGAAGGTTCTATTTAAGCTATGAATCATTATCAGCGATTTCTATATTCTTGCATGCGTCGTAATGTTCTAATACTGATGGAACAGAAATGTAAGCTAGGTTAATGACTTGGTCAGGATTTGATTCTGCAATGGTGGGGTGTATTGTTATGAGTGGTTGGTCAACTCGACTTGTATATATAGCCACACGCTTCTTCTCCCTGTAGAAAGTCAGCAACTTTGTTTGACCAATATCCATCACATTTAAAACTCTACTTCATTCAAGTAGTCAAATACAAAGGTTTCATCATCTTCTGGCTGATGCATGTTTAGAAGAAATCCAGCATATTCTTCAGAATTCTCTTCCAGGTGATCACACAGTATCTTTCTTAATTGTAAAGCCGAAATACTTAATGAAGATGAGCGTATTACTGCTTAAAAAAAACAGTTTCCATGAGCGGGCACTTTTATCCTCTCCAATCCATTACTTTTGAGACGTTGATCCAGTGTACTTTCGTTTGCCTTTATTCTTGCATTTCTCAAATGTTATTCTCTGTAACTTGTCTGCATCACTGATTGTGATGTTGTTGGCTGCTCATTGCTTATATTTGTGGCATTCTTCTTCAATGATGTATCGTCACATCCTTTTTTAATTTTATTTTGCTCATTTCTGAGATTTTTATTCACCCATTTGGTAGCTTTACTTTTTCTATTGATGTCATTTTTAATTTGATGTTTATTTCGGAAAGCTTTATCAAACATTTGTTTTGTTTTAAGTTTCCTTTTCCTGTCCTCCTTAGTCTGATCGGATACGTCAGACATATATTCAATATCAGTTTCAATCTTTAGAGCATGGTTGGGTATGTTTTGTCTATTCCATCATCAGTATCTGAAGAACCATAATCAATTTTTTTCCTACCACCGACTAAATGAATTAATGGGACATTATCACTATAACTTTCACTTTCACAATTGTCAATGTATCTGAGCTTCTTGCGTGTAGGTTTCTTATGTCGCTTCATTTTATGGTTTTCGTTTTTTTCTATTTCAATTGTCTTTGACTCCTGTTTAATGTTGTCATTACCATTTACACCTTGTCCCAAGGGCGACCCATCCCTTGTATGTTCATCTTCACTTAGATTTGGTACACTTCTTAATTCCTTCACAGCGTTGTAATTTTCGTTCCGTTCAAGTCAACTTGTCGATTTATTCAAGGTGTTGTCATGTATATTCCTTTCTAGTACACCTGATAAGTCATTCACAACATTGTCAGTTTGATTACTGTCCTGTACACTTGACGACTCCTTCACGACGTTATCAGTATTATAACTGTCCTGTACACTTGACGACTCATTCACGTCAATATCAGTATTATTACTGTCCTGTAGTACACTTGACGACTCATTCACGTCATGATCAGTATTATTACTGTCCTGTACACTTGACGACTCATTCACGTCATGATCAGTATTATTACTGTCCTGTACACTTGACGACTCATTCACGTCATGATCAGTATTATTACTGTCCTGTACACTTGACGACTCCTTCACGTCATTATCAGTATTATTACTGTCCTGTACACTTGACGACTCATTCACGTCATTATCAGTATTATAACTGTCCTGTACACTTGACGACTCATTCACGTCATTATCAGTATTATAACTGTCCTGTACACTTGACGACTCCTTCACGTCATTATCAGTATTATTACTGTCCTGTACACTTGACGACTCATTCACGTCATTATCAGTATTATAACTGTCCTGTACACTTGACGACTCATTCACGTCATGATCAGTATTATTACTGTCCTGTACACTTGACGACTCATTCACGTCAATATCAGTATTATTACTGTCCTGCAGTACACTTGACGACTCATTCACGACATTATCAGTATTATTACTGCCCTGTACACTTGAAGACTCATTCACGTCATTATCAGTATTATTACTGTCCTGTACAATTGAAGACTCATTCACGTCATTATCAGTATTATTACTGTCCTGTACACTTGACGACTCATTGACGACATTATCAGTAGTATAATTGTCCTGTACACTTGACGACTCATTCACGTCATTATCAGTATTTATACTGTCCTGTACTCTTGACGACTCATTCACAACATTATCAGTAGTATTACTGTCATGTACACTTGACGACTCATTCACGACATTATCAGTAGTTTTACTGTCCAGTACAATTGACGACAAATTCACGACATTATCAGTAGTTTTACTGTCCTGTACACTTGACGACTCCTTCAAGATATTATCAGTAGTATTACTGTCCTGTACACTTGACGACTTATTCACAACATCATCAGTAGTATTTCTGTCCTGTACTCTTCACGACTCCTGTCCTTCACGTCCTTATCAGTATTATTACTGTCCTGTACACTTGACGACTCCTTTACGACAATATCAGTATTATTACTGTCCTGTACACTTGACGACTCCTTCACGACAATATCAGTATTATTACTGTCTTGTACTCTTGACGACTCCTTCACGACATTATCAGTATTATTACTGTCCTGTACACTTGACGACTCCTTTACGACAATATCAGTATTATTACTGTCCTGTAATCTTGACGACTCCTTTACGACAATATCAGTATTATTACGGTCCTGTACACTTGACGACTCCTTCACGACAATATCAGTATTATTACTGTCCTGTACTCTTGACGACTCCTTTACGACAATATCAGTATTATTACTGTCCTGTACACTTGACGACTCCTTTACGACAATATCAGTATTATTACTGTCCTGTACACTTGACGACTCCTTCACGACAATATCAGTATTATTACTGTCCTGTACACTTGACGACTCATTCACAACATTATCAGTATTATTACTGTCCTGTACACTTGACGACTCATTCACGACATTTATAGTAGTATTACTGTCCTGTACACTTGACGACTCATTCACGACATTATCAGTAGTATTACTGTCCTGTACACTTGACGACTCATTCACGACATTTATAGTAGTATTACTGTCCTGTACACTTGAGGAATCATTCACAACATTTTCAGTAGTATTACTGTCCTGTACACTTGACGACTCATTCACAACATTTTCAGTAGTATTACTGTCCTGTACACTTGACGACTCATTCACAACATTTTCAGTAGTATAATTGTCCTGTACACTTGATGAATCATTCACAACATTTTTCAGTAGTATTACTGTCCTGTACACTTGACGACTCATTTACAACATTTTCAGTAGTATTACTGTCCTGTACACTTGATGACTCATTCACGACATTGTCAGTATCATTACTGTCCTGTACACTTGACGACTCATTCACGTCATTATCAGTATTATTACTGTCCTGTACACTTGACGACTCATTCACAACATTGTTAGTTTCATTTCTGTCTTGTACACTTGAACTTGTCACGGCATTGTCATATTCATTCCCGTTTTCTTTGCTTGACGACTCATTCACAAGATTGTTCAAATTTATGGATAGATAATGCTCATCTTCTGTATCGGACCACATCTGTAAAATAAGGTAATTAGATACTGATAGACAATAATATTAATGTAACCCTAAAGCAGTGTAATATAAATATTTATATTATTTCAAAAAATACCATCTTCAGAATGTTTTACTTAAGTTATAGTCAATTGTTTGTATCCTTTACAGACAAAAAGATGAAAATATTTTGAAATCACATCTGTTTTGCTAGTCATTCAAGCAATAATGGTTGCAAGTTATTTATTTAAAATACATGTACAGTAAAACGTTTTGAGACCATAGAAATAAGTGCATAACGATTGCTTTAGAATGAAGAAGCCGCTGGTGATTGCAAAACTATAATACTTTGGGCGGCACTGTATAGATTCTGCTACAGTCAGATCTCAATATAACGACACCCGATATACTGACAAATTCATTATACTGACATCACATTTGAGGACAAACGTAATAAAATACTTTTTGTATTAATTTAGTATACCGATATATTCGTTACAACGACATTTTTCTAGGAAATAATTATCGTCGTTGTATCGGGATCTGACTGTATTTGTGTGACGTTAGCATAACATTACGTACAGGTAATGTAACTACATGTGTTTTGTCTGGCCATACTGTATTAAACCATATTTGATAACTATTCAAGAATCTATTGAAATTAAATTATTGCATTATGAATATTGAAAAAACGTTTTTAAATATAATATTAAGAAACAGTATTGATAAATAAATCAAATAAAACATACTTACGTTTAACAATTTGACATCAGAATCCACTTTTGAACATGAACATTCATTCTCTAACAATGCTCCTATCACACTAAAGTTTCAACAAAGGTGTTAGAATTCTTCAATGCATGGTTTTGACCACTCAACAGGTCACATTGTTATCATAACACTCATTGATAAAAGCAATTATAACCGGTGAATTGTTTCTGTATCTGAAATGCTTAAGTTATAGACTGGTCATTGTCTGGTAAAACCCTGCATCAACTGATAGCCTGTTTTACCTCTAACATAAGATAACAATATTAGGTATCTGCTAGTTTGTATCTCTCTATAGCGTGTTTTTGCTGGTAGAAACATTGAAATGTGTGAGATTTACATACCTGCAAAATCCATGTATAAATCGCTACATGGTTCTTGCAGAAACGGTAATAAGAAAAACAACAACTAACATTTCTGCAAAAATAAAGTATTGACCCCTAAATTGTTTTAGCTCCATGCTGTACCAGTGTTATAATTAAAACTTGCAAGTTATATGATGATAACTGGTTTTTGCTTAAACCAAAGTCAGTGATAATCGATAACTGGTTTGGTCACAATTCAATATCTTTAAAAGTAATTACGTCATTATCATGATTTTTTTACACATTTTGTATTTTCAGTAATGGCATCCAATTCAATAAAAAAGTGATTTTTGGAAATTTGGCCAGATAACTGGTTCTTGCTCTAACCCCTCGATATGCTACCGGCGAATGTCCATGAAAGCAGACGATTGCACAGCAAAGCGCTATATAGCGCTACAGAAGCAGTCCGTTGCTAAAGAAAACACTCAAGCGATTGCTTTACGTATGATATCCACTGTTTTTTGTACCATTATTCGATAACTATCGCATATAGTATGCACATCGTTCATTAGTGCAACATAATGTTGTTCCGCCACTTTGCATATGATCTATAATTTATATGGACAATGTTGCGGCAGTATTACTATGAAAGACAACTATGCAACAGAGGTAGTTGACTGATTCGAATCTAATAGTCTATTGTGTTTCCTATGTTTCTGTAGTGTTTCCTATGTTTCTGTTGTGTTTCCTATGTTTCTGTAGTGTTTCCTATGTTACTGTAGTGTTTCCTATGTATATGTAGTGTTTCCTATGTATATGTAGTGTTTCCTATGTATATGTAGTGTTTCCTATGTATCTGTAGTGTTTCCAATGTATCTGTAGTGTTTCCTATGTATATGTAGTGTTTCCTATGTATATGTAGTGTTTCCTATGTATCTGTAGTGTTTCCTATGTATATGTAGTGTTTCCTATGTATATGTAGTGTTTCCTATGTATATGTAGTGTTTCCTATGTATATGTAGTGTTTCCTATGTATCTGTAGTGTTTCCTATGTATATGTAGTGTTTTCTATGTTTATGTTGTGTTTTCTATGTTTCTGTTGTGTTTCCTATGTTTCTGTTCTGTTTTCTATGTTTCTGTTGTGTTTTCTATGTTTCTGTTGTGTTTCCTATGTTTCTGTTGTGTTTTCTATGTTTCTGTAGTGTTTTCTATGTTTCTGTTGTGTTTCCTATGTTTCTGTAGTGTTTCCTATGTTTCTGTTGTGTTTTCTATGTTTCTGTTGTGTTTCCTATGTTTCTGTTCTGTTTTCTATGTTTCTGTAGTGTTTCCTATGTATATGTAGTGTATCCTATGTTTCTGTAGTGTTTCCTATGTTTCTGTTGTGTTTCCTATGTTTCTGTAGTGTTTCCTATGTTTCTGTAGTGTTTCCTATGTTTCTGTAGTGTTTTCTATGTTTCTGTTGTGTTTTCTATGTTTCTGTTGTGTTTTCTATGTTTCTGTAGTGTTTTCTATGTTTCTGTTGTGTTTTCTATGTTTCTGTAGTGTTTTCTATGTTTCTGTAGTGTTTTCTATGTTTCTGTTGTGTTTTCTATGTTTCTGTAGTGTTTCCTATGTTTCTGTTGTGTTTCCTATGTTTCTGTAGTGTTTCCTATGTTTCTGTAGTGTTTCCTATGTTTCTGTAGTGTTTCCTATGTTTCTGTAGTGTTTCCTATGTTTCTGTAGTGTTTCCTATGTATATGTAGTGTTTCCTATGTTTCTGTAGTGTTTTCTATGTTTCTGTTGTGTTTTCTATGTTTCTGTAGTGTTTTCTATGTTTCTGTAGTGTTTTCTATGTTTCTGTTGTGTTTTCTATGTTTCTGTAGTGTTTCCTATGTTTCTGTTGTGTTTCCTTTGTTTCTGTAGTGTTTTCTATGTTTCTGTAGTGTTTCCTATGTTTCTGTAGTGTTTCCTATGTATATGTAGTGTTTCCTATGTTTCTGTAGTGTTTTCTATGTTTCTGTTGTGTTTTCTATGTTTCTGTAGTGTTTTCTATGTTTCTGTTGTGTTTTCTATGTTTCTGTAGTGTTTCCTATGTATATGTAGTGTTTCCTATGTTTCTGTAGTGTTTCCTATGTTTCTGTAGTGTTTCCTATGTTTCTGTAGTGTTTCCTATGTATATGTAGTGTTTCCTATGTTTCTGTAGTGTTTTCTATGTTTCTGTTGTGTTTTCTATGTTTCTGTAGTGTTTTCTATGTTTCTGTAGTGTTTTCTATGTTTCTGTTGTGTTTTCTATGTTTCTGTAGTGTTTCCTATGTTTCTGTTGTGTTTCCTTTGTTTCTGTAGTGTTTCCTATGTTTCTGTTGTGTTTTCTATGTTTCTGTAGTGTTTCCTATGTATATGTAGTGTTTCCTATGTTTCTGTAGTGTTTCCTATGTTTCTGTAGTGTTTCCTATGTTTCTGTTGTGTTTCCTATGTTTCTGTTGTGTTTTCTATGTTTCTGTTGTGTTTCCTATGTTTCTGTAGTGTTTTCTATGTTTCTGTAGTGTTTCCTATGTTTCTGTAGTGTTTTCTATGTTTCTGTAGTGTTTCCTATGTTTCTGTAGTGTTTCCTATGTATATGTAGTGTTTCCTTTGTTTCTGTAGTGTTTCCTATGTTTCTGTTGTGTTTTCTATGTTTCTGTTCTGTTTTCTATGTTTCTGTAGTGTTTCCTATGTATATGTTGTGTTTCCTATGTTTCTGTAGTGTTTCCTATGTTTCTGTTGTGTTTTCTATGTTTCTGTAGTGTTTTCTATGTTTCCTATGTTTCTGTAGTGTTTCCTATGTTTCTGTAGTGTTTTCTATGTTTCTGTAGTGTTTCCTATGTTTCTGTTGTGTTTTCTATGTTTCCTATGTTTCTGTAGTGTTTCCTATGTTTCTGTAGTGTTTCCTATGTATATGTAGTGTTTCCTATGTTTCTGTTGTGTTTCCTATGTTTCTGTAGTGTTTCCTATGTTTCTGTAGTGTTTCCTATGTATATGTAGTGTTTCCTATGTTTCTGTTGTGTTTCCTATGTTTCTGTTGTGTTTCCTATGTTTCTGTAGTGTTTCCTATGTTTCTGTAGTGTTTCCTATGTTTCTGTAGTGTTTTCTATGTTTCTGTAGTGTTTCCTATGTTTCTGTTGTGTTTTCTATGTTTCTGTTGTGTTTTCTATGTTTCTGTTGTGTTTCCCATGTTTCTGTAGTGTTTCCTATGTTTCTGTAGTGTTTCCTATGTATATGTAGTGTTTCCTATGTTTCTGTTGTGTTTCCTATGTTTCTGTAGTGTTTCCTATGTTTCTGTAGTGTTTCCTATGTATATGTAGTGTTTCCTATGTTTCTGTTGTGTTTCCTATGTTTCTGTTGTGTTTCCTATGTTTCTGTAGTGTTTCCTATGTTTCTGTAGTGTTTCCTATGTATCTGTAGTGTTTCCTATGTTTCTGTAGTGTTTCCTATGTTTCTGTAGTGTTTCCTATGTTTCTGTAGTGTTTCCTATGTATATGTAGTGTTTCCTATGTTTCTGTAGTGTTTCCTATGTTTCTGTAGTGTTTCCTATGTTTCTGTTGTGTTTCCTATGTTTCTGTTGTGTTTTCTATGTTTCTGTTGTGTTTCCTATGTTTCTGTAGTGTTTCCTATGTTTCTGTTGTGTTTCCTATGTTTCTGTAGTGTTTCCTATGTTTCTGTTGTGTTTCCTATGTTTCTGTAGTGTTTCCTATGTTTCTGTAGTGTTTCCTATGTTTCTGTAGTGTTTTCTATGTTTCTGTAGTGTTTCCTATGTTTCTGTAGTGTTCCTATGTTTCTGTTGTGTTTCCTATGTTTCTGTTGTGTTTCCTATGTTTCTGTAGTGTTTCCTATGTTTCTGTAGTGTTTCCTATGTTTCTGTAGTGTTTTCTATGTTTCTGTAGTGTTTCCTATGTTTCTGTAGTGTTTCCTATGTTTCTGTAGTGTTTTCTATGTTTCTGTAGTGTTTCCTATGTTTCTGTAGTGTTTTCTATGTTTCTGTTGTGTTTCCTATGTTTCTGTTGTGTTTCCTATGTTTCTGTAGTGTTTCCTATGTATATGTAGTGTTTCCTATGTTTCTGTAGTGTTTCCTATGTTTCTGTTGTGTTTTCTATGTTTCTGTTCTGTTTTCTATGTTTCTGTAGTGTTTCCTATGTATATGTAGTGTTTCCTATGTTTCTGTAGTGTTTCCTATGTTTCTGTTGTGTTTCCCATGTTTCTGTAGTGTTTTCTATGTTTCTGTAGTGTTTTCTATGTTTCTGTAGTGTTTTCTATGTTTCTGTAGTGTTTCCTATGTTTCTGTAGTGTTCCTATGTTTCTGTTGTGTTTCCTGTGTTTCTGTAGTGTTTCCTATGTTTCTGTAGTGTTTCCTATGTTTCTGTAGTGTTTTCTATGTTTCTGTAGTGTTTCCTATGTTTCTGTAGTGTTTCCTATGTTTCTGTAGTGTTTCCTATGTTTCTGTTGTGTTTCCTATGTTTCTGTTGTGTTTCCTATGTTTCTGTTGTGTTTCCTATGTTTCTGTAGTGTTTCCTATGTTTCTGTAGTGTTTCCTATGTTTCTGTTGTGTTTCCTATGTTTCTGTTGTGTTTCCTATGTTTCTGTAGTGTTTCCTATGTTTCTTTAGTGTTTTCTATGTTTCTGTTGTGTTTCCTATGTTTCTGTAGTGTTTCCTGTGTTTCTGTAGTGTTTTCTATGTTTCTGTAGTGTTTTCTATGTTTCTGTAGTGTTTCCTATGTTTCTGTTGTGTTTCCTATGTTTCTGTTGTGTTTCCTATGTTTCTGTAGTGTTTCCTATGTATCTGTAGTGTTTTCTATGTTTCTGTAGTGTTTCCTGTGTTTCTGTAGTGTTTTCTATGTTTCTGTAGTGTTTTCTATGTTTCTGTAGTGTTTCCTATGTTTCTGTTGTGTTTCCTATGTTTCTGTAGTGTTTTCTATGTTTCTGTTGTGTTTCCTATGTTTCTGTAGTGTTTCCTATGTTTCTGTTCTGTTTCCTATGTTTCTGTAGTGTTTCCTATGTTTCTGTAGTGTTTCCTATGTTTCTGTAGTGTTTCCTATGTTTCTGTAGTGTTTCCTATGTTTCTGTTGTGTTTTCTATGTTTCTGTAGTGTTTCCTATGTTTCTGTAGTGTTTCCTATGTTTCTGTTGTGTTTTCTATGTTTCTGTAGTGTTTCCTATGTTTCTGTAGTGTTTCCTATGTTTCTGTAGTGTTTCCTATGTTTCTGTAGTGTTTCCTATGTTTCTGTTGTGTTTCCTATGTTTCTGTAGTGTTTCCTATGTTTCTGTAGTGTTTCCTATGTTTCTGTAGTGTTTCCTATGTTTCTGTTGTGTTTCCTATGTTTCTGTAGTGTTTCCTATGTTTCTGTAGTGTTTCCTATGTATATGTAGTGTTTCCTATGTTTCTGTAGTGTTTCCTATGTTTCTGTAGTGTTTCCTATGTTTCTGTTGTGTTTCCTATGTTTCTGTTGTGTTTCCCATGTTTCTGTTGTGTTTCCTATGTTTCTGTAGTGTTTTCTATGTTTCTGTAGTGTTTCCTATGTTTCTGTTGTGTTTTCTATGTTTCTGTTGTGTTTCCTATGTTTCTGTAGTGTTTCCTATGTTTCTGTAGTGTTTCCTATGTATATGTAGTGTTTCCTATGTTTCTGTTGTGTTTCCTATGTTTCTGTAGTGTTTCCTATGTTTCTGTAGTGTTTCCTATGTATATGTAGTGTTTCCTATGTTTCTGTTGTGTTTCCTATGTTTCTGTTGTGTTTCCTATGTTTCTGTTGTGTTTTCTATGTTTCTGTAGTGTTTCCTATGTTTCTGTAGTGTTTCCTATGTTTCTGTTGTGTTTTCTATGTTTCTGTAGTGTTTCCTATGTTTCTGTAGTGTTTCCTATGTTTCTGTAGTGTTTCCTATGTATCTGTAGTGTTTCCTATGTATATGTAGTGTTTCCTATGTTTCTGTAGTGTTTCCTATGTTTCTGTAGTGTTTCCTATGTATATGTAGTGTTTCCTATGTTTCTGTTGTGTTTCCTATGTTTCTGTAGTGTTTCCTATGTTTCTGTAGTGTTTCCTATGTATATGTAGTGTTTCCTATGTTTCTGTAGTGTTTCCTATGTTTCTGTAGTGTTTCCTATGTTTCTGTTGTGTTTCCTATGTTTCTGTTGTGTTTCCCATGTTTCTGTTGTGTTTCCTATGTTTCAGTAGTGTTTTCTATGTTTCTGTAGTGTTTCCTATGTTTCTGTTGTGTTTTCTATGTTTCTGTTGTGTTTCCTATGTTTCTGTAGTGTTTCCTATGTTTCTGTAGTGTTTCCTATGTATATGTAGTGTTTCCTATGTTTCTGTTGTGTTTCCTATGTTTCTGTAGTGTTTCCTATGTTTCTGTAGTGTTTCCTATGTATATGTAGTGTTTCCTATGTTTCTGTTGTGTTTCCTATGTTTCTGTTGTGTTTCCTATGTTTCTGTAGTGTTTCCTATGTTTCTGTAGTGTTTCCTATGTTTCTGTAGTGTTTTCTATGTTTCTGTAGTGTTTCCTATGTTTCTGTTGTGTTTTCTATGTTTCTGTTGTGTTTTCTATGTTTCTGTTGTGTTTCCCATGTTTCTGTAGTGTTTCCTATGTTTCTGTAGTGTTTCCTATGTATATGTAGTGTTTCCTATGTTTCTGTTGTGTTTCCTATGTTTCTGTAGTGTTTCCTATGTTTCTGTAGTGTTTCCTATGTATATGTAGTGTTTCCTATGTTTCTGTTGTGTTTCCTATGTTTCTGTTGTGTTTCCTATGTTTCTGTAGTGTTTCCTATGTTTCTGTAGTGTTTCCTATGTATCTGTAGTGTTTCCTATGTTTCTGTAGTGTTTCCTATGTTTCTGTAGTGTTTCCTATGTTTCTGTAGTGTTTCCTATGTATATGTAGTGTTTCCTATGTTTCTGTAGTGTTTCCTATGTTTCTGTTGTGTTTCCTATGTTTCTGTAGTGTTTCCTATGTTTCTGTAGTGTTTCCTATGTTTCTGTTGTGTTTCCTATGTTTCTGTAGTGTTTCCTATGTTTCTGTTGTGTTTCCTATGTTTCTGTTGTGTTTCCTATGTTTCTGTTGTGTTTCCTATGTTTCTGTTGTGTTTCCTATGTTTCTGTTGTGTTTCCTATGTTTCTGTAGTGTTTCCTATGTTTCTGTAGTGTTTCCTATGTTTCTGTAGTGTTTTCTATGTTTCTGTTGTGTTTCCTATGTTTCTGTTGTGTTTCCTATGTTTCTGTAGTGTTTCCTATGTATATGTAGTGTTTCCTATGTTTCTGTAGTGTTTCCTATGTTTCTGTTGTGTTTTCTATGTTTCTGTTCTGTTTTCTATGTTTCTGTAGTGTTTCCTATGTATATGTAGTGTTTCCTATGTTTCTGTAGTGTTTCCTATGTTTCTGTTGTGTTTCCCATGTTTCTGTAGTGTTTTCTATGTTTCTGTAGTGTTTTCTATGTTTCTGTAGTGTTTTCTATGTTTCTGTAGTGTTTCCTATGTTTCTGTAGTGTTCCTATGTTTCTGTAGTGTTTCCTATGTTTCTGTTGTGTTTCCTATGTTTCTGTAGTGTTTCCTGTGTTTCTGTAGTGTTTTCTATGTTTCTGTAGTGTTTTCTATGTTTCTGTAGTGTTTCCTATGTTTCTGTTGTGTTTCCTATGTTTCTGTTGTGTTTCCTATGTTTCTGTAGTGTTTTCTATGTTTCTGTTGTGTTTCCTATGTTTCTGTTGTGTTTTCTATGTTTCTGTAGTGTTTCCTATGTTTCTGTTGTGTTTTCTATGTTTCTGTAGTGTTTCCTATGTTTCTGTAGTGTTTTCTATGTTTCTGTAGTGTTTCCTATGTTTCTGTAGTGTTTCCTATGTTTCTGTTGTGTTTCCTATGTTTCTGTAGTGTTTCCTATGTTTCTGTTGTGTTTTCTATGTTTCTGTAGTGTTTCCTATGTTTCTGTAGTGTTTCCTATGTTTCTGTAGTGTTTCCTATGTTTCTGTAGTGTTTCCTATGTTTCTGTTGTGTTTCCTATGTTTCTGTAGTGTTTCCTATGTTTCTGTAGTGTTTCCTATGTTTCTGTAGTGTTTCCTATGTTTCTGTTGTGTTTCCTATGTTTCTGTAGTGTTTCCTATGTTTCTGTAGTGTTTCCTATGTTTCTGTTGTGTTTTCTATGTTTCTGTAGTGTTTCCTATGTTTCTGTAGTGTTTCCTATGTTTCTGTAGTGTTTCCTATGTTTCTGTAGTGTTTCCTATGTTTCTGTTGTGTTTTCTATGTTTCTGTAGTGTTTCCTATGTTTCTGTAGTGTTTCCTATGTTTCTGTTGTGTTTTCTATGTTTCTGTAGTGTTTCCTATGTTTCTGTAGTGTTTCCTATGTTTCTGTAGTGTTTCCTATGTTTCTGTAGTGTTTCCTATGTTTCTGTTGTGTTTCCTATGTTTCTGTAGTGTTTCCTATGTTTCTGTAGTGTTTCCTATGTTTCTGTAGTGTTTCCTATGTTTCTGTTGTGTTTCCTATGTTTCTGTAGTGTTTCCTATGTTTCTGTAGTGTTTCCTATGTTTCTGTTGTGTTTTCTATGTTTCTGTAGTGTTTCCTATGTTTCTGTAGTGTTTCCTATGTTTCTGTAGTGTTTCCTATGTTTCTGTTGTGTTTCCTATGTTTCTGTTGTGTTTTCTATGTTTCTGTAGTGTTTCCTATGTTTCTGTTCTGTTTTCTATGTTTCTGTTGTGTTTTCTATGTTTCTGTTGTGTTTCCTATGTTTCTGTAGTGTTTTCTATGTTTCTGTTGTGTTTCCTATGTTTCTGTTGTGTTTTCTATGTATATGTAGTGTTTTCTATGTTTCTGTTGTGTTTCCTATGTATATGTAGTGTTTTCTATGTTTCTGTAGTGTTTCCTATGTTTCTGTAGTGTTTTCTATGTTTCTGTTGTGTTTTCTATGTTTCTGTTGTGTTTCCTATGTTTCTGTTGTGTTTCCTATGTTTTTGTTGTGTTTTCTATGTTTCTGTAGTGTTTTCTATGTTTCTGTTCTGTTTTCTATGTTTCTGTAGTGTTTTCTATGTTTCTGTTCTGTTTTCTATGTTTCTGTTCTGTTTTCTATGTTTCTGTAGTGTTTCCTATGTTTCTGTTGTGTTTTCTATGTTTCTGTAGTGTTTTCTATGTTTCTGTTCTGTTTTCTATGTTTCTGTTCTGTTTTCTATGTTTCTGTAGTGTTTTCTATGTTTCTGTTCTGTTTTCTATGTTTCTGTTCTGTTTTCTATGTTTCTGTAGTGTTTCCTATGTTTCTGCAGTGTTTCCTATGTTAAACAAACTTAAGAACGTCCCTCCTCTGACATGTCTCATATTTTATTCCTTGAACTTGCTGATGAAAGTGTGTTGCTGAATCAATATAATAATTATTGTCTTCAACGTATGATATGTATGCTAGCTTGCACGTTTAGAAATTTCAGACACATTTGCGTGCATATGAAGCATCATCTGCTCAAATATGTGCGAGTTTTAGACTTCTTTGTGTTTTGATGACAATAATTTGCTTTCACAGACGGAATTTCTTTGACAATAAATTGCATATTTATGTTATATCTTTCGACATATAAAGTAGACATGCTCATAATGAAAATAGGGTTATACCACGAATGTGCTATGCTTAAATTACACTTCACGTGCAATAATAAATTATTCGGCATTTTGTCTTTTCAAAAACTGAATATTATATTGAGAGATTGTATTTGAGTGCAATTCATGATAAAGAAGGATTGTCGTGGTAATATAGGTATAGTACTCTCCCGAGGTGCACTAAAAGGTTCTTTGGTTGAAACTCGTTCAGGGATTACTAGTAATTAAAATTTACCATGCGAGTGTGCATATTGTGTTTTATGTAATTTAATTGAGTTATTTATTATTCTGAAGCGTACATTGTTGTATAAAAAGTCTAACCCAAAATTGCTATGTGGCTATTGGAAACTGTTATTCTTATTGAAGTCGAGCAACGCCTGTAAAGGTCCTGGGCACTGTTTTTTCAAAGCATTTACGCTAGCGTAAACCTAAGATTTCCTAAAATATTGCGTACGTCAATAATATTTGCGTAAATGCGTTTTACAAAGATATTTTAGTTCACATTCTGTCGTAAGTTTTAGCTTATTTCTACGCCAAGGCTTGGCAACCCTAAATGGCAAATATGAACGTAAGTGAAGAGTTTTTATCACGCACTGATGATTTTTGACCGTCGCATGTTATCTTAGACCGTCGTTTGTTGTTTTGGACCGTCACTTGTTGTTTTAGGCGTGATTAATCATCAAATCTTGTCGCATATTTATTCATTCTGGTACCCGTTATATTTGTTATATTGGTTATATTGTGTCCCGAATTACGTTCAATCTTCAATATTTTTTGCGTAAATGTATGCGAGTACTTGCGATCGTTTAGTAAAACACACTCACGAGTTTGCGTAAGATAGATATCTATGCGTAAATATACGCGACATTTACGCATTGTTAGTAAAACAGTGCCCTGCTGTGCCTCGGAATGTCCACAAAGCATAAATAACTATTTACGTTTCGTAGAACTAACAGAACTATTTCTTTCATGATATAACCATAACCATGTCATTTTCGTTTTCTCTTGTGATGGGTTGACGATGGTCATAGTGATTTTGACACACACAAGCGTATCACGATAAAAATAAGTTAACATTATCTCGGTCGGTGTGAGTTAATGAGACAGACGTCGTAAACAATACTAAATAAATCACAAGCGCGTAAGTAATTTCCGTGACACGGTAAAACTGGAATGATTAATCACGTTCTACGAGATATTCTAAATAAACTAAATGTACCAGTTTCCAAGACTGAACTACTGTGTATGCTGGCGAACTAAACCAGACTTAGATTCAATCATTGGTCTCAAAACCAAACAAATTTGAAAAAGATTTCGTTATAAATTGTCATTATATCTGCATGAGTTGGAACTCATACCTTACTGTGAGCGTTCTTCTGTGCAGGTGACTACTTTTAATTTCATGAAGCGCTAGCACAGAAATATACATATATATCTGCACCACGATGTGACGAAAAGCAAGACATTTGATGTGAAATTTCAAATAAGAATACAGTGTATTATCATATTAAAGAGATCTAGTTCTATACCAAATTGCACAATACGCTACCTGTTTCTTTTCTGGCGAAATTGATTAATCGACTCTCGCAAAACGTTTGCAGGAACACTTGAAAGTGGGACATTGTCGTAGCTAATACAAATGAAATTGTATCATGATTAGACTAGTATGCAGATTATTAAAATCCCATTAGTATAACAAGGAATACAAACGACGCAGAAACATTTACATACGCAAATAATGTATTGTGTTTTTTTTATTCAGGACGACTCCACACTTGATTTTAAAATGGATTTTCAATGTCAATGTCTTCGGGAAAAGTGTACAAAACCGTTCTTATTGTTTATCTTGCTTTTATAAAATGAACTACAACTGAAACTATTCACTTGAAATACTATCACCAAGAGGGTTCTTAAGAACCTCAGAACGTTGGTAATATATTAGAATTTCAGTTTCCACCAATCATCATATGTAAAAGTTTCAGTCTGGTTCCTATCTTTAACACATCAAACAACAGTGTATGTATACATGTCATTTAATATAAATGACGAATGACTCACATACAATGAGTGAAAGTATGATCTCGCGTACAGTAGGCTACTAGGAATCATAAGGGAATCGTTGAAGCTTGCAAGGCATGATTTAATTCAAACAGCAACATTGCAATAATTATATAAAAAGCAAGCTTATGTTCAATGAAGAATCGTTGTAACTTTCAGAAATGGCAAAATAATGCATCGCAATTAGAAGTCGCACGAAGATTGCATAAGAAATATGGGATGCAATTTTAATAATTGAGTTGACTACATTACATAGAAATACGTGCATACATTGAATTTATCTCCCGCTTTCAAGAACTTGGAAAAGTTGTTATTTCAACAGTGTGTTATTTGTTCGTAAATGTTTTTTTGTAAACTATAAACCGTACAATTTGTACGCAATGTGATTAAAAAGCTATTGGCGCAAGAATTCCAATGACCTGAAATGAAATCCGGGCCGCAGTTATGGGAATTCCGCAATATTTATTCACATCAGTAACTAGTATATATAATTGCAAAGTGCTCCGTATATGTAATAGTTGTATAGTAGTTAACGATTACACCTTATATTATTATATCAGCTATGGTGAACAATGATCCTGGTACAGCCAATGGTGAAATTCATTGTGTACCTCTACAGACACTCACCATGCTAAAGTTAACCTACCAATTATCATAACAAAAGTAATCAGTTTGTAAAAATTAGATTCAGAGCACACACAATATGCAGGAAACGGGATTGAAATAAGTTTATGACTATGTACTTTCTAATAAATGAAAGTATGAAGTTGATATTATTATACAAAAAACGGTGATCTCAAGCGACGGAAAGAAACACAGACAAGACCTGACCCATTTCCACATGCCCTGTTGCAGAAAAGCAGGATGACCTAAAATCAGTATACGCAAATCTAGTAATGTAGTATTAAGCCATTTCGTTCACTGAAATGATTTATATTTTATTCTTTGATCTCGATGATATAAGTGTTTCGCAGAATCCGTATAAAACCCTATTGTCTTTAACCTTATAATTGGTATGCTAGATTACATGTATAGAAATGTAGACACATGTGCTTACATTAAGCACTGCCATTTCAGTTACATAATATCAATAATGCCATTTTACTGATGACATTGCAACTGGAAATAAATTGTATAATTTTATAGTATGTAATGTAGTGACAATGGATAGATAAAGTATAAATATTCATATGAAAATGCTACATGGCGGTAAAAGAGCAACACTAAATTACGATCCACATGCAATAACGTTTCTTACATCAATTGCATGTCTGTTTATGTCAAACATTTTGGTAGTTTAGATGCTGGCCAATGTCTATAAAGTTTGTATAATGTTGCATTGCTGTGCTGAGTAGTGCTCGTTTGTTTCAAGACAAGGAACATAATTATAAAATTTCGCATAAATTGCAAATAACTGTAAGTTGTTTGTATCTGACAGGCTTTGGTTACCACTACGTTTTCCTATTTCGACATGTCTCATTTCAATAAGATCCTTTGACAGAATTTTACATTGACTTATTTGGATATCAATTTATGTATAAATCATCCGCGTTCCTCTACCAGTAAGTGTATATGTATGCACATGGAGAGAGTGCATTGTATCTACATGTAGGATTATCTAGGAGGAAATTGGAGTCATTTCGTATCTAAAACATATGTCATTGTGTACTTCATCATATCGACGCTTTCACCAAGTACTGTTAATGACAATTGCATAGTGTTGGTGATTTTCAAATACATCCAAATATATATAGGTTGGTTGTGAAACGTGATCTACAACTACTAGTAATATTCCTCAATCATAACATTTCCGATAGAACACTGTTGTCAAGTGGATTTTGGAAGGTCATCAGCCAGTAATCTCATGGTAATTCTGGATGCGCACCGTGCACGAAAGTGTAATGTCGCACGCATGCAAACATCATTATAGAATCGTTAAAGTTTGTAAGACTTGCGACCCATGATCATTTTGCGAAATAAGCCAAAATACATTACAATAAGATGTCGCGGCGCAATTTTGTCGGCCTATTAAATGTGTCAGGTTAAATTGATTGACCCTGTCAGAAGTGACAATAATATGTTTTTAGTTTCGTAGAACTGACACAACAATTGTTTCATTCACGCGATAACAGTGCCATGAACTCAATGGTGCTTATAGAAGCTGCCAAACGATCTTAAGGAGCACCAAAAATCATGTTAGTGCAAACTTTTGAACCCCAAAATACATTACTCGCCATCACAATGATTCCCGATAGGACTGTTATATATATTATGCGTATATTGTTACATAGAATCTTACGTATGATAACTTTGTCAACATTTCTGTGCAATAAATGCACATGTATGACAATTTTAGGAATTAATTTGCGTATATAATGTAAACAACTGTATGCATTATATTAGTGAAAAGTGGATATGACTCAATCAGGAGGGTATGAATGACGTAGTCAACTTAAATAAAAGTGATGCATGTATCCACACGAGAATCCTCTTTATACTTGTAAGTATGTGAAGTGAATGGCATTTGATTATGACAAATACAAGCATACCACGATCAAACAAGTCAACATTATTTCGATCAGTGTAAGTTCAAGAGGCGAACATCGTAAACAATACTAAAGAAATCATAGCACGAAAGTAATTTCCGTGACGCAATAAACCACGAATGATAAATCACGATTTACAAAATATTCTGAATAAACCAAGTTTATCAGACGTACGTGGTTTCGAACCAAATCATATTTGGGTTTCAATCATTGGCCTAAAGGTGAAATACATTTGCCCGTGATGCATTATAAGCCCTGGACAGTAAACAAATAGAACTAGAACATTTGATAACGGACTAATAAGGTTTTGTACGCATTCTCTAATTACATCTCAATCTATTGGACCTCTTTTTTTCAATCAATATTATTTTGAGAATGTCTTTAGGTTTTAGTACCAGAACGATCGATGTAAGCATTGTCATTGCAACGGTCTTGATGTTATTTTTGCTACATATTATTGTCGAGTAGAAACGAGAATGTCGTGAAAATGAAGTTCGTATATTCACTTTGCAACATTGCGTAAAAGAATGAGCATTCTCTCAGCTCTAAGCAAGGTAGTGTATGTAAAGTTTCAAGTTAAAATACTGTGAATTTACTAGGGCATATCATCATATTAAAGAGATCTATTGCTATGCTAAATTTCACAATACGCTACGTTTTTGCTTTCTGACGAAACAGATTAATCGACTTTGGCAATATGTTTCCAGAAATACTCGGACGTGGAATATTGTCGTAGTTAATACAAATGACATTGCAACATGATTAGATTAGATAATGCAGATTATTGAAATCCCATTAGGTATAACAAGGAATAAAATTGGCGCAGAAACATTTACATACGCAAATATTGTATTGTATACTTTATTTCAGACGACTCCACACTTGATTGCAACATGGATTGCCAATATCAATTTCATCAGAAACTGTTTTTGAAAACGTTCTAATTGCTTAGGTCTATATTATAACACAACCCACAACTGAACTTATTCACTCTAAACACTTCGTTCTTGATAGTGCAGACTATCGCCAAGAGGATTTGAACATAGAAAAGCGATGGTAATATATTTATGTAATGACTCACATGACATGCACAGGAGTATCATCTCGCATGCAGCAGCAATCATTAACGGAATCGTTGAAACTTGCAAACATGATTCAATTCATACAGCAACATTCAAATAATGACATAACTAACAAATGTATGTTCAATGTAGCATAGTTTACATTTTCAGAAATGAGCAAAATGTTGCATTGCAATTAAATAACGCGCAATGATTGCATATGAACTATGGTATGCATATCAAATAATTGATTTGACAACCTAACATGGAAACGAACGTGCATAAATTGAATTTATTTCACATTATTAAGAAGTTTGGAAAGTCGTTATTTCAACAATATGAATACAAAAGCTGTTATGTTTCCGTAAATGTTTTGTTTTGTAATATGTAAAATCGTATCATTTGTCCGCAACGTGATTTAGGAGCGATTGGCGAAATAATTCCAAAGGCCATAAATGAAATCTGGGCTGCAGTTATGGGTATCCCGATATCAGTAACAAGTCTATCTAATTGCAAATTGTTCCGTATATTTTAACAGTTGTATAAAAGTTAATGACAAGACCTTAGAATTTCGAACCAGCCATGATGAGCAATGATTCGGCTACTGGCATTGTTGATATTAATTTAATTGATACAGACGGATTACGTTTTTGTTGTGATAATTAGTATGGTAACTAGATAATAAAAAACTATGTTATATCTATGGTGTGATTCTCTCATTCAGCATACTATAGATCTAGTTACCATACCAATTTTCACAACAAAAACGTAATCCATCTGTATCAATTAAATTCATATCACATCCAACTACACAGGAAACCGTATTGAAATAAGTTGATGTACTTTAAATAAATGAAAGTATTGAATTAAAATATTGAACTGTATCACAAGCAATGTGTAAAGATACCTAGCCTGGACATATTGACAATATGTAATATTCAAATTGGCCAGACCTGTGAGCATTATTGGAATCTAAAAGTCAATGTAAGAATATTCTATGTCAATGCATACCCATAATAGTCCAGTCATTTTAACTTTTAACCTCAAACTAATTGCAAAACAAACAGTTTTTTGTTTATATGGTGCGTAAAGTAATGTCCTAATTGAATATTCGGGGGACTTTTTGAGATATTCACAAATATAATGAATTGTCACATGTTTTCGCGATATTTGTCACTTTTGATGTAAATAAATCTTGACTTGTACCAGTAACTTATTTTTACATCGTGTTTTGCAATTTTGGTCTGATTTTTATGAAACTTGGCCGCAATGATCATCGGAAGCTAATCTAGGAAAAATAAATTTTGAGTTAACCGGAGCCAAAATCTAGGTCACTAGGTCAAAACATAGAAAAAACAAGATATAGTCACCAGGGGTCGCAATTTCGACCTTACACTTATGAAGTGTAGTCACAATGATCACCTTACAAAAATCAAGGTCATGTATGAAATTGGATTAACCTGAGTTAAAAACTAGGTCACTAGGCCAAATTATAGAACAAATCTTTAGAAGGCGCCCTTTTTACCTAATCTTTATGAAACCATGTCACATGGATCATGAAGACAAAATGTAGGTCAAATTCAATATTTACTTCTCATGAGTTAAAACTAGGTCACTAGGTCAAATAATAGACAAACCTCCATGCGCCAAAAAGTCGCATCAATTATTTTCACCTATTGACCTAATTTTGACCCAAATTATTCAATAACATACTTGTCTTAGATGTTTTGAGATGAGCATTGTCACCAAGTTGCATAAATATTAGACCAAAATTGTGTATTTTGTACCTACACAACGTTTTCCTTTGATTTTAACTAGCGACCTACTTTTTGACCTCGGATGACCCAATTTATAACTTTGACCAAGATTTTGTTGATATTATTATTGTGACCAAGTTTCATAAATATAAGGTCAACATTATGACCTCTAGCGACTACACAAGGTTTTGCTACAATTTGACCTAGTGACCTAGTTTTTTACCCTTGATCATCCATTTTCTACCTTGGTCTAAATATTGTCAGATGATCACTCTGACCAAGTTTCATAATCATAAAGTCTAAATTGGAATACAAATGCAATTGTGGTACGAACAGACCAAGAGAACAATCACTATTTCTCTCGAATCGATAGATTCGTGTACATTTTGTATATTGTCATTATTGTATACTGTCCAAACACAAATATCCTTTTTCCATTAGACACACATGTATACAACACATGATATGTGTAAATTTTAAACAAATTGGATTTATATTAAAGAAATGAATAAAACTTTTGTTTCCCCTTCCAAGTGCTATTTTGAGTCATTTTGTCGACATTTGAATGGGTAGTATACCAACACGTAGACTGGCATATATATGAAAAGTAAATTGTCTGATGATAAAATCAATGTTTGTATTCGATAGAAGAAGGTTGTATCTTTAAGACAATATAAGCTTTAAGGTGCAATTAGTAAATATTTAACGATTTACACGGGAATTATTAGAACTTAAAATTCCCCATCTAGTATGAAATAATGCAAATGCTGAAATTGCTACCAAAAGTGACCTTAAACATGTCGATATTTTTGTATTTTCCCCACTGAACTCGCATATTTGACGTTTTGTCTGTAGTTGATAATAGTCTGTAGATGATGAAAATGCAAAGAAACTCTGTTTTGCAATTTGTTTGAGGTTGACCATATTTTTAGCTTCAATGACTGGACTATAATGTATTAGAAATTAAGCCATTGTGTTCACTGTAATGTTTTATATTGTCTTCCTTCAACTCGATGATATAAGTGTGTCACAGAATCAATATAAACAGCATCGCATTTAACCTATTGGTGGGTGTGCTAGATCACAAGATATAGCAATGCAGACACATTTGCTAACATTAAGCACTGTCATATGTACCGGTTAAGTCTCATTTATGTATAGATGACAATACATTGCTTTTACAGACGAAACAAACACAGAAAATAAATTGAATGTAACACATTAAAAGTGGGCATATAAAGAATAAAGACTCACAACGGTAATACTACATAGCCATAAGTGTGCAACAATAAATTACGGTCCACATGCAATACTGTTTCTTATAACAATGGCATGTCTGTAAATGTGACATATTTGGTAGTTTAGAAGCTGAAAAGCGTCAATAAAGGTTGTGTAATGTTGCAATGACGTGCTCGTTAGTTGCAAGACTAGTAACACAATTATAAAGTTCCGCATAAATTGCAAAAGTCCGTAAGATGTTTGTGTCTCTATAAGGCGTTGGTTATAACGCTTGTGTCCTATTTCGACCTGCCTCTTTTGAATAAGATCCATTTGCGGACTTAGCCATTGAATATCAGGATATCAATTTACGTATAAATCATAATGGTCCTCTTGTAGAAAGTGTACATATGCATATTCAGAGAGTGCGTTGGGGTACATTGTATTATATCATTATTCTCAACGATTGTTATGGAAATCAGAATATTTTCACAACTTGTATCTGGGATTTTCTTGGGGGATATGTAAGAATGCCGTATCTAATGCAAGTGACATTGTATTGAAAATATAAGAGAATTCAGATTATCGAAATCTCATTTGATACAAGGGCGCAGAAATATTTACAATTAATTTAGAAAATGCTGAATAATGTTTAAATCCAGTGACTATTTTATAAAGAACTGCTAATGACAATTTCATAGTGTCAGGTTTTTACGACATTCGATTTTGAAATACACATTTACTAGGATTCTCTATTTTTCTCTATGTTCTTTATCGTTGTGACGTCGTCTCCACAATGACAAGGGGACGTGTTCTTTGATTAAGCAATTTTGTTTCGTCGTAATGTTTTATGGCCAGCAAAAGCTGTCTTTAAGTTATTGTCTATAAAAACCTTTGAATGGTAGTACGTACGACTTGTTCGTTCACAATGCACATACTGCCGATACGAAATAGTTCACGGACGTAACTACACTATTCTTTTCTGGACATATTACCAAATACACACATTTATCAATACAAAATATCATTAAACTGAAAACAATTAAACACCGCTCACATCTATTGAAACAGTAGATACAAATCGATAAAAGTACGTATTTAAATGATTAAGAAACGTAACCGGGTAACATTTAAAATTGGAATATCATTGTTGTCTCATATGACGTGGTATGCTCGCGGCCAATTAAACCCGTTGGATTGCTTATGCATAATAATGACATAATAAAATAGAATATCCACACAGGGCGCATAAAATCAATCTTTAACACGATATGTCTTTGGTAGAATATAATAGTTTATGCATCTATCAAATTTCCCAATGGTAGAGACGGAAGTGTCAGTAAATTAATTCGAAAGTATAAAAGTACAATAAACATAGAGACAAGCTGGCGCGTGTTAAGAGCGTATGTTATCATATTATCATGTTTATATTACAAATTACTCCATCGCAGTTATATATTAAATCTTAATGTGTATATAATTTGTTTTTGTCAGCTCAGATATTATACAGCTGTATTGAAATGAATTGGGTTCATAAACACTTTATTTCACTTTAAGGAACAGAACTATGTCATGCACACTTGCTGATTCACTTTAAGGAACAGAACTATGTCATGCACACTTGCTGATTCACTTTAAGGAACAGAACTATGTCATGCACACTTGCTGATAAAACGAAATCAATGGTTTAACAAAATAAATTATTGCAAAGACCTTGCCTTTGATTCGTATTATATTATGTCCGTCACTGTATAGGCGTTATTATGATTTATGTTTCAACGACATGGATGTCAAACTAAAGAGCTATCGTGCACCCGATTTCGCTATGCTAGAAATCTACTTTCTTCAAGTAGGAGCGTTATGTAGCGGATGACGCAAACAATGTATATGCTACCGGCGAAAGCAGACGACTACTTAGCAAAGCGCTATATAGCGATACAGAACCGGTCCGTTGCTAAAGAAAACACTCAAGCGATTGCTTTACGTATGATATCCACTGTTTTTTTGGTACCATTATTCGATTATTATCGCTTATAATATGCACACTGTTCATTTGTGCAACATAATGTTGTTCCGCCACTTTGCATATGATCTATAATTTATATGGACAACGTTGCAGCAGTATTCCTATGAAAGCGCACTATGCAACAAGGGAGTTGACTGATTCGAATCTAATAGTCTGTTGTGTTTCCTATGTTTAACAAACTTAAGAACTTCCCTCCTCCGAAATGTCTCATATTTTATTCCTTGAACTTGCTGATGAAAGTGTGTTGCATAATCAATATAACAATTATTGTCTTCAACGTACGATATGTATGCTAGCTTGCACGTTTAGAAATTACAGACACATTTGCGTGCATATGTAGCATCCTCTGCTCAAATATGCACGAGCTTCAGACTCCTTTATATTTTGATGACAATATGTTGCTTTCACAGACGGAATTTCTTTGACAATAAATTGCACAATTATGTTATATCTTTCGACATATAAAGTAGACATGCTCATAATGAAAATAGGGTTATACCACGATGAAAATAGGGTTATACCACGAACGTGATATGCCTAAATTACTCCTCACGTGCAGTAATAAATCATTCGGCATTCAGTCTTTTCAAACATTTAATATTATATTGAGAGATTGTATTTGAGTGCATTTCATGATATAGAACGATTGTCGTGGTTATATAGGTATAGTACTCTCCCGAGGTGCACTAAAAGGTTCTTTGGTTGAAACTGGTTCAGGGATTAATAGTAATTAAAATCATCCAGCCGATTGTGTATATTGTGTTTTATGTAATTTAATTGAGTTATTAATTATTATGAAGCGTTCATTGTTGCATAAAAAGTCTTACCCAAAATCGCTATTTGGCTATTGGAAACTGTTGTTCTTATTGAATTAGAGCAACGCCTGTAAAAGTCGTGCTGTGCCTCGTACAGTAGTAGGAAAGTGACAAAGTATACATAACTATTTACTTTTCGTAGAACTAACAGAACGGTTTCTTTTACGATATAGCCATAACCATGTCATTTCCATAATGAAGATTGTAGAAGCAGCCAAACTTTCTTGCAAAGCTTCAACAATTATTTCAGAGCATACTTTTAAACCTGCGTTATGAATGCTTTGAATTGTTCAGTTGCTAGGGAAGTGAATGCATATCAATCTAAATTATATAGGATCATACACTGAATATAATACTAACTGTGTCAATATATCTATGCAATATATGTACAATTATTGTAAGACTGGTTTTGCATAATTACAGAATGTAAACAACTGTATGATCAATGAAAAGTGGATATAATTCAATCAGGAGCGATAGAAGGACGTGGTCAACTAAGTCAAATGAAGTGATACTCTCTCGAGAATTCCTCATTTATATATATGCTCGGAAGTATCGGATTGGTATTTGCCAAAAATAGTTTTCTCTTGTGATGTGTAGACGATGGTCATTGTGATTTTGACACACACAAACGTATCACGATGAAATAAGTTAACATTATCTCGGTCGGTGTGAGTTTATGAGACAGACGTCGTAAACAATATCACAAGCGCGTAAGTAATTTCCGTGACACGGTAAAACTGGAATGATTAATCACGTTCTACGAGATATTCTGAATAGACTAAATGTACCAATTGCCAAGACTGAACAACTGTGTGTGCTGGCGAACTAAACCAGACTTAGATTCAATCATTGGTCTCAAAATCAAACACATTTGAAAACGATTTTATTATAAATTGTCATTATTTCTGCATGTGTTGGAACTCATACCTCACTATGAGCGTTCTTTTGCGCAGGTGACTACTTTTAATACTACGAAGCGCTAGCACAGAAATATACATGTATATCTGCACCACGATGAGACGAAACACAAGGCAGTTTATGTGAAATGTCAAATTAAAATACAGTTATTATCATATTAAAGAGATCTAGTTCTATGCCGACTTGCACCATACGCTACTTGTTTGTTTCCTGACGAAATTGAGGAGTCGACTCTCGTAAACGCTTGCAGGAAAACTCGAAACAGGGATATTGTCGTAGCTAATACAAATGACATTGTAACATTATTAGACTGGTATGCAGATTATTAAAATCCTATTAGTATAACAAGGAATACAAATGGCACAGAAACATTTACATACGCAAATAATGTTTTGTGTTTTTTATTTCGGACGACTCCATATTTGATTTCAAAATAGATTTTCAATGTCAATTTCTTCGGGAATAGTGTACAAAAGCGTTCTTATTGTTTATCTCGCTTTTGTAAAATGACCTACAACTGAAACTATTCACTCGAAATTCTTTGTTCTTGATTGTGTATACTATCGCCAAGAGGGTTCTTGAGAACCGCAGAACGTTGGTAATATATTTCAGATTCCACCAACCATCGTATGTAAAAGTTTCATGTCTCTGGTTCCTATCTTTAACACATCAAACAACAGTGTATGTATACATGTCTTTTGATATAAATGACGAATGACTCACATACAATCTCGCGTAGGGAAATCGTTGAAGATTGCAAGACATGATTTAATTCATGCAACAACATTGCAATAATGATATAAAAAGCAAGCTTATGTTCAATGAAGCGTAGTTATAACTTTCAGATATGGCAAAATATTACATCGCAATTAGAAGTCGCGCAAAGATTTCGTAAGAAATATGGGATGCAATTTTAATAATTGAGTTGACTACATTACATAGAAATACGTGCATAAATTGAATTTCTCTCCCGCTTTCCAGAACTTGGAAAAGTCGTTATTTCAACAGTGTGTTATTTTTCCGTAAATGTTTTTTGTAAACTATAAACCGTACCATTTGAACGCAATGTGATTAAAAAAGCTATTGGCGCAAGAATTCCAATGACCTGAAATGAAATCCGGGCCGCAGTTATGGGAATTCCGCAATATTTATTCATATCAGCTACTAGTATATATAATTGCAAAGTGCTCCGTTTATATAATAGTTGTATAGTAGTTAACGATTACACCTTATATTATCATATCAGCTATGGTGAACAATGATCCTGGTACAGCCAATGGTGTTATTCATTGTGTACCTCTACAGACACTCACCATGCTTAAGTTTACATACCAATTATCATAAAAAAGTAATCAGTTTGTAAAAAATAGATTCAGAGCACACACAAAATGCAGGAAACGGGATTGAAATAAGTTGTTGACTATGTACTTTCTAATTAATGAAAGTATGAAGTTGATATTATTATACAAAAAACGGTGATCTCAGGCGACGGAAAGAAACGCAGACAAGACCCGACCTAGTTCCACATGCCCTGTTGCAGAAAAGCAGGATGACCTAAAATCAGTATACACAAATCTAGTAATGTAGTATAAAGCCATTTCGTTCACTGAAATGATTTATATTTTGATCTCGATGATATAAATGTGTCGCAGAATTCGTATAAAAGCCTATTGTCTTTAACCTTATAACGGGTATGCTAGATTACATGTATATAAATGTAGACACATGTGCTTACATTAAGCACTGCCATTTCAGATACATATATAGTATCAATAATGCCCTTTTACTGATGGCATTGCAACTGGAAATAAATTGTACAATTTTATAGTATGTAATGTATTGAAAATGAATAGATAAAGTATAAATATTCATATGGAAATACTACATGGCGATAAAAGAGCAACAATAAATTACTTTCCACATGCAATAACGTTTCTTACATCAATTGCATGTCTGTTTATGTCACAAATTTGGTAGTTTGTATAATTTTGCAATGATGTGCTGAGTTGTGCTCGTATGTTTGGAGACATATTTATAAAGTTTCGCATAAATTGCAAATAACTGTAAGTTGTTTGTGTATGACAGGCTTTGGTTACCATCATTTTTACCTATCTCGACATGTCTCATTTCAATAAAATCCTTTGACAGACTTATACATTGACTTTTTTGGATATCAATTCATGTATAAATCATCCGTGTTTGCATCAGAAAGTGTATATATATGCACATGGAGAGAGTGCATTGTATCTACATGTAGGATTATCTAGGAGGAAATTGGATGGACCCTGTCAGAAGTGACAATAATTTTTTTATTTTCGTAGAACTGACACAGCAATTGTTTCATTCACGTGATAACAGCGCCATGAACTCAATGGTGCTTATAGAAGCTGCAGCGCCAACAGTCATTTTAGAGCAAACTTCTGAACTCGCCATTACAATTATTCCCGATATGACTGTTATAAAAGCGTATATTTACATAGAATCTTATGATAACTTTGTCAACATTTCTATACTATAAATGCACATGTATAATAATTCTAGGAATTAAGTTGTGTATATAATGTAAACAACTGTATGAATTATATTAGTAAAAAGTGGATATGACTCAATCAGGAGGGTTTGAATGAGGTGGTCAACTCAAATAAAAGTGATCCACATGAGAAATCCTCTTTATGCTTGTAAGTATGTGAAGTGAGTGGCATTTGCTAAGAATAGTTTTCTCGTGTGATGTTTATATTTAACGATGGTAATTGTGATTATGACCAGCACAAGCACACCACGATGACATAAGTCAATATTATTTCGGTCAGTGAAAGTTTATGAGACAGACATCGAGAACAATACACTCAGGGACAAAAGAAACGCAAAACTTTTTCGGGGGTCATAATTTTCTAAATAAGTACGATATATTGATTTCGATTAATGTAAATGATACATGGGTTACAACCTTAACATCTCAGCATTTTTCTACATAAGTAAATGTGTTTTTAACCGGATTTTACCAATTTATGGTAAACCCTATTTTTTGCTCATGGAGCACGTGCGAAATCGCAAAGCGGAACATTTTTATTGCTGAATGACAGTATATCCATAACACTTATGAAAACTCATCAAATAAAAACATATAAAATAAGTTAAACATGCCATATTTACCTGCACACTCAATGTCTGAAGCAGTCGGACTGCTCAAAATGGGTTCGAGTCCTTTTGGTGTTGTCGGCCAATTTTTTTACCGTCCTTCAACCATAACTTGGCTACATGAACGATACCAAGCATTTGGAACGGTAAAGGACCGCAAACACAGACAGAAACTAAGGAAAACCACTCGACGACAAGACGGGACCATAGTCCATACGCATGCTATATCACAGGAACCGCTTCCGACCAGCCAGAATTACAGCTAGGATACATAGGAGCCCATGGGTAGACAAAAGGACAACTTGTTTGAAAAAATAAAGTTCCTTTTTAAAAAATATCGCACGTTCATTTTGATTCATTTTTTTTACATTTTACATTCAAGACGACTACGATACACTTCGAAGTCGTCTATGTTTAGCCAATAAACGTCAAACATCTTAAACAGTTTAACAGCAGTATCATAAACACTTACTAAATTCATCTATCATTAACGTATGTAAAAAAAAACTGTTTCCTAGTGCATTTTTCCAACACCATACATTTACAGTTCCGTAGTTCGCAATTGGTATAGGTTATAAACAATAATTCATCATAACAATGATCTGAAACTTCGTCTATGTTTTACTTGGCTTTACAGCACTTGGGATGCCTTAATTCGTGAGTGAAACATTATCCAACAACTATGCATCACAAATATTATATCGTGGATATTTAAAGTGCATTTGTGTTGGTGGAGCTTTCACAAAATAATGAATGTGACAAATATGTGACTTTAGCAATGTTGGACTGTTAGATTTAAACCAATGTAAAAATAATATTTAATTACAGAAATGAATGCAATTTTGAAGTATGCCAAATTGATATTGCACCAATGATTGTGTAAAATTTCAGTGAATTTGAAAAAATAATAACTTTGAAAAATACCATTATATGTGTTTTGCGTTTCTTTTGTCCCTGAGTGTACTAAAGAAATCACAAGCGCGTAAGTAATATCCGTAAACCAGGAATGCCTTATCATGTTTTACGAGTTATTCTGGATAGATTATCGGTCTCGCGACTGCTTGCGAACCAAATCATACTTGGATTTCAAACATTTTATATTTATATTATTTACGTCGGTGTAAGTTCATGAGGCGAACATCGTAAACAATACTAAAGAAATCATAAGCACGTTAGTAATTTCCGTGACACAGTAAACCAGGAACGATTAATCTCGTTTTACGATTTATTCTGAATAAGCTTAATGTACCATTCATCAAGTTCATTCGACAAGCTATGTAAAACTATGCTGGAGAACTAAATCATGGCGCAGTATGTTGTCTGTATCTGTTACATAATGTATGCTAAGAAAGTGTCAACAGCAAAATAATTTGAACAAATGGGAATGAGCTCCAGAATGACACAAAAATTGGAACTGTGCGTCTTTTAGAAATATCACTATGTACTATTTTAGACGTAACCATGTAAAAAGCATAATTGATTTAGAAATATTGAAATCAACTGTTGACCTAATGTCTTTATGGGAGATACTAATTACTTAAACATTGCTGTTATGATTTATTTGCAATACGGACCATGTTGCATATCAGCCGCCAATATATCGGCATAACGTGGTAGCAATTGGAGCACATATTTAACTGTGAGCGTTATTCTGTAACAGTGACTACTTTTAATACCATGAGGCGCATGAACACAGAAATAAATATTTGCAAAACGATGTGACGAATTGCAAGACAGTCTATGCGAAGTTTGAAATTAACATACTGTGTATTTACCATGGCATATTATCATATTAAAGAGATCTATTTCTATACCAAATTGCACGATACGTTACTTGTTTGCTTTCTGACGAAAGACGAAATTGATTAATCGGCTCACGCAAAATGTTTACAAGAACACTCGAAAGTTGAATATCGCCATGGCTTATATATAAAAATGACATTGAAACATGATTAGACAAGTATGCAGATTATTAAAACCCCATTAGGTATAACAAGGAATACAAATTGCGCAGGAACATTTACATACGCAGAAAATGTATTGTGTATTTGATTTCAGATGTCTCCACACTTGATTACAAAATGGATCACTTTCATTGGGAATAGTGTTTGAAAATGTTCTAATTGTTTATTTCGTTTCTGATAGTGTATACTATCGCCAAGAGGATTGGACTATCGAATAGCGATGATAATGTATGTAATCACATGTGATGCTCTCGCATGCAGCAGCATTCATTAGGAGAATCGTTGAAGCTTTAAAGGCATGATTTAATTCATACAGCATCATTACAATGACGAACATAACAAAAAAGTTTATGGCCAATGAAGCATCGTTTTTATGTTCAGAAATGAGCTAAAACTTGCATCACAATTAGATGTCGCGCGATGATGAAGAAATATGATGCGCATTTTACATTATTGATTGGACAACATTAAGGGTAACATACGTGCATAAAATGAATTTCTCTCACGTTATCCGATGAACTCTGTGATATAAGTGTGTCACAGAGATCAATGGAGATCAATTTTCCTTGATATTATGATAGGTATGTTTGATTGCACGTATAGAAATGCTGACACATTTACGTTCATTAAGCACTGTCATTTCATTAGCTTAAGGCTAATTTATCTTGAGATGACAATACTTCGCTTTACAGACGAAATATTCACTGCAAATAAATTACATATTATAGTAGGTTACATATTGAAATGAGACAAATAACTATAACTATTCATAATGGACATGACGATAAATGTGCAACAATAAATTACGGTCCACATGCAATAACATTTCATACACCAATTGCATGTCTGGGTAGGTAACACATTTGGTAGTTAAGACGCTGGAAAACGTCCATAAAGACTGAATACTGTTACAATGATGAGCTAGTTTGTTTCAAGACAAGAAAAAATAATATAAAGTTTCGCATAAATGCAATTAACCGTAGAAAATGGCTTTAGTTATAACCATTTCGTCCTATTTCAACATGTCATAGTTAAATAAAAGTTCTTTGACAGACTTAGACATTGAACATCGGGATAATAGTTCACGTATAAATCATCTGTGTTACTCTACCAAACAGTGTATTCATATGCATATGGATATAACTGCATAACTCCCTGGAGTTCATTGAATTATAAACTTATACAAACGATTGTTATGGAAATTAGAATGCTTTCATACATTGTATCTAGAATTATATGAACGTAGGGGTAATTTGATATCTAATACAAGTGACCTTGTATTGAAATGAAGGTTATCGTAATCCCATTTTGTACAACAAGGTCGATGGATTATTTATGACGCAGATACTGCATTTTGTATTTTATCCAGTTCATGATTTTCTCATGAAATGCTAATGTCAATTTCATAGTGTAGGTCATTTTTAATACATCCAAAGTTTTGTGGGTCGATTTTGGAATGTTATCGTTAGCATATACCACTCATTCATAACACTTCATTTCTTGAAGAGGGTTTAGGATGAGCTGCAGTCAGTTCTCTCTTTTTGTAATGCTTTGTGATGAAGCCCAATCTACAGTGTGTTGGTAAATGACTACAGTGCATGCAATTGTAATTCTGTATGTATGCAAACGTCATAAGGGAATCATTGAAGCTTGCAAGACTTTATTTGAATCCAACATAATACTAACACAACTGAACATTGCGCACAATTGTTTAATGCAGCATCGAGATTATTGTGAGAAATACGTAAAAAATAAAACATGCCATGCCGAACTATGATCCGGGTACTGACAATGTCACAATTCAGTGTGTATCTCTAGACCATCTCATCACTCAAAATGTGATATATTTGTATAATTAATTTACCCATTATAAATACAAAAACGCCAGTATATATAAACAACATTCTTATTAACCCATTCCAACAGTATAACGTTTTGAAATAAGTTGATAATGATGTATGTCGATATGAATGAAATCGACGACGAACATCTTTCCTTGCATATTTCCCAAGAAACGAAAACTAATCTATGTTTTCTTTGTGTGTATTGTAGGTATAGAAATTTTCCTTCTTAGCAATGTAAACTATTGGTAATCTTGATTTTCCTATTTAGTTTACAAAATTAAATATTTTAAGAAAATTATGAGATTTCCCTTAAGATGCTTTGTGAATACCACCCCGGTTCTGTTTATTATAACATCTTTGTCAACACAAATGACAATTTTAACGGAATGCCGAAAGTGAAACATATACAAGAACGACGGAAAAGTACGTTCGGTGAAGACGTCGATTGTTGCCACGGTACCCGTTGAGAAGGGCCTTGTAAGTAGTTGTAATTGTGCAACCTGCTCAGTGTTAATTTAGCAGAATACTTTTCGTTGGCCGATTCTATACATTTGAGGTTTGGCGTATGCTTACCTACAAATTTAAATTTCGCCATCATTCGTTCTGTTCTTATGCACAAGCTACCTGATTTCCAGAATCAAATTTCATTCCTAATTGCAAATAATTTTGAACGCAAATTAATATATCTGCCCATAATGAAATCCTGATGACGAGGTTTCAAAGATTATTCCATTCATGATGCTACGTATTACATCAGCACATGTTTGTTATACAACATGGAATATTATTCCTATCTTATTTCTTTGTTTCAAACGATGTTGATCAGTCACACATGACATCTGTATTATATTGCACAGTGAATTCTTGGAAGAATCGATGAGATGCAATGTACTTTTTATGATTAATGGATCATTATTTCTTTTTGTATGAATTAATGATGCGACAGTTTCTATGTACAGCGAACTGCAACAAATCATCAACATGAAAGAAAAAACCGCCATGCCTGACTTTGTTTATAGGCAATCGTAAACGCAATTTAATGGATCTTCCAAAGAGACGTCGTTGGTCTGCAACCATACATTTAATGAACATTTATTATCAATTAAGTCCTATATAAATATATTTTGTGACATAATTCGTTGGGTAGAACATACAGTTGAGTTTCCAAACCTATTTATTTTACAACAAATGCACCAATACAACGTATAAGCGTATGGTATTACATAAACAATGCACAGCATTTTATTAGTCGTCTTCTTGAGGCAACACCCCAAAAGTAGAAAGGCGTTTTTCTTATCTAACGTCGAGTCGTTCTTTCATTTTGACTCAATAATCACCGTGACACAAGGACACAGCCGCACATGTTTCATATTCGTAATGCTGTATATTTCAATAAACATGAATACAACACAGAATCACCAGTTTATGCATCCGATAAAGATGTACATCAAATACGCTCGTCGCTTAAAGTATGTCACTGATTAATAACATACAAAATGATATAAAATGGACTGTCACCGCCCATCCCCGTGGACGGAGAGGGTCGTCGATGCAACTGACTGGTGCTTAATACAAGAATCACCAGAATGACATACACATACTTTCAAGCATAATGAGGAATTCTCGAGTGAATATCACTTGAATTATTTCAGCTGATTTTGTCCTTCAGTTCCCTTTTGATTAAGTTATATCCACTTTTCAATGATCATACAGTTGTTTACATTATATATGCAAATCAAGTCCTTGAATTTTTGTACGTATATATACTGAGTACATCTAGAAACGCAACACTGGGGTTTCTGTCAACACTTTTCAAACTTTGTATGATTGGCAACCAAACTGTATTTACTTGATGACATTTTATTCCATGAACAATGCAACTGTAACATTGTTTTCACGCAGTGCTATCGATGCAATTGAACAACTCTTGTGTATAGTGCGGCTAAAGAGTAACGGGACACAAATTGGCAAAAAATCTTTTTTTTCAGAATCGTTGGTCTAAGTGAAAAGATAAAATATTGATTAATTATTGATTGATTACATACGCATGACGTTCAACAAATTAATTAGAAGTTTTTGAATCCCTTGTGAACTTTGCCTAGAGATGGTTCATGTGGAGTTACTGGTCCTGTCGGAGAGTTGTTTCACACGGACGACCTGGACATGGGTGATTGTAAACGGTGCCAATGTGCTAGTAGAGTCTCTCCAGATGAAACATTGTCGGTTAATGGCCATTTAGCCAAAGTGAAACCTCCCAGTTGACGTCACTGTCATAGACATCCGAATCGATTGATTTGGCCCATGTTCGGACTATCCTGATATTTTTATTCTGAAGCCTAGAACTGTTCTTTTGTGATTTTCTTTCAAATGGCAAACCATACAAAGGATTCGAAGCAATTTACACCAAAATTTATCATGCATAAATGGTGCACGTTGAATTCGTGCGTTTTTGCATTTTCTTGACGCACGGGAGTTACGTAACCTGATCGATAAAATTTTGAAAATAGCCAAGTTTCTACACGATTATACAATATTATTACACAAAATTAAAACATGTATGAGCAATAGAAGTAAGAAAAAAACAAGGATGAAAACGTTGCGTTTCTAGATGTACTGAGCATATGTATAGCATAAAAATATGGACACAGTTATTATTGTATTCAATGAAAGAATATATGTAAGGTCAATATATATTCTACCTACATTTCTATAGCGACTGAACCATTCAAAGCTATCATAACACGGGTTCAAAAATTTGCTCTAAACATTGTTGGCGCTTTGCGAGATTGTTTTGCACAGCTTCTATCATCTTCGTTGTGTTCATCATCACACTGTTATGTTGCAAATGACACAGATGATGTTTTAGCGCTAAAGAACTAAAGAACTAATATTGTTTATTAATCAAGTGGTCAGACATGAAAGGGCAACTATTTTCTCGTGTGATTTTATCTACGCTGAGCTCTCTCTACCATTTAGACGCACATATATTGTATTTTGTGTCGGGTTACTGGAACTTTATATAACAGGGATATAACATTCAGTTGTCTTCAAATATCGGAGAATAGTCTCCCCAGAACCATATAATGTTTCACTTCCTGTTGTGTACACGCACATACACCCGTTGCTGCAAGACGCGTAATTGCATATTTACTGTCATTTAAGCATCGACCATTCATCGCAGTAACGTATTATCATTATGACCATTTATATCATATCCGTCCAATTTCACTATGTTACAGAAGCCATTTATTGTCGGTAGCAATTTCGTCTAAGATGGGTCATCAAAAAACGAACGAGACTAAACCTTTTATATATCTAAGCAGACGGTACATTAGATGTTACTTAATGCACACAACATGTATCTGAAATAATATACTCACACTCTTGCATCAACATACGCAACAGACATATCGTTCAAGACAATAGTTATTATATTCTGCGACACACTTTGAGCTTTCTGTTCAGGGATAAGATATGAGACATTTCAGAGAAGACAAGTATGCTTTAGACGTTGACTAATAGATTCCAATACATCTCACAGCTCTCTTAAGAACGTTTTGTCAGAATCTTTTGCTGCAATATTGCAATACAAACATAAATGATAATATGAAAACTTGTATAAATATGCCAAAACGGTGAGCTCAAGTAACCAAACGAAGCGCTACTATGTGCAGTAAAGTCAAAGGTAGGTTGATGTGGGTGATGACGCGTATCAAATGATTGTTACTTTTTTATAATCATGAATTTTGCAAAACCATCGATTTCGATTTATCAGCAAATGTGTATGACACTGTTATGTTCCTAAAAGTGAAATAAAGTGTTTATCACCCTCATTCATTTCTATAGAATGCGTGATATCTGATCGGACAAATAACAAATTATTAATACATTAAGATTTAATACATAAACGCGATGAAGCATTTTGCAATAAAAACGTGAAAATATGATAGCATACTCTCTAAACATGCGCCAGATCGTCTCTATGTTTACTGTGTTTTTATACTCTAGTTAATTTCTAGTGACACTTCCGCTTCTACCATTGGTATATTTGATAGATGCGTATACTATTATATTCTGTCAAGAACATAACATATTGCGTTATAGATTGATTTTAATGGCGACTGGTAGGTATTTTATGTCATAAAGTATTACCTTTGTTTAATGTTTATGTGAGTGACGTTTATGTTTTTAGCCTAAAATATAGTGTAGTTAGTTATTACGTCGGTAAAATATTTTGTTTCGAAATCCTATGCGTAGTGCAATAAAGATACCATTCAAAAAGTATTAATAGAGAATAGTTGAACAACAGCCTTTGGTTGCCATTGTCATTAAACATTTAGACAAAACAAAATAGCATAAAATAGGAACACGCCAAGAGAAAACTGTCGTTCTGTTGTTGTGGTGCCTCCGCCATAAATCATTTACCCTAAATCATATATTCTTTATGTAATTATGAAAGATGCATTCATGTGCCTGTGACTATGTGTCTTTTAGATAAAAGTTGAGGAAATGAAATCAGTGAATTATTTTATTTGATATAGTGCCATCAAACGATTTCCGTTATAAATGATTCGCGTACAACATTTCAACACGGTTATTTAACGATACTTGACTCAATAAAAGCGATAATAGTTTGATGGAAAGCCAGGACGTCCCGTGGTAGATCCATCACGTTTATGACAAAAATCAAAGTAATGCATGGTGAGTTTCTCTGTCATGTTGATGATTTGTTGCAGATGCACATCATTCATTCATACAAAATAATTTAATTAATCATAAAAACACAAATCTGCTGTGCAACGCGGAACAGAATACCAATTATGACTGATCCACATTTATAAAAACTCAATTGAAAGCAAGTGCATTGAATTCACAATGTGTTATATACGCATGTAAATGATATTGCGCTAGCTGTACTTCTAGTTTGTTAATTATTGTTAATGTGATGCTTTCATCAGCGACTGCCTTCGCTGTTCAAGTTTCCAATATATGTTTGATAGCAGGAGCGAGGTTCTTTCTTTGTAATGGTTTTCGAGAAGAATTAACTTCACAGATTGGTTGTATACTGTTGTGGTCACTCACATGTCGTGCATGAAAGTATATTCTTGCATCTAGCAGCACTAAAAATCAGCAGGGAAACCATTGAAGCTTTCTAGAGATGATTCTATACCAACAGCAGTGTAACAAGAATGAGCGAAACACGCAAATGCATGTTCAATGAAGCACCGAGATCATTTTCAGGAATGAGAAAAACATGCCTAAGAATTAGATGACAATGATTGCTTTAGAAATATGGTGTGAATCTTAACAATTGATTGAACAACATGGAATCAATTTATGTGTGCATGAATTGAATTCATCCCACGTTGCTAAGAGTTTGAATAGTTGCATTTCAAAGATTTCGGTCGAATAAAATTGTTCCCATAGTAGGCATACATGTTGCATCGTTTGTGAACAAAATATGAGAGAATGGTAAAGTACAAAGAAATGTACGTGTGCTGTGATCCTTTGTACTTGACAAAAAATCCGAAATAAAATCCATACCCGCAGATAAAATGGAATCCCTCTTTTAATACAAATCAGTATCTTATATAGCTGCAAATTTCTACGTTTATTTAAAAATTAACGATTTGCTTCTATTGTACTAAATCGCCAAGCTGAACTATGATCCTGGTACTGACAATGCCGCCATTCATTGTTTATCTCTATACAATCCCCACCTCACTACACTATCCTTTACTTAGTAATTAACATACTATTCATCACAACAAAGAAGTAATCAGTCTGTATCAATTAAATTCAAATCATATCCAATACACAGGAAACCGTAATGAAATAAGTTCTTCAATAAAAACTTGATTATAAACAAAATTATGGAGTTGATTTTATACAAATCTGTCATAGAATCGATTTTGTTGAACAAGTTTCACAGATTTGTAATAGACTATGATTGAACCATTTTGTTTGACTTCAGACGGCTGTTTGCAGAAACGGTATGTCAGCTTTGGTTCCATTGTATGATAGGTTAGGACCTTCAAGAGGATGTATTTGGACCAGGGCGATAACTTATGTTTTAGAGAGGTCATCATTATTACCTACATGTTCAACCGTATGGATAAGGAATGTGCGATTGGGGCAAGCAGAGTAGAGGGACATAGTCCTGTGTGAAGCTACACGGTTTTTGGTTCAAGGTTTTGGCATAAACTCGATGGATAACGCACACAGAGAGCAGGGTGTAAGTACATCAAATAACGCTTATTACCTTAGACCGACCATTTTGTTCAATTATAAATACTGTAGAGCACAACTAATCAATGCGCTAATTTCTATGGACAGCGAACTGCAATAAATCATCAACACGAAAGAGAAAACTTGACTTTGTTTGTAGACAATGGTGAACGAAATTTAATGACTCTACCCATTCTGCAATCATACATTTAATGAACATGTATTCCCTGAATAAATGATTATCAATTAATTCGTATATGACTATCTTTGTTTCGGAAATCGTTTGATTGAACATTAAATTGAGTTTCTAAACCTACTTATTTTACAGCAAATACAGTATTACAATGTGAATGCACATGCTTTAACATAAATAAAAAAGTTGCATAATGTTGGCTGACTTCTGGCGGCGGCACCCCAAAGGCATAAAGATGTTTCTTGTTCAACGCTGTGTCGTTTTTTCTTAGTGTGACTTATTTCATCGTGATGTGCTTGTGTTTGTTATAATCACAACAACCAGCGCATAATACACGAATCACAGGAGGAAACAGTTCTAAGCAAATGCTATTCAATACTTCCAAGCCTAATGAGAAATTCTCAAGTGAATATCTGTTCATTTGTCCAAGTTGATCATATCCTTCTGATTGAGTTATATCTCCTTTTCACTGATCATACAGTTGTTTACATTATATATGCAAATCAAGTCCTTCAATAATTGTATGTATATATGTATAGCATAGAAATATTGAAAAAGTTATTATTATATTCTATGTAAGAATATATGTAGGGGTATTATATATTTGGCTTATCTACCTACATTTCTATAGCGACTGAACCAATCAAAGCTATCATAACACGGGTTCAAAAGTTTGCTAAACTTTATATAAAAGCGATACAACATTCGGTTGTCTTGAAATGTTCTAAACTACATGTACATGCACATACATCCGTTGCTGGAAGAAGCGTAATTGCATATACTCGTATATTGTCATTTAAGCATCGAGCATTCATCGCAGTAACGTATTATCATTATGACCATTTATATCATATCCGTCCGATTTCACTATGTTACAAAAGCAATTTATTGTCGGTAGCAATTTCGTCTAAGATAGCGAATTATTGTCATCTAAACACAAACGAGACTTAACGTTTTACATATCTGAGTAGATGGTACATTAGATGTTGCTTAATGCACGTAAAATGTGTCTACATTGATGTAAGTAGACTCTTGCATAAACAATCGCAACAGACATATCGTTCATATGGCGTACATTTAGGGTCAATTTAAGTTAGGGCAGCCATAAACTGGTTAGGGCAGCCCTAACCAGCCCTAACCTGGTTAGGGCAGCCCTAACCTCAGCCCTAACCAGGTAACGGGCAGCCCTAACTTCAGCCCTAACCAGGTTAGGGCAGCCCTAACTTAAGATGGTATTTTAGACCCTCTCCGTACGCGTGAAGTTATACCTGATTTAAGTTTGACCTGCCCTAACCAGCCCTAACTTATCGGATATATCGACTTTAACTCAATCCAATCAAAAGCGCCGTTATATACGGGGTAAGCTTGAAACGTTTTGTCAGAGGTTTCACCATAAGTTAGGGCAGGTCTTACAAAGTTAGGGCTGAAGTTAGGGCTGCCCTAACCTGGTTAGGGCTGAAGTTAGGACTGCCCTAACTTGGTTAGGGCTAAAGTTAGGGCTGCCCCAACCAGGTTAGATCTGATCTTATTAAAGACCCTAAATGTACGCCGCAGCATGATAGCAGCAGGAGATGCATATCATTGTACATCCAGGGTCATAAAACACAGCATCCGTTCAACAGGAGATCACTATCATTGCATGTATCTAGGGTCATAAAACTGGTCAGAGATCAGTACTCTACTGAATTCCAAACATATTCTTATGTATGTATACAATAGAAAGTATCGGTTATAATTTTATTATGCGTTTGTTTAATTTGTGTATTAAGATTATTGATAAGTATATTAAATACGGTTTTTATTAGTTTTAATTGCGGCAAATGCGACAAAAATGTGTAAAAGGCATTTTATCGGCGTATTGTTTATTTCACGGACACTAGATACACATTTAGTATAGATAAACCATGTTTTGTAGCCGTGACTAATTTATGCAGGCAGATTGATTTGCTCTCAAATGGTATGTATAGGGTACATATTAAGACTCATTAGAATCGGCAATGATTTAACCAATATTGCCACAAGACAAAGATTTAAATCTTATCATAACCGTACAAGCGAATTTACAATTATATTACACCTCATGCTGTGGCAATCCCAGAGGGGCGCACCATAAAACGATATACTAACTAACAGGCTGTCCAATATTACATAATAGTGTGAAATACTGTTTAATTAATATACCGACATCAAGCTGAAACAACACCATATAGAAACAATATTTAATAAACAGATCAATAATTAAAATCTTACGTTATAAATTAAAATGTACAAATTAAAACAAACGCATGATATAACCGATACTTTCTAGTGTTTATATATAAAAATGTAATACAGTAAAACACTATTGGAATTAAGTAGATCCCTGACCAGTTGTTGTGTTTTATGACCCTAGATATACAACGATAGTGATCTCTTATCAATTACATTGGCAGATGATAGTGACCAGTTTCAGTGTTTTATGGCCTTAGATCAACAATCATATTCACCACCTGCTGATATCAAGCTGTGACGTACATTAAGGGTCTTAAATAAGATCAGGTTAGGGCAGGCCTAACTTCAGCCCTAACCTGGTCAGACCTGCCCTAACTTCTGGTCAAACCCGATAAAACTGGTGAAATATGGAAGGAATAATATTAGCATGTATATCATCACTAATTTGTAACGAAGTCGCTGATTGGTCAAATATTCAACAAGCAAAATCCAAAACCTAAGGTTAGACCAGCCCTAACTTCAGCCCTAACCTGGTTAGGGCAGCCCAAACCTCAGCCCTAACCTCGTTATGGCAGCCATAACTTCAGCCCTAACGTTTAGTCAAACTTTGTATTTACGCGTACAAGAGGGTCATAAATAAGTAAGACCTGCCCTAACCTCGAGTTAGGCCTGGTTAGGGCTGAAGTTAGGGCTGCCCTAACCAGGTTAGGGCTGAAGTTAGGGCTGGTCTAACCAGGTTAGGGCTGCCCTAACTAGGTTAGGGCTGCCCTAACTTAAATTGACCCTGAATGTACGCCATACGTTCAAGACAATAACTACTAGTATTATATTCTGCAACACACTTTGAGCTTTCTGTTCGGAAATAAAATATGTGAAATTTCAGAGAAGGCAAGTATGCTTTAGACGTTGACTATTAGATTTCGATACATCTCGCAGCTCTCTGGTGTGTTTTCTGTCAGAATCTTCTCCTGCAATATTGCAATACATACATAATACATACAAGCAAAGTGACAATGATCAATTATGATGCTTGAATCAACAGTACGCACATTAATGTTTCGGTATGGTTCACGGAGTATGTATAAATCCACAGGAGTATTTTCATATAAATTTCCCTAAAAGAGCTATCAAATACCGGATTACTGACCAGCCTTTTTGTTGTATAACTATGCCATACAGCAAAGCAATCAACGTCTTGATTGCTGAAACTATATCATTCATCTCTTTGTAAGCTGTGACCCTATTTCATTAACTCGTTCGAGTTGGACATTGTGCCGTGTATTTGTTGTATATTTTGTGTACATGTGACGTTCTTATGTTTTCTGTGCCCGGCAGGTTAATTGGATTGCTGCCATTTCTGTCCTATTGTCTCATATCATCTAGTAGTAATCAAAGTTTCTAATTCACCAAGCGTGCACAGTTCATTACAAAGTACAGTTATAAACCATGTGTTGTAAAGTCAATGATAAGTCGATGTGGTATAATGACGCAAATTTAAGTTATGGCTACTTTTTACAGAATCCATGGCATTTGTTTCCATAATGAATTTTGCAAAACCATCGATTTCGTTTCATCAGCAATTGTGTGTGACACTGTTATGTTTCTAAAGGTGAAATAAAGAGGTTATTACCTTCTTTCATTTCTATACAATTATATGATATCTGATCTGCCAAATAACAAATTATTAATACATTAAGATTTAATTTATAAACGCGATAAAGCTTTCTGCTATATAAACATGAAAATATGATAACATACGCTCTAACTACGCGCAATATCGTCTCTATGTTTATTCTGCTTTTATACAATAGTAAATATTTAGTGACACTTTCGCTACTACCAGTTGGATATTTCATAGATGCATAAACTATTATATTCTGTCAAGAACATTGAATCTACTGGCGACGCACAAACTTTGAATTTTTCTTATAACATGCGATTAAATGCATCAGCAATTCAACCGTCATGATTGGTCGAGAGCATACCACATGATACAAAAATGTATGTGCTTATTTTAATTTTACCCGATTAAGTATTGGCCCACATTATTTTAATATGAATTGCATTGTACTTTAATCTAGCTGTATCTACTGTTTTATTGGATATGAGTGATGCTTTATTATTTTCAGTTTAGTAATATTTTGTGTTGACAAAGGTGTGTATTTAGTAATATACCCAGAATTAAAAGTGTAGTTACGTCCATAAACTATTTTGTTTCGATATTTTATGCATAGTGAAAGAACAAGTAAATGCGTTTAAAGGGAATAGCTAAAAGACATGTTTTTTTTGTCACTGTCATCACTTCGTTCTTTCATTATTATAAGGTGCGGGCGTCGTAAGGAAAGAGCGACACGGCGCAGGCCTCTGCCATAAATCATTTACCGTATATCATTGTATTCGTTATGGAATTGTGAAATACGCGTTCACCTGCCTGGCGACTTTGTTTATAAGATACATAATTTGTGACATTCGTCCAATGAGAATATTTTATTTGATATAGTGGCCATCAAAACTAAAGTTCAAATAAAACAATTTCCGTTACACATGATCCTCGTAAAATATTTTAACACGCTTCATTAAACTACGAGTACAACTGAATCCGGAAATAAAACAAGATCCGAACATAATTGTTTAATGGCAAGCACAGAACGTCCCAGGGGTAGATCCATTACGTTTATGACATGCATAGTGATTGACTATCCGATATGGTCATGCTAACCTGATATGAATAAATCTTTTGCACCGCGTATGGTAATATATCATGGTAATATAATTTAAGCACTCACTGTTTGGTTTCTTAGCAATATATTTCGAACCGTAAACAACATTTCTGTATAGGGTGTATAATGTGTCTTTGTGAAGACCTTAGTTCCCAAAGAAAGTTCTGTATGTCACAGCAAAATGAACTCCCGAAAATCACAGAAATACTGAGGCTTACACTGTCCATAATTTACTCTATGTTAAAGTTTAGAACGGTATATCACGGTTGGCTTTTTGTCATTTAATAAATTAATTATTGTATAATTATTTCGCAAGTGCATGTTTTGAGAGTATTCTTATTTTGAATTGACAATTACTTTGTCAATCTGCATCTGTCGCGATGAGCATTACGTTGCTGTTAATAAACACAGCAAATTTATTTCTATGATAACGACAGTTTTATTTCTTGTAAAATGTTTTACAACATAACGAATTTTCCTGAAATTAATTATCGATCAGTACTAGTTTGCTCTTTTACTATATATGGACATCGTCACACGTGGATGACATGACCGCTGTTAATGTCACTAAATTACAGAATATATTGGCTCAGATAACACCGAAGGTATTATTTCGCTCCAGCGACTGTTGTTGATGGCCTGGAGTATGTGTTTGCGCAGCATTAACACAAAACATCAGGCAGTTTATGTGACGTTCCAAATTAAAACGTAGTTGATTTACATTGGAAAACATCATGTTAGAAAAGATCGTGTTTGGATCAAAATGAGCAATGTTCTATTTCTTACTTTCTGACGAAATAGATTATACTTCTCTCATAAATTGAAAGTTTGGTGATTTGTATCGCACACAAATGACAATGTAACACTGTTAGACGAGTATTCAGATTATCGAAATCTGGCGTAGAAACATTTACATACGCAAGTAATGTAGTGTGTACTTTATGCAGACGACTCCATGCTTGCTATCAAATATATTTTAATACCATTTTCATCGATATTGCATAAATACATACTAATTTATTTTAGGTCGATTTTGAAATACGATCTACAGCTGATATCAATATATCCCCAACACATCATTTCTAAAAGTATATTGGCACCAATATCGTTTGACAGTTGTGACTTGAGCTTTTCATTTTCTCGTTATCTTAATATAGGATTTTTGTCACGATTTGTGTTTTATAAAATGCTCTTTTAATGTTTTCTGTGCTCGGTTAGAAAATGTGCTGCATTCACAGTCCGATTTTCTCATGTCTTTCAGCAGCAGCCTATATTTTTGTGATGACTCACACGCCGTGCATAAAAGTATAATCTATATAAAGTATAAAAGTCCTAACAATCAGTATGGGAAACATTGAAGCTAGCAAGACATAATTTCATACCAACTGGAACGTACAAATAATATACCAAACACACAAATGCATGTTCAAAGAAGCATCGAGCTCATTATATTTAGAAATGAAAAAAAATGCATCAAAATCAAATTGCGATGATTGCATTAGAAATATGGTGCGCATTGTAACAATTGATTGAACAGCATGAAATCAGTTTATGTACGAGGGTCATTCAATATATTCATAGAATTTAGTTCTCATTTTATTAAATTAATTTTTAAGTTTAATTTCTTACATCATCATAAACATTTATCTATTACCTGCAGTAGATACAAATTTATCTTGTATTATGCGATCCAGTAGCATGTCATCATCCGTAGTATAACCGTAGTAACGCGTTACCACCCGACCGACGTAACGTACCCTTTTCACTAGTTCAACTAGTTATAAATTGATTAATTTACATTCCCTTATGTTTGCCAGATCATTGCAAGATATTATCATAATATTTTGTGAAGTTATTAAGTTGTTAAGACGTTTGAGTTTGAAAGTATTTGATCTATGCCTATCGCGTTTTCATTTACGTCAAAATGCCGATGAATTTACGCAAGGAAATTCATGCAACTATCAATTCGCGCAATTGGCCTGGAAATACACAACAAACACACATAATGGTAGAGGAACAAATGCCAGTTTAGGCCTCTATTTTTGGAGTTACCCTACCATTCATTTTAACAAGCTGAGTCATACCTTAAAATGTTCCTAAACGTTTGTACTTTATGACAAGGGTAATTTTTTACCATACTCATGGTGGCATTTTGAGAAATCCAAGATGGCGTCCAAGATGGCCGCCAAAAAAATAAACATCACCGTTTGTCAAATTACAGCCTCTGGGACATTTGATAAGGCATTTATTATGGGAATAAGTTGTTTTTACAATAGAATGTATGTTGCTCTTGTCATATTAGGTGATTTTGGTGGAACATTGGGGTCATTTAATTTTTTTATCATATTTATCGCCAAATAAAGGCAAAAAATAGGGGGTAGGGGTAAGATTTTTAACTACCCAGGAATTATTTTACGATACATATAGCATTTCTGTTGTTAAGTTTATGCTATATAGTTGGGGGAATATCAATATGTACAAATACCGCAAAATAAAAGTATTTTAATGATGACATTGACAATCAAAGTGGGTGGGGTACGATTTTCTTAAAATCTTAAAAGTGGTAATATTTTACCTTTGATACATATTTGAGACACTAAACCATAAATTGGTTTAGTTTTCACACTCCTACAGTTAAGAAAGTTGGCATTATGTGTTCTTTATGTATTGTTAACTAATATTTGATGCATTTACTCAATATTTTTCTTCATTTGGTTCCATAAAAGTGACAATTTCCTTAGGCGTAGGGGTAATTTTTGTAATAATAAAAAACACTTCCAGCAATGGCACCAACTAAACTTGTTAACTAATTTTATGAAATTACAAAGATGATTTTTAGCATTAGTGAATTTGTTACAATATTTGTAACAGTATGGCCTTTGTCAACATTAATGTCAAGGTCAAATGTCATATTCTGATGGATTTTCAGAACTTGCAATATGTATATATTACCACAAAAAGGTACATGTATGATGTACTGGCAGGACAAAATCATATATTTAACAAAAATAACAAAATAACAAAATACAAACACAGCTTGGTTCTTTGATAAAGGAAAAAATGTTACACTGTGTAACCATTGCACATGGAAATATGGTTTCCAATATGGCCGCCATCATCTTCACATACAAACAAATATAATGTACATAAGACATTATTTATAATCCAGACAAATTCGTATTGAAAGTGAAAGTAATTGCAACAGAAACGTGTTTGTGTTTTAAAAGAAATTTATTTATAAGCCGATCAACAGAAAAAGTCCTAAAAATGCAGTTGGGAAAGGTGAAAAGTCCAAGATGGTGTCCAATATGGTTGCCACGAATAGTGAAATGCATAAACTCTAAATAGTAAACGCCAAAGTGATAATTTCATTAATAGATATAATGACCACATACTTGGATTTCAACAGTAACTACAGTAAGTGCAAGGTCAAGGACTTTTCAAGGTCAAAATGGGGAAAACTTAAGTGCACGTATTTCTTCTAAATTTTTGTTGACATAATATACATTCCTGCTTTTCAATATGGTATAAACTAAGTTGTTTAGAATGTATTTCTTCAGTAGACATTGTATGTTTTATTTAGAACATTACAGCTTAGTGATAAAAGCCCTTTGAATGAAATAAATGATACACAATCTTCATGGTTTATCTTATGAGGGACTAGCCAATGTTGAAAACTGTCACTATGGGGACTCACCAGTGTAGCTAACAGTATTCCAAGGTCCTATGAGGGACTCGCTAATATTGAAAGTTGGCATCCTTGATTCTATAGGGGAATTAGAAGTTACAGAACAAGTTATCGTATGCCATATTGGCAACTCACTGGTGTTGGCACTTGTCATTCCAGGCTCTGCGGGGACTCACCAGTGTAGGCTATTGTCATCTTTGGTCAAATAAAGGTCTCAACAGCGTTAAAAACTGTCATTCGGGTCTATATGGAGAACCCACCAGTGTTGGCAATTGTCATTCTAGGCGCTGTGGAGGATTCTCCAGTGATGGGAACTGTCATTCTAGGCTCAATGGAGGTTTCAACAGCGTTCAAAACTGTCCTTCTGGGCTATATATTGGACCCATCAGTGTTGGAAACTGTTATTATAGGCCCTATAGAGGACTCTTAAGTGTTAGGAACTGTCATTCTAGACCCAATGGAGGTATCGACAGCGTTGAAAACTGTTATTTTATGCTTAATGGAGGTTTCCACAGAATTCACAACTGTCATTCTAGGCCCTATAAAGAACTCTCCTGTGAAGGGAAATGCCTTGCAATATGCACAGTGGAGGACCCCCCAGTGTCGGGAACCATCATTATAAGCTCAATGGAGAATCACCAGTGTAGGGAGCTGTCTTCCAACACCATTTGGAGGACTCTTCTGTGTTGTGAACCGTCATCCTGTGTCCTTTGGAGGACTCTTCCGTGTTTGGGACTGTCAGCTGAAGTACCGTACTACGCGAGACTCACTATTGATGGAAACAATCATACTTTGTACTAGTGTAGCTCACCAGTGTATGGAACTGTCATCTTAGGTAGATAACTGTCATCCTAGGTAATATGATGAACTCACCCATGTCGGGACTGTCATCCTTATATTATGTACTTTGAGGAAAACCGTCACTCTGAGTCTTATGGAGGTCCCATCGGTGTTGTAAACTCTCTGAGTGACTCTCCAGTGTAGGAAACTAACATCCTATATCCTATGGGAGACACACCAGTGTAGGGAACTGCTATTCTGTGTATTATGAGGGACTCTCCAGTGTAGGGAACTACCATCATATGTCCTATGGGAGACACACCAGTGTAGGGAATTGTCTTCCTATGTATTATGAGGGACTCTCCAGTGTAGGGAACTACCATCATATGTCCTATGGGAGACACACCAGTGTAGGGAACTGTCATTAGAACTATGTATTATGAGGGACTTTCCAGTGTATGGAACTACCACCCTTTGTCCTATGGGAGACACATCAGTGTAGGGAACTGTCATTCTATGTATTATGAGGGACTCTCCAGTGTAGGGAACTACCATCATGTGTCCTATGGGAGACACACAGGTGTAGGGAACTGTCTTCCTATGTATTATGGGGGACTCACTAGTGTTCGGAACTGTCTTCCTATGTATTATTAAGGACTCGCCAGTGTAGAGAACTTTCTTCTTATGTCCTATGGGAGACAGACCAGTGTAGGGAACTGTCTTCCGATGTATTATGGGGGACTTACCAGTGTAGAGAACTTTTCCTTTGTATGATGGGGATTCACCAATGTACCAACTGTCAGTCTGTGTAATACGACGGACTCACAAGTGTTAAGAACTGTCTCCCTGTGTATTATTGGAATTGATCAATGTTGGCAACAGCCATTTTAATCCGTATTGGGATTCACCATTGTTGGGATCTGTCATCCTTAACTTTAAGGATGACTGGCAAGTGTGGTAAGAAATCAACCAGTGTCATAATATTGCACATACAGAGACGGGGGAAATAAAAACATGAACAATTACCTTCATACTAAAAATAAAATGCTATGTTATGAATAATATAATATATAATTGGAGATGATGGCCGCCGTATTGGAAACCATATTTCTGGTTGCCATGGCTAAGAAATGTTTTCTTTCATCAAAGAAACAAGCTGAACTTGTACTTTGTTAAAGAAAGTGAAATGAACGTAAAACATTTATTACTGTACATTTTACCTGTTTGTGTGCATGCATACATATTGCAAAAATTCCTTCAGAATTTGACATTTGACCTCTAATATGACCTTGACATTAATGTTGACAAACGTTGTATTGTTACAAATTTTATTACAAGTGCACTAGTGCTAAAATTCTTCTTCATCATTTACAAGTCCAGTCTATGCCATCGCTGAAAGGGTTTTATTATTAACAAAATTACACCTACCCTAAAAATTGTCATTTTTTGGGCCAAATCAAGACACAAATTGAGAAAATGCTTCAAATATTGATTGAAAGATGCATAAATGAAACATATATCAACTGTCCTAACCGAAGGAGTGAGAAAACGTAAACAATTTATGTTATAGTGTCTCAAATATGTATCATAGGTAAAATATTACCACTTTTCTGATTTTAATAAAATCGTACCCCACCCACTTTGATTGTCAAATGTCATCATTTAAGTACTTTTATATTGTATATTTGTAAACATTTTCATTTCCCCCAATTATATAGCATATACCTAACAACAGAAATGCTATATATGCAGTCAAAATTTTCCAGGGTTGTTAAAAATCTTACCCCTACCCCCTATTTTATGCCTTTATTTGGTGATAAATATGATGAAAAAAATTAAATCACCCCAATGTTCCACCAAAATCACCTGTCAAGACAAGAACAACATACATTCTATTGTAGAAACGACTTATTCCCATAATAAATGACATATCCAATGTCCCAGAGGATGTATTTAGATAAAATGTGATGTTTACTTTTTTGCGGCCATCTTGGTCGCCATCTTGGATTTCTCAAAATGCCATCACAAGACTGGTAAAAAATGTCATGGATCGTAACGCACAATCATTTAGGAACATTTTAAGGTATGACTCAGCTTGTTAAAATGAATGGTAGGGTTCAACCATTTTTACCTGAAATTGTTCCCCTACAGTAGTCGGAACGTCCGAGTTGTCACACGAAGCGCACGATGGGCGAACGATGCACGCACGATATACGGACGATACACGCACGGTTCCCGTTACAAAAATACACGATGGGCGATACGATAGGATACACGATCCGTACGTTATACACGGTATACACGGTCTGCACGATGGGCGATACGATATGATACACGATCCGTACGTTATACACGATAGAGATACGGAACGTGCGTTCTACACGATATGCACGATTCGCAAGAAGATTCCGAGTGTGAGAAAATTCACCTTAAAATTTCGTTCACTATCAGACTCAAAATTCGAAGCAGTAATTAATACGACTAACAATGTTGTTGTATCGTCGTCAAGACGTCGATTCCGACCAAATACTGTTGCATTAAATAAGTCGAGTAACGTACTTGCGACTGAACGTTTAGCCGATATTTATCAGTATTTGTCAAATATTGTTACAGGGTGGCCGAATGCCGCTTATTTGGACCATTATTATTAAAGCCCGGCCTTTAACCGACTAGTTTTACTCACTAGAAGTATAGGCCTTCATTAGGCGTGTCTGCAGGAAGGAAAAGGGAAGTAACCGTTGGCGTTACTGATCATCGGTATCTTTCAAGCGTTTGTTGATCCAGATTTTTATGAAAAAAAAACAGAAAGATTTTCGATTTATTTTAAGGTTTTTCAACTTATTTAAGTACTCGTTACTATAAACGAGGAATTAAAGTTGTTATACGATGCACCCCGAGGACAGAAATCTTATGTAAGTATGCTGTCATTCTCGATTCCATTTGTTAGCCAAAAATGACCGAACACTTTTTACACTGACTTTTTTGTCAGTGTCTCAATTGCTCTTGTAATAGCCTTGTTTATGAGATTATCATGCACCCACGACCCCCATCAACCACTGGGGATGGGCTAGATTTTTACTTTCGTGTTGTCGAAACAACCCCCCCCGCCTTTCCTGTTCCACCGGCCGGCCAAGTGGAACAGCTAATGGTAAAATTACCATAAACTCTCTGGTAATTCCTCGGCTCCTGGCAATACCCCGTGGTATTGGTTCGCAGTAAAAATTCCCACGATTTTCCCGGCATTGCGGAGGAAGGCTCCTAAAATTGAAGGCAAAAATCAAAACAAAACTATTTCCCCTGGCTATTCCACTGCCCATCCACAGGGGTGGGGTTTTGGATGCAACTTACTGGTGCGTCATTAATTAGAGGTTAATACACGACACAGCCGGGCCGGAAGGCAATAATCGGCCCGGAAAATTAATAATCACCGCCAGGGCTTTAGCCCGACGGTGATTATTCATGACGGGCCGATTATCAACTTCCGGCCAGGCTCTGAAGTATATTAAAGTCTTTAATACAATTGTTCGATTCCAAAACTCAATGAAAGTAACCGTAACTCACGCTTAATTAAGTTCGTAGATATCTAAAGTACATTTATTCTGAAAATCTTATACAAAGGAATTGTACCTCTGTGTAACGTAACGTCATATTTTAGCTCTAACGTGGCGTCATTTTAGATTCAACGTGACGTCATGTTAACTTGGATAACGTAACGTGCCCCCGTTCAGCGGGCCAATTACGATTATGAGATTGCGGACCGGGTGGATAGGCGATAATCAATCACGTGATGGTCATAATAAGCCTAAAATAGGCTCATTTTTGTTACTATATATAGTAACAAGTGTATTAATGCATTGTATTTCTTAGTTGGAGAAGCTTACCGAAGGGCCAGCGCTAAGCTCAGTGTATCATGTCCCTTGGGTAGTTTGTATAATTTCTGACAAGTAATAATTTTAGTACAGTACATTAATGCATAGCTACTGGAGCCCTTTCCATATTAAACCAACGTGTTATCAATTGCTTTTTGGTTGTGCTTTACCATGTATATATAAATCAACATGCAACCAGAGAGCATACCATTTATCTGCACTGCTAGGCAAGCGCGTCAAAGTGCTTTCCTATGAAACAGGCGCCTTTCAGCAAGAACTTAAAAAAAAAAGCGCTACATAACAGTCTGCTAGCCACGAGCGCTCACCGAAATAATTTATATGTTCCATTTTGTCCGATATATTGTAGCGCTTATTTTAAGCTAGCCGTTTCTAAGCATAGCGCTCAATATCGGACTACTGTTCAGCTCCGCAATTTTTCAGCCTTTCCCTAAAATCACACATTTCTGCGATCATCATCAGGGTCAAAATAAAATTGCACTTGCATCTCTGTGTTGCCCGAATGTTTACCCAGCCGCAAAGCCAGTAGTGAAATAATTTCACTCGCATTATTATCAGGCTTACTTGCGGAAATGAGTGACAATAAATCGCCACGATTACATCGCCATGTCTACTCATGTCGATTATTTACTCTATCCGCTTGGGTCAGTCGGTCAAAACTTTAATTGTGACAAGACATTGTCACGTTGTGCAGTCTTCACGAAAAACTTTTCAAAGTACTAGCCAGTCGGGCTACCATCAAGGCAGAACTTACTAGCCTGAGAATAAATTTACTAGTCCGAACATTAAATGATCAAAAGTGGATATTAATATATGTAAACATTTTAATACTGTTTACTATATTAAATGAAGAATTTTCATTGTCCCGACTCACAATCCTTTTGATGTTTTTAGTCTTTTGGCTTGTGTTCTCAGGATTTTTTAACTAGCCTTTCGGACTAGTCACCTAGAGGCAATTACTAGCCCGACCCAGATTTTACTAGCCTCGGGACTGGTTGTGTAGTCACTTGGTCACTTTAATCAGATGGATAATCTCTACAAAATCTAGTTCAATCTGGGGTAAAAAATTGTGTCACTTAATATATAGGTCAAATCCTAGAAATTTCTTGTGTGGACAGTAGAGATAAAAAAATTGGTCTTATCTTGATGAAAATTCTCCAGAATGAATGATTTCATTACAATCTAGGTCAATTTCAATAAATTAGGTCATCCTGGGTCAAAATATAGGGCACTTGGTGAAAGTGTCTGAGATTTTTTGGGCTACCAGACTTACCGATAGTCGCTTACGGTCTGACAGACTTGGAAAAACTGTCGGACCGGAAGGAAATCTGTCAGACTGATTTTTGTTTCGCTAAAAGGCGGACAGATACTGGAATTGTCGGATTCATCCAACAGCTATTGAGAAGTCTGGCTACCCTAAGTACTCTTTTTATACAGAAAAATATGCCCGCTGACAAATATGTCAGATGTGTGTGGTGAACATGTATCAAATGTGAAATGAATATACGGTGAATACAGTCTTAACACATTCATTTCATTTTAATATATTCACTTTTCGAATGCCAGTTATAGCTCTGCAACAAATAAGTGTGACGAATAGGCGGCGTTAACTCGGTAAAATATGGCTTTGAGTCTTTCTTTGTTTCCAAGTACTTTCATTGTGAAATCAGTTGGTTGACGGCCATCCGCATTTTTATGCATACTTTTTCCTTGGGGAATTATAAGGAGACTCTTCAGAAAAAGAGTACAAGAGCGAGGAGCTAATTAGATTGTTTTCCTACTTTGCGACAGGCTTACAAATTTATAATTGACCAATCAAGACATGTCTTACAAAAGACATGCAGTCATGTACAAAGGAATAAAAGCGAACAATGACGGTTAAGAGTCATCGGACAGGCAGTCCGGACGGAAACCAAATGCGCCTGAAAGAGATCAAAATTGTCGGATTTGTCTGACGATTATTGTGAAGTCTAATCATGTAATGTCATTTAACTTATAGCTAATTGTTATTAATATGTAATATTTATTAGGGGTTTATTGACAGAAACTTAGCCTAGTGACATTACAACATATATATACTAACAATCCAAATGGTAAAAAGTACAGAATCCGGTTAGTGCCATATGAATTATCGTGCATCGCAAGATAGGGGCCTGGCGACAGTCTAGTTCGACTACCGTCAGCCTAACCTTCAACTACATGCCTCCGTACGCTCCGTTTTATCATACCATGTGTCGTGTAACTGCGACAATCTGGCGATATAATTTCGTGCGTTGCCTAATTGTCGCTTCTGGACTCGCTTCGCATCTCGTGCCTCGACCTTAGAACGTGAGGCACGAGAATCGCGCGACATGCGAAGCGAGGCACAATATTTCAGCCTGAGACACGAAGCGACATTTGAGAATCTCGCGACACAGGAGGCGAGGCACGATATTCTACTGCGAAATCTCATGGTTTTTGATACTGCGTTAGAGCGAGATCTCGTGTTTGAAAATTGTGCCTCGCCTCTTGTATCGAATGATTGTCCCACGTCGCTTCATGTGTCGCGAAATTCTCTTAATTGATAATTCATATGGCACTAATCGGATTCCGTACAAATGTGAGACAACTGGTTGAGTACCATTAATTATGGGTTCAAGTTAGTACTAAATCCCCATTTAGGTGATGCCTTAGTTCATATTATTGATCAACTTAGGCAAAAAAAATATGATTTAAGTACCCCAATATCCATGTTGAAATAAAAAGTAAATACTGCAGTTACATGCAGTGATTAGAAATGATATAAACTTTGATATTATAAATTATTATAATGTATCATTTATGCATAACACATCTACACCACAATATTCCCATTTAAATGTTCGATTCATAAACCAGAATTAGATCATGAAAAAAGTTGGATTCTGCTTGTCAATATTAGCGGATAACTACTAGCATAATTACACGTACAGTATGTACATCCATTCATAATAAGTCGGCATTTCAAATACATGGGGATAGTTGGTCGGCAAAAAAACAACATTTAAGACATTTTCATTACATTAAATATGAATTATCGATGTGCAAACAATTCTTTTCATGACGGTGTACATAATTTCGGATGTCAGTTTCGGACATACTTCCGTTGCGTCCCGGAAGTTAATGTCACCGATACACTACTAAACTGATGAATGATTTGATTTGTTAAAAGGTCCTCGTATCGTCCCATACCTTTCGGTAATTTGGATTGTTTATAGAACCCCCGACATGTACTCCTTCATGTCGGAAAAAGTGTGTTGTGTTTTTATACTGTACATGGACGATTCACACGATACGATGCACGATTAATCTCTCGCTATCGTGTTTCGTATACTTATACTGTACCATACACGTTTCACACGTTATACACGTTGTACACGATGTACACGATACGATGTACACGATACACACGATATACACGATATGCACGATGGGCGATACGATACGATAGACGATGCACGTTACTAAAATCACACGATGCACGCACGCATACGATACGCACGTTACACGCACGATACACGCACGATACACGCAAATTTTGACAACTCGGACGTTCCGACTACTGTACCATAAGCTGCTAATGAGAGTAAACGGAGAACATGCAATATTCAGTGTCCCTGTGTTTTAGTGACACAATCAAGTTTATGAAGAGCAGCATGGTATTAAAATGATACATGGATCGAACGAAATTTGCAAACGTAGGGATGCATGAATTGAATTTTTCTCCCGTTGCCAATAAGATGATCCAGTAGTGCATGTTGTATTAGTTAAAATGTCAAAGGGTGCTTGAGCGGCTTAACATCTAAAAAGAGCCCTAGAAAATTGGTAACTTAACTTTTTTATATAAATATTCATTGTGTAAGCCTATAAGGTCCCCCACACTTACTATCCTATCCTATAGTAATTAACATACCGATTATCGCAACAAAAAAGTAAGCAGTTATTATCAATTATTCCGGTTCTAAAATAGACGGTGTTCCCAGTGAAAACATAAGCACAAAACATCAGACAGATTAATATGTGACTGTCCAAAATAAAACGTAGTTGATTTACAAATGGAAAAACCCTATTAGGAAGATCGTGATTGTACCAAAATGCGAAATACTCTATGTTTTAATTTCTGACGAAATAGATTAAAATTCTCTCACAAATTGTATCAAAGAAACAATAGAACCTGGGGGAAGTTTGTATCTCATACAAATTACATTGTACCACTGTTAGACGAGTGTTCTGAATTTCACATTATTGAAAGCACATTACGTATAACAATGAATAAAATTGGCACAGAAACATTTACATACGCAAATAATTAATTGTGTACTTTATGCAGACGACTCCATTGTGATTCCATATTTATTTTAATACCATTTTCATCGCAAATATTGCATGAATACATACTAATTTGTTTTAGGTCGATTTTGAATTACGATCTACAACTGAGATCAATACATCCCAATACAACATTTCTAAAAGTACAATATCGCCAAAATTATAGTTTGACAGCTGGGAAATCAGCATTAATTTTTCTCGTGATAGAGTTATGGGCGGGTATTGTTTCATGTATTTGTTTTTATAAGATGTTTTTTCCATGTTTTCTGTGATCGGCTTAAACAGTGGACTGCGGCCTTCACCTTTCGATTTTCGCGTATCTTTTTTTATTGTAGAAGCCAGTTTCTCGTTTGGATGAAGTAAAATCCGTAGATTGGTTGTATACTGTTGTGATGACTGACTTGAGTGTATGAAAGTAAAATAGTACATGTAGCAGCACTAACAATCACTGAAGCTTGCAAGACATGATTTCATACCAACAGCAACGTAACAATAATAAGCGAAACACACAATTGTATGCTCAGTTTTCAGAAATGAGATAAAAATGCATCAGCATTAGATGGCAGTGATTGCTTTAGAAATATGGTGTGAATTTAAACAATTGGTTGAACAACATGGAATCAATTTATATGTGCATGTATTGAATTATTCGCACGTTGCCGGTCGCAAAGCTATCATTTGCACGTATTATATGTTCTAAGAAATAAACATATTAAGAAAATCGCAAACGCGTAAGTGCAGATACTTCTGGTTGCCGAGAGAATTGTAAATATGTGCATTAATCAGTTGTACTGGACTGAAGATTCCAAACAAAAACCATACCCAAGAGGAATCCGCCAGTTTAGTACAAACAAGTAGCTTATCTAATATGCAAATTCCTACATTAGATTGGGGATTAGTCCATATTATTTCAGATCGCTATGTTGAACCATGATCCAGGTACTGACAATGCCGCCATTCATTGTGTACCATGACACTCACAGTATCCTGTACTTAGTAATTAACATACCCATTATCACAACAAAGAAGTAATCGGTCAGTATCAATTAGATTCATATCACACTTAATATACAGGAAACTGTTATGAAATAAGTTCTTGAATAACAAATTTATTAAATACGAACTTATGGAGTTGATTTTATTCCAATATGTCATAGAATCGATTTTGTTGAACACATTTCACAGATTTGTAATGAAATATGATTGAAATATTTTGATGGATTTCAGATGGTCGTTTGCAGACAGTATATGCATCAGCACAAGCTATGAGAAGGTAATGGATTCCGAAAATGCGTACTCTACGCAAATACATGGCGCAAATGTACAATAGGTTATGATGTAGATAGGAAATGTATGCGGACAAGGGTGATAACTTGCATGTTAATGTTCAAAATTCCTATAGAAACGTAAGCTAATTGATTGCAAACAAATGGCTTGATTACTCCAACCATCGTATAATACACGAACCAGAAGAAGAAACTATTCTTAGCAAATGCCATTCACATACTTTCAAGCATAATGAGGAATCCTCGAGTGAATAGCAATTCATTTATGTAAGTTGATCTTATCCTTCAGTTCCCTTCTGATTAAGTTATGTCCACTTTTCACCGATCATACAGTTGTTTACATTATATATGCAAATCAAGTCCTGGAATTATTGTACGTATACATGTATAGCATAGAAATCTTGACACAATTATTACATTCTATACACATGTAAGCATATACGTAGGGGCTTTCATACTTAGGCTCATCTGCATTCCTTTCTATAGCGACTGAACCATCCAAAGGTTCAACAGTTTACTCTAAAATGATTATTGGCGTTCTGCGAGAATGTTTGGCAGTTTCTATAATCTTCATTGTGTTCTTAACACCGTTACGTTGCGAATGAAACAACTGATGTTTTGGCGCTACGAAACTAAAATTGTTTATCAATCCAACGGTCACACATGGAAGGGCATCCCTTCTAGCGTGTGATTTTATCTACATTCGGCTCTGAGATATATTTTGTGTGCGGTGTTACTGAAACTTTATATACCGTCGATATAGCATTCGATTATCTTAAAATATAGAAGCACATGTACCTCTCCAGAAAAATATAATTTTAACTTCTGAACTACAAATTGTTTAAAAGCACAGATTTACTTTGTTGCAAGAAACGTTATTGCATATATACTGTCATTTAAGCATCGACCATTCATCGCATTAACGTATTATCATTATGAACATTCATATCATATCCGTCCAATTTCACTATGTTACAGAAGCAATTTATTGTTGGTAGCAAGTTCGTCTAAGATGGGTCATCAAAAAACGAACGAGACTAAACATTTTATATATATCTAAGCAGACGGTACATTAGATGTTGCTTAATGCACACAACATTTGTCTGAAATAATATACACTCAACCGCTTTAAAAACGCACCACTATTAAAAATAATCAAATTTTGTCAAAATACTTTTTGTGCTAAAATTGATAGTTTACAGGGTTTGTTCAGTTCATAAGCTTGGCCTAAATAAAGAAAACGATTTTTTTAAATTCGGAATACCCCGCCCAGAGAACTTTTTTTGATTTTGCATGTTTTGCACGTGCAGCTCGATCGCGTCGACCTGTGTGATCAATATTAACTTTAAACTGTACGCTGTTGGTTTACACATTGAAAAAACAACATAAGCAATATTTGCTAATGGCATTTTTATGCTGCGAATGTCTCGAATATTTGTTCCCGATGATTGTGCCTTCGACTCCAACTAAAAGGAGCCTCGGTGCCTTAGCATAGCGGTTCAGCTGCCACCATACAATGATTGTGGGCTTAGAACATCGATTCCTAGCGAATGGCACAGTCACAGACCGACCTGGATGAAACAAGCTAAAGGTATTGAGCCCGAGCTAGGAGGAAACATGACACAATTTGTGTCACTGTAATTGGTTCCGCATGGCTGCACACAGTGTCAAAATAATGCTGGGTGTCAATCAACAAGCCAAAAGTACATTAGTGCATTTTCATAATTATTTCTTTCAAAATTGTAAATAAAAAGAAAAAATATTTTAGTACATTTTTTAATGAGTTTTCTCCCGTTTAGAGCCTTAAGTCTCAACTTTTTGTCTTTAAGCTCCTTCAAGGTGTTGATTTGAGGTGCCATAGAAGCACAACGTGATATTTCCTGACAGTCTGATACTCATAACCAATACTTCAAGTTTAAATAAGGCTTGAATCCATCTTAGGTTCATATAATGCGCATATCTGAACCGCACTCGGTCGTACGGTATTAGCCAGACAGCCATAGCCACATAACATTTATAATTCAAGTTAAGCATTGCTTGAATGGTGGGAAACATCACGTCGAACATCATTCTATCCTATTACGTAATTAATGTTATGCTTTAGGAGGAGATACCACGTGCATGCATCAATGTAGCGGGCTCTTATACTTGCTTTTGAAATTGTGACTTTCACTTCCATGGGTCTCCGTGTTATCTATATCATAATTCATTTCAAACTCGTAATAATGGCATGAAAATCACACATCTCGTTGAAAATAGACTGAAGATTATTAATCCGAAAATAAATAACGATAAATTAACGTTTTCATCACTAAAACCGATATTTCATATGTGGTGCGTTTTTAAAGCGGTTGAGTGTACATACACTCTTGCATCAACAAACGCAACAAAAATATCGTTCAAGACAATAATTAGTATATTGATTCTGCGACACACTTAGGTCTGTCAGTTCAGGAATAAGACATGATATATTTCAGAGAAGACAAGTATGCTTTAGACGTTGACTATTAGATTCCGATACATCTCACAGCTCTCTTAAGTACTTTCTGTCAGAATCTTTTGCTGCAATATTGCAATACATACATTATACATAAGAGCAAGCAAAGCGGCGTTCATCAATTATGTTGCACGAATCAACAGTATGTACATTAATATTTCGGCACCATTCATGGAACATGTATAAACCAACGGTATACCACAGGAGTATTTTCATATACATTACCCCAAACACTATCCAATACCCCATTGACCAGCCTTCTAGCAGTATACTTATTAACTATGCCATTTAGCAAGCCAATTATGTTTGTTTTCATTGCTGAAACTATGTCATTGATATCTTTATCAGCTGGAGCTTTTCATTATCACGTTCGAGTTGGACATTTTGTACGTTTTGTGTACATTCGATGTGTTTTTATCTATTTTTTCTGTGCGTTGTTGGTTAATTGAGTGATGCATTCCCTGTCCTTGTTTTTCATATCACCTTGTATTGGTCAATGTTCATAATTCTTAAAACATACACAGTCAGTTACAAAGTACGGTATAAAAAGATATGAGAAAATCGGATAGGGGGGAATCATTTACTTTTTAAGCCAAGCACAGAAACATAAGAAAACATCAGATAACACAAATACGTACATGGCACAATAACCATACATGCGAGAAAAATGAAATGAAGAACCAACTGTAAAAAGCTGGACAACCTAAAGGTGCACAAACTTGTATAAATATGCCATAACGGTGACCTCAAGTGACCAAACGAAGCGCTACTATGTCCAGCAGAGTCAAAGGTAGGTTGACGTGGGTGATGACGCGTATCAAATGATTGTTACTTGTTTACACATTCAATGCCATACATTGCCAGGGATTGATAATCATGAATTTTGCAAAACATCGATTTCGTTTTATCAGCAAATGTGTATGGCACTGTTATGTTTCTAAAAGTGAAATAAAGTATTTATCACCCTCATTCATTTCTATACAAATGTGTGATATCTGATCGGACAAATAACTAATTATTAATACATTAAATTTAATACATAAATGCGATGAAGCAGTTTGCAATATAAACGTGAAAATATGATAGGATACGCTCTAAACACGCGCCAGATCGTATCTACGTTAATTGTGATTTTATACTTTAGTAGTATTCTAGCGAAACTTCCACTTCTACCATTGGGATATTTGATAGATGCATATACTATTATATTATGTCAAGAACATAAAATATTGCGTAATAGATTGATTTTAATGGCGACTTGTAGGTATTTTATGTCATAATTTTTTTCCTTTGATTAATGTTTATGTGAGTGATGTTTATTTTTTCAGCCTAAAATATAGTGTAGTTAGTAATTACGTTGGTAAAATATTTTGTTGCAAAATCTTATGCATAGTGCAAGAGCATACCCTTCAAAAAGTATTGATAGGTAATAGCTGAAAGAAAGCCTTAGGTTGCCATTGTAATGAAACATTTAGACAAAACAAAATAGCGTAAACTAGGAACACGTCGTCAGTCATAATGGTAAGGGTTTCACAACGAAAGAACGACATAACTGTCGTTCTGTTGTTGTGGTGCCTCAACCATAAATCATTTACTGTAAATCATGTATTCTTTATGTGATTATGAAATACGCATTCATGTGTCCGTGACTATGTTTTATTTAAATAAAAGTTTAGGAAATGAAATCAATAAACATATTTTATTTGATATAGTGCCATCAAACGATTTCCGTCATAAATGATTCGCGTAAAATATTTCAACACGGTTAATTTAACGTTACTTGACTCAATAAAAACGATAATTGTTTGATGGAAAGCACAGGACGACCCGTCGTAGATCCATTACGTTGATGACAAAAAATTAAAGTAATGCATGGTGAGTTTCTCTGTCAAGTTGATGATTTGTTGCAGATGCACATCATTCATTCATACAAAATAGTTTAATTAATCATAAAAAACACAAATCTGATGTGCAACGCGAAACAGAATACCAATTAGGGACTGATCCACATTTATAAAAACTTAATTGAAATCAAGTATAGTTTCTCGATTGCATAGAATTCACAATGTGTTATATGCGCATGTAAATGATATTGCGCAAGCTGTCCTTCTAGTTTGTTAATTATTGTTAATGTGATGTTTTCATCAGCGACTGTCCCGGAGTATGTGTTAGCAAAGCATTATCAATAAACATCAGATAGTTTACTATGTGACGTTCCAAATTAAAAAGTAGTTGATTAACATTTGAAAACATCATATTAGGAGGATTGTTTTTGTACTAAAATGCGCAATACTTCGTCGAAACATATTACGATTATTTTGTCAAAGTATCTCATACAAATGACATTGCATCACTGTAAAAAAGGTATGAGAAAATCCGACAGGGAAGGTAGCACTCAACCCAACCAGCCGAGCACAGAAATCAGAAAGACACAACCACCCTGAGCAATGCCCAGAAAAACCCATGCCAAAACTACGACCAAACGAGGCACAACAACCCCGGGCGTGACTTAGGTTAAAACACTAAGGACAGTGACCTAACGTTATGCAACCTAAAACGGCACAACTACGACTTGACCTAGTTAAGTGTGGACAAGGTAGGAACGGAGCGGGAAATAAGACGGGTATACATATTTTTGAAACCCCATTTGGTGTAATAAGGAATATAACAGGTGCAGAAACATTTCCATACGCAAATGATTGATTGTGTTCTTTTATGTAGACGACTCCATACTTGATTCCAAATGTATTTGTTATACCAATTTCTTAGGGAAGTTTGTATAAATACATACTAATTTACTTTAGGTCGATTTTGAATTACGATCTACAACTGAGATCAATATATGGCAACAAATTAGTTTTAACAGCAAACTAAAGAGTTTGACTGATCTGACTTGAGCATTTCATTTTCTCGTTATAAAGATTATGTGTGGGAATTGTGTCGTGTGTTTGTGTTTTATGATTTTATGATATGTTTGATGTTTTTTTGTGCCTGGCAAAAAAGTAGAGTGCTGCCTTTACTGTCCAATTTTCCAATATAATATTATGTTTGATAGCGGCGAGGTTCTTTCTTTGTTAGGGTTTCGAGAGGAAGTTAACATCACAGATTGGTTGTATACTGTTGTGGTCACTCACATGCTGTGCATGAAAGTATATTCCTGCATCTAGCATCCTATATGAATATCTTTGTTTCGGAAATCGTTTGATAGAACATTAAATTGAGTTTCTAAACCTACTTATTTTACAACAAATGCAGCAATACAATGTGAATGCGCATGCTATTACATAAATAAAAAAAAGTTGCATGATGCTGACTGACTTCTGGTGGCGACACCTCAAAGGCATAAAGATGATTCTTGTTCAACGTTGTGCCGTTTCTTCTAAGTGTGACTTATGTTTGTTATAATCACAACAACCATTGCATAATACATGAATCACAGGAGGAAACAGTTCTAAGCAAATGGTTTTCGATACTTTCAAGTCTAATGAGAAATTCTCAAGTGAATATCGCTTCATTTGTCCACGTTCCCTTCTGATTGAGTTATATCTACTTTTCACTGATCATACAGTTGTTTACATTATATATGCAAATCAAGTCCTTGAAGTATTGTACGTATATTTGTATAGCATAGACATATTGGCGAAGTTATTATATTCTATATAAGAATATACATGTATCTAGGGGGGGGGGGGCATAATATTTTAGGCTCATATACATGTATATTCATTTCCAAAGATACTGAACAATTAAGACCATTCGTACTATGGGTTCAGAAAGTTGCTCTACAAGACTGGTGATGCTTGTACAAGAACACTTGGCAATTTCTATGATCTCCATTGTGTTCATAACAGTATTACTTTGCGAATAAAATAGTTACTGTGTTAGCGATACGGAACTACAAGTGTTTATTTATCCACATCTCCAAAATCATACATTTCACTCCAAAACTACCAATTGTGTAATAGCACAGACATGCATTGCTGTAAGAAACGTTATTACACATGTAAGCATCGAGCGTTCATTACATATTATAACGTATTGTCATTACGGGCATTTTTATCATATCCGTCCGACAATCTATTGTCGGTAGCGAATTTCGTCTAAGATGGGTCATCAAAACACGAACGAGACTAAACCTGTAACATATCTGCGCAGATGATGCATTAGATACAGCTTAAAGGACGCAATATTGGTCTGAATTGATATACGTACACTCTTGTATAAACATACGCAACAAACATATCGTTCAAGACAATAATTATTATATTAATACTGCGACATACTTGGAGCTTACAGTTCAGGAATACAATAAGAGTGAATATTTCAGGCGAAGACAAGTATGCTAAACGTTGAGTATAAGATTCCAATATATCTCACAGTTTGTTTACGTATTTTCTGTCAGCATCTTCTGCTGCAATATTGCAATACATAAATAATGCAAACAAGCAAAGTGGCGTTGATCAATTATGTTGCTTGAATCAACAGTGCGAACACTAATATTTCGGCACTGTTCATGAAGCAAGTATAAACCGATTTGCAAAACCACCGATTTCGTTCCATCAGCAATCGGGTATGACACTGTTATGTTTCTAAGAATTATATAAAGTGTTTATTATCCTAATTCATTTCTATACAGTTGAACGATATTTGATCGGACAAATAACAAATTATAAACACATACACACTTACATAAGTCATTGAATTGAAAACACGGTTAGATGAGTATGCAGATTTTTGAAATTCCATTTGTAATAACAAGGAATATAATGGCAAGAATCGTTCATGACAATTGCATAGTGTATGTTTTTAATACATCCGAAGTTTTGTGGGTCGATTCTGAAACGTGATCTTCAAAGTATACCACTCATTCATAACACTTTTTAAGGTAAAAGAATACTATCGTCAAGGGGGTGGGAAGAGCAGTAGCAATACTTTCTTTCTTTGTAATAATTTTGTGATAAAGTATAATCCACAGTTGGCAAATAACTACAATGCATGAAACTGTAACTCCGCATTCATGCAAACTTCACTAGGGAATCGTTGAAACTCGCAGGACTTGATTTTAATCCAATAGAAGACTTACATAAATGAACTGAACGCACTAAAGTATGTTCGATAAAGCATTGAGATCATTTAGAGAAATTAGCAAAAAAATAGTTTTACAATTAGATGTCGCGCAATGGTTGCATTATATGTGATATAATTAATATACCCATTATAAAAACAAAAACCCAATCAGTATGTATAAACAAGACTCCTATTAAATTCTTTGAACAAGATACCGTATTGAAATAAGTTGATAGTGATGTATTTGATTTAAACGAAAGCATTGTGTCGATATAAATGAAATCGACGACGAACATACGTAGTTAATAAATTTAAGGGTCTTTCATATTTCCCAAGAAACGAAAAAAATAATCTATGTTTTCTTTGTGTGCATCGTAGGTATTATATAAAAGTATGCTTCTTAACAAAGTAAACTATTGGCAATCTTGAGTTTCCTATTTAGCTTACAAATTGAAATATTTTAAGAAAATTATAAGATTTCCCTTAAGATGCTTTGTGAATACCACCCCAGTTCTGTTTATTATAACATCTTTGTCAACACAAATTATAATTTAAAAGGTTTACAGAAAGTGAAACCTCTACAAGATCGACGGGACAATACATGCGGTGAGAACGTCGATTGTTGATACTCATGTGCCAGCCATTATTACACACGTAAAATGGATCGCGATTCTTCAAGTATGACTGGACAGGCACAAGTACACGATCGACTCTGAAAGAGCACAGTTTGCCAATGCTGGCTTTAGTGCCATCGGGATAATTGTCGAAAAAGACATTATTACCAAAATTATACAGGTCAGGGACAATTTTATTGTTAAATTGGAAAAAGGCATGAAAGAAGTATTTAAGGATATCCGGGTGTAATAAAGAATCTCCTCGTGAAGAGTTCTCAGTTCAGTAATTTTATGACAATTTGACTGATTTCCTATAGGTCGTGGGTTCAACCCCCACTAGAGCCAAAATATTTTTATTCTTTTTTATTTATTTTTTAGTTATCAGACAATGTTTTAGATTTCTGACATCACTTTTTAGTGTAATTTGGAGAAAAATATATTTTTTCTTTCTTTTTCTTTAATTTTATAGGAGTAAAATATGTGGTACATAGACGAAAATCGGGATACTACGGATTTCTGAAATGTATGTTTTCAAAACCCCTCGGTAAAACCTTTCGAAATTTTTTTAAAACATTACACACACATTGAAGTTATTTTTGAAAAAAATTCAATGGTGCCAATTGTTTAGATCATATTTTATTGCCATTTATCTATAGGGTACTTATTGGCAATATGCGAAAAAATGCCTTGCTTTCAAGGAGGGTAGGGTTACATTTTTATTTTTTTCTACATCATAATTAGACTAAACATCATTTCAACACTTTTGATTGAAAAAATAATCATTATAATTAGATTCAAACACACTCTTGTTCTTATTGTGTCATCTGTTCGAGACTTATTATATTTATCATGCAGATGACTCCATTTCATTTTGCAGTACGTTCTTACGCTAGGTGTAGGGATATAAAAATAGAAATTACTCTCTTAAATGACAATAAAAGTGTTTTAAAATTCACATGCAGTTGTCTTAAAGGGTATTCAATAGAATAAAACCGTTTAAAACGCAGTCCTCAATATTTTTTTAAAAAGTTTTTACACCCGGACATCGTTAATTGAGTTGAACACTAAGGTATTATGCACAAACTGCTTGATTTCCAGAATCAAATTTCATCCATAATTGCAAATAATGTTGAACGCAATTTAATCTATCTACAGATAATGAATTCCTGTTGAAGAGGTTCCAAAGATTAGTCCATGATATTTAGTATTACATCAGGACGGGCATAATAAATATAATTTAAGACAATATTTCAATCATATTTCTTTGTTTCAAACGCTGTAGATCAGTCACACATGTCTGTATTTTATTGCACAGTAAATCCTGGGAAGAATCGATAGGATACAATATAATTTTTATGATCAATTGTTAATTATTTTTGCTTTGTATGAATTAATGATGCGGCGGTTTTTATGTACAGCGAACTGCAACAAATCATCAACATGAAAGAGAAAATCGCCATGCTTGACTTTGTTTATAGACAATCATAAACGTAATTTAATGGATCTACCCTTATATCAGTGCATTCTGTATGTGATTGTGACATACGCTTGCGCGTGTCTGGTGACTTTATTTCTAAAATACAAAGTTAGTGAAAATTAATCAATGAACATATTGTATTTTATATATTGGCTATCAAGACCAAAGTTCAAATAAAACGATTTCCGTTACAAACGATTCGTGTATTTTAACACGCCTCATTGAACAATATTTGAATTGGGAAATAAAACAAGATCCGGACATAGTTGTTTGATGACATTCACAGGACGTCCCGGGCGTAGATCCATTAATTTTATGACAACAACATCAACGTACATGTAATGGATGGTGGTTTTCTGTGTCATGTCAAGGATTTGTTGCCGTTCGCAGTATGAAAAAAGTACCGCATCATTAATCCATGCAAAAATATTTTAATTCGTTATAACAAAAAACACAAATTAACTGTGTAATACATTACATATATGTTTAATTCTCAGTGACTTGTAGACCCATTGAGCTGGGTGCTGTAATCTTGTGATATAACATCATGTATATAATTTGTAATATTGCGCATGTCACTGAAATAAATACTTTACTTACTTTATACCAATTATGACTGCTCCATATTGTTAAAAAACATGGGGTGAGAATTGATATAAAGTTTATCAATCAATTATCATGAGGAATTCATCATATGCAGTTGTTAGATGGTTACACTGTCTCCGATGAAGTTGATAATTATTTAAAACTTAACTGAAATCAAGTTGAGAGTCTCGTCTGCATAAAATTCACAATGTGTTATAAGCGCATGTAAATGACATTGCACGAGATGTACTTCTAGTTCTAATTAATGGGATTTTGATAAACTGTACAATGTTCTTTGTATTTTTCTGCAAACTATAAACAATAGACTATTGTGCAATTAGGCATAAAACACGATATTGCTAATGGGAGTTTATTGGTGAATATGTTTGCAAGCCATTAGCACAAAACAGCAGGCATTTTATGTGACGTTCCAAATTAAAACGTAGTGGACTTACATTGGGAAACATCCTATTAGGAAGATAGTGCTTGTATCAAAATGCGCAATACAATGTACTTTATGTTTTACTTTCTGAATAATTAGAATACACTTCTTTCACAAATTGTAGCAAAGGAATAATCGATAGTGGGGTAATTTTTTATCCTTCACAAATGACAATGTAACACTGTTAGACGAGTATTCAGACTATTGAAACCCCATTTGGTATAACAAGGAATAAAATAGGCACAGAAACATTTACATACGCAAACAATTTATTGTGTACTTTATGCAGACGACTCCATACTTGATTCAAAGAACATTTTCATCTTGGATATTGCATAAATACATACTAATTTATTTTAGGTCGATTTTGAATTACGATCTAAAACTGAGATCAATTTATCCAAAACACAACATTTATGATAGTATAATATCACAAATACCACAGTTTGACAGTTGAGGTTGAGCATTTCATTTTCTCGTTATAACAGGTTACGTGTGGGAATTGTGTCGTGTATTTTTGTGTTTTATAAGAAGTTATTTATGTTTGCCTTGCTCGGTTAGAAAATTTGAGTGCTGCCTCGACTTTCCGATTTTCTCATATCTTTGTGTTTGCAGCAGTCGGCTTCTCTCTTTGCAATGCTCTCGAGATCAATTACAATACCCAGATTGGTTGTATACTGGTGTAGTGACTCACATGTCATGCATGAAAGTAAAATCTTGCATGTAGCAGTATTAACAATCAGACAGGGAATCATTTAAGCTAGCAAGACATGTTTTTATACCAACAGCAATGTAACAATAATGAGCGGCACACGCAAATGCATGTACAATGAAGCACCGTTTTTTTCCGAAATGAGAAAAAAATCCATCACCATTAGAATACAATGAGTGCGTTATAAATATGGTGTGAATTTTAACAATTGGTTGCACAACATGAAATCAATTTTAGAATATGCGCTTGAAATTTAATTCTTCAAACGCAGTAAAGAGTTTGGACAACGGAAATGCTAAGATGTTTTCATTTCTCGTAGTACATGGTGTATGATATAATTCAAAAATAAAATCGTGTCGATTTTTGCGCATTTTTAGTATTTTTAAGTATTAAAACTGTTTCCGAGAGAATTGTTTTTTTATCATTTATACTGGAAAGGACATTCCAAAACAAAATCCATACCCAAAGAGGAATCTCCCTCTTTAAATAAAAATCTGTACTTAATTTTAAATGTAAATTTCTACATTCATTTTAGTGCTGTCAACTTCAACTTCAACATTTATTTGTGATATGTAGGCCTCCGGCCCATACACAATAACATAATATAATACAGTTATTACATATAAACAGACAAAGACAACACATGAAGAGGAATTACTTGTACAATGAATACTTAAATCAACATCTATGATATGAAATGTAAATTAGTCAGCTTCAACTTAAGTCAACATCAATAGTAATTTTGCTCGTTACACAGTTACAAATTAGGAATATAAATCAATATCAATAGTAGTTAGACAGGTAATATATTATTGGATAAAAGAAACAATTACAAACTCTGCGGATGTACATGTCCTAAGTAAATATTTCTAAATAATTCGATCTACGTTTTAGGGCATAGAACAAATACATTGCTAGGTTTCTAATTGTTTCTTCTTTTCTTGTGGACATTAGTTGACAAAATTTATCATAAGTTGGATTGCATGTATATAAAACTGGAAAATATTTCACTCGAAGATCATTATAACATGGGCAAAATAAGGTAAAATGCATTTCATCCTCAATCACACTTTCACAATAAAAGCAATGTCTGAATTCTCTAGGAATATTCTGGTATCTTCCTTGTTCAACCATAAGACTATGCGAAGAACTTCTAAAAGCAGATAGGCATTTACGAAATTTTGGAATATCTATACATGTAACGTAAGGTTCTAAACCATGATTCAATTTAAAATCCTTGTAAAAAGAGAGTTTAACATTATTAGAACATTGATTTCTCCATATTTGCAAATATTGATCTTTCAGACGTTGTTCATAGCATTTTAAAAACATTCCTGGACTATCAACTGATTGGGATTCCCATATACGAGAGGTGCCCCACTTATATTTGAACAGTATTGAATATCAAATAGTTCGATGCTTATTATATATAATCAACATATTTCTATATCATCGTGCAAAATAACGTGTTATGAAACACATACAACTATTGATTATTACTTTATTTCTTAGTTTGCACTCAAATCTACAATTTTGTAGGGGGTATGGTGTTTGGCTTTTTGAAGACCGAATAATCCGATCGATGCTGTTTGCATTTCCCGCCTGTAATTAACGCAGTAATATTCCATAGACTAAAGAGTTTGTGGGTATATGTTCATTAGACTTTGGCCTTTACTAATATTGCGTAATATACTTCAAATGTGTGTTCTTAAGGTACAGAATGGTGTTTTTGTGGAGGGAGTTGAAGCTCCGTGTTGACAAAACACCATGCTCCCCATATGGTCTCCCGGAAAGTTGTTTTGCAAACATTTTGACCAAATATGGTTTGGAACCTAATGTACACAACAATGTGCATTTACCTTTGACTTTTTAGTAAAACATATGTGTTCCATTAAGCCAGTATAGCAAACAACAACATACGTTATGCAAACGTTCGGAAACATGTGAAGCTTAACGAATGTCAACTTATAGGTAGCCTTATCAACATTTATCATATAGTAGGCTGTCCGTTCATGGTAAATTTCTCAACAATAAAGCATTTCCTCTACAAAGGTGACAAAGTTGTGGCATTTACGGTTCCGTTGAAGTATACACAGCGTTAAAGACATTTGTCTCCCTTATGTTGTTTTTGTGATATTGAGCATGTAAACACCGATTTTATCCCGAGTCCGGCATGTATAATTCTCTAAATGAACAAATCGAAAGTTCCAATGGGTACTCTTAACGTCGCTGAAGTCCCTATTTTGGTTATTGGATATGCCTTACTTATCAAATAATCAAACTTTAAGATTTTGGTAGGTATCATCACTTTTTGTCAGTTTTTAATATTTTTGCGTAATTTCGTAAAAAACAACAACAAAGCGCAAAACATCCTTCCTGTGACAAATTTGCATATTTTCTTCACAAAAATGGAATTTCCATGCTCAACCAACATCTTTTAAGGGCTTTTATGGCAGTGGCTGACCTTCAAAACACAAAACACCATACCCTCTACAAAAGTGTTGTTTTTGGTTCATTCTATTTATCAAACAAACCAACCAGTTAGTGTAAATGTTACCTAACACATATGTTTACTCAGTACAAAAGAAATATTTGATTTATACCATATTTCCATGAAAATATGCCATGTTCAACACTGTTCAAATATAAGTGGGGCACCTCTCGTATAACCAAAACCATTACTGTACAAGTTTTGCTTAACTAGTGTTGCCCAGTTCTCATAACCTAATGTATCATAATGATATAACATGTTATAACATAATTTGATATACCTATTATCACAACAATTAAGTAAACGTATCCAATATCTAATTGTTCGTTTTTGTGCATATATATACATCGGGAACCTACCCAGATCTCCCAAAATTGCATTATTACAAGACATAAGACTAACATTTAAATATCGCTTACACGCATACACATGAACATTTTCACAACATTGAGTGTTATGTACTCCCCAGATTTCTGAGCCATATAACATGATACTAGCAACTTTAGAGTCGAAAACTTTAAAAAATGTTCTATAAGGCACAAAAGGTAGGTTACTAAAAGAATTAAGAATGTGATTGCATGCTACTTAAGCTTTTGCAGACATGAACTCAGACATGTTGTATAATGATAATTTACTAGTAAAATGAACACCAACATATGTAAAAGAGTTAATAACATCAACATTCTGGTTGTCATATTTCCATTTTTCATTTTTAGACAGCATACCACCGTTCTTGAAAACAACAATTTTCGTTTTTTCAACGTTTACAGATAACTTGTATGTATCACAAAAATCATGTAATGTATTTAGTTGGCGCTGCAAGCCAATCACCGTATCAGATAAAAGACCAACATCATCAGCAAACATGGGAAGGAATATTTCAGTATAATCAGGAAATAATTGGATGCCTCTTACATTACTACTACAAATTACGTCGTTCAACTCGTTGACAAATAATGAAAAAAGTATAGGACTAAGACTACATCCTTGACGTAAGCCTATAGGACATGTAAATTCATCTGTAAGACCATTACTGGTTCTAACTGTAGCTTTAACAGAGTTATATATAGATACAATTGAGTTATAAAGATTACCTTTAACACAATCTTTACTCAAAACATTACACAGAATTCGACGATCAACAGAGTCAAGGGCTTTTTTGAAGTCTATAAATGCGACATATATAGGTCTACGTTTCATACTCAAATACTTGTTTATAACAGAATACAAAATAAAAGCATTATCAATAGTTGAATAGCTACTTCTAAACCCAGCCTGACACTCTGCAATCTTGTTATATGCTTCTGCAAAAAATTTAAGTCGTTTAGTAATGATTGCAATATAAATTTTACTAAATACGTCTAATAAGGCTATGCCTCTATAATTATCAGGTACATGAATACATCCTTTCTTATGAAGAGGAACAATGATTGATTTTGTCCATGATGTAGGAAATTCTCCCCTTGCAAATAATCGGTTAAACAGTTTTGAAATAAAAGGTAATAAAATATCAATACCGTAAACAAAATGTTGTGGGATTAGATGCCCAGAAGATGCTTTTTTAATATTTATTGATTTTATAGTATTTAAAATTTCCTCATCAGTAATTGGGGAATTGAATACAGTATCTTGTATATCATCAATATCGTCGACATTCATATTCTGTTCAGTAACCCGTTCTATATCGTCATTATTGTCCATTGCAAACAATGTACTGAAATGTGTGAACCATTCTTCAATAGAAATTTGAGGAACAGCCCTTTGTTTATTTGTCATTTTTTTAATTTCTTTCCAAAATAATTTGGAATTGCCAACTGACTGGTCAAGTCAATTTAAATATGTATTATAGTGTTGTGAGCGTTTATGTTTACAAATATTTTTATAAGCACTTTTATGTGTTAGATATTGGTTAAGAGAATCACTGGTTCGGTATTTCCGAAATAACCGTAAGGATTTCATTGCTATAAACTTAGTGTCTCTACATTCCGCATCAAACCATATTTTCCCAGTCCTATTTTTATGCACATGCCTACTTTTAGTAAAGGGTTGAGAGGTATACAGAATAGTTTTTTCAAACTGCAACAATACAGTATCTATATCCGCATCAGGATCAGTAAGTAGATTCTCAAAATCATCAAAACATCCATTTAATGCATTTTCACGTAAAATACTTATAAAAGAATTTTTATTGTTTACATTTATGTCAATGTGGGTGCTATTATTTGATATAGAATCATCGACGGCAGGGGTACCTGCCAACTTTAATGTCAAAGTGATCGCACAGTGTGGACTTTCAATGCGTGGAATAACTTTAAAATCATCAATGTTATCAGTAATTACTTTTGATACAATGAAGTAATCAATGACACTTGCCCCTTGTTGACCTACAAATGTAAAATCACCCTTTCCTCTGTCAGTACCAAACCGTCCATTTACAATGAATAATGAATATGTTTTACAAAAATTAATAAGGTCATGGCCAGATTTATTGATAACATGATCGACAGAATGTCTGTCTATACATATATCATCATCTAGGATGTCAGCAATATCATGTAATTCTGGTACATTATCAGTATGAGAAACAAAGTCAGCAACGTTAGATGTACGTGAGTTTAAATCTCCACATAAAATCAGTGGTAGATGAATAAGATTTTCATGGGTAAGAACATTTTCCAAACTGTGAATTCCCTTTGCAACATTATGGGAGACTAAGTAAAAAGGTGATGACTCTGGTGGTAAGTACAAACAACAGTATATATAGTCACGCTCACAAAAAAACAAATATTTATCAAATTTCAAAATAATACCATATTCAAACGTGTTTGTTACTTTTGTAACAAATTTAGATATGGAGTTCTTTACTAGAACAATTACCCCACCCATATTACGGCCACCTTTCATAGAAGGTCTTGCCTTTAGTTCATATAAAGTGTGATTTGGAAAATATGTGAGACAAAATTCATGATCAGTTTTCCAAGTTTCCTGAAGACCAATAACATCAAAATCTGTCAAAAAGGAATCCACATCAGTAAAAGTTAAATTACGTTTAAGTCCTTCTATATTCCAAGAAATAAATTGTAATGGATGTCCAAATAGAGTTTGTGTAGGGCGTTGACCATCTCCCTAATCGACATGAATGGGCTCAGCAGGATCGTAGGCACTAGTATTCAAGGGTTGTTTTGTGTTTTGTTTATCACTATGCCTAGACCCTCGTTTAATAATGCGTTCATTGTTACGTTCAGTCATATCAACTTGGTGAAGCTTTCCGTTTTTATAATATCCCATGATGCCCTGTTTCCTAAGTCTATTGATTTCCTGACGTTGCATGTAGGTTAAATCACCAGCTATTCGTAGTCCTTTCCTTCGAAGTTCATCCCTGTTCTTAAATAGTTTCATCTTGTCTTCAAAGCTGTGGAACGTGACCAGTACCATACGGGATTTACCCTCCTTCTTATCACCGATACGTTTAACTTTAGAAATTGAGTCAGCTTTCAGAATATCATCTTCTTTAGTAACACTAAATACTGAGTCCTCAATTATAGTTTCCAGAGGTTTATCGTTGTTAACATCATCTTCTAGACCAAATAGCCGTAAGTTACACTTAAGGCGTTCTGATTCCATGATATTAAGTTGCTTCTCCATAGCTGTGATGTTGTCTCTGGATATTTCATCATGTAGTGAAAGGTATGCCATATCATTCCGTACAATATCTGCATCATACTCATTATGATCCAACCTTTGTTCAATTGCTGATAATCTATGATCCAAATTATCTTGTTTATTACACACTTCGTTAATAGGCTTATTCGCTGTCTAAATGGGAACGATCTGATTGTATCATATCGCCATGTTGAACCATGATCCGGGTACTGACAATGCCGACACTAATTGTGTATTTCTATACGGTTACGACACTCAGTATCCTGTACTTAGTAAGTAACATTCCAATTATCACAACAAAGAAGTAATCAGTCTGTATCAATTAGATTCATATCACACCCAATACACAGGAAACCGTAATGGAATAAGTTCTAAAATAAGAACTTTATTATAAACGAAATTATGGACTTGATTTTATTCAAATCTGTCATAGAATCGATTTTGTTGAACAAGTTTCACAGATTTGTAATAGAATATGATTGAACCATTTTGTTTGACTTCAGACGGCCGTTTGCAGAAACGATATGTCAGCTTTTGTTCCATTGTATAATATGTTAGGACCTCCAAGAGGATGTACGAGGGGTGTACCAGAATTACGTAGACTTTTATCATAACTTTTTTATTTTGGCATGTATTATCACCAAAATTGCCGTAGAAAAACTTCAAACCTTTTTCAAGAGAATCGGTAAAAATATTTTCTAACAGAATATTAGAAAGCCATTTAATCTGTCGCCATAGTAACCAATAGCTTGGTAGGCGGGGCAGCGAATTTTAAAAACATTTTTGTCATTATTCAACTGCTTATAACTCACAGATATCAATTCTAATTTTAATGCGACTTCTTGACATACGAGCACAATGTCCTTGGAACGTAAGCCGTAAAGTTTGACTTTATAAGGGTTACCGTTGTTGATTTATGGTGTAAAACAAGCAACAGCTGCTGCGTTTCACCTGTAAAAATATGACGTTAGCGAAATACGCTGGAAATCGCATCAACTTGAAGTTTTGTCTGAGCCTCGGGAAGACGCCAGAACAAACGCTTTAAATGTTGGAACCTGCTCACTCTAAATCTTTTGTATCGAGTTACCTGCTTTTCAAACGACACAAGCGCATTAATCGTGGTCGAGACCGAATAAAACGACATGGACCGACGGCAAAAAACAACGGAGAATGCGACGTCACCAAGCGTTTTCTATGACCACATCGACCTGTATCGACGTTCTATTATAATGGTTATATGCGACATTACTGGTAATATATTGGAACTGTTATCACATTTAAGGTATTAAATAAACATTCGTAAGTTTTGTGTACGGTTGTGCCCATCTTTATAGCTACAATGTACACACTTAGTGGCTTCAATTTTCCTGGAAGTTCCGCCGACGTCGTGACGTTCCGTTGACGTGCCCCGCATACCGTACCCCTATCTATCCACGGAAGCTGCAGCATTTGATCCAAATAAGATACGGCTTTGAAATTCCATGTACTTACGTAGTAAATATTATTTACACTCCACACAAAATTATTTGTTTGTATGATGAATGGTATGGAAGATATGACAAAAGTCTACGTAATTCTGGTACAACCCTCGTATTCGGAGCAGGGCGATAACTTTTTAGAGAGGTCATCATTATTACCTACATGCCCAACCGTGTGGATAAGGAATGTGCGATTGTGGCAAGCACAGTAGATGGACATAGTCCTGTGTTAAACTACGTGGGTTTTGGTGCAATGCTTTGGCACAAGCTCGATGGTTAACGCGAACAGAGAGCACGGTGTATGTACATCAACTAACGCTTATTAACTAAGACCGACCTATTATGTTCAACCATAAATACTGTAGAGCTAAACTAACCAATGCGCTAATTTCTATGGACAGCGAACTGCAATAAATATGAACATGAAAGAAAAAACTTTACTTTCTTTATAGACAATGTTGAACGTAATTTAATGGCTCTACCCATTCTGCAATCATACATTTAATGAACATGTATTCCCTAAATAAATGATTATAAATTAAGTCCTATATGAATATCTTTGTTTCGGAGATCGTTTGATAGAACTTTAAATTGAGTTTCTAAACCTACTTATTTTACAACAAATGCAGCAATACAATGTGAATGCGCATGCTATTACATAAATAAAAACATTGCATGATGTTGGCTGACTTTTGGTGGCGGCACCTCAAAGGCATAAAGATGTTTCTTGTTTAACGTTGTGCCGTTTTTTTCTTAGTGTGACTTATTTCATCGTGATGTCTTGTGTTTGTTATAATCACAACAACCATCGCATAATACACGAATCACAGGAGGGAACAGTTCTAAGCAAATGCAATTCAATACTTTCAAGCCTAATAAGAAATTCTCAAGTGAATATCGCTTCATTTGTCCACGCTGATATTATCTTTCAGGTCCCTTCTGATTAAGTTATATCCACTTTTCACTGATCATACAGTTGTTTACATTATATATGCAAATCAAGTCCTTGAATTATTGAACGTATACTTGTATAGCATAAACATATTGACAAAGTTATTATATTCTAAATAAGAATATACATGTTTGTAGGGACCATTATATTTTAGGTTCATATACACGTACATTTATTTCCATAGCAACTGAACAACTAAGACCATTCGTACCATGAGTTCAGAAATTTGCTCTACAAGACTGTTGATGCTTTTACTAGAACACTTGGCAATTTCAATGATCTCCATTGTGTTTATAACGTTATTACTTAGCGAATAAAATAGTTACTGTGTCATCGCTACGGAACTACAAGTGTTCATTTATCCACATATGCTCTCCAGAATCATAGATTTAACTCCAAAACTACCAATTGTGTAATAGCACAGACATGCTTTGCCGCAGGAAACGTTATTATACATAGACCGCCATGTAAGCATCGAGCATTCATTACATATTATAACGTATTGTCATTACGGGCATTTATATCATATCCGTCCGATTTCACTATGTTACAGAAGCCATTTATTGTCGGTAGCAATTTCGTCTAAGATGGGTCATCAAAACACGAACGAGACTAAACCTTTTACACATATGCGTAGATGATGCAATATTGATCTGAATTGATATACGTACACTCTTGTATAAACATACGCAACAAACATATCGTCCAAGACGATATTTATTATATTGATTCTGCGAAATACTTGGAGTTTACAGTTCAGGAATAAAATAAGAGTGAATATTTCAGGCGAAGACAAGTATGCTAAACGTTGAGTATAAGATTCCAATATATCTCACAGTTCGTTTACGTATTTTCTGTCAGCGCCAGCATCTTCTGCTGCAATATTGCAATACATAAATAATGCATACACGCAAAGTGGCGTTGATCAATTATGTTGCTTGAATCAACAGTGCGAACACTAAAATTTCGGCACTGTTCATGAAGCAAGTATAAACCGATTTGCAAAACCATCGATTTCGTTCCATCAGCAATTGTGTATGACACTGTTATGTTTCTAAAAATTATATAAAATGTTTATTATCCTAATTCATTTCTATACAGTTGAACGATATTTGATCGGACAAATAACAAATTATTAACACATTAAGATTTAATACATAAATGCGATGAAGCCTTTTGCAATATAAACGCGAAAATATGATAACATACGCTCTAAACAAGCGCCAGATCGTCTCTATGTTTATTGTGTTTTTATACTCTAGTAACTATTTAGTGACACTTTCGCTACTACCATTGGAAGATTTGATAGATGCAGAAACTATTATATTCTGTCAAGTACATATCATATAGCGTCATATATTGATTTTACTGGCGAAGTGCATAGCAATTCATCATTATGCATAAGCAATCCAGCCGCAATGATTGGTCGAGAGCATACCACATGATATATGACAACATAAATGCTATTATGCCCGATTACCCGATGTACATTCGAAATATACCTATGACGTCATGCCGCCGCACACGAAAAGTTTGATTGTTTTACATGATCGCATTAATTTTCTATGCGTAATTATGTAAATAATTCTCGAAAGCAGACGATAATTTAGTGACGTGATGAAGCAAATGTCCTGTATCTGCTGCTAAAAATTAATTGACGTCACTCAGTTTAGAAACTCGCAATATACCTTTTACGCACTGATTTCTAAGCGAAAATATGGCCTACTTGTGACAAAAAGACGCTGCGCGTAAGTAATGCACTTTTTCTAAAAGTAAGGAAAGTTACCTACTGAAACTTAGCGTTACATACGGCGGCAACATAGTCTAGTGTACCTGTAGTATAAGCTTTTAGGGGAATGTATAACCAAATCAATGTCAACAGAGACTTCTAAGAACGGTTTGTGTATAACCGAAAAGAAGAGTTAAAAATTTGAGATGTGAACCATCTAGAGGACACTTAAATATAATTTGAACACGCAGAGAGTAAGTGTCGGGTGTGTAGCCTATTTTTAAAGGTCGTGCAAATGACTGCATGATTTAGGAGTCTTTAGAAACTTTTGCAGGATATGTAGGTGCCAGCAAGCAACGTTATTATGACGTCGTTGACATAGGACTTGCGGCGATGTTCGTTAGTACGAGGGTCATTCAAAAAATACGTAGACAACCTCGATTGTGAAACTATTTATCATCCGATTTTCATCAAAATTGGTAGAAATCAGGTTCTACCGGTTATGAATTCAGTGCGTATTTTTATCACGAAAAATATACGTTACATTCGAAAATATGGTAGTTATAGCAACGTAAAATTGAACACACGGGGCAACCCATCGATTTATCCCGTAGAAATTGGTGTTGATTTCTTCGCACCATCACTTACCTTTAACGGTTGTGAAACCTTTCGAGAATTCATGCGTGTATCGTTTAAAACTATGTAGTTCTGTGTTTTAAATTATGATGTCATATGTAACACCGTTACAGAGATATTGGTTATCAGACAAAGTCACTCTTAATAGTAAAATGAAAACGCGACGTCACGTTAAACCACGGACCACGCGTAATCCTGAAATTATGTGTTTTGCTTGATATAAACACTCATATTTACTTGAATCGTGGCTGTAAATTGGAGATTTCACCTAGAGGTAGTGCCGGAACATCATGTATAACATACTGTGCCGGTGTTGTATATGTCCCTTCACTGAATCACATTAAACATGTCCCCTACAGTCCAAATTTCGCTTTTCTGGACGTCCAGACTTTGATATTGATGCGATTTGAGTACGTGAGTATGGAACTCGAAACAACACATGCAATAATGAATGACATTTTTTCTTTTTTGTAAGTTTAATCCGCCGTTGTAAATTGATCATTATCCAGAATGGTTGGTGACGGAGTTGAACAATGAGTAGTATTGTGAGAATTTAGAATATGTTGTGGGGTAACCGAAACTGATGACGTCAACAACGACGTCTAGACTTGCCCCGTGGTCACTATAGGCGCAATGCATAAAACAAGATCCTCACTTAACCGTCGGTCCGATTTCTATGAAACTTTAGGATTTGGGCGTATGAATGTGGTGGTACACAAAACTAAATAATTATTGATTTATCTGAAACATTAAGCTAGCAAATTGATTTGTCTACGTATTTTTTGAATGCCCCTCGTATGTCTCATGTACAAGGGGTGATCCAAAATAACGTGGACTTTTGATACAATTTCGTATGTTTCAATAATCATTTACAAACTTATATCAACATTCGATCATCGGAATATGTCCGGCATATTCCTGAAAAAAAATACGGAAAATTAATTATTCAGTGAAAAGTTAATATGCAATAGAAAATGGTCACTAACTGCTACACGGCGCCCGTCATTGTTGGTTTTATAACGTCGTTGACTTCGTGTATTGATGCTCGTTACTGTAGCATTTTTGAACCTGCTCATTTTTATCTAAAATGTCAAACAATGATGTAAATTATTACAGCAATATTTAAGATAACATTTGACCTTAAAATGTGCAAATTATTTTTCGTATACGGCTCCATAGCGACCAGCTAATTTCCTAATAGGCAATCATCGGCCAGCGCGAACGTATCGCGGATTACGTCACTGTTGTCGCGCCGTATTTTAGATTTCCTCCGTGATGATTGTTCTCTCCGATCTTTCTATTTCCACATATTCACGATGAAAACTAAAAATAAGAGCTGAGCAAATAGGACATATTCTATTAGTCTGCTCAATCATTATAAGCGCCATTGTCTGCATCTTTTCCGAGAACATGGTAGATCTTTTTCCATTAAAGGTATTTTATGCCGGTTTGACGACGTCAGCTACACACTGTCAGGTGGTACAGCGAAAAGAAAAATGTGTAGGTTCAAAACGCACTGTTCAAATGATATCAAATTTTGACAAGTTGTTACCTGCATATTCCATCGTAAGGTGGTTAAGCTTAGCGAGTTTCTTACTTACATTTCATTCAATATAAATGCATACGTAACTTGAAATGCTCATATCTCAAGAACTGTGCTGTACATTTTTTGTGAAATTTGGTCATCATATTAAAATTAGACTGAAGTTACGGTGTGAAAAGTTTTGTGGTTTTACTGACATTATGCACGATTTTATAGGATCAGTGACATTACTTTTGGACATACCCACGTACATAAGTCATTGTATTGAAAACACGGTTAGATGAGTATGCAGATTTTTGAAATTCCATTTGTAATAACAATGAATATAATGGCAAGAATCGTTCATGACAATTTCATAGTGTATGTTTTTAATACATCCAAAGTTCTGAAACGTGATCTTCAAAGTATACCACTCATTCGAAACACTTTATTTTAAGGTATAAGAATACTATCGTCAAGGGGGTGGGAAGAGCAGTAGCAATCCTTTCTTTCTTTATAATGATTTTGTGATAAAGTATAATCCGCAGTTGGCAAATAACTACTATGCATGAAACTGTAATTCCGCGTGCATGCAAGCTTCGTTAGGGACTCGTTGAAGCTCGCAAGGCTTGATTTTAATCCAATAGAAGACTTACATTAATGAACTGAACGCACTAAAGTATGTTCGATATAGCATTGAGATCATTTAGAGAAATTAGCAAACAAAAACAATAGTTTTACAATTAGATGTCACGCAATGGTTGCATTAGAAGTATGCTGCGAATTTTTTATAATTGATTGGACAATGTTCATGAATAAGGGCATGAATTGAATTAGTTTTACTAAATTTCTAAAGTCTTTATCTTTAAGATATAATTGTAAAAGATTTTCCCTTTTCCCTGTTTCTATAAATGTTAGATTTAACAAGTAAACCCGTATCAATAGTCAACAACTAAAGCGCGGTTTGCAAGAAAATTGCAACTTGTGCTTTTATCATCCGCTCTAAACAGATGATTTGAGAATAAAATCTAGACTGCAGATAAAATGGAATCTCAACATGTATACCAATCAGTAACACAATATAATCGCGAACGGCTAAATTGATCTAAGTTGCTGGATTAAATCATATTGGACCCACCGCCACGTTGAACTATGATCCGGGTACTGACAATGTCACAATTCAGTGTGCATCTCTAGACAATCACATCACTCAACACGTGATATATTTATATATGATGTAAGGCACCGCCTAAATAGGTATTCAATAAATATTAGATAACAGCTAGGCTATATGTGTAGATATACACACGGGATCCAGTTGCTACATATATTCATACCCATTATAAAAACAAAAACGCAATCAGTATGTATAAACAAGATTCCTATTAAACCCTTTGAACACGATACCGTATTGAAATAAGTTGATATGGATGTATTTGATATAAATGAAAGCATTGAGTCGATATAAATGAAATCGACGACGAACATACGTAGTTAATAAATTTAAGAGCCTTGCATATTTCCCAAGAAACGAAAAATGATCTATGTTTTCTTTGTGTGCATCGTATGTATTATATATAAAAGTATGCTTCTTAACAAAGTAAACTATTGGTAATCTTGAGTTTTCTATTAAGCTTACAAATTGAAATATTTTAAGAAAATATAAGATTTCCCTTAAGATGCTTTGTGAATACTACCCCAGTTCTATATATTATATCATCTTTGTCAGCACAAATTATAATATAAAAGGTATACAAAAAGTGAAACATCTGCAAAAACGAGGACGTCGACTGTTGTAACCTCGTTGAAAAGGCGCAAGTACCTGCCATTATTAAACACATTCGGTTAATAGGAGAATGTTATACACGTCTGGCTGGGCAAGCACAAGTACACGTTTGACTCACAAAGGACACATTAATTTTTGTCAATCACGGCTTGGGATATCGAAAAAGGTATATTTACAAACAAAAAATACGGGTCGGGGGACAGTTTTATTGTAAGCTGGGCGAGGATACGTAAATCCCTGATATGTGTATTTAAGTGTAAATTGGAGTAGACCAAGACAATAATTGACTTGTTATTTTCGTTGAACCAATCAGCTTGACTGATATTCGATTAAAAGAAGTTCTATATATTCGGGTTTGTTGTATGCTTACATACATATCTAAATTGCGCCACCTCTAGTATCCAATTGCATCCATAATTGCAATTAATGTTAAACGCAAATAAAAATAATCTATCTACAGATAATGAATTCCTGGTGATGAGGTTTTACATCATTGTATGCGTATTATTATACAACATGGGACATTAATTCAATCATGTTCCTTTGTTTTATCGATGCTGATCAGTCATACATGACATCTGTATTACACAGTAACAGTTTTGTTTATTATATTATCTTTGTCAGCACAAATTATACTTTAAAAGGTATAAAGAAAGTGAAACCTCTACAATATCGACGGGACAATAAGTGCGATGAGAACGTCAATTGTTGATACCCATGTGCCAGCCATGATTACACTTGTGGAAAGGATCGTGGTTCAGTATGACTGGACAAGCACATGTACACGATCGACTCTAAAAGAGAACAGTTTGCCAATGATGGCTTTAGTGCCATCGGGATAATTATCAAAAAAGACATTATTACCAAAATTATACGGGTCGGGGACAATATTATTGTAAAATTGGAAAAAGGCATGAAAGAAGTATTTTATTGTGTTCAACACTAAAGTCTTATGCACAAACTACTTGATTTTCAGAATCAAATTTCATCTATAATTGCAAATAATGTTGAACGCAATTTAATCTATCTTCAGATAATGAATTCCTGTTGATGAGGTTCCAAAGATTATTCTATGATATTTAGTATTACACCAGGGCAGGCATAATAAATACAATTTGGGACATTATTTCAATCATATTTCTTTGTTTCAAACGCTGTAGATTAGTCACACATGCCTGTATTTTATTGCACAGTAAATCCTGGGAAGAATCGATAGGATGCAATGTACTTTTTATGATCAATGGTTAATTATGTTGCTTTTTATGAATTAATGATGCGGCGGTTTTTATGTACAGCGAACTGCAACAAATCATCAACATGAAAGAGAAAACCGCCATGCTTGCCTTTGTTTAAAGACAATCATAAGAATAATTTAATGGATCTACATGTACCCGCATATCAGTGCATTCTTTATGTGATTGTGACATACGCTTGCACGTGTCTGGTGACCTTATTTCTAAAATACAAAGTTAGTGAAAGTTAATCATTGAACATATTGTGTTTTATATAGTGGCTATCAAGACCAAAGTTTAAATAAAACGATTTCCGTTACAAATGATTCGTGTATTTTAACACGCCTCATTGAACAATAATTGATTCGGGAAATAGAACAAGATCCGGACATAATTGTTTGATGACAATCACAGGACGTCCCGGGGGTAGATCCATTCATTTTATGACAACAAAATCAAAGTACATGTAATGGATGGTGGTTTTCTGTGTCATGTCGAGGATTTGTTGCAGTTCGCTGTATGAAAAAACAAAGACCTATATATAATTTAGGTCTTTGGAAAAAAGTACCGCATCATTAATCTATGCACAAATAGTTTAATTCGTCAAAACAAAAAAACAAATCAACTGTGTAATGCATTACATATATGTTTTATTTCCAGTGACTTGTAGACATATTGAGCCGGGTGCTGTAATCTTGTGATATAACATCACGTATATAATTTGTTATATAGCGCATGTCACTGAAATAAATACTTTACTTACTTTATACCAAGAATGACTGATCCATATTGTTAGAAAACATAGGGTGTGAATTGATATAAAATTCTGCGTTATTTGATTTAATGCCGGCTAACCATGAAATTATCATCAGGAATGCATGATATGTAGTTGTTAGATGTTTACACTATTTCCGATGAAATTGATATTTAAAACTTAATAGAAATCAAGTATAGAGTATCGTCTGCATAGAATTCACAATGTGTTATAAGTACATGTTAATGACATTGCACGAGATGTACTTCTAGTTCTGCTTAATGGGGGTTTGATAAACTGTACACTGTTCTTTGTATTTTCTGCAAACTATAAACAATAGACTATTGTGCAATTTGGCATAAAACACGATATTGCTAATGGGATGTTTTCATCTGCGACTGCTTGTTGGTGTCCTGGAGTATGTGTTTACAAACCATTAGCACAAAAACATCAAGCAGTTTATGTAACGTTCCAAATTAAAACGTAGTGGATTTACATTGGGAACATCCTATTAGGAAGATTGTGCTTGTACCAAAAAATGCGCAATACAATGTACTTTATGATTTACTTTCTGAATAATTAGAATACACTTCTTTCACAAATTGAACAATGTAGCAAAGGAACAATCGATAGTGGGGTATTTTTTTATCTTACACAAATGACATTGTAACACTGTTAGACGAGTATTCAGACTATTAAAACCCCATTTGGTATAACAAGGAATAAAATTGGCGCAGAAACATTTACATACGCAAACAATTCATGCATACGACTCCACACTTTATTCAGAGAACATTTTAATTCCATTTTCATCGTGGGTATTGCATAAATACATACTAATTTATTTTAGGTCGATTTTGAATTACGATCTAAAACTGAGATCAAAATATCCAAAACACATCATTTATGATAGTATAATATTACAAATAGCATAGTTTGACAGTTGGGGTTGAGCATTTCATTTTCTCGTTATAACAGGTTACGTGTGGGAATTGTGTCGTGTATTTGTGTTTAAAAGAAGTTTTTTATGTTTTCCTTGCTCGGTTAGAAAAGTTGAGTGCTGCCTCGATTTTCTCATACCTTTGTGTTTGCAGCAGTCGGCTTCTCTCTTTGCAATGCTCTCGAGACCAATTACAATACCCAGATTGGTTGTATACTGGTGTAGTGACTCACATGCCATGCATGAAAGTATAATCTTGCATGTAGCAGCACTAACAATCAGAAAGGGAATCATTTAAGCTAGTAAGACATGATTTATACTAACAGCAATGTAACAATAATGAGCGGCACACGAAAATGTATGTTCAATGAAGCATCGAGCTCAGTTCCCGAAATGAGAAAAAATGCATCACAATTAGATAACGATGATTGCGTTAGAAATATGGTGTGAATTTTACAATTGGTTGCACAACATGAAATCAATTTTAGAATATGCGCATGACTTTAATTCTTCTAACGCTGTAAAGAGTTTGGACAATGGAAATGCTAAGATGTTGGTCGCTAAACTTTTCATTTCTCGTAGTACATGGTGTATGATATAAAGCAAAAGTAAAATCGTGTCGAATTTTGCGCACAGTATTAAAACTGTTTCCGAGAAAATTGTTCTTTGTTTTGTTATCATTTATACTGGAAACGAGATTTAAAAAAAAATCTATACCCAAAGAGGAATCTCCTTTTGTAAATACAAATACATGTATGTACCTTATTTTAAATGTAAATTTCTACATTCATTTTAGTGCTGTGCTGAACCATGATCCGGGTACTGACAATGCCGACACTAATTGTGTATCTCTATACGGTCACGACACTCAGACTCCTGTACTTAGTAATTAACATTCCAATTATCACAACAAAGAAGTAATCAGTCTATATATGTGACATTAATATCACACCCAATGCACAGGAAACCGTAATGGAATAAGTTATTGAATAAGAACTGTATTATAAACGAAATTATGCAATAGATTTTTATTTTATTGAAATATTTGTTGAACACGTTTCACAGAGTTGTAATGGAATATGATTGACTGTTCTGACTGTTCTGTTTGATCTCAGTCAGCCGTTTGCAGAAATGATAGGACAGCACAAACTATGATTTGGATGATACTTGATTCCGACACTCTACGCAGATGTAAGGCGTGTTTTATAGGTTATGATGTCGATAGCGGATGTATGCGGAAAAAGGCGATACTTTTATGTTCCGAGAGGACACCATTATTACCTACATGTTCAACGGTGTGGGTAGTGAATGTGAAATTTTGGCAAGCACAGCAGAGGGACATGATGTGCACTATAATATCTTTGGTTAAACATTATGGTCGGTCTTAGTTGATAAGCGTTATTTGATGTAATTACATCAATGTGCACTTTAACCATCGGGATAAAACGCCTTGGACTAAAAGCGTGAAGTTTTACAAAGGCAATGTCAGCAATGCCTCACTATTAACTCATTATTTAAACGACATGGATAAAACAAGGTAAGAGAAAACCCGACAGGGAAGGTAGCACTCAACCCAACCAGCCGAGCACAGAAATCAGAAACACCACGACACAACTACCCTGAGCAGTTCCCACAGAAACCCATGCCATAACGGCGACCAAATGAGGCACAACAACTCCGGGGCGTTACCTAGGTTAAAACACTAAGGACAATGACATAACGTTATGCGACCTAAAGAGGCACAACTACTACTTGACCTAGTAAAATATGGGCAAGGTAAGAATGGAGTGGGAAATAATTGTACATATTCCTAGCAACTACAATGAGCAATGCCCATACATAAGCCGAAGAATCAACCAAAGATCCAAGTTCCCGCCGATAAAATGCAGAATGATCACAAATGGCTTAGTAACTATATATGTATTACTAGTATATTGCACGGTTGATTTTAAAAAGAAAAGACTTGATGCAAATTGTATTTTATTATTTCCAAAATAATTAATGACGCGGCAAACCCCGTGCACAGCGAATGACGACACATCATCAACATGGAGAAGCCAGCACCCAACACAAACACAAAACATTCCACTATGCATCAGTAAGTCAAAAGAACCTACACGAGCCAGCAGAAGAGAGCGAATCAAAAGGAAGAACAAAGCACACAATTTATCTTTTCATGAGTTCGTTATTAAGTTTTTGTCTAAAATTACGTGAAAGATAGATAGTTTATTTCGAAAATTAGGCAATATGCCCATGATTTCACATGTACAAATACAAACAAACATGCAATGTCATATATACATACAGATATACAAATATACGTATCACAAATTACACAAACAAAACATGAATGTTTACATATTATTAATTTCAATTCCGGTACACAAGTATGTTATATTAAATTTTCCGTTTCGTGCGTATCGGTTAGTCATGTTATATTTTTTTATCTTAAAATGTATAAATGTTTTAAAGTAGGGAGAAGAGTGCTAGCGTACGTAATATTCAGCATCCCTTCGTTTCAGACTTTTATAGATATATTGAGAGAGATTTATAATGGTAATTTTGCTTTCAGATGACATAAGCTCTATAAATTTAGGAATATTTGGTCGCTTCCAAAAATATGATTTAATGCGTTGCTTTCGTATTTCATAGTATAAAGGGCATTCTAGAATAAAGTGGAACTCATCTTCTAATTTATTGCATAATTGGCATTTTCTCTCTGATCTAGGAATTTTTAATGGTTTATGCCATCGGCCCGTTTCTATCTCTGAACGATGACTTGAAGTTCTTATTCTACATATAGCAGTAATATATTTTCTAATATTAATAATATTTAAATATGGTTTGAAACCGAAATTCGCAAACAATACATAAGAGCATGCTCTAGAAGAATCGCGTAGTTGTTCATTCCATAGTTGTATAAAATTGTCCTTAACTCTAAGTTTAAATAACTTTATAAAATATTGTGAATTTCCAACTCCTTGAAAAAGCCATACATTGTTAAAACCGAGCCTTTCTAAAATTAGTTTTACTTTTGAAGCCCAGTTTGTTTTTTCGGGGTGTATTTCCATATCATTTAGCATCATATTATAAATACATTTTATATACCTATTTTCTGAACTATTTTCAACCAAAATCGTATTACATTTACCAAACGGCTTACTTTGAACGGCATTCTTCTAAAATGGTAAATAAAATAAGGTCATCATACACAGATGTTAAATCTAGTTTTAACATGCCTATATCAATACCTTTAAAACCCTTTAAAATCATGTTTTCTTCTAGATCATTTACATACATAGAGAATATAAAAGGTGATAAACAATCACCTTGTCTTACCCCTAAGAAACACTCAAAATTATCGCCAAGTTCGTTTTTATACTTAACTCTAGATTTAACATCTGTGTATAATGACCTTATTATAGTTAACATTTTGCCTCGTACACCATACTGGATAAGTTTGTAAAACATATTTTGCCTTACTAGATAATCAAATGCTTTCGTAAAATCAACAAAACATACAAACAATTTACGATTTTCGTTCAAAATATGAGTAATTAACCCGTGTAAAATAAATATATTGTCACATGTACCCATATTTTTCCTAAAACCTGATTGAGCTTCAACGTAAACTGAGTATTCTTCGGCCCATTGGTCTAACCTGTTATTTATGATTCTAGTAAATAATTTGCCAAACGTACTTAATAAAGTTATTCCCCTGTAATTTTCCGGTTGATTTATGTCTCCTTTTTTATGAAGCGGGATTATAAAACCTTCTGTCCATTTTGAAGGGAAGTAACCGTTGTCAAATAATTTGTTAAACAATTTTACTATATATACAGATAAGTGTGTATATCCATGTTTAAAAAATTCATTCAAGACGCGATCCGGCCCGCTTGATCGATTTAAGCTCAATTGTTTACATGCTTTAGATATTTCATGAGCTGATATAGGTGAATCCAGTTCTGTAAACATTACCTGTAATTCATCATTTAAAAATCTATCATTGAAATGTAAAATATCATCGTCGGGTTGAAAAAACACCGACTCGGGATGATTAATAGCTTTAAAATACTTCGAAAATTCTGATGTTGATATATCGACCTTTGATTCAACTTTACCCAAATTTTTAAGCATTTTCCAATATTCTTTAGCATTTTTGTATCTGAGAGATTCTAATTTTTTGGTTGATTGACGATCATATTCTAATCTTTTCCTTCGTATTATCTTTTTGTATATGCTTCTAGACTCTGTCATTGATTTTCGGTTTATGTCGTTGCTATCGACTCTATATTTATTATGATTATCATTAAAAAAAATATTCCGTTTTTCATTACAGTCACTGTCAAACCATGGTTGATTGGTTTTTAGGCCTATTGGTGTTATTGTCACGACATTTATGCTTAAACAAAGGGTCACATACATTTTCAAGCAAACAATAAAAGCCTGATAAGTTGTTTTCTACATCGTCACAAGTTTCATCAGCATCTAATTTGGCAGATAATATATTAAGTTCAGATTGAAAATGCTCATCGCTGATATGTTTTAGAAATTCGTCTTTTTTAGCATTATCCCATTTATATATGAAATTTATTTTTTCAGCGTTTTCATTATTGTGATGATCATCATGCCTAGTACGTGAATGATTTGAGCTCCTGACAGAAAAAACTTATAGTACAATGATCAGATATAATATTCGGATCGTGTATATCGAATGTGGTGAAATATGGAATAATATCAGGTTTACACAAAACATAATCTACAGCACTACACCCAGACTCTTTAACACACGTAAATTTCCCCGTATTATTCAAGTCACCAACTCGACCATTCATAATTCTAATACCTGTTGTTTTACAAAAGTTAATCATATGTGTACCATGACAATTTACAGTGGTATCCTTAGTAACTCTGTGTAAACAAGCATCTTCAACATAGTCATCAGGTAAAATATCTATATTATGTAAGTGTTCATTTTCAACAAAATCATTTAATTTTCCGACCCTGCTGTTAAAATCACCCGTAATCAAAAATTGACAGTTTTCGTTGTACATATTATTGAAATAAATTATGTCTTCAGATAAACAATCAAACACATTTTGTTCAACAAGAGCTTCACGACTGCTACCTGATGGAATATTGTAACATAAACATAATAAAACGTCTGAATTAAAACTGACCAACGATTTATCAATTTTCAACCATATCAGACAGTCATACACAGATTTAATAAATGTCACTCGAGATGAAATATCATGTGACACATATATGATAATACCCCCGCTATTTCGTCTAGCTTTATTTATACATTGTCTGTTTAACACATGGTGTGTAAACCCTGAAAAAGAATAGTCATAGTTTTCATCGAGCCATGTCTCGGTAAACATAACTATAGTCCAAGAGCCAAGGGCTGTTTATTTACAATTCTTGTCCAAATCTATAATTGGTATCAATTGAAAGCTTATTGTGTCCGGTTTAGGAAAAGTGATTTCTTAAAAAATTCTGCTTTCACAACGCTGAGATATCCAAGATGGCGGCCAAGATGGCCGCCAATTTTTCAAATATCACCACTGTGCTATATTTAGCGTACTGTAAGTACCACATGTGTCTTATAACATTTTTTTTTGCGGTTTTCTTATAGAAAACATGTTAAAAGATACAAATCATACAAAAAACATGAATGTTTTGCATATGTTTTATTAAAATCTTGCTTTTATGAGGAAAAAATGACGAAAAAACGGTAAATTATACAATATTGTTTATTATAATTCGTATACATGAAGTCTTTTTTATCCAAATTCATTCTAAATTGTTCTTATGATAATAATACACATCATTTAATATCAAAATGACTTAAATATGGTATGGTAATGAGATTTTGAAGCATAAGTTGTATTGAAGTGGGTGGGGTAAATTAACTGTCCATTTTTTTAATATCACCACTGTGCCATATTGAGTATATTGTAAGTACCAAATGTGCCTTATATCATGTTTTATGCAGTTTTCTTGTTAAAAGATAGATAGATAGATAGATATATTTTATTCCTCCAATAAGGAGAGCAGAACATTTGTACAGATCATAACATATTTACAGGCAATGACATTACAACAGTAAATGTTTTACATGTATATACAATTGATACGAATAATTGTCATAACAATACAGTTACATATATAGCAAAGAAATAAATAATTATATATAACATTACAATATTCAATGACCTGGACATTAACGATGTTTATACAGTTAGTGGTATAACATATATTTCTTTCGATGTGTCATACTTAAAAGCTTAATACTAAGTTGCCTTAAACGAAAGTCGAAAAATAAGACTGTTAAGTATAGCTACAGACGCCCAGATTACAGACACACCCTTAATATAAAAGCGTGCACACTGATTTAGCAAGGTTCACATGCTTGAGACTCCTACCATTGTTTTGAGTAGAAATGCTCAATATGAGCCTACATTGATCAATGCTGTTAGAGTTCATGACTCTGAGATACACATTTAGTTGTATATTTAATAAGGCTTTCCATACTGTCAGTCTCTCTGGCTCTTTAGAGGAGCAATAACATACTATATGTTTCGTTATGTTTTTCACTAAATAATCACAGAATTTACAGCGCTGAACAAACTGGGTGGAGATAAGGCGACCCGCTGTTACTAATAGAGTATTGCAGACAATTTTCATATATCTGTTATTCCTTGAAACGGTCCAGAGGTTTGACCACTTTCCCGGTGTTAAGATGCTAGGATATAGCCATTCATGTTGTAGCATTAAATTATTCATCATTGTTGTTTTAACTTGCACAAATATCGTTTCATTTAAAGTATTTTTCCAAGAAGATTTCGGCGGAAACGCGCCGTGTTCAAGGTACATTTGTATGTGCCGAGTACATCTTGAAGGTTATACTTGTTTAAAATTCTATTAATGTCTTGTATAAAACCTCGATGTTGTTGCTGACCGTTTATAAAGCGGACGAGTCGATGGGTGAATATAATTTTCGCTAGGTATTTCTCTGGTAAACGACATAGTTGTCCAAATAAGAGAAGTTTTCTATAATCAATGTAGTTTTCAATTGGTAACACGTCTAGACACAGGAGAGAGTAATTTACATGCATATACGAAGGTATTTGTTGAATATGTTTCAAGCAAAATCTATGAGCGCGTTCAATCACAAGCATGTCCTTTGTTGAATATGAGTTCCAAGTTTCACAACCGTATAGCGCTTTCGGTAATATGGCTGATATGTAGATTGTTCTTAGTGTCAGTGGGTGTAATTTGCTCGGGTGTATTCCTGAATTCAAAGCGTTTAGATAAGTGCCTCTCAGTTTGTTGCACGCGTCACGCATCGCACCTTTGGTAGATAGTTGGTTGCCTGTTATCACCCCTAAGTGAGTATAATTTTCACATGAATATACTCTATCGAAGCCTAGATTAAATTGTTGTTCCATGATGGTATTCCTCTTTTCGTTAAACACTAACACTTTGCACTTGTCTGGATTATAAAAATACCTCCATTTTCTTGAGTATTGACAACATATATCTAACATTTTGTCCATACCCGACTTGGAAAATGAAAGGAGAACCATGTCGTCTGCAACAGTCGGAGAATTCAAGCTTTGATCAAACATACAAACGCCAAAGTTACTGTTTTCTAATTGTCTAATAAGTCCTTCAATAAACACGAGGTACATGATTGGTGAACACTTTCGACCCTGTGGGCATCCTTGTAGAACCGGAAACTCTTCGGACTTAAGGCCCTGATTTTTAACACAGCTGCGGGAATCAATCAATAGTTCTTTCATGGCGATTAACGAAGTGGTATCAATATCACATTGTATAAGTTTATAGAGTAGCCCATAATGCCACACGTGGTCGAACGCCTGCCTACCATCCAAAAAACATAAATACACTGATGAAGAGTTTTCTCTCGCGAAATGTAGACACTCGCGCAAGGTGATTGATGACATAATACAGGCTAACCCTTTCTGGAATCCACCTTGTTGTGTGCTAATATTGTTTAAAAGTTTTGATTCACATCGTTGTAACACTACGGATTCATAAAGTTTTAATATGACTGACGATAGGGTAATAGCGCGATAATTACTTGGTACATCTTTGCGCTTTTTCCCGCCTTTAAGCATAGTTATGATAGTTCCCCTTTTCATTGCTTTAGGAATGTATCCACTTCTCAGCATACACGTAAACATTTTTGATAGCACTGGCGATATTGCTTCTTTAGAATGTCTAAGATGTTCATACACAACGCCATCTGTATTTCCTGCTTTTCCATTCGGTAGGGAACATATAATTGAATACACATCGCTTTCGGATACTACTGCTAGAGGGTCAGGTTCGATTGAGTTCAGAGTGTCTGTTACACTAAGGGTTACATTACGCTCCCACTCGGAGTCAAAGTTCGGTGAATTAGATGGCGAGTAAAGATCCTTAAAATATAGACCCCATTGTTCTGTTTGAATTTCCTTGCCCCTGTAAACTTCTCCATTGAATATTAGACTCGCGCCGTTAGTTCGGGTGGAAGTTCTCTTCCTGGCGTTGACTTGTTTCCAGAATCTCACAGAGTCCCTTTCAGCGTCCTCGTCAATTTTTCTGTCCAACGACTCTAAATATGCAATGACAGTGCGTCTATGCAGTTTGCGGAAGTTCTTTTTACTGTCTTTATATTTATTAAATTCACTTGAATTTGTTGATCTAGGACGACCTGCCTTCTTCCAATCATCACGTAATCGTTCCATAACAATATGTGATTTCGAAAGTTCTGTCGACCAGTACGGTTTAAGGTAGGAGCGAAATCGTTTCCTCGGCAGGGACACATTCGCGTGTTTGACCAGTTTATCACACATAAGTTTGTAAACCTGATCTAAATCGCGTTTCTGGAGTTCACGGGTTTTAATTTCATTCAATTGCTCATCGTATTGTACTAAGTGTTGATATTCACATATTTGCCGCGGTTTACATTTTTCCAGTATACCGAGTTCGCTTCATCATCGTCATAGTAACCACTCTGACACACAATATCAGTGTTTAAGCAACATATTATAGGCCGGTGTCTAGACATATTTAAACAATGATCACTTGCAATTTCACAATGTAGTATCAAATCAACATACTCATATGGCAAACATATATAATCAATCATTGTACTATAATTGTTGTCATAAGAAACGAACGTACCGGCTGGACCTATACATCTAGGTAAGATATTGACAGCAGACAGATTACAATCGTTTAAAAAGTTCATTAACAATTTATCCCGAGAGGATTTGATTTCGGTATTCAGTCTCGCATTGAAATCACCCATAAACAATGTCAATCCCTTGTCACAATAAGTATTATACAAATCATACAATAAATCAATATAGTTCATAAAACTATCAATAGAATGGTTTGAGCAAGGTAGATACACTTGAAATATGTATACAAAAGTGTTAAGTACTATTTGCAACTGAATACCAGCGACTCTATCATCATCAATACTTAATGGAACTATCATATTGTTCAACTTTTTGTTCCAAAAAATTGCTACCCCGCCTTTTGCGGTATTCTTGTATTTATACACATTATTTACATTATTGTCATATGTAGCATGATAACTATATTCACTAGAGATACAATCCAAAAAATGGAGATTATGAGATGATAACCAGTGTTCTGAGATACCACAAATGTCTATATCACCTTCGTGTAGTATGTCAGCTAGGTATGATGCACTGGACATAATGCCAGTAATGTTCCATGTCATAATATTTAGAGCACACATTGTCATGATAATATGAACATAATACAAACACATACAAACTAATGATAACATTCTCGGTGTATACATTATATCGTGTATATTGTGGGAATCAGTCAATGTTACAGTCACTGTTATATTGACTGTTGTGGGCTGTCATATGCTGCTTAATATGTTGGTTCGATTTCATCAAAAAACATGAATGTTTTGCATATGTTTTATTAAAATCTTGCTTTTATGAGGAAAAAATGACGAAAAAACGGTAAATTATACAATATTGTTTATTATAATTCGTATACATGAAGTCTTTTTTATCCAAATTCATTCTAAATTGTTCTTATGATAATAATACACATCATTTAATATCAAAATGACTTAAATATGGTATGGTAATGAGATTTTGAAGCATAAGTTGTATTGAAGTGGGTGGGGTAAATTAACTGTCCATTTTTTTAATATCACCACTGTGCCATATTGAGTATATTGTAAGTACCAAATGTGCCTTATATCATGTTTTATGCAGTTTTCTTGTTAAAAACAAGTTGAAACGTTAATAGCATGCAAAAAAACGTGAAATTTTACGGATTTTTTTTTAAAACGTTGCTTTTATAACGGAAAAATGACGAAAAAACGGCAAATTTTACAATATCATTGTTTGTTATAGTTTTTATACATGAAGAACTTTTTATCTAAAAATCGTTCTAAACTGTTACTATGATAGTAAAACACATCATTTAATATCAAAATGACTTAAATATGGTAGGGAAATGAGATTTTGAAGCATACTTTGTACTGAAGTGGGTGGGGTAAATTTGCCGCCAATCTTTTACAAGTTCACCTCTGTGACATAATGCACATACTTTAAGAACCCATTCTGTCTTATATCATGTTGAATGTGTTATTGTGATAGAAAACATGTTAAAATATACAAATCAAGCTCAAATCATGATATTTTGGTTTTGAATATTTAAAATTTATTTGTTTTATGACGAAAAAGTGACGAAAATAGGTAAAGTATGGCATGTCTTTTATCATACTCAGTATACATGTTGTAATTTTGGCCAAATGATTATTTCAAATAGTTCAAAAAATAGCAAGAGATACTATGTCTGGCTGGAAAAGGTACCACAGACACCCAGATATTGGCTGTATCCAGCTGTAATTTGACTGTATCAGGATGTGGTAAGTACTTAAGAAATCAAGAAATGACTACATGTTGAGGGGGGATAATACCTTAGAAACCAATGATTGGCTTTGTCTGACTAGCATGTACCTTGAGACCCAGAAATGACGGTGTCTAGCCTGTGTAAGTACTTCAGAAACCCCAAAATGGTTGTGTCTGGTTGTGGAAGGTACCGGTACCTAAGAAGCATATAAACGGCCATCTCAGGCTGCGGTAAGTACTTCAAAATCCAAGGTCAGGCTGTGTTTGGCTGTGGTAGTTACATATGAAACCCGTACAATGTTGTATCGGACTGCTGTATGTACCACAGAAAGTCAGAAATAGCTATATTCAGTTGTGATAGGTGCCTCAGACACCCAGAAATAGAGGTATCTTGCTGTGATATGTACCTCAGACACCAAGAAATAGCTGTATCTAGCTGTTATAGGTACCTCAGACACCCAGAAATAGCTGTATCTAGCTGTTATAGGTACCTCAGACACCCAGAAATGGCTGTATCAAGCTGTTATAGGTACCTCAGACACCCAGAAATGGCTGTATCAAGCTGTTATAGGTACCTCAGACACCCAGAAATGGAGGTATCTTGCTGTGATAGGTACCTCAGACACCCAGAAATGGAGGTATCTTGCTGTTATAGGTACCTCAGACACCCAGAAATGCCTGTGATAAGTACCTCAGACACCCAGAAATGGAGGTATCTTGCTGTGATAGGTACCTCAGACACCCAGAAATGGAGGTATCTTGTTGTGATAGGTACCTCAGACACCCAGAAATGGCTGTATCTAGCTGTTATAGGTACCTCAGACACCCAGAAATGCCTGTGATAGGTACCTCAGACACCCAGAAATGGAGGTATCTTGCTGTGATAGGTACCTCAGACACCCAGAAATGGAGGTATCTTGCTGTGATAGGTACCTCAGACACCCAGAAATGGCTGTATCTAGCTGTTATAGGTACCTCAGACACCCAGAAATGCCTGTGATAGGTACCTCAGACACCCAGAAATGGAGGTATCTTGCTGTGATAGGTACCTCAGACACCCAGAAATGGAGGTATCTTGCTGCGATAGGTACCTCAGACACCCAGAAATGGAGGTATCTTGCTGTGATAGGTACCTCAGACACCCAGAAATGGCTGTATCTAGCTGTTATAGGTACCTCAGACACCCAGAAATGCCTGTGATAGGTACCTCAGACACCCAGAAATGCCTGTGATAGGTACCTCAGACACCCGGAAATGGCTGTATCTAGCTGTTATAGGTACCTCAGACACCCGGAAATGGCTGTATCTAGCTGTTATAGGTACCTCAGACACCCAGAAATGGCTGTGATAGGTACCTCAGATACCCAGAAATGCCTGTGATAGGTACCTCAGACACCCGGAAATGGCTGTGATAGGTACTTCAGATACCCAGAAATGGCTGTATCTAGCTGTTATAGGTACCTCAGACACCCAGAAATGGCTGTGATAGGTACCTCAGACACCCAGAAATGGCTGTGATAAGTACCTCAGACATCCAGAAATGGCTGTGATAGGTACTTTAGATACCCAGAAATGGCTGTATCTAGCTGTTATAGGTACCTCAGACACCCAGAAATGGCTGTGATAGGTACCTCAGACACCCAGAAATGGCTGTGATAGGTACTTCAGACACCCAGAAATGGCTGTATCTAGCTGTTATAGGTACCTCAGACACCCAGAAATGGCTGTGACAGGTACCTCAGACACCCAGAAATGGCTGTGATAGGTACTTAAGACACCCAGAAATGGCTGTATCTAGCTGTTATAGGTACCTCAGACACCCAGAAATGGCTGTGATAGGTACCTCAGACACCCAGAAATGGCTGTGATAGGTACCTCAGACACCCAGAAATGGCTGTATCTAGCTGTGATAGGTACCTCAGACACGCAGAAATGGCTGTGATAGGTACTTCAGACACCCAGAAATGGCTGTATCTAGCTGTTATAGGTACCTCAGACACCCAGAAATGGCTGTATCTAGCTGTTATAGGTACCTCAGACACCCAGAAATGGCTGTATCTAGCTGTGATAGGTACCTCAGACACCCAGAAATGGCTGTGATAGGTACCTCAGACACCCAGAAATGGCTGTATCTAGCTGTGATAGGTACCTCAGACACCCAGAAATGGCTGTGATAGGTACTTCAGACACCCAGAAATGGCTGTATCTAGCTGTGATAGGTACCTCAGACACCCAGAAATGGATGTATCTAGCTGTTATAGGTACCTCAGACACCCAGAAATGGCTGTGATAGGTACTTCAGACACCCAGAAATGGCTGTATCTAGCTGTGATAGGTACCTCAGACACCCAGAAATGGCTGTGATAGGTACTTCAGATACCCAGAAATGGCAATATTTGCCTGTAATAGGTACCTTAGATGCTCAGAAATGGCTGAATCTAACGGTGATAGGTACCTCAGACAACCAGAAATGTCAGTATCCGGCTGTGATTGTTATCCCAGACATCCAGAAATGGCTATATCTGAATATGATAGGTAGCTCAGACACCCAGAGATGACAATATCTGACTGTGATAGGTACCTCATACACCCAGAAATGGCAGTATCCAGCTGTGATAGGTACCTCACACACCCAGAAATGGCAATATCTGAATATGATAGGTACCTCAGACACCTAGACATGGCAGTATCCAGCTGTGATAGGTACCTCATACACCCAGAAATGTCAGTATGCGGCTGTGAAAGGTACCTCAGACACCCAGAAATGGCTGTATCTGAATATGATAGGTACCTCAGACACCCAGAGATGATAATATCTGACTATGATAGGTACCTCATACACCCATAAATGTCAGTATGCGGCTGTGATAGGTACCTTAGACAACCAGAAATGGCTTTATCTGAATATGATAGGTACCTCAGACACCCAGAGATGACAATATCTGACTATGATAGGTACCTCATACACCGTGAAATGTCAGTATGCGGCTGTGATAGGTACCCCAGACACCCAGAAATGGCTGTATCTGAATATGATAGGTACCTCAGACACCCAGAGATGACAATATCTGACTATGATAGGTACCTCATACACCCAGAAATGTCAGTATGCGGCTGTGATAGGTACCTCAGACACCCAGAAATATCAGTATCCGGCTGTGATAGGTACCTCACACACCCAGAAATTGCTGTATCTGAATATGATAGGTACCTCAGACACCAAGAAATGGCAGTATCCAGCTGTGATACGTACCTCTGACACACAGAAATGGTTGTATATGAATATGATAGGTTACTCAGATACCCAGAGATGACGGTATCTGGATGTGATAGGTACCTCACACACCCAGAAATTGCTGTATCTGAATATGATAGGTACCTCAGACACCCAGAAATGGCAGTATCCAGCTGTGATACGTACCTCTGACACACAGAAATGGTTGTATATGAATATGATAGGTACCTCAGATACCCAGAGATGACGGTATCTGGATGTGATAGGTACCTCAGATACCCAGAAATATCAGTATGCGGCTGTGATAGGTACCTCATACACCCAGAAATGGCTGTATTTGGCTGTGACAGGTACCTCATAAACCTTAAGAACCAAGAATTGGCTGCATCTGACTGTGGCGGGTATATTGGGGACCGAGGAATCGTTTTATCTAGCTGTGATAGGTACCTCAATATCCCAGAACTGGTCAAATCTGGCTGTGACCAGCACCTCAGAAACACAGAAAGTGATACAAAACCCAGATATTGCTGTATCTGGCTGTGATATGTACCTCAATGGGTCAGAAAAGGCTGTATCTGACTGTGGTACGTACCACGTAAGTCTGGAATTTCTGTATCTAGATGTGGTAGGAACCACAGAGAGCAATATCTGACTGTACATAGCAGTATCGTGGGTATTTGGTACGGTACCACAGAAACCAAGCTACATGTATTTGTGTACTAGGCAGTTATATCTACTCTTTTTAACCATTTAACCAGAACACAAATAACGCAAAAGTGTTGTGTATAGCATAGAGCCAGAAATACAAATACATGAGTATTAGATTATTTTCAAATACAATGGATATATACGATCCATGAGTATAGAAAATTTTCACATATTCAATGCAATCATCAAAAGTGGTCAAAACACATGTATTAAATAAGCCAGTGTTGGTTTCCTCACAAGATTTTATTCAGCAGTGTTGTGTACCGCAATGAGCACGAATTGTTTTCACATGTAATTTAATAATACGGGAATTAAGTAACCTGTAGGGTCAGAAAATGCAGTATTTTTCTCAAAGGCTTTGTTATGTAATCAATTATGATTTTCATGACAAACGTCCATATGAAGCGCCGTGCGATGCAGGTTTCCAATATGTATGATAGTATCACTCTTTTAATTGTGTTAGCAGCACTTATGACCTTCTCGTTTTAAACAAGCAATTATTGTGAATGAAACAAATTCAATATAAGAAACATTTGAAAAATACTATTTTGCCAATTTTTTTCGCCACATTCGGGTCGAATTTAGCTCACTTTGTTATAAGAATACATTAAACTAATTAAGATGCATTTAGATATAGTATAACACAAATATTACCGTTGAACGTTATTCAAGTAAAATAATTTATGAAAAACATTTGTTTTTAATGTCAATACGAATTTCATTTTAGGGAGTCAATTTACCCCACCCACTTCAATACAACTTATGCTTCAAAATCTCATTAACATACCATACTTAAGTGATTTTGATATTAAATGATGAGAACTATTATCATAAGAACAATTTAGAATAATTTTTGCATGAAAAATACTTTATGCATACAAATTATAACAAACGATAATGTATAATTTACCGTTTTTCGTCATTTTTTCGTCATAAAAGCATTTTTTTTAAACAATGTATGTAAAAATGTCATGTTTTTGCATGATTTGTATCTTGCAACATGTTTATAGTAAGGACGCTGCATCAATCATGATATAAGGCACATGTTGTACTTACAGTATGCTCAATATGGCACAGTTGCTATATTTGAAAAAAATGGCAGTCAATTTACCCCACCCACCGCAATACAAGTTATGCTTCAAAATATCACTACCATAACATATTTAAATGAGTTTGATGTTATATAATGTGTATAACTATCAGAACATCAGTTTAGAATGATTTTTGGACAAAAAGTACTTCATTTATACGTATTATAATAAACTATATTGTATTAATCGCAGTTTTTTCGTCATAAAAGCAAGATTTTTAATAAAATATATGCAAAACCTTCATATTTTTTGTATGATTTGTATCTTTTAACATGTTTTCTATAAGAAAACCGCAAAAACATGTTATAAGACACATGTGGTACTTACAGTACGCTTAATACAGTACTGTGGTGATATTTGAAAAATTGGCGGCCATCTTGGCGGCCATCTTGGATATCTCAGCATTGTGAAAGCGGAATGTTTTAAGAAATCACTTTTCTTAAACCGCACGCAATAAGCTTTCAATTGATACCAATTATAGATTTGGACAAGAATTGTAAATAAACGGCCCTTGGCTCTTGGACTACTATATCATGTTTATCGAACAAGCACTTGATCTCATCGGAATGTAACTTATTATAAGATTTCCCAACTAAACCCTGCACATTCAAAACACAAAACGTTAAATATACGACATTACATACTGTTCAATACCATTCACATGTGATAACCTGAGGTCTGGGAGTGCATTAAAGCCGTGCCGGAAATATCGTAATGCACTCCAAGCCCATTCATAAAACATTTAAATTAGCTTGACGTTGATTGGTAACGTAAGCCAATCCGTACCTTGAATCGACCCGTGACGTCAGTATAATACAAACGTCGGCAAGACGTTGCGTGCATTGTAACGCTAAATTTTAAATGAAACCTACGTAGTGTACATCAGCGTGTTTACCTTTAACGAGCTTTTCTCTAAGGTTATATGATAAATAGAATCTTACATTCATGCTAACTACATACAAGTTTTATTAAACTCGTCGACAAAAACAATATGGGTTACATTTAGGGTTTGTCCACTCGTTTAATAAAACTCATATATAATGAGCACTTATGCAAGATCCTCTATATAATAAGTATGTTGTGTATTTCTCTGAGTGCATTATATATCGACCAAACGTCTATAGTATCTGTCACCTCGATCAATACATGAATATCCATCAATACTGATAGTGGAAGAAAGCTTACGATGGTTAAAAATTAAATACACGACATATTCTACCGCACTGAGGCAGTTGTTGTTGTTGTTGTTTATGTACTTCCCTCCAGTAGTTGTTGGAGCACTCCATCCACCATATGTAGAGGATGAATATTTGATTTTCTTAACAATTAACACATTCAGTACAATGACTTTAATGATATTCGAACTACATGTCGCTGGCTTTTAAAATGAGAAGGTCGTAAGTACAAAATCGATATTTTCAGAAAATAGGAATAAATACTGTGTGAAATTTATTCTTTACTTACTGAAATAAAAGTTTTTACAACTTCATTTTGGTCAACATGGCAAGTTCGGATTTTCATGAAAATAGGATAATAAGTAGCAGTTACGACCTTCTCATTCTAAGCTAGCGATCGATGTGCATGTTCAATGTCGCACACAATATGCAAGCATTGTGTACAAAGTATAGCCTGTCACAATCTGTATTGTTGAGAGCTAAAGTCAACCGTTTTATGATTGTCTGATCGTGTTTTCGAAATAGTTTATCTGCTCCAATTGTATACATTTGACATTAGGCCAAGGAAGAACATGAGTCTAGTCGTAGCACTATCCGGACTGGTGTTATCATTCGTTGTTCAAAGAAACAGTTTCATTACCGTATAGGAATCAACATTGTCGAAAATATGCCCACCACAATATGATATGAATGTCTGCTAAAAAAGTTATGGTTTGACTACAAATTCACAGCAATTAGAGTTCAGCATTGGATGAGGCATGCGATCTACTGTTGCGATTTCATTTCATGAATCATTAGAATTTTAATTGATCACATACTTGTAGTATTGGTTTTGCAACAATTCTACAGATGAACGTGCTATCCTGGCGCAAATACTTTTTAAGCAATGCTCTTCATGGTTGTGATTACTGCGAAAAAAGCTCCTTTTTTGCAAGCATTCGAAGTTTGAACAATTTCTATTTCTAATCTCCCCATAACTCGCCAGGAACTGTTTTTATTTCAAATTAATTTGTAGCTAATAATTGATTTTGTCATTCACATGACGCCAACTATTATCTTTTCTATCGTCCTTAAATTGACACTCGCGTTCTGTTACATCATATGACACGGATACCTGTCTCTTAATTAACGAGGAAATTAAGTAATCAAAACTTACAGGAATCATATTGTTGCTTGCTGCAATTAATGTATAAAATACTGGGGAATAGAAGTGTCGAAGAGATGTATATATACACGGACACAGTATTAACGCGAGGTAACAACGGCATTGTCGCGGGGGAAGCTTGGTCCCAAAGCATATCAGGGTAATGCTTTGCAATGCGAACAGATGTATGTAAAAGACGGGCGTTAACGGTGCGTTAAGTCACTATCGAGCACTATACAAAGATGAGTGCCTAATACATGCACTTATATATTCATACATGTTTAACAAAATGTATAGTGTTTGCAATATGTATTATCTGATCTTTTTATCATATTATATAATGACATTACTACCCTGCCATCCAACTTGACCCTACTACACTAGAAATTAGCTATCACATTTACAAATTATGCCGCCTCATCTCTCCAGTGATTAAATGATATTCAGAAAACGGTATAACTAATTCCAATCATCTAGCCAATTTAGTAATTTCTATATGATTAGCTAATGTCATGGTAGCTAAACTTGTACGGTATAAATGTCATTGAACTTTTTCTGTAACCCACGGGTACAGAAAGAGCCAAACTGAATCACCAGCACGTATGACTCGTAGTGGAAATAAATTAATGTGGTCATAACTATGTCCCTAATGGCCTACAATACAATGTATACTCTATGGTCTTTTGGGACATCGTATAGTCAGTCATACATGATACGAGTATCCATAGGCGGATCTAGGGGGGGGGGGTCTCGCCCCCCCCCCCCCCCTTAAATGGCCAAAGGAACGATTTTTATTTGACTGAAATAGTGAAGTTATATGTAATTTGCCTTTAATTCTTTGTGAAAAAGTATTAAAATTTGAAAATTTCGTGCTCGCTACGCTCGCAAAATTAACTTTAATATATAAAACAAGGGGTGCATCCACAAAAAATGATGCTACAAGTACGCCTATATACTAGAGCACTCTGCAATGAATGCAACACTGTCGACTTAAATTACTCTGGTTTGGTAATAAAGCATGGCCTATTTACTAGCCAATAAGGTATCTCAGACCACCAGAATGCACCAGACTGATCCCTTGTTTTGAAAATTTTACCGTCAGAGCATGCCTCCCCGGACCCCCTACTTTTGTAATTAGATTCTAAATATCATTAATTTTGTAAAGCGAGTTTTTGTTAAACTATGATTCAGTGCAGATAACATACGTGAACATTTATATAACTATTTTATTGATTTTTTTCCTCGCTTCGATCGCAAAGTAACTTCAATCTAGGAAAATTTGTTAACACACGTTCTTTGCGAAAACGTATACACACCATCATAATTTTTTTTATTTATAAATATTCACACCTCCTATATTACCTTTACAGGTTGTCAATTAGATATAAAGCCCTTAAAGGTTAACATAAACGTCTTAACATTAAGCATATACAAAAATGTACCGACGTTACGCACAAAACTAGTACATAAAACGTTGCGTCAAAAACGTCAACTTTTACGGGTCGACGTCGTTTTCTACAAATGCGTAAAGTTACTTACATTACTTAAAGCGATGACAGAAAGTGGATTACATTTTCAAATTCATACACATGTTCTTGTTTTGATATAATGTTTGATGAGGCGAAAATAGTTTTCTTGGGGGGAAAATAACGGCAATTGTTCTTCATGTGACCAATTTGTAGAGACAAGTACAGTGATATTGATAGGATTATAAAGAGTCTGTATTTTAATCAAATTTACACCAATGGAAATGATACGACTTAGAAACTCATTTACAATTATTCAAAACTAAGTAATTCAAACGTAAAAATGTCATTCTAAGTGAAAATATCCAATTTACACTGACATTTACGTGTAGTTGATGAAAAAGTGACGTTAAAATTAGCGCCCGGACATTTACACTGGGCAATTTCAATGTTTGGCACTAAGATGGTCTTACATACCAGTCTGTGAGGAATGATATCTTCCAACGGGGTTAATATGGCCATTTAATATGCTATATTTTATAATTAACATGTACGCGTTTTATGATGCTCTAACCATACTGAACGAAAACGACATGCACCCAAATGTTGCACAACAACGTTAAATCGCGTCAAGTGGACATTTTCACTGGGCAATTGTAATATTTAGTATGGCTGTTGATTAGCGTTAGCGGAATTGATTAGGGATCTTTATATCAATCATTCAGTTTATTTATTTCAATTTAACCTATATATGTTAAAGACTGTGCAAGTGTTATCTATACTTACTTTTTTCGTTTTGAAACCACGACATACAGTTATTTCGGAGAAAATAATGACGTAAAAATGGAATGGGACATTCTTACGGATTTTCGTTGATATGTTATTCCGAGGCAATCTGAAGTGCTATCAGCAATTAGGCAACCATGATATATAAACACTCGCTAACAGACCATAATAGCAAAATATCAATAAATCCAATGCTTGTGATATATGTAATATGGGAACTAAAAGAGGAATATTTTAACTGAAGTTAAGCGAAGACGCAGCGTTGGGACAACGTCTACATACATAGTATTTATGTAAATTAAAGATGTAGCTAGAGTATTTTCACAAGTAAAATATATACACATATTCAAAAAATATAAAGAAATAGTATTACAAAAAGTGTAAACAAATTCGCACCATCTTTATCAATAAACTCGGGTTTTTCATGGATACCTAAAATTTCTCTTCTAAACGTGACACCTTTTCCACGTTCAGTTAACAGTGTGTCACGAATTTGCTAATTCATGTGGGATATAGTGGAAATTATATAACATCAGTTACTTGCTTACGCATATTGTGGCGTAATTTTAACGAATTTGAATCAACAGTTCGCTAACCATGGAGTGTTATATCAAGCGACGCAGAGATACGCGCAACGCATGACAGCAGTTTTTGACGTGATTTTCCACTTTGAAACGAAAATAAGGGAATTTTCTTTTATTTCTTTGAAATAACTAGTGATATTGCAGTATTGCTTACAAAAATACCTTTCTATCGATGTATAAGACTTTAATATTTCTTCAACGGTTGAATTTCAAATGGTCAAAAACTCTTAGTAACCACCCTAAATTCTCTGATGTGTCGATCAACTGGATGTGTACTGCTGAGAGAGATACAAGAAATGGTAGTAAACGTCAGCACGAGGAACCTGGTGATCGTTTTGTCTCTTGTTGTAGAAGGAATCACAAGCTTGATAAAACACCGGAAGAGACTTTCTTAGATCGTGCAATAGTCTTGTCGTGCTTGCAAGACGGTCGAGATAACTTCATCGAAGCCCCCCCCCAAAGACCTACATTTTATGTCATTGGCATTTCAAACATCCTGTGGAACAATATATATCAACATCTTCCCCTTCATCCAGGTTGATCGCGAGATCATGCATTGTGAGGATCAACTGCATGGCTTATGGTGGACTTTCTCTTCTAGAAACCATGTTGTTGATCGCGCAGGGGGTAGTGCTTTCTTAATGGTAAATGGCCAACTGTAGAGAATATGTTCCATAGAGCTTGCCACACATCAATGCCAGTGGTATTGACTTTCTACTTAATTCTAGAGTTGACATCTGGACGACTTCTGTGTGGTCGTCTGTCTTAGAAACATTAAAAACGGACATGCAAAGTATATGCTTGGAGTTATTAAAAGGCAGTAGTAATAGGTTTGAAAAGTCTGTTCTTTATTTTAAAGGGATTGAAAAGCGCTGGAACAGTGAAAAAATGCTTGACCGTCCATTGTGCTGCTTAATTTCAGATGAGTGATATAAGGTGGCATTTGTTTTACGGAATAAAAAATAATAAATATTCTGTTTCAGTTGCATTGGTGCCAAAACCACATTTCTTCATTATAGGTTACACGCCTGTAGAGTAGAGGCACAATCTCTCCCAATAAATCAACATGTAGCTGATAAAATATGAAATATTGACATTCAAATATCTTCTTGTGGAAAAGCATTTATTACACATTATTCAAGAAAAAAGTCATTTATCTTCCGTCAAAGTATGAAAGTGGGTTACAGATAGTTCTCTAAATAGACCATCAATCTATTAGCTTTCATCTGTGACCTATTTATTCTGAGAAATTAAAGTTCTGCCTTGTTAAGTTTGTAAGAATTTATGATAATGAAATTCTATGTATGATATGCTGAATAGATACTGGTTTGCTACCATCAGCAAAAACATGTAACGAACATTTTTTCTTAAAAAAACAAGGTTCCTAGAAATTATTGAGAATCAAACTTTTTCTTGAAAGAGCATACATGTCCCTAATCGGGTCGTTCAAAAATTGCCTAAAAATGAAGAAAGGGGGTAGGGATGTAAAAGCCATTATTATTTGCGTAGAAATAAGGGGTATTGAATCCAAATTACATTGTTACAACAACCAAACAGTGTCCAACAATGCATTTTAAAACTTTCCTTAGTGCTTTTCTAAACGCATCCCCCATATTGACTGACTTAAATTTGAGAAACCCCAGGTACAATTTGCAGCCCAGCTAGTTTAGAACATACAGCTTCTCGTTGTTTTTGCATTTTTTGTCAATAAATTGCTTCCAGTGTCTATTATGAACAATTTCTTAATACTTTCATGTTAAATAAAGGGCCTAAATTAGGCATTGTATGAAAAACTTGCAAATTTTACGACTTGTGGCTTAAAATTACTGTTTCCATATCAACCATTTTACAGCAATTGGGAAACACCTTACAAAGTATCAATAATTTCTTGGAACACTATATACATGTATCTTATATTTCTACAGTATATTTATCATATAAGAACATACAAAAGCAAAGGCTAATATCCTGAGATAACACACTGTGGAGAATATACAGACATCCATCAGTTATAAATAATCAACAAAATAATTAATAAATCAAGGGCAATAACTTTCAACTACAGCAAACAATTAATGTTTTAAGTTGCTAAGGAGCGACATGTACATGTACGTGGGTAACTGTATCGATGAAAACGGAAATTTTTTTTTTGAAAATTTATATTTTTCTATAAAGGTTTATTTGTTCTAGATGAACCAGAATTTCAATCAATCAAAAACAAAATTTGAGTATCAATATCTTCATAAACTGATCATATTCATATACAGCAATGTTTAAAGTATTAATATGCCAGATCTTATCAGAATTGATCGAATAGTTAAAACGTTACACTATAAAATTTAGATACTGTTTCACAGCAGATTCACATGGTGCAGGCAACACAAATCCATATGGCCGTCCCTCACAATGTGTTACACCAGCGACAGTTAAAGTATACCTTTAAGCAATGGATTTTATGATATGAAGTTAATTTTTGGCTTACATTCATCCCATAACATTGTTTGTGTAAACACACACCCTTTTATAGATAATTGGATGCATAAAGCAGTTTTTTATTAAAAACAAGCTGCAACTCTCGAACCGGCTCGTGGATTTCTGTACAAATTGACCTTGATAGAAAATATAATTTTTTTTTCGTTTTTGTTTTCTTTTTCAACGATACATTTACCTGTGGGTATATCAAAAAGTAATGTCACCGATTCTATACAATCGTGTATAATGTCAGTAAAACCACGAAAGTTTTTACACCGTACCTTCAGTCTAGTTTGAATATGATGACCAGATTGCACAACAATGCAATGAATAGTTCTTGAGATATGAACATTTACATGAGATATACTAACATACATCGCCGCAAGTCAAAGGAATCCACAAAAGCTAACAGACAGGAACGAATCAAAAGGGCGAATAAAGTATATAGAATACATTTTCTCGAGTTCATTACTAAGTATTAGCATTTGTCTAAAAATGCGCTTAATAAACGACCGTACTGTTCGTCACCATCCACACATAATCTGATATAATAAGTATGTTGGGTAATTTTCTGAGTGGTATTATATATCGACCAAACGTCTATATAGTATCTGTCACATTGATCAATCCATGAATATCCATGAATACTGACAGTGGAAGAAAACTTGCGATCGTTAAAAATTAAATTCACGATAGAAATTACTGTACTGATGCATTATGACTATGGAATCCATCGCTTAATGATATACGTAATACATATCGCTGGCCTAAAATGAGAAGGTCGTAAGTACAAAACCAATTTTTTGAGGAAACAAGAAATAAATTGTGTGAAATATTCTTTACTTATGGAAAAACAAGCTTTTACAACCTCATTTTAGTCAATATGAAAAATTCGCATTTTCATGAAAATAGGCTAATAAGTAGCAGTGACGACTTTCTCATTCTAAGCTAGCGATAAGCATGCACAATTTCGAACACAACTTGAATGCATTGTGCACATATTATAGCCTGGCACAATCTCCAGTGTTGAGAGCAAAAGTCAAACGCTTAATTATTTTCTGATCGTGTTTTTTCAGAAGTGCATCTGCTTCAATTGTATACATTTCCATGTGACATTAGGCCAAGGAAGAACATGCATCTAGTCGTAGCACTATCCGGACTGGTGCAATCCTGTGTTGGTCAAAGAAACAGTTTCATTACCGTACATGAATCAACATGGTTGGAACTATGCCCACCACAATATGATATGAATGCCTGCTAAATGAAGTTATAGTTTGACTTCAAATTCACAGCAATAAGAGTTCAGCATTAGATGAGGCATGTGACCTACTGTTGCGATTTCATTTAATGAATCATAAGGATTTTAATTGATCACATACTTGTAGTATTGGTTTCGCAATAATTCTACACATGTACGTGCTATCCTGGCGCAAATACTTTTAAGTAGTGCTCTTCATGGTTGTGATTACTGAGAAAAGAGCTCCTTTCTTGCAGGCATTTGAAGTTTAAACACATTCTATTTCTAATCTCCCCATAACTCGCAAGATACTGCCGGGGACGTTTTTTTATTATTTCAAATTGATTTGTAACTAATTATTGATTTTGTCCTTCACATGACGTGAACTATTATCTTTTCTATCGTCCTTAAATTGACACTCGCGTTCTGTTACATCATATGACACGCGTACCTGTCCCTTAATTAACGAGGAAATTAAGTCATCGAAACTTACAGGAATCATATTGTTGCTTGCTGCATTTAATGTATAAAATACTGGGGAATAGAAGTGTCGAAGGGGTGTATATAAACACGGACACAGGATTAAGGCGAGGTAACAACGGCATTGTCCCGAGAGAAGGTTGGTCCCCAAACATGTCAGGTTTATGCATTGCAATGCGTACAGATGTATGTTAAAGATAGATGTGATAGTGACTTCACGCGAATATGATCTTTTTATCATATTTTATAATGACATTACTACCCTGTCATTCAACTTGACCCTTCTATTCTAGAAATTAGCTATCACATTATCAAAATTATGACGCCTCATCTCTCCAGTGATTAAATGATATTCAGAAAACGGTATAACTAATTCCAATCATCTAGCCAATTTAGTAATTTCTATATGATTAGCAAATGTCATGGTGGCTAAAGCTGTACGGTATAAATGCCATTGAACTTTCTCTGATACCCACGGGTACAGAAAGAGCCAAACTGAATCACACGCACGTATGACTCGTAGTGGAAACAGATTAATGTGGTCATAACTATGTCCCTAATGGCCTACAATACAATGTATACTCTGTGGTCTTTTGGGACATTGTATAGTCATACAGGATACTAGTATCCGCCAACATTGTCCCTACCTAAGTTATTGATAAGTCAGAAAACATATTAGAGATTGAACTGGCAATGAAAATAAAAATGCCGACCAAAGCCTTTATTTGCCAGTCAGTCTGCTGCTTAAATAAGCCAGGCATAATCATATAAGAATGCGTCTAGCCGGATTTGAACCCGGGTCACCAGATTAGAGGTATAATTATGGAATTTATATCATGAATAACTTAATTAGGGGCAACATGCAATCAGCAGATATTGCAATAAAGCATAAATTGTCTCACTGTGCCTCGGTATGCCATCTCTACAGCGACCACCATTTATTCATTTTATTCGATCATAATTATGTTCAAAATATGGCGATTAATATTCCTGTTTTTGAAATTACTTAATATATAGGTATCAGCATGGTCAGGGTGTAAGTGCAGAGCATGAGTAGAGTACGTCACCGTTAGAAAACATCAAAGAAAAACAATGATAAACTGTAATAAGTATGCCTATAGATCGAAAGCGGATATTGCACCTTGGCTGCACTTTTAGCTGTGATATTTATTCAGTGTTTATCCTAAGGTTAGGACACAAAGATCAGGCCCCGATCTCCCGAAACATCTCAATTTTGAGATAAATCTCATCTCAAATATTGCCGCGTGTCGTTCGGATAATTTCCAAGGGAGAGTGGATTCAAAATTGTCATCAAAAACTGTTAATGCTATTTTTGTAAAATCCTGTAATTTTTGGTGAGTTCTGACTTCAGATTTATTAGAAATCCAGACTCTGATTAGGGCAAAATCTCAATTTGAGATGAGATTTCAGCTAGAGAGGCTTCTGGAGATTGGTGCCAGATTCGTTCTATAACACTCTCGTTATGGCGTTTATTGATGCGTTCTTTCATTTGATTTCCTATTTATAAAGTAAGTATATATATTTGTGCAATACATGCAAACACCACTACCAGTAATATCACTGAATAAACATACAAGGTCGCGCAACAAATCTAAAGCCATATGTATAGGTACGTGTGTACAAAAATAAGTTGTCATTTTACTTGTTGTGGGAATTACTACGACGGGCCCCGACCATTTGCAAGTGGGTTGCTTCAGCCATCAATCATCTAACAGTAGTATATGTGAACATTAAGATATGTTATATGTTGATATTTATTCTAGCCAAGTTTCCGTCCAAAATTATGCAAAATAACATCAGTACAGTAAATTCTGGATAGTCCCTCGTACAGGCCAAATTAACAGGAAGACATATTGTATATGCATTGTGTTTCGTACACGTACGAGGGTCGTTGATCAGCAATTGACCCATTTGGACTAAATACGATAACATTCCTTGAGTTCAATATCTATTACTTAATCATGACGGAGTTACAGTCGAATTATTTTAATCTAGTGACTTGCTGTTGTTCATTATTAATGGGCTTTGTTTTATTATATTAACCTATAATACTCACTTATACAATATTAGATTAAATTGATAGATATTATAACAGACCTAGATACTAACTCCCTGTTAATATTGAAAGGTTAAAATATCAACAGGGAATAAATGGTCATGTGCTTGTTTGGGCTGTTATTGACATATGATGATCCTCTGACGGTATTTGGTATATTCTAATGTGGTTTGCAGTGTTTCCCAACCAAACAAGAGATGCATTGGTTGGAAACACAGATGTAGTACCTAGTCTTTTATATGTGTATGCATAGAGCATGTAGCTTTATGGTGTATGTCCGCACTAGACACAGGCCACGTTCAAGAACTTATGAGTCTATGCATGGACCGTACATTTACCTCCCTGGTCTAGGGTAGCGTACCGGGATTATTCTTCCATGTGTCGGTCAACGGGATTTGTACTGCTGAGAGAGATACAAGAAATGGTGGTAAACGTCAGCACGAGGTACATGTTCATGTTGTCTGTGGTTGTAGAAGCCATTACCAGCTTGATAGAACACCGGGAGAGAATTTCTCAGATTATGTCAGATAGTCTAGCTTGCTTGCAAGACGGTCTTGAGTACTTTGTCGAAGGCCTTTACAAATATCTAAATTTTGTGTGATTGTCCTTTCAAACATTCTGTGGAACAATATATATCAACCTATTCCCTTCATTCAGGTTGATCGCGAGATCTTGCATTGTGAGGATCAGCTGCTTGGCTATTGGTCGACTTTCTCTACAAGAAACCATGCTGTTGATCGTGCAGGGTGTAGTGTTTTCTAATTGGTAAATTACCGACTGTAGAGTATATGTTCCACAGTGTTTGCCACTTCAATGCCTGTGATATTGATTTTCTACTTAATTCTACAATTGAGGTTATGTCTACCAATATCAGAAAAGAAAAAAACTTTATACTCCACTGCAGGGTACCTCTGACTTGGGGCCGGACTATCTAGGCTGCTGAAGAGGTCTTGTATTGTTAGGATAATCTGTACGGCTATTGGTAGACTTTCTTTTCTAGAAACCATGTCGTTGAACACGCAGGGTGTAGTGCTTTCTAATAGGTAAATGGCCGACTGTAGAGAATATGTACCACAGAGTTTGTCACACATCAATGCCAGTGAGATTGACTTTCTACTAAATTCTAGAGTTTACATCTGGACGACTTCTGTGTGGTCGTCTTTCTTAGAACCATTACAAAATTGACATACAAAATATATGATTGACTTTGAAGTTATTAAAAAGGAAAATAAACTGTTCAAATGTGGTTGGAAAATGTGTTCTTGATTTATAAGTGATTGAAAAGCGATGAACACAGTTGTATTTATATTGAGGTGATATTCATTTGAGGTTGTGCTGTATAAACATTAAAACAGTATTCTCTTTTCAGTGACATGATTTAATATGTACACTGATTTCTCCAAAATTATAAAGGCATTGGTTCAAAAACCTAATTTCTTCATTAAAGGTTACAATCTAGTAGATTAGAGGCAATCTCTCACAATAAATCAACATGTAGCTGATAAAATATGAAATATTGACATTCAAATATCTTCTTGTGGAAAAGCATTCATTACATATTATTCAAGAAAAAAGTCATTTATCTTCCGTCAAAATATGAAAGTGGGCTACAAATAGTTCTCTAAATAGGCCATCAATCTATTAGCTTTCATCTGTGACCTATTTATTCTGAGAAATTGAAGTTCTGCCTTGTTTTGCTTGTAAGAAGATGAAATTCTATATGTATGCTGAATAGATACTCGTTTGCTACTATAAGCACATGAACAGACATTGACATTTTTCTTAAAAAGAGATATCTTATATTTCTACAACATATTTCTTAAGTAAGAGCATACAAACGAAACGGCTAATATCCTGAGGTAACACACTGTGGAGGTCATACAGACATTTATCAGTTATAAATTATAACCAATATGATTAATTACTCAAATGCAATATCTATCAACTACAGCAAACATGAAATGTTTTAAGCTATATGACATTTCTGCACACATTCTGGTATTCAGGTAAAATATTTTACGGTGAGCATCATATGTAAAACAGTCACTGTGTTGGTATAGCTAGACCATATTAAACTGAGACTCTTTGCATAATTCGTTAAAATCCGGAAAATCCGAAGTTATTAAAACATTTACCTACAATTATAGCTGGCCTTATATGGAGATAACGGTATACAGTATATAAACATACAAATTGGAATAGAGCCGAGTATTACCGGACACCCTTACAGACTTTGATGAGTATCAGTTTAATCAGGGTCCTTATTCACCAACGCTATAAGTCTAAAACTCAGAGTTAGACTTAAAATTGACAATATTTATAATCACTGCCATTTCCTTACAATTAGACTTAACCATACGAAATTTTAACTCATTATTGTTGTTATCCATGGAATATGTATACCGATTAATATCAAAATCAGTACATTTATAACAACATGAGAGCAAATAGAAGATTTGGCATTATTAAGTCTAAGGCTGAGTTTTAGACTTATAACGTTGGTGAATAAGGACCCTGGTCAAGCTAAAACACATACCAAATATACAAGAATAACCTCCAGTGATAAGGAAACAAAATAACCAAACAGACGTGGTCAACTACAAGTATAAGTATACCAGTAAGTTTATCTTTTATTCTTCTATCATACATGGATAGATCAATATAACAAAACTAATATAATATATAATAAATAAACAAATTAAGCAAAACAAATAGTTTGAGACATACTTTGATAAATAATAAATAGTGAAATAATTCTCTTAAGAATGACCTGATAAAATTCTGACAACAATTAATAAATTCTTTGAAAAATCAGAATTTAAAACAAGGTCCATAACTCTGCAAAAATTGGTTCCGTATAGTAGCACGCCGTTATAGCTTGACAAGTATATAAGTAATTCACTACTTCAGTTGCATCCGCGGCCCCTCATCCCCAGGGATGAGCTGGGATTTATGGGTTGACAAGACCCTTCCACGGCTCTGCAGGGGACAGCTGATGGTAAAATTTCTGGTATTTACCTGGCCCCTGAAAACTAAATATTGCCCCCGGGGATATTGGTTCAGAGAAAAACTACCAAAATTTCCCCGGCAGTGCCAGGGTAGCTAGAAGGTAAAAACATGGCTGTTTCCAATGCTTGAAACCATATATAAACCTTCTCATAAGTAACACAAATATAAGACAAAGATTAACTAAATTTGTATACAATGCATGCTTTAAAATAACTAAGAAACTAAATTTAAATTAATAAAATCTTTCAGCAGTAACAAAGAAAGCAGAATTATACTCCTACATTGTCAACTCTATAATACTAGAGGGCACATAGAGATCTAGGTGGCTCACCTGCCACAGTAGGCACCTATGTAGATCATCATTTACAACTTGGAAGAATTAAGAAAATGCAGCCTCTAACAAATATACATAGAAGATATTTGTATTTTTTCGTGTATGATCGGCTGATAATTCACCGAGTGAGCAGGTGATGAAAATATAAGTCAGCTGCTCACGAGGTGAATTATCAAACGATCATACATAGAAAAATACTAATATTCTATTTATTTCATGCTTCAAATAGCTTAAATGATGAAAACAATCCACTATATGCCTGGAATGTTTTGCGTGACGTCGTTTTCCCACCATGCGCGCGTCGAGTTGCAATCAAATAGTTCTTCTGCAATGGCTTCAATTTCGTCTATTTGTTTTACATTTATGTACATATAATGTTCTGTTATTTGTTAAAGATTAAGAGAGCAAGTGAAAATGCTTATTATTTTATTTTTGGCGGCGGGGAAATTTGTTTTAAAAAAAATAGTCCATTTCCGTGAAATTATGAACTGTGAAATTATCGGGGAATAATCCAACGTTATTCCGCCGTAAACCACCGATAAGCATGAAATAAAAAATCTTCATTGTCTTAACCATGCAGCAGCTTTGTTATTATTTACATCAGATAAGCCATGTTGTCATATAAAGCCTTACTTGCGACCTCTTATGTACTCTACAAGAGGTGTTTGTATTATTTGACATAGTGACCTAGTTTTGACTCCCAGATTGGTTGTCCAAGAAGTTATTCAGTAAATGTAAAAGGGTCATTTTGATAAGTAAAGACATTTTTTGGTATAACTATGCTTTTCAAAGTTTTAGGGGCCAAAGGGTCCATCAAATGCACTCCTGGTGTATATGTCAACCTGTACAGTAAGACATATGTATATCTAAGTCTCTTTGTCTGTTATACATTTAGGGGTCAAAGGGTCCATCAACTGAAATCCTGGTGTATATGTCAACCTGTACAATAAGACATATGTATATCTAAGTCTCTTTGTCTATTGTACATTTTATCACAGTTCTGACAACTATAACTATCCTCCCTGATGTAGCTGTCCGTATCTGACACCGTAGGTATCACAGTCTTGCCTGTAGTAGGTCGAGATCCTGCAATATATAAGTAAAACCATCCGCTACTAAGAATGTCACCATTCAGTAGATCATGTATCCTGGCGTTGCAAAAATCATAGCAGAAAATTACTTTCTAGATCAGTGTTTAGCACACTTCCAGCCTAATGCTGTGACCCTGGTTCAAATCTTGGTGGAGGCATTCATATGCCTGCCAGCTGGTCGGCTCAGCAATTTCAAATATGGATGTTCATGTATCATAGTGTGAATGAAATCCAGTCAAAACTCCGCAGGAAAGAATCTACAGACAAACTCATGGACAGAAAAAGCTGATTCCATAATATCCTTCTGACAACTCATTGATTGTGCAGGTGTATTTATACATGTGAAACTCTTTTTAATATAATCATACCTTATACAATTATTAGTTGAAAAACATCTTACAATACTTAGCAGTGAAGAAGAAAATTTTGTTTTCAAAATATGTATAATAAATTTAAAGAGTCATAAATTGTTACTGAATTTTTCATTTAGTTAATTATTCTTATTCATTTAAGATCCATTATAAACAAGTTCTAAGAACAACATATATTACCACAGATACCTCATTTCTGAAGGTACCCATTACCAAAAGGGTATGAAAGACAGAATTCTGCTTTCCCCATTATGCTAATCCTCTAGCAAGGGATTTACTGGGGTACCATTATTATTTGGTCTTTGGTAATACATTAAGATGCACAAACAGGCTATTCTCCCATAACTATAATTTGTCCTTTTGGTGCAACAAGGTTGTATCTTACTGTGTACTATATAGAGAGATACAACCTTGTTGTGCAAAAGAGACATATTATTAGTAACCCCATGAATATACCTGGTATCAAATTTTACTTGAGAAGAAAACAAACTAACACTAACCTGCTCTGGATTTATTCTCTGCTCTACTTGGTGTGTTAAGTTTCCCGGCTTTTTTCAGCTGAAGATAAGCACTGATACTGTTTGTATTTACGGGTGCCATGAATGTTCCGCTTGAACCTTGACCTTTACCTAATGATGATGGAGTATTTTCTCTCCGTGATTTAGCACTATCAGGTCGTACTGCTTTCCCCACAATGAACTCAGTCCCTGGCTTACGACTGGTACCAGATAATGGCCGGTGTCCAAATGCTGGTCGATCTGACTTCTTCCCAGGGGATGTTTTTGTATGTTTCACTGATTCTGAGTCAAATTCTATATTGTGTACACCAGTCTGGGAATGAAGTCTATTATCAGACTGGTTAGCTTGTTTCTTAAACAAGCCAGACTGGTTCTGGAATTTTCCTTGTCCATTTGACTGGTTATATGTATTTTCCATTTCTGAATATTCTGGTTCTGTATAATGAGGCTCTTTTCTAGACATTTGTAGAGCATTAGGATTCCACAGGGGCTGGGGATTTTCCCTCTGGAACGCAGAACAGAATATTAGGATTTGTATAGCTTGGCCAATTGGACACGAGCCTGACCTTTTGATAAGCATAATTTAACGGTCCATATATTGCCTAAGTTAATAACACCGATGGTATATTTTCATAATCGGGGAGTATCATGAAGACGCTCGTGATGTAATATAAACACAAGTTTGAAATACCGATAACGCACGATTTGCTTGCAGAAATTGATATATTCAAAGCAAGCACATTGTAAAATATTCTTGCATAAAGGTCAGGCTCAGGTCAAAATAGCCAAGCTATACACGCTGTCAACTTTGACCATGATAGACAGAACTCTGATGGAGGCATATTATATTTCATTGTGACATTATACACTATCATTGGCTATAAATTGGGCTAATTATGAAGAAACCTGATTTGAATTATAATCAAAACTTATAATTCAGGAACTGATACAATTAGACAGTCAGATTCAGTTAGTATATTTATGCATCCTTCTGTTGTTTCTAAATGAAACAGCAATGAGTGGTCTTTGATGACAGGTGGTCTCTCTAAATAACAGGTAAAACTTTATTGAAAGGAAGATAAATGTTACATTTGCAGACACGTTGGATAACAATGCCTATAACTAGAAATGTGTTCCATGGCACATAGATGCCCCATTGGAGTATGTAGTAAAAATTACAAAGGGCCTAACTCAAGTAAAAGCTAACCCAGCAAACTTTCCATCCTTTACAATCAACTATACATTAAGGTTATTAATCTGTGCAAGTTTGAAAAAAATCCACCAAATGGTGTGTGAGGCTTGTAAATAAGTGGGGGCACAAAAAGGTGGTCTTCAACAAAGGTTAAGCCATACATCAAAAATTGTTATGGAATGCAGTAGTGATTTTCTGTGAAATCATTAACTTTCATGTGCTACAAATTTCGTGGCTGGTAGTAAAATGAAATTTCATGGGCTTGTAAATTCTTTGATAACAAGACTTGGTACAGGAACTTTTTGTAATTGAGAGATTGAAAACTGGTATTCATTGGAACTTTAAAGTTTGTGGTCAAGCTAACCAGCAAACCTACAACATTCAACCCCATGAAAAAGGAGCATTTCCTACTAGAGCTGGATGCAAGTTTCTCGCTTTTGATAGTAATAGGGCAGATAAAAAATATATGTCACCGGGTTATTAGCCTTAGCCTTGACTACTCTTGTGATGGTGAATAACTATGCTAAGTTTCAAGTGGATACCTTTGACAGTCGTCGAAAAAATGCCTCTGACAATAAACTTATCGTGCACATACAGACACTAATACCTCATTACAACATGTCGAATACAAGCTTGTAGCTTATGTTTATCATGTTAACTATAATCGACGTTAAATAAAGTTTATCTTATCTTAACAATAGCTTTAATTATTTTCTTTGGAAAGCCAACAAAAAATCAACCCCACGGAAAAGTAATCATTTAAATCAGCATAGCGTACCTGTACATATGTTGCCCACTTCTCCTCATCATCGTGCTGGTTATATGTCTGTGTTGGTTGCTGCATAGATTGTAGTTTACTGATAGAGTTCCTCAATCCATCATTCTGTGACTCTAATAGTTGTATCCGTATATTGTTAGCATTCACCTGATTCTCCATGTCCATCAATATATCACCCGTACCTATGGATTGTAAAATAATAATACATAGTTAAAGAATTTATAGAAAGAAGCGAAACAGTTCTTCATTAGATGATTTATAGCCATCATAGCCATGGCACCAGCCGATATAACAAATACTACAAGGATTTACTTTGATTTTACCCAGTGCTCTGATTCTGACTAAAACTTAAATTCTGACAGAATATATCTTATTCAACTTTAGACTGTGGAGCCAATCATGGATTGATATACTATAGAAGAAGATCCACGACAAAAGCCACCAGTTAAGTCTGTCCTTTATGACCGTTAAGCAAAATCAGGTAATTGGCTTTTCTCTCTCTCATTATACTCACACAGATAGCATCATGAATAAAACATTATGAGTGACTTTAAAATAGGAAGAACTTATTCAGGATACAAACTGTATAACAAAAACAAGACATGGGAACTCCATGAAAACCAGATTTTTAAAAGTAGATGCAATGGCATAAAAATTATGATTTCGCGCTAGAGCTAGGTTTTTGCCCAATGGGTGAGCTCTGGAGTGGGAGAGGTTTCACTGTATACAAATGGTTGGAGAATCTTACCAGACAAGTCAGGATTAACTGGACCATTGATATCTGGATATTCTACAATCAGTCTCTCTCGTTCCTTAGCTTCCTCGAGTTTGTCATTCAATGAATGTACGGTCGTCTCTAGTGTAGATATTGTTTGTTCTAGACTTTCCTTATCACACAATATATGTTCTATCTCATTCTGTAATATCAGAAACAGGAACGGTTATTTTAAACAACAAGACTGCGTTCAATAAACGCTTATGCCCCCATGGAAGCCATGTCCATAAAAAGTCAATCAGGGGCCATTATTCAGTTAAAATGTTTGATAGTGTTACATGACTTTGAACTATAAGGGGCTTATGATGGTAAACGAATAATGCCACATTTGAAAGCAGTGCCTTGATCGACTTTATGTGTGATCTGGTGATACAGATGTTATGGTTCTTTGTCACTGCACTTCTCCAAGTTGCCATCTATTCATATACCAAGTTTCAAGTCAATATCTTAATACTTTTGAAGATACACTCCTGTCAAAATTTGATTCTGAAAATACTAAAGGGGAGATATTTCAAAATTTAAGACAGACAGAGTTATGGTTCTTGGTCATTGCACTTCTCCAAGTTGCCATCTATTTATATTCCAAGTTTCCAGTCAATATGTTTAATAGTTTTGAAGATATACTCAGAGCAAAATTTGACTATAAAAAAACACTAAAGGGGAGATAATTCAAAATTTAAGACAGACAGAGTTATGGTTCTTTGTCAATGCACTTCTCCAAGTTGCCATCTATTTATATTTCAAGTTTAAAGTCAATACGTTAAATAGTTTTGAAGATACGCTCCTGTCAAAATTTGATTCTGAAAATACTTAAGGGGAGATAATTCAAAATTTAAGACAGACAGAGTTATGGTTCTTCGTCATTGCACTTCTCCAAGTTGCCATCTATTTATATTCCAAGTTTCAAGTCAATATGTTTAATAGTTTTGAAGATATACTCAGAGCAAAATTTGACTATAAAAAAACACTAAAGGGGAGATAATTCAAAATTTAAGACAGACAGAGTTATGGTTCTTTGTCAATGCACTTTTCCAAGTTGCCATCTATTTATATTTCAAGTTTCAAGTCAATACGTTAAATAGTTTTGAAGATACGCTCCTGTCAAAATTTGATTCTGAAAATACTTAAGGGGAGATAATTCAAAATTTAAGACAGACAGAGTTATGGTTCTTGGTCATTGCACTTCTCCAAGTTGCCATCTATTTATATTCCAAGTTTCAAGTCAATATGTTTAATAGTTTTGAAGATATACTCAGAGCAAAATTTGACTATAAAAAAACACTAAAGGGGAGATAATTCAAAATTTAAGACAGACAGAGTTATGATTCTTTGTCAATGCACTTCTCCAAGTTGCCATCTATTTATATTTCAAATTTCAAGTCAATACCTTAAATAGTTTTGAAGATACGCTCCAGACAAAATTTTATTGTAAAAATACTAAAGGGGAGATAAGTCTAAGTCCAAAATTAGGTCAAGGTGAAGGTCAAAATGGAGTCGGGTGATACAGGCGTGTGGAGAGTGGTCATATACAACATCCATGCAAGTATGAAAGCTTTGTAACAAGCCATTTTAATGCTAGAAGAAACGGTCAATTTGGGTTAACCAAGAATTTTACCTTTCAATAAGTCTAAGTCCAAAATTAGGTCAAGGTGAAGGTCAAAATGGAGTCAGGTGATACAGGCGCGTGGAGAGTGGTCATATACAACATCCATGCAAGTTTGAAAACTTTGTAGCAAGCCATTTTAATGCTAGACGAAACGGTCAATTTGGGTTAACCTGGCCGGACGGACGAACGGACGGACGGAAGGACGGACGGACGGACGGACGGACGTACTCATGAGACGGTATTTGTGGGGTTTTCTTTTGTTCTTTCTTTTGTTTGGTTGCAACCCACAAGTAGCATTTTGCACCCCACAAGTGACGGAATGAATGGAATCTTAAAATAGCCTATTGTTCCACACCCCACAACTACCGGTGCATTCGTACGGACAGACGGACGGACGGACGGACGGACGGACGTACTCATGAGACGGTATTTGTGGGGTTTTCTTTTGTTCTTTCTTTTGTTTGGTTGCAACCCACAAGTAGCATTTTGCACCCCACAAGTGACGGAATGAATGGAATCTTAAAATAGCCTATTGTTCCACTACCCACAACTACCGGTGCATTCGTACGGACAGACGGACGGACGGACGGACGGACGGACAGGTGTATTACTATATGCCTCCCGATCTATCGATACGGGGGCATAAAAACATGTCTTCCACGATCATCAATATTAGCACTCGCCCCGTAGGCCCTGGCAAGTATTTTTCGGCTGATTTTCAGTTTGGGCAATAACTTTTCCCATAGAAGTATTTACTTGCCCGAATGGCATGTACTATTCAAAAGCTAATTTCAAGTACTCTTCTACAAAGAGCCGTACCTCTGGCATAACAATTATCATTCAATTTGAATTTGCAGACAATAAGCAAAACTTAAGTCTTAATACAATGTATTCATGAACACATGTGCAGTTTCATACTGCCATTTATCTCATAAATCACGGCGTGGGAGTGTAATAAAGCCCATTACATAAAAACAATATTACACTACTCAGTAATAGAATAACTATGCAAATAAGGTGGATAATTACTATTTTTATGTATTCATACACGCTGTCAAAAAAATTATACCTACCCGAGTCGAACAACAACAAACAAACTGTACCAACTTATCATCTCAGATTACAGTTCCTAATATAACGAAGTTGTTATACCTGTTTTTCTTTTAGCTGTTGTTTAATCTGAGTTGTTTCCCTTTTACCATCTTCCAATGATTCGTCAACTTTATCTTTTTCTTCCTCCATTTCAGAGAGCTGATCTTTCAGATCTCTGTTCTCCTCGTCTAATACTTCTATTCTTACCAACAAAGATTCTTGTTTGGATTGTAGATTCTGCAATACCATTAACATACAATTTAAGTACTGAGTTGCCATTCAGACATTAATATAATGTCCATTCAACAAACTGTGCATTAACCCAAATCACTGAGTCGCAAGTGGGTTGCAACAACGCCGATGGCAGCCAAAGCACATTGGAAGTTAATTGGTAGCACAGACAGTGATCAAACACCGGACCTTCAGATTCCAAAATGTGCACTCCACTTGTAGGCCACAAGAAATTGTTATTCTTGCATGTAAACAGTTGCCTGTCTTTTCAGGGGAGAGGATATGATATCAATAATAAACCTACCTGTGTATGCTTTGCTACACTTTTGCTTTTGGCCTGTTCTCGCTGAAGCTCTTTAGCAGAATGATCCATTTCTTCTTTAACATCTTGTAACTTATCCTTCAAGGTACTTAATTCTGTCTGTAATCTCAACACTTCCTTAGAATTCACTTCTTTTCCACATAATTCTTGTTCAAGTTGGGCCTTTTTATGTTCTGAAATTGACAAAAACAGAATGTCAGAAATGCAATAAAAGTCACTCAAGTAAGCATGTCACAGTGGAAATGTCATCAGTTGTCCGGAAATTATTGAGTGAACATTTTTCACAGTCAGTCCTCGCATGTTTTAAAACAACTGGAGATTTTTTTTAACAATGCCTTGTTCTGAAGATTTTCGACTGGCTTAAGTCATTGCTACAGAGAAAAAGCAAAATATTAACAAGAATCAAATTGATTTTAAATTCAAAACATTGTTTTATTATTTCTTTATTTTGAGGTTTGTAAAGCGACTGTAAATTTTTAGTTTTATGAGCTCATCGTTTACAAGAAAACTACCATGGTAACAAGATTTCGCAGAATCTATAAACACACATTATAAACATACATGTCAAACTTACCCATTTCTTTCAATAATGACTGTTTCTCATGCAGATCAGTTTTATGCTTCTCTAACAGACTTTCAAGCTCTTTCTTATTCATTTCCAACAAATCGATCTGTTGTTGTTCTAATTCCAATGTTTGTTTATGTTGTAATTCCATCTCTTTTATCTTGCCTTCATACTGTTTATGTAGGGCAGCACGATCATCTTTCTCTCGTTTCAAATCACGGTCGAAATTCTGAACACGCTTTTCAAGTTTATCACTCTTCTCTCTGCACTCACAAAGTTCATCCTTCAGAGGTTTAATCGTAGCAGTAAGCTTACTAATACGTTGTAGATCTTTCAGCTGTTCAGCAGCCCAACGTGTGACATCATTACCTGATAACCAGTCTAAATGGGAAACCTGGGGACGGAATTTTTGTAAACACGACGGAATCTGTTGCTGTTGACATATACACACCACGATCTCACCACACTGACGGAAACTTTTCTGTACATTAGAACATGAGTCACAAGGTGTGAAAGCTGATTCACTCGTCTGACAGGATTTGTTATACTCATCCTTAGATATCAAACCAAACTCTTTCAACTGTGAGGGATTTAAACTTAGACCTGAAATCATTGGAAGATAAATTAGTACCAAACAAAGTACTCCATTGTGACTATTCACATGACCTAAACCAGAGTTGGATATGTGCAATAGACTATTTGTGATTTGTCTTTCAAGCTACTTGCTGTACATAAAATATTATTTTATTTGCTGGTTCTGTCAATATGAAATACCTTACAATACACATATAAAGTATAAAAACAAATTTTAAATGTCTTTGACCAAAATTTCTGTGTTTTCAACTTTTAGTTTAACTTAAATACATGTCAAAATTTTGGATTTGCAGGTGTATGCTTATGAAATTAAAGATGATTTTTGAAATCAGAATGTGGAGCTGCGAGTAAAATTTGTTTTTCTTGACAATTAATTGGTGTTGCAAAAAGGCCAATGGCCCCTTGAATAGAACCGTAATAAACTGTTGTAATTTATATATTCCATCAGCATACATATAAAACTTAGTATATTTTTACAATCGAAGAATTTAACCCTTCAAAATATCATAATGACTTATTCATAAGTAAAAGAAGATTCAAGACTTTTATGCCTAGGTCCCACTGAGCATTTTTTGCCTCAGTGATGTACTCCAAATGTCAATAAATAAGCTATTGGGAGACATGGGGATTTTACAAATGTTCTAATGATTTCTCTGAAAGCTTAAATTCCCCTAGAGTAGACCACAGTGACCCTTATCCTGATGCGATCTTATGCTTGTATATAAAAGCTTGAGTACATTCCGGAGGTAAAAATGCTTTCATTGATACAATCGAATTTAAATAAGATATATTACCAGTCATCATTTCGGCCCTATTAGGAGGTATGAGACCACCAAATCCTGCAGTCTTAGGTCGGTTAGACGTATAGGACTGTTTTAACTCAGCATCAAGTCTTTTAACATCACCCTCCAACTCATTCACTTTACGAGACAATGTGTTCTTCTGTAAACAATATATATATTACAAGGGTCATTCAATATACTAAATGCAAACTATCAAATAAATTCTTAGAAACAATATGCATCGTTCAAATATTGTGATAATCATTCAGTCTCGCTTTCCTGTTGGTCAATGATCTACTTTCATTCTATCTTCATGCTATCGTCAGATCTTTTATTCTTGTTGCTAGGCAACAGCGTACATGTACTCTTCACTGCTCGACCATGATCTATTGTAAATCAGCATGTTAAATTTAACTAAATTATCTTGACTTGATAAATTTGTTATATCATTATTTTGAATAACCCTTGTACATGTATTCAAGTGTAAAAAGGATCAAATTCTAAAATATTTTTAGAATGAAACTCATTTATACTGCTGCATGTGTAACTACTTTAACTTTATAGGACCTTTTTACACCTGAAATAAGGACTTGTTATTACAGTAGTGGTTTAATGTCAATTTCTTGTTGATTTTTTTGGCCATAATTGTGACACATTTGGTCTGTGTTATTTTGAGTGCCTTTCGTTCACAGCTGTTTCAGTTAAATGCTGCAGAAAAGTTTATTCTTACTAGAGCAGCAAAATGAGAACACCATTATTAAAATTTATGTATTGAACACAATATGTGGAATGAAAATTGGTATAATCAAGTTTACCTCTTGAACAGTATGTTTGACAATGTGTTGAAGTTCTGATAATCTTGACCAATATTTCTTAGTCACTACACCAACTGATGTTCCTGACACATGCTTCCATTCCTGATCTGATTTAGCCACCTTTAGAATACCCTCAGTGTAGTTTGCCATAGTGTGTAACATAAGTACCAACCTGAAACAATACAAAAACACATATTCATTCATTTTTCAACCCAGAGATACGGAAGAAAAAAACAAGACTGTGTTCAGTAAATGCTTGCGCCCTGGTCAATTCTTAGCCTTGTCCATAAAAAGCTAAGTCATTAAGGGGCCATAATTCTGTTGAAATGTTGGATAGTGTTACATGGCTTTAACCATGTAATGTGTTAATGATGGTAAACAAATATGCTAAGTTTGAAGGCTTTCTGCAGATCTATGGTATGCAGATAAGTGCCTCCACCCAGGTCATCAGGGGCTAACTACTGAGCTATGGAGACTAATTATTGTCTTTGTGGAAACAACTTTAAGTTACAAATTCACCAAAGAAGATAGTTTTTATATGTATTAATTAGAGACACATTGAATAAAATTAAACTTAAAATTTAAGTTACTGTACACATATTGGATTTAACAGGTTTTGGAATTAAATATGTACTTGTGCCAATTTGAATGTAATGCCACAAACATTCCCAATCCCAAAGCCATATGCTATGTTCCGAAAACAGGGAGAACAAGACTGCGTTCAATAAACGCTTATGCCCCCGTGGAAGCCATGTCCATAAAAAGCTAAGTCAATCAGGGGCCATTATTCAGTTAAAATGTTTGATAGTGTTACATGGTTTTGAACTATAAGGGGCTTATGATGGTAAACGAATAATGCCACATTTGAAAGCAGTGCCTTGATCGACTTCATGTGTGATCTGGTGATACAGATGTTATGGTTCTTTGTCACTGCACTTCTCCAAGTTGCCATCTATTCATATACCAAGTTTCAAGTCAATATCTTAAACACTTTTGAAGATACACTCCTGTCAAAATTTGATTCTGAAAATACTAAAGGGGAGATAATTCAAAATTTAAGACAGACAGAGTTATGGTTCTTGGTCATTGCACTTCTCCAAGTTGCCATCTATTTATATTCCAAGTTTCCAGTCAATATGTTAAATAGTTTTGAAGATATACTCAGAGCAAAATTTGACTATAAAAAAAAACACTAAAGGGGAGATAATTCAAAATTTAAGACAGACAGAGTTATGGTTCTTTGTCAATGTACTTCTCCAAGTTGCCATCTATTTATATTTCAAGTTTCAAGTCAATACGTTAAATAGTTTTGAAGATACGCTCCAGACAAAATTTTATTGTAAAAATACTAAAGGGGAGATAAGTTTAAGTCCAAAATTAGGTCAAGGTGAAGGTCAAAATGGAGTCAAGTGATACAGGCGTGTGGAGAGTGGTCATATACAACATCCATGCAAGTATGAAAGCTTTGTAGCAAGCCATTTTAATGCTAGAAGAAACGGTCAATTTGGGTTAACCAAGAATTTTACCTTTCAATAAGTCTAAGTCCAAAATTAGGTCAAGGTGAAGGTCAAAATGGAGTCAGGTGATACAGGCGTGTGGAGAGTGGTCATATACAACATCCATGCAAGTTTGAAAACTTTGTAGCAAGCCATTTTAATGCTAGAAGAAACGGTCAATTTGGGTTAACCTGGCCGGACGGACGAACCGACGGAAGGACGGACGGACGGGCGTTCTCACTGACTTGACATTGTGGGGTTTTCTTTTGTTCATTCTTTTGTTTGTAAAACCCCATAAGCAACATTTTGCACCCCGTAAGCAACGGAATGAATAGAATCTAAATATAGCCTATTGTTCCACACCTCACAACTACAAGTGGGTGAGTACGGACAGACGGACAGGTGAATTACTATATGCCTCCCGATCTATCGATACGGGGGCATAAAAACACTGACTTGTATTTTTTACCTGTCTATGACAAGCTCATACAGAGCTATATGTGCTACTTGTCTCTCCTCTTCATCTTCAGAATAACTATACAAATCTAACAGGTCTTCTATATCTAAGTCAGCAGCTGATTTATCAGGAAACTTCCATGATGTGCATTGAACTGGACCGACACGAGAGGTTATATCTAATATACAGGACTGGACATCCCTGACATCTGTCTGCAAGCTCTCCATCACAGCTGCTGCACCTAACAGGTAAGCCATGGTTGTTGTAGTATCAGCTTACACTGAAATACAAGTGTTACAATAGCAATACATCTTAACTTCCTTCAACTTTGTACTGTTGACACTTAATCCATTTCCTAAATTATTATTGGCAGATGTCTGACAAGGGAAGACATAAAATCCCTGTAATTTATTATGAAAAGACAATGGCAACCAGGAATCCAGGTGCACCTGGTGTAGTACCGGGCCATTAAAATGAGCAGAGCTACAGATAAGGTTTAAGTCTATTGGGTATTTTACCCCCCAGTTCTTTCAATTTTGATTGGGTTTTGACAAATTTTATTTGGGTATTTAAATGCATAGGGTAAATGATCTTTCATGTACTGTTTTTCACTATATCAGCCTTTTCTTTTGGGGTATTTCAGATTGTTATTGCTTTTAATTACTCCTTCCTCTCAAAATCTATTGGGGTTTTAAGAAAATTAATCGGGTAATTGCCCCAATACGCAGCTTATCTGTAGCTCTGAATGAGCTTCCTGAAGCGCAGTATAGCAGCTCAGTACTGTTATCAAGGTCAGTCACTTAGACTGTCAAAATGTTTCAAAATATACATGGACATGTTTGATATTGTCGTTTTTTTAAGGTTTATAACTTGTTACTAACTTCCTACTTAGTGAAGCATGAATAGACATGTACTGCGCTCACAGGTACCAATTTGCACCTTGGTGGAGTGGAGCATGTGGGTTATTCTCGTTAAGAGAAATTAACCAAAGGCCGTTGCATAAGCAAGGCGCTATCAAGTGCTAAACTAAGAAACGGCTTGCTTCAAGCAGCTAGTATACCATTGCGTAGCAAAATGCTACCGAGTGGAACCTAAATAGTCTGTTGCGTAAGCTTAGAGAAAGCCCTTGACATTTCTCACCTAGCAAAAGTGTTAAGAAATGGTTTGATATCGGTACATGTGTTCGCTGATAGCATGTCATTGTCTAGACGTAGTAATGCTCTCGATAGCAGCTTGGCTAAGCAATGGACTCCAGTGGTCCAGACGAGGGTTGAACCTGGGACCTCTTTATCCTGAAGCGGGTGTCCAATGTACCTCTTCTAGGCTCGAGATCTATGGCACCACTACCCACAATATGCAACCCCTATGTATATTTTGAACGATTTTAACGAGCTGAGTGCCCAACTTTGTTAAGAACATATAGAGATGAATAGAATAGAATATAGAATAGAGATGTGATTTGTTATCGAGTTGTATCAACATGGACCTGTGTCCGGACCCGATGCCATGCTGAGGTACGAGGCGGTTGATTCGGTGAAACTTTAAGAATATAAAGTAAGAAGTAGGTTATGAACAAAAAGAAGACCTAAGATAGATTTGACATGGCGTTTTTTTGATCTGAATACGACCCAACCTGTTTAAGAAGTCAACACAAATGATGGTCAAATCTAAATCAACAACTACAAATGTTCATTTTACCGATATACGGGCAAGGAAGTTCACATCAAAGTTCAATTATTCGTCAAATGAATAGGTTACATTATTATAGTACAATTAACTTACATTAAACGCCTGTCAATTTGATATGAAAGCTTAATATTGGAAAAATATTCAGCAAACTCCAAAAACCTTTCCAATGTCGGCCATATTGTTTGGAATGTTGCTACATGTTTAAAGCATTTCGATTGGTCGAACGACAAACCAAGAGCCAATCAAAAATAAGTATACATTGCTGACTTCTTTGTGACCCGTAAGAACAACAAACGCGTGAAAAGCACAAAAGTACGATTTTTGTGAGAAAGGCATTATCTACAATATTTTGATAGATTATGGATCCAAAACAGAGAGATGGTAGTTATATCTGACATATCTTATGTATTGTATATTAATCTTTGTTATTTATATGTGGATTTACCTTTGAAGTTTTTGTCAGCTTAAACTTTTCTGAATCTGATGCAATTGCTGATTCAGAACAGTAGTATACTCAGTAGACAAGCATTCTGTCTCCTTAGAAGTTAGAATACTACACTCATTAAATGTTATAAGTACACCAACACAGTACATAGCGTTACAGTGCAAATAGTCGGTCGGTAGACATGTTGAATGGTTTTTCAACAATAACTCCAAAACAATTCGACCTAGGATTCGAAAATTTTAAGTGGAAATTATTCATCCCCACAGACGGCCCGACTCAATTTTAAGGTAATTTGGATCAAAGGTCAAACTCACCATGACCTTTGAACATGCAACAATCACTGGTCCACATCAAAAGAAATATAGGACCTTAGATCGTAAAACTTGACAGAGAGGTTGCTAATCATCAGATCATGTAAGCTCCTACTAATTTTGAGGTCGATAGGTCGAAGGTCAAGGTCGTGGTGACCTTAGCTAAACTAGGCTATTTGCTGTCATGAGACGTGTTTGTTTCACAAACCTCTCCTGTACGGACTGTTATCGTAATTCTACCGGTTTAGTGTTTTCCTAGTGTGGGTATTGATGGACAATGTGTATGTAACATTTTGAGACTTCGTGCGAAAATCATTTGCTTTGCATGGCAATTTGCATAATTTGAAAATTCACGGTTCATTGCTCGCAGTGTGCGAATTATAATCATCGAATTATCGGATATTGCTGCCATACTACTCGCATGTAGACATGCAAAAAATGAACATGATATCATGCATGATAAAAAAGATATACGCATTACATGTTGGTGTACTTATAACATTTAACAAGTGTAGTGCTGTACTTTAAGTTTTTATCGTCTGATTGTCAGACTGTCAGCTAGTACTGTGTTGATTGTGCATGTAGATTTTTCCTTGATACCTGAATCTTCAAGCCGTCTTCCACAGAGGGTAGACTGATGTGGGGCAATCTGTTAGGAGATTTTTTAATTTCTGACCTTTATCTCAACAGACTTAGACGAGTAGTTTCTAAGTCAAGATTGTTTGACTACCACAGAGGGGACTGTTTGTACCGAGGTGGTTAGCTGTACACTTATTTCAACTGGATGCATGAAGCACATGAACCTGATAATTATATAAATAGCCCTTGAACACTATCCAAAATCGCGTTTCTGACAAGCACCCATATAAATAAAAGCAGGTACAAAATGGAAAATAGCCCTTCCACCTCCTCCAGCATAGCACATAACAATGTGACAACTACTGAACTAGAAACCCCGGTTTAGACTGAGTTACCGGGGATTGATATCAAACATATATGCAATACTTACCATTCACATATTACAGCATAAGCACACGATAATCCACATATGTCAACAGTTTTCAAATTCAAAATTCCGAGAAGGCATTGCGTGAGCCTCAAACAATCACTGCCTTTAATATACCAAACCGCTACCAAGCGCTCAATATGATAATGCACCAGTCAGTGGCATCGATCATCGCCCACACCGGTGATGGGCAGGTAATTCTTATATTAGGTTGTAAAACCCCATCCTCCACGGCCCTGCCGGGGACAACTTATGGTAAAATCTCTGGTATTTCCCCGTCTCTACTGGCAACTAAATATTGTCCCAGGGAAATTGGTTTACCGTTTAGAGAAAAATTTGCCAACATTTCCCTGGCAGTGTGGGGAAAACTGGAAGGTAAAAACCCTGTGGGTGGGAGTCACCAGTGGATACAACTGATAGGATATCTGATGAACTTAGAATGGTCGATTGAATATCTGAACATGACGTCAAGACGTGACATCTGGTCTGTTATGAGTAATGATTCACAGTAATCCGGCTGTTTTCATGGGTTAGGTTATACTCAGTGCTATAAAGGATAGATCATAATTAAATTTTACAGCCATAGAACGATGTGTTTTCATATATGAATTCCCCTTTATACTACACCGTTTAGTACACTGTAATACTAATTGTCACACATCAACATTAAGTTAATCTTGTATGTATTTATATTACTATTATTTCAGGTATTTTACAGTACTTCAATCAAGTTGTATTAGATCATCCAGACATTTCTGCTGCAGTAGCTGCAATCAAAACATTACTTCATTTCATTGAAAATAACAGATGTAAGTTTACTTACAATTGTTTGAAGTAAAAATACTTCGAGTAATGATAAATCACATGAGATATATTTGAAAAAACGTATCTTTGAATTTGATAAAACATGAAAACAGTCCAGATGTCAAGATTTTAAAATTCATATTTCATATAATTATTAGTATCTTAAATGATGAGTTGTATAAGTCTTGAAGGCTTCCTTTTTTTCTGAGTCATAGTGAAGTGCATCCAAATTTTGTTTACTGAAAATTTTTTACTCATTATGTAGCAATAATTATATCATATTATAATAACTTGCTGATACTCTTTTATATTGTTACAGTGGAGACATTGGCTGGATTACGTGCAACCCTTAAAGATGCTATAAATACACTAACACAAACAGACTGCAGTGTGACGTCGATATCATCAGGATGTGAATTATTCCTCAGGTTTATTACACTAACAAGTCTCGAAGATCCTGTAAGTCTACTCTCAATCTATTATGCCCCCCATCTTTGATGATTTGATGAGGGGGTATATTGCTTTGCTCTTGTCTATTGGTCAGTCTGTCTGTCGGTAGACCAAAATATAATGGTTTCTGTTCAATAACTCAAGAACACTTTGCCCTTGGATTTTGAAACATTAGTAATTTACATGGAAGTTGGCCAACATCAGTAAATAAACCCTATTGATTTTGACATGGGGGGCAAACATATTTTACAAACATCTTTTGTTAATCTATATTTACATAATCTTTATTATGTGAATCTTATTTTGCAGACTTAAGAACATGTGGTCGACAGACTTGGGTCTTTCAGGTCTTGAATTCCCTTGCTGGACCCTAAATTAAAAATTGTAACTGACTCCTATTTGCTCTTTTCCCTGTCACATGACAATGACAATGACAATGACAATGATTTATTTGACATAGTGGCCACCGGCCCAAGATCAACATGAAGTATCATGACAAATATATACATGTATGAATTTATAAATAAGGAACAAACATTATTACAACATTATTTGCATGCATACATAATTTCATATAAATTGCATCAATGTTATACAAAACATTTCAATACCATTCAATTTGCTGACGATAATATACGTTTGCGTTCAATAAATCCATAATAAACATACATAGCAAGGTTTTTTATAACATTTTCATTTCTATTGCTCAATAATATGATAAAAGATTGTGTACATACTCTGTTGTAATATTTTGGTGGGATATATTTAGTTCTTAATTGTGACAAGCTCGGGCATAATAATACAAAATGTATTTCATTTTCCACCCCGGAACCACAAAGCTTACAAATACGTTCATGTCTTGGAATATTTTCATAACGTCCTCTTTCAATACCAAGATCATGTGATGAAGTACGCAAACGTGCTAAAGCACATCTGAATTTACGCACATTTAGAATATCTAAATATGTTTCGTGCACAAAAGAAGTTTTGAACATTTGATACAAAAACAGTTTGGAACAATCATTTATACTCGTAGTCCATTCTTGTTGGTACTGGTCAGTCAGTCTGGTAATAAACTGCCTGACAAATACATTTTCGTTTAGCACATACTGATTTTCCCACACATAGCCCATACCATTTGATAACAACAAGTGTTTTACCCTGGATACCCAGTTTCTTTTACCATGTTCAGACATATAATATAACATATTGTAGCATTTCTTGACTAGTCTATCGTCAGATAATTTGATTATTCGGCACCAGTATTTGACCACACGCTTTGCCGACAAAATGTACATTGGATATCGACCACAGTCTCCTAAAACCGCGGCATTTGTGGTACGTTTATTAACACACATGTAACGTTTACAGGCATAGTTATGTATTATTTCAGTTGATGTATGTCTTTGGACACCCCATATTTCAGCACAATATAATAGTACAGGTACAATTTTTGTGTCAAAGATGTTAAAAAAGGTACTACGTGGTAATTGACCATATCTATACATTTTTGATAATATAGAGACAAGAACACGTTTAGCCTTACATGCCTGATCACTCGCCATTCTGATAAAAGATAATTGGTTTGTAAAAGTAGTTCCAACATATGAAAAATTATTTACTATATCTAACACATGTCCATTGTATGTCCACTGCTCATGCCTTGATAAGCGTCCACCCGATTTAAAAACCATCACTTTGGTTTTATCAATGTTAACCTTGACTAACATATTGTCACAAAATGTTTGTAATAGGTTGAGGTGTCGTTGGAGACCAACTATCGTATCGGCCGCCAACGCTAAGTCGTCCGCAAACAGAAGACACAATACTTCCGTGATATCTGGAAACAGCTGTATCCCTCGAGAGTCTGATTGTTCATACATTTTTACCAGTTCATTTATGAAAATTACAAATAGTATAGGTGACGCCATACATCCTTGTTTAAGACCAATCGGACAGTTAAACGAGTCTGTTAAACCTCCAGAAGTTCTTACACACGCTTGCACTGATTTATATATTGCAGTCATAGATTTGAGTAAATTACCTCTAAAACCATTTTCTATGCAAATCATCCACAATTTATCTCTATGTATCATGTCAAAGCATTTCATGAAGTCTACATATGCAACATAGAGTTTACCGCGCGGTTTAGATAATTGTTTATTTATAATGGATTGAAGTATGAAGGCATTATCAGTAGTAGAATAACCCTGTCTAAAACCTGACTGCTCCTCACGAATTTTATTGTAAACATTTACATAGAAAGTAATACGTCTAGTCAAAATACTTGTGTATAATTTACCACAGATATCCAGCAATGAAATACCGCGATAATTTCCAGGTACATTGATGTCACCTTTTTTATGAAGAGTTATTATCACTGCCTTGCACCATGATTTTGGAAATTCTCCTGATTTATAAAGTCGATTAAACATTTTGTTTATTATATGAATGAATAGATCAATACCGTGTATAAAGAATTCTGGGATAATGTTATCTTCTCCTCCTGCCTTACCGCGTTTCAAAGATTTGACAGATTTCAATATTTCTTCATCAGTTATCTCTGAGTTGAATATACTGTCTTCAAGTTCATCTAGCTTTGTTTCTTGTACATTATCCAAGATATCGAGAGCATCACTATTGTCTATATCAGAGCAAAATAACTGCTCAAAGTGTGCTTGCCATTGATCGGGTGATATTGTATTGTTCACCGTCCGTCTTGAACCACACATTGTATTTAAAGTTTTCCAGAATGACCTGGGATTTGTCGACTTACTTATTAAATCCTGTAGCTTTTCACTACTGTAAGCATTTCGCTTAGAGTCGCACAATTCTTTGAACCCGTTTTTAGCATTTACGTATTTGTTCAAATTTTCTTCAGATCTATTTCTACGAAAATTTCTTAATAATACGTTTTTATTATATTTGGACGACCGACATTCAACGTCAAACCATTTAGGCTGAATATGTGTGGAAATTCGGCTATGGCTTTTACAGCATTCGGCACTTTGGTAGAGGATATCATTAAATTTGTCAACAAATTTGTCTATGCTACAGTTTGGATCTAAAATCATATTTGTCATATCACTGACACACTCATGGGAAAGAATATTTTGTAAGTTACTCCTATAACTTTCTGAGTTAGCGTCGTCAAACACATAACGCGTTCGTTTTACTGGCTCCATGTTAATGTTCCTATTTAAGATACGATTACATATTAGTTTGCATGTAATAGGCATGTGTGACGATTCCGACCTATCTTCAACTTTAAAGTGGCAAAGACGATTCCAAATACTATCAGTAACAATAAGGTAATCAATTACACTGCATCCGGTTGCGCTAATGTAAGTGAAATGGCCAAGTGATTTATCGTCATATGCACGACCATTTGCTATACGCAGTATATACGATTTACATAGTTCAAGCAAGTCTTTGCCAAATGAATTTAGCTTCTTGTCACATGAGGTTCGGGGTCCCATATTTTCATCAGGACTGAACAGTTCAAGATATGGTTCAATGTCAAATGAATTACATTTACTATCTAAGTAATCCGGGTTATTTGATGTTCTAGAGTTTAGATCACCCATTATAAGCAGGTCAACCGTGTCATTTACTCTTAATTCAATAATTAACTCTTCCAACAAGTGTATACCTTTTGAGTGGTAATGGATAACATTAGGAATCATCATCTGGAATGAGTTGTTAAAAATGGTTAATACAACTGGAAAATCATGTTTCACAATCATTGGACCTTAATTAATAAACTACTCTTCATTCTACATAAATATAATTTATATCAAAATGAATGTACAATTATTTTTTTTAGGATTTTCAAAAATGTCAGCACATAATGGTGGAGAGAGGCAACATGTTTCTACGTAGAGTAGCTTCCTCTAGACAGAAGATTGCTCGACAAACAGATAAATTTATCACAGATGGATCAGTAAGTTATCTTTCAAAATTCTGTAAATATACAAAACTCTTTTTAATCAATCAACACACTCGTGGTTGTTTACTATTTATAAGCAGAATTTTCATGCTTCTTATTTTTCAGAAAATTCAGATACACTGTCGTATCTTAAGGTTTTGTACTATGCAAGAGGGACAAAAAGCTCATTACATACGTTTTTAAAAGCAGTGTTATTATGTATTTTAGCCCACAAATAAATGTGTAAAAACTTTTATTCATATTTTAAAAATTATGCCTTATTGCAGGAATGCGCTGGTTACTAATTAATACCAGTATTTCAAAATAGCAAAATTCTGTTTAAAATGGTGGAAGTTCATTTTAGATTTTAAATGAATTTGACAAACATTTTTTGTATTATGTTTTACTAAAACCAAGGCAATTTATCAGATTTGGTTTCTGAAGCTGTCTCATGTTTCTCATTGCATCAGGAAGTAATTTGTATGGAAACATGAACCAGGTCATAGAAGATATTGACTACTCATCATCCAAACTTGTTTTTCTTTCAGAAAATTTTGGTACATTCTCACTCGAGGGTTGTTCAGCAAGTACTGAAAGAAGCAGCACAATCTAACAAGAGATTTGAGGTTTATGTTACAGAATCTAGACCCAATGATGCCGGGTAATACTATCTATCCATATCTGCTTAGTAACGTTAACACCAATTATAGGCATTTTTGGGCATGCAACAAAATAAAATTAAATGGCAATGCATGTATTACTATTCCAGTTCAAGAAAATATTGAGTATTAGCAGTCCTCAGGTGTGTCAATTTTCCTGATTAATTCCTTTAACAACACCATAGTTTGCTTATTGGATACTGTTAACCATGAAAATATTTCACAGCATTTAATGCAGAAATTGGCAAAATTAAGAAGCAACAAGTGTTCAAAACTTCAAAATAGACATTTCAGATGACTGAAAAAAGGTGACAATTTGCAGTCTCAAAAATGGCAATCCTCAAAATGCGAAAGTTAGTATTTGCCTATGTGGGAAATTAAATTGGTATACAGTACATCCTTGTACGACAACTTTAACCGTGTAACTGTTATTTGATTGATAGGGTAACAACGCATGAAGAACTTACAGCTTGTGGAATACCATCTACACTTATATTGGATTCTGCAGTTGGGTAGGTGTATTGTTTTGTCAATAAGTTTACAAGTTTACAAGTTTATTTATTTGTGTTATACAAGGCCACCGGCCCATGCACATTACAATACATATAATCAGTATATACAAAGTAGCAGTGAATAGGAGGAATCATATCAAATGTAAATAAAATACATTGCATATAACAGTAGTTATATAATATGGAACATACATCATATCAAATGTCTCAAATATCAAATATAACATTACATCATTAATCACTTTATGGTTAAGTTAAACATTGTAAATATGATATTAATTTATTTATACATGAACAGTCACAAGGGTTTTCAAATTTATATTCTTCCAATAAAAAACTCATTTCTAATTTTAAAGGCATAGTATATAAAAACCGCCAAGTTTCTAACAGTGGTTTCGTCTTTACTTGCCATAAGTCGAATAAAACTGTCTATGGTATTATTGTTGAGGAAATGTTCAGGTATATATTGAGAACGAAGAGTACTATATAGAGGGCAAATTAATACAAAATGCAGTTCATCTTCAACTAAAGTTTCACAATACGGACAAGTGCGGAATTCCCTAGATATATGATAATGACGACATTTTTCTATCATAAGAGTATGAGATGAGCATCTTAAATTTGCCATACAACTTCTAAACTTATTTATTGTAATAGAATTAACGTACATGGCCACGTTATAATTATTTTTGAATGTTACATAATATGAAAGTTTGTTATTTTCTCTACATCTAGAATACCAGTTTTGAACATATATGGATTTCAGTCGGTCAACATATTCTAACAAGAACAAGTTAGTGTTTGCAACACCTTGTTGTTCCCAAATATATCCAAAACCATTTTCATACAAATGTTCACGTATAAAAGTTGCCCAGTTTCTGTATCCAATATTATCATAATATAATTGCTTGTTATAACATAATTTTACGTAACGTTCATTTGGCATAGAGATTAGGCGTAACCAGTATTTTATACAAAGTTTAGCTGAATGTAAAAACATCGAATATCTACCAAGATCAGATAGTACAACATCATTACAAGCATTTTGGTTAACATTCAAAAAACGCTTACATGCATATAATTGTACCTGTTCGACACAGTGTCTACTTTGTAGTCCCCAAATTTCAGCCCCGTACATACACACAGGAGTTACTTGACTATCAAAAATTTAAAAAAACGTTTTATAAGGGATACATGGCATTGTGTGCAGACAACTAAATACATAATTTACTATTTTTCTTGCCTTTATACTCATTTGTTCTGCCATTTTATAAAGTGACATTCGAGAAGTAAAATACACACCAACATATGAAAACCCATTTGCTGTATCTAATTTTTCATTATTATAATACCATTTCTCATTTCTAGACAGCCTGCCACCATTTTTGAAAACCATGATTTTTGTCTTGCTAGTATTTACTGTAAGTTTATATGTTTCACAAAAATCTTTTAGTATATTTAACTGGCGCTTGAGGCCAACTACAGTATCAGATAAACAAGCAATGTCGTCTGCGAATAAAAGCGTAAAAATCTCAACAATTTCTGGAAATAATTGTATACCTCTAATATTATTTTCTTTAAGCAATGTAAAGAATTCATCAATGAATAGGATAAATAAAATGGGACTGAGGTTACAACCTTGTCTTAAGCCAACTGGACATGAGAAACAGTCTGTAACGATACCTTTAGATGTTCTGACCGTTGCTTTAACTGAGCTATGGATTGATTTTACAGAGTTTTGTAATTTACCTTGGATACCTTTCTTGATCAGTATATCATACAGTATTTGTCTATTGACAGAATCAAACGCCTTTTGAAAATCTATGAAGGCTACATAGAGAGGTTTTTTCCTTACATTTAAACATTTATTTACAATAGAATACAAAATAAACGCCTGGTCGACTGTACGATAACCAGCGCGAAACCCTGCCTGGGCCTCTGAAAGTTTCCCATATACCACAGCATAGAATGTTAAACGTTTAGTAATAATATTTATGTAAACTTTACTTAAAACATCAATAGATGTCAATAGATCCTTTGTATTGAACAGCATAATATTAATTTGACTAGTCTTGCTGGAAAAATATTAAGCGGTGCTGAACTTATGAAGGCATACAAACATATGCATATACACAATTCCCATTTGTTCTGCACTGTTCTTGCTTCCCAACGCACCTTGTAAATCAATAAATATGTATGGATGTTGTCTCTGAATTTTGGTGTGAGTATTTTTGTATGAACCATGTACATACCAAAGTTGTTTAAAATAGTGCTAGTTTATCTCCCTTGCTTGACTCTTAACATACCAGTAGTTGGTTCCAGTTTACTGGGGATGATAGGAGGTCAGGATATTGTGACTGGAGTCTTTATATCACTGATATACGGTTGACCAAAGAGAATGAAAACAATTCTATATGTTAGTACTGGTTCATCCGTACTGGTTTGTCCAGGAAACACTGAAAACTTGTTAAGAAACAGACAAAAAAATCAAACTTAATCTTTATTCATGACCATAAGTCTTGTTGTTGTATATTTGACAGAAATCTTTATTCATGACCATAAGTCTTGTTGTTGTATATTTGACAGAAATCTTTATTCATGACCATAAGTCTTGTTGTCGTATATTTGACAGAAATCTTTATTCATGACCATCAGCCTTGTTGTCGTATATTTGACAGAAATCTTTATTCATGACCATCAGCCTTGTTGTCGTATATTTGACAGAAATCTTTATTCATGACCATCAGCCTTGTTGTCGTATATTTGACAGAAATCTTTATTCATGACCATAAGTCTGGTTGTTGTATATTTGACAGAAATCTTTACTCATGACCATAAGTCTTGTTGTTGTATATTTGACAGAAATCTTTATTCATGACCATCAGTCTTGTTGTTGTATATTTGACGTAAATCTTTATGCATGACCATAAGTCTGGTTGTTGTATATTTGACAGAAATCTTTACTCATGACCATAAGTCTTGTTGTTGGATATTTGACAGGTATGTAATGGAGAAGGTTGATTTTGTACTGGTTGGTGCTGAAGGTGTGGTTGAAAGTGGAGGTATCATAAATAAGGTAATCTATCATCACTTCTTTACTTATTATACCTCTACACAAAAAGTTGTATGGGATTATAAAATTTTAGTGTTTCGTTTCTGTGCAAGTCCAATTGGTTTGGGACTCATTAATTTAAAAAAATACTTTTACACAATTTGACTTTAATTTTTTAAGTCAGTAGGTAAGCACTCATAGTTTTCAAAACCGAAATGAAACGCTTGACATAATAAGTTCAGTGAGTCTTTCTGCTAAAACATTCTTGTAAACACAACTCCTCCTACAGTTTTAACAGGATTTCCTACAAAATAGAAACTCTACATTCTGTGTTGTTTTGCACGCACGCATACATGTTCGAAAACTGATCAAATTTGCAAACAGTGGAAAAATATCTCAGATATCTCTGATTTTACTGTTTTTACACTTATACTTATACACTTCATCTTATACCTTTCAGATTGGAACATTTTCTATCGCCATAGCAGCAAAGGCCATGAATAAACCATTATATGTTGTTGCTGAAAGTTTTAAATTTGTCAGATTATTTCCTCTAAATCAGCAAGATCTGCCGAATGAATTTAAAGTAAGTATCTGATGTATGTAGTTAGTCCCCTACTGGTTTTCAACTGGAGGAGACTATAGGTTTGCCCTTTGTCAGTCAATCTGTCCATTTGGCAAGAAATCTGGATCCTGCCATAACTTAAACCGTTTTCAAGCTAGGTTTATGAACCTTGGTATGTAGATTGAGACCCATTAGGAGATTATGCATGTCTAATTATAATATTTGAATTTGTTCTAAAATTGTGGTTGCCATGGCAGCAGAAACATGACAACCTGAAAACCAGGAAGTGGACTTCTGTATTGCTTGCAATTCCTAATTCCTTGATATCAAAGAGAGACAACTGTGAAGAACTAATTATAGTCCATTATTCAGATTACATTGGTTAGGTTTCTTTTTTGTGATGGATGAATTGCAATTCCAATAATAACATGAACGTACAAATTTTCCTTAAGTGTGTCAGTTAAACATGAATATTTACATTACCAATTGTTTACGTTGATTAGAAGCATTTTGTAAAGAGCTACAATAATCACATAGAAACTATGGTTTATTCTTCGTTTCTTGGGATATATATGTAGCTCAATATTTTAACTTAAGTCAAAATATTTAAATTTTCACCTGAGATACGTTGTAAATACCACCCAGAGCTTAAGACTTACAATGTTTGTGAATAAGACACCTGGCCCCAGTGTATAGAGTCTGAACACCGTTTGAAGGCCGTGTTGATGGTCCTCAAGTGATTCCATGATTCTATTTTGCTAACATGTGCAACATTAAAAACAATGTTTTACAAACAGTTAAATCTCTTTATTGATAATTAGTCGAATCAATCATGAATTTACATAATACTACAAGTATATAAACATCCGACATCATCTGCTCAAATCTGGTTAAAATTGTTTTTTCTCTGGATGGTCCATTATGTAAACATTATTGTTGTTTCAGGAAGATTGATACGCATACTAATATTTTCGATTGAAAAACACTCATTAGCCTATCGGTGAATCTGTACGAAAGACAATCAGTGTAATTGCCATGCAGATGAAGATAATAATACAAGCCATTAAATTTACTTATCTGATACAACTTGTCATGATACAAACTTTATATTATGCATAGACAATGTTGCTTCTCTGTCAACATATCTGTGTTATTATCAACATGTTTTAATGTGTTATGTCAATGACATTTGGGTATTTTGAAATTAGCTATAGATAATATTGCCAATGTCAAAAACAATGAAACATTTAATAACCACTGATCTATGAGGATGGGAATCTCTAGAGAGAAACACTCTCAGGCAGTGGCACATTTGTTAATGGTGTGGGGCAGCATAAGTCACATAACATTAAGGCATTAACATGGTGTTTCTGTGATTTAAAGGAATTAAACTAAGATAATGAAACATAGCCAAAATTGTGACACTATAAATCATTTTAGTTCGAATTATTTAAAATCCCATTTACATTATGGTCAATTCAGTCATATTGAGACCATCCTGTCGTATTGTTGTTACACTGAACACATAAGTCTGTCTTTCAACTACTCCTAAAAACTTAGTACACTATTAATAAAAAACGACTTATCCATACTTGAAAGTGCCAGGCAATGCCAGTTACATTTTTAACAATGTTTTGTTGATGAAACTTGAAATCTTATTTTATGTCTTTTTCAGTACAAAGCATCAACTTTAAGGAAAGGACAGAATCTAGATGATGAACATCCACTAGTTGACTACACTCCTCCCAATTATATAACATTATTATTCACTGACCTTGGTGTGTTAACACCATCAGCTGTCAGTGATGAACTCATTAAATTGTATTGTTAAAATCAATAAAAAATATTCATATTCCGCTTAGCTTGATTTATCTGTGTCTTTGTCATTGTTTGATCCGTTCTCATTCAATCAGTGTATTTTTCATGTGAAAAAAATTTAGTCTGAAGACTTGACTAACCACTGATTGATGAGGATATGTTTGATCCTGTTATGTATCATTGATGATGGCATTAATGCTAATACACGTCGTTACCAATTATTGAAATGATGTGTGAATTGTGTCTCATAATTGCTTGAATATTATGACATTCAAGATACAAACTGTATCAAATTGCTATTTTAAAGCACCAATCATAACCTTTCAAGTGACATTACGTTGTTTTAGAAAAAACAAATTGGAAGAAACAAAATTACATAATTGGTAAGTAAATATTTAATTTCTGGTAAAAACAGTCCATTTTTACTGATGAAGTCTAATTTGCTGAATTTGGTGAATTATGAAAAGCGTCACCTTCATAATTTTGGAGTTTACCAATGGCAAGTTCTACATGACCCTCACATTTTGATGGCATGCGTCAAGATTGGTCGTCAGAGGATTATCACACTGCTTGGAATATACGAGAGGTGTTCAACTTATTTATGAACAGAAAATGAACATCGATATTTTGTTACTCTAACGATGAAATTGAATAAAAACTTTTATATTGTCTAAAGTAGTGTATCAAGAAGTATATATAATAATTGTCAATTGCCAATTCGTTACGGTTAAATCATAATCAGCATTAGGGTAGAGGGTGTTGTTATTTGCTTTTTGAAGGTTCAAAACTCGTAATAATTACGTTTACATTTTCCTTCTTTAATCGTTATTTTAGTATCAACCAGATAGCAAATTATATTGTTAAAGCATGAGAAGACTTCCACATCCACTACTATTTGGTTATAATATATATCAAAGTTATATTCTTAAGATTTTTATTTGGCGTTGTATATGGTGACTTGAAGCTGGATATCGATGAAACTCTATGTTCTTGGAAGAGTCACTAGGAACGATACGTAACACTTGTTTGTTGAAAATCTGATTTCAAACTGTTTGTACATAGACCACAGCCTTCAAATTCGTCAATTTGATATTGATTTTGATGTGCGTATTTCCATAATAACAAACCCAATGCCTTTCCATGAAAACGGCCGCGAACACACATAGCTGGACAAACATCAGATTCTCCCTATCCTTGTGACTTTTCCTAAAATAGCATACCATAATCTATCATAACCTTTTTTAAGATTTAGCATTGCTTCGCCATAATGAAATGTTTTCCACATAATGTTGTTTATTTCGCATTTCTAGATTCCAAGACTTTTGGCTGCGAGGCATGTTTTTCTTGATTTTCAGCGTAGGAACTTCGCATTTTCCCAGAACTATGCATTCAACTGTTTCGAAATAATGTCACTGGTAGTTTCTATGGACACTCCCATCTGTGGTACTATTCCACGTTTTGCTTATGGATTCATCATAGATATCATAAAACCAATTTAACTTATAGTGTAGGTTTTGGCAATGTTGGGCAATTTTCATTTTTTGGTGCCATTTAACAATTACTGGAAACAGAACTTTAATAACACTTCTTACGACAAATATTACTGATGTTCTCATTAAAAATGCAAAATAAAAATTTACTTACACTTTCTTGATGCTTATAAAAGGGTCATTTTGCCTTAAAAACAGGAAAAACAACATCATCTACTAAATTGTTGTTTTAAGCTTTAACTAAATGAAAAATACAATGTATGATGATCATAAATTATGTTCAACTTAAAACATTTTTTCGCATGGTTCAAAACAGATATTTCAATTGTTTTTGTTCAATGATGCAAAATCGGTGTTCATGTTTTGTTCTTAAATAAGTTGAACACCTCTCGTATTGCAGTACACGGGAAAGCCATTGCACAATGCAATATTTTTTGTAGCTTATATACCAAAAGTCTTTGAGTCTAGAAATGCGAAATAAACAACATTATCAAAAAATATAATTTCACTATGGCAAAGCAATACTGTATATTAGAGTATGATATGATGGATTAGGGTATGCTATTTTAGAAAAGGTCAAAAGGATATGGAGAAGTTGATGTTTGTCCAGTTTTGTGTGTTCGCGACCGTTTTCATGGAAAGGCATTTTGTTTGTTATAAGGGAAATACGCAAGTCAAAATCAATAACACATTGACGAAATGGAAAACTGTTGCCTATGTACAAACCATTTCAAATCTGGTTTTCAACAAATAAGTGTTACGTATCGTTCCTAGTGACTCTTCCAAGAAAATACTGCTCGAAAACGATTTTACCAGTATTAGTAACTTTGTTATATATTTTGGACTGGTAAAGTGATTGTTGCACGCAACAAAGACATGGGACAGGCATATACATTGTAATACCAGCTATTTAATTGCAAAATTCTTGAATGATTTGCCTCTGGTATAGCTATGCTAATCTTTGCAATACTCCTCCTATGGCAGCGTATAAATCAAATCACTGTATGACTTAGCGGATTACCACGAAATTCAATTTGTATCATGTATTGCTATTATATAAATAAGCAAATTCGATCGTTGTATAGTTTATTGTCGTACTAGATAATTCAACGTGTTCTCGGAAATAGACACGTTTAAAAAGAAGGGAATACACTCCCATACGCATGTATGGAACAACTTAGCAAACGAAAGTAGGAGTTTGTAGCTGTTTGGTTGCATTTTTCTTGTTCACTGCAAATATTGTTATTTTGCCATACGTACATGTATGTTTTATGATTTTACTTGTGTTTAATAATAAAGAATGAAGAATAATGTATCGTTTTCATAGATAATATATGGATTTGATTTGTTCAATTTCATGTCAGTTTTTTTGTGTGAATCGCACGTTTAATCCCTATGTTATTGTTTTGCTTGTCGTTAGACCTGAAGTTATGGCTGGGCTAACTAAGTTAGGACAGGTCTAATTTTAACGAATACAACTACAAAACTGTATTTTCATATTCAATGTATCAATTTATGCGTCTGAAGCGATAAATAGTTTACACTTTCAATGAAATGTCCTCAACACTCTCAGCGGTCACTATTACACCATACACCTTATCATTGAAACTGAGAATTTAAAACGAGACAGTAATTAAGCGCGATACATTTAATGTATCGTCAATTAAATCACCATAAGGCATAACACCATCACTTATTTTTAACTACGCAATATTGAGTTTATAAAACTTCATTTGAGGTAAATTGTGAGGTTCTATATAAAGCATAAGATAACGAGGTTAATAACTTCGACATCTCAACTCAAGCTAGTCAAACCAAATCGACCGAGTACATAACAGTGCCCAGATGGGAGCAAAACGACAGAAATTTAAATGAAGATCACAGACAGCACGCTTGTCTAAACACAATCCATTAGTATTTGCTTCATCTTAATATGTACAGATACAAAATGTACGAGGTTAAAGCTCTCATGAATGTCGGACTCCTTGAATTAAAAAAAACATTTTTAGCTCGACTTTTCGAAGAAACAGAGCGAGTCATTTTACCAAAGACTATCTAAGGTATCCACATACCACTTAGCATAGCTATTCACCATCACAAGATGAGTCCATACTGACTAGGCTGATAACACTGTGACCTCTATTCATTGAGTTATCTGCCCTTGTTACTATAAGAGCCGAGAAAGTCGAGCGTCCAGCATTCGTAGGCGGTGCTCTTGCTTGTCTCTCAATGGGAAAGTCAATGATAGTTAAAATAACACTCAGTCAGACTATATTTCACATTTTCAAACACTTGCTCTTCATTGAATTGATGTTACTAAAAATAATTTCCTCAGGAAGAGCAAGAGCTCAAAGTTTGAAAAAGTCAGTGGTATTTCATTTCAGCTCCACTATTGGAAGAATATATTTTTAAGTAGAGTTATTGCAGTCACATGAGCGTTGGCGTCTGTGTCGGCGTCTGTGTCAGCGGAACGGTAATGTTAAAATTTACATACTGCCTCAAATATGTTCAAAGTCCATTGATTTGAAAACTTGGCACACTTGTTCACCACCATGACCCCAACATATACCCCTAGAAACCATATTAAGCATTTTGATAAAATTATGACCCTTTTTTACTTAGAAAAAATATTAAAGTTTACATACCACCTAAAATATTTTCAAAGTCCATTGACACATTGTTTTTTACTCTATCAAAGGAGGTGACTGAGAATAATGGAGCGTGCACTGGCAGTTCTTGCTTACGTTTCTGGTAACAGTCTGGTTAAACCTAGAACCTGTCTGTCGAAGTAGAACAGGATTTCGGTAGTTCAAGATCATCGCTATTGTCCATTCCTGATCTTTGACGTCGGCAGACTCGACAATACATGATGACGAACACTTTACGGTAGTGGTCGGATACCAGGATATAAATGATGAAATCATTGGCAGCGTTGATGTACGTGAACAGGTTACTGATATCAATAAACAACCAGAACATGAGCTTTTGTTTCCCGTCAAAGCTATACTCCTTGTCGATAAAGGCCATAATCTTGATGAAGAGGTTTGGTAAGGATAGAAGAACGTAAGACAAGGTTATACAGAATACGGTCAGCGTGATCTTGGTTTGTTTACTGTTGATGTTCTGGGCAGACATGTTTAGGGTTCGTTGACGACTGGTGACGGTTCGGGCGTACAGGATCGGAATGGCGATGTTAGTACCGAACAGCATGAAATGTGGAATGAAGTAATCCACGAACGTTTGACACAGCATGTAGGCATCCATTGTGGCTTGTTGGGACTCCTGAAACTGTATGAAGTACTCAGTATGGTTGTTTGTTTTGTACGAACCGATCTCAAAGAACATTGGAAAGGGTAGCAGAAACACGACATTGCTGAGGAAGCAGAAAATGATGATGTGCTTAGGGTATTTGACGACCTTGGCGAACTTCACAGTGAATGGACGCACCAATGCCATGAAACGTTCAATAGACATGACAATGATTATAGCTGTTGCCGTATGGGAAAGGACCATATCGATGTAAATAGTTCCCAACTTCATATGCTCGTTGAAATAACTCGCCATGTGCTCGTCATAGAATTTGATAACAAGCGGAACGCTTCGCAATAAGCCCAAGAAGAGATAAGTGGCGTCGAAAAGGGTCAACGCAAACATGTACATGTAAATAGTCAGTTTCTGTTGTTGTGTGTCGCTCCACAGAACACCAATGCCAAGACCGTTACCGATCAGCCCGGCCACACAAATGATGGGGGTAATGATGTTTGATACGGACACAAACGTCTCGTACGCTTCAGGGGAGATAGACAATAGCATGTCAGTCTCTTCTTGTCCATCTGTCCCGTTGATTAAATCTGTTCCGTTACCAAGATCTAGTGATGTGTTTGTTGTATTCATGCTGCTCGGGTAACGGTGTTCCTGGTATATGTACGGTCAATTGATACTGCAATGTAATAAAATACATCGATACTTAATTAACACTGTAAGAAACTCGTGAAACAGATTTCATTTCTGTTTCGCACCCTTATCTTTTTTCAACCTCCATATCTATATGTATATCAACTACGTGTTGATCAGTTTTCATGAGCCGCAGTGGTGAAATTATAGTTTCGCGGGTTTACTTCATACATTGGGCCAATACTTAACAGTTAAATACATTTTTGTAAGCACAGTCGTCAAAACGCAACAACTATTTTGACAGCCTCTTGAGCTATCGCACTTACGTTTTACAGTTACGCATACAACGATAAAGGCGTTTGATACAATGTAGAATAACAGCTTAGATAATATTATTATATATAGAACATTTAATTGTTATTGGTACCCTAACCCTATCATGTTAAACCACAAGACTTCAAGTCTGCAAAAAATGTTTCGTAAACAGTACAGAAAATATATGAAATTCGTACATCCTTCCCCGAAACTTTTCAAATGAAAAAATCGCAATCAAAACGTTTGTACTCTTGTTTTTATCAAATAACCTGCGGTCTTGGAGTGCCCTAAAAACCGTGCCGGATCCATCGTTAGGCACTCCCAGACCGTGCAATAAATATTTAAATTAGTATGACTTAACGTAAGCCAACACATGCATAGACCGGCCCATGCTGTCAGGATAAAAATTCAAACGTCGCCATCATGACGTTGTGCTCATAAACCGCTAAATTATGTACGAGTCATAAATGTAGCGTACATCATCCTTTTGAGCGTTAATGGTCGTTTTCTTAGGTTATGCGATTAATAGAATCTTACATTTGTGCTTAGCACTCACGCAAGATTCTCTACTTTACGTTCGATATTGAATATTTAAATCAGTGACCCAAAACAGATGTAGTGTAGCCTACATAGCGAGTTCCCTATTAAGATTTTTCCAAACCCTACTGATTTTGAGTATTATCTTTGAACCGCGAATTTTATTTGGCATGCTTCGGTAGATCGGGTTCGGTTTATGCATGTGTTTATGTATATCGCTGGCTTAGAATGAGAAACACTTACAAGACTCGAACACATCTGAAATCTAAATTACAAGTCGCTTCTTATGTGCTTATTTTCTTGTAAATCGGAATTTATCAAGTTGACCTAACTGAAGTAAAAAAAGTAATTAATACAAAAAGTTGATTTTGTACGTACGACCTTCTCATTCTAAGTTAGCGATATGTCTGCAGTACATACTGGCTATACGGGTATTTTATTTATGCATGCATATTTATGCAGCAGTACTAAAGTACCACTTTTTGTCAAAATAAATAAGTCATTGACATTCTAAATAATATCTAAACGGTAAACGAATTATCGAACAATTTTCAGGATTCAAATAATATTACTAATCAATGATTTTTAAAACATGATACAATACAAATGTAATGTTTCTATATTTTAATAACACACTCCTTAGGAGAAACTTCGTAATTCAATTTTCATATAATAAAAATGTTATAAGATTATGTAAAACAACTTACCGCATCCAGCAAATCAGAGAACGTGAGAAAACTCCCGATGTCTATCTACAGGTAACGACAGAGAGTATGTTACAGCGTACACCAAGACAGCGAGTTTTGTTGTCGGGAAATCTCCTGCACGACTATAATGAACCGATGTCTTACCCCGCTGTTATATACATTCACATGAAAGCATTACATTTAAACATCTAAAAGCATTATCGTATTGTGGTCAGACAAATGAGTTGATTTGCATTTTGTTTAGCGACATTTTGTCAACAAGCTTTCAGGTACTATCGATTCAGTAAGTAATATTAATGATGAAACAATCTCATCGGAAAGAATAGCGGCGACTACTTATAACTCAGTTACACCAAGTTTACCCTAGATAAACATAATTTACATGACCGACAAATTTATGTTTATAACCGTACTCATTATACTTTGAACGGGCTGTACACATATATCGATGATCAGTAATAATCTTCAACGCTGAGCATAGGTACATGTAATTCCAGACATCTGCTAGTTTGTCAGGTGACAATACACTACTAAGAAACACGAACAATCACAACACAATATCACAATGCTGTCTTAGAACAGTAAAAACCCGACGTTGTCGTGTTATAAACGCTTATAACGTAACGTCGAAATGACGTCACAATCACGTTACGTTACGACGTCATTACTATAACAACGTGAATACGCCAAAAGGCGTGGATCAGTTATGGCTTACGGAAAGTAAAAAAATTACATTAATGATGAAATTAATGACGTTACATTTCAGACTAGAATGAATTCTGATGAATTCATAATTAATACAGTACAGACAATACCGGACGTCCCGGATGAAAGGACGGAAGAAAGACGTGACTGGGTAGAAAGTGAGAATGGATGGACAGGTGGAAGGAAGGAGGACCCTAACAACATGGAATGTTATGAACATAAAATTCTCGAAACGAAGTTAAAAATTGCCGAAAGTACTGGTATGTTTTAATAACATGATTTTGATTATTGTTTTTTCTTAAGTTTTTGTTACGTGTTAGTATTATTTCGTTAATATCGCGACTAAAACTTATCATTAGCTCTGTAGTGATTGTAGGTATATGGCCACTTCCAACAGCCTTGCTCTTGAGTTAACTTTTTAGTGATGAGCGTGAGTGTCCGACTACAACGCTAGAGGTCGTGGGTTCGATCCTTGGTGGAGACCCGATTTTTAGCGCTCCCCTAATTTACTATAGGTCTTTCGAAAAGATGTGTGCATTTATTATACCCCGAAAACGTTGGTTGTAAGAGGGTGTATACCGTTTCAGTTTGTCCGTCCGTAGATGGAACGAATTTGTGCTGCGACGATTTTTGCCAGATTTATACTCCTTTAATGATAGTTCTAGTTTGTATATTATATACAAATATAGGCTTATGTATATGTATAAATAAATATCAAATTATTAGTTACATGTTAAGCAAGTTTTAATAACAATACAAGTTTAATAAAGACAATATCTGCCATGTATATCAGCCATTGTTTGTCTTTTTGGGGATCAGTAGAACTTTCACTGAACTGTCAGAACTTGATTTTCTAGTACTTCCCCTGACTTTCTTTCTAAAACATGGAAGCCTTCCGTATTGTTTTAAAACCATAACATTATAGTGATTGTATGGATATGTCCACTTCCAACAGTCTTGCCGTCGAGTAAACTTTTTAGCGATGGGATTGGATGTCCGACTACAGTGCCAGTGATCCCCGGTTCGATCCTGGTGGAGACCGGATTTTTATAGCTCCCTATAATTGACTATAACATAATAAGTCGTACATATCTAAATCAGTCATCCGACGGACAACTTTATCATTGATAAAAACATATGTTTTATTTTCAATTTTCGAATAAAACATAGTTTTCGTTTTACCCTTTATCAATACCTGTGGTTAATACTTGCACTAATATAATGAACTGTGTTCTCGTTGTTTACAGAATTCAACGTAGCGACCGATGACCATAACACATTCCAGCATTTTGACGAAATGTTTCAAGGAGACTTACCACATTTGTTGCTCAGAGTTCAAGGCAAAGATCCGAAGTTAGGCACAGTGGATACATTTGATGAGCTTAAACTCGTGTGTGAGAAGAAATCTAATACATCTAAATACAACGTACCGGGGACCATATTGTCCGCTCCAATTAACGTACTAGATCACTACGCTTCGTTTGGTGAGTATATAAGTAACCTGTACGTGAACAATGAACTCCCCGATGCTAACATAGAAGTAGAAGGTCGTCACTTCGCGGCACACAGAGCAGTGTTGTGTTGTTATAGCAAATATCTGGAGAAACTGCTGCTACGGAACAAACCGAAAATAATTCCGATAGCAATAAAATTCGTTGGAATCAGCCCCGACGCATTTGCGGATTTTCTTGAGTTCATTTACACTGGAAACCTTCGCCTGCAGCCAAGTTATGTGCTTGATATGTTTACCATTGCGGAAATGTTGGGTATAAAGGCTTTAAGAAACATACTTGGGTCTGTAGGCGACCAACTGAGCCTGACACAAGTATTGCAGCTGTTACTGCTCCACGGGAAGACATGCTCGGTACAGTTACACCAACACTGTCTGAAAAGAATAACTAAACAGTTCGAAGCAGCGTCTAGGATCGTTGGATTTCTGGATATGGACGTGGACTTATTTTGTTACTTTCTGGAATCAGGTAAGGACCATGAATACCTAAACTTAAAGTTAAGTTGTGAATTTGGTTGGTGAACCCAGAATTTCTGCTTGCACTGACATATCTATATTGTCGTATCCCTGAGTACAAACATTCTTCATAAATACTAGTAATTATCAACTACGCTTCGGAATATTTTGTCTTTACAGAGAAAATTATAATGGCATGCTCTTACTTGGTCAACATCAACCTACACATAAGTACCACTTTAATTAATAGACCTTCCAAAATTGAGAACACAACTTCAGTCAAATTTATCATAACTGAAATATTGATAAGGCTTATAAGATGTTCTGTATTTTGTTTATTTATTTCAGATGAGTTGGAGATTGGAAATGAATTCGATGTGTTTCAGATAGCTTTACGCTGGATTGTACACGGGGGTCATGATCGTCTATGTCATGCTTGTAGAATCATGAACCTAGTCAGGTAATTTATTCACAATCAGGAATATGTAATTATGCATTGTACAACAATTCTAAACATCCACGATTGTAAATATTGTTTTAATTAAGTCACACCCGTCAACAGTATCTCATTCAAATAGAGACTGTCCAGACACATTATCCTGGTAAACCATCAGTTTCCTTATGAACTATACCAATATTATGCCGAGTGTGAAGCCAGTGCGACAAACCCGTACCATTTCAATTGACTGTATGTTGCGGTCTTGAATCTACCCTTTTCTGGACCATGGCGATTTTAACAATATATTTCAAATCAGTCACACATACACTATTAGAACAATGTTCTTCTGTTTAAGAATACAAACCAGTAGTTACTATTGCTATTGAATCGCCAGTTTTAATGGCGAGACAGGGCTATAGTTTTGTATAAGTAATTGATATAAATGTCGGCTTAGCTGCAATGGAACATACAAGCTCTTTACTAACATATCTTGCTATACCAGATGTTAAAAATGAGTTTGTTTATATAATAATAATTATATTTGACATTAGATTTCCGCATATGTCGAGGACTGAGATGTTTAGATGTGCCAACGAGACGAAACTATTTCAACAAAATGACGACCTCAGACTGCTGTTGATCATGTCAGTTTGGTAAGGATTTGTCTAGGATACCTAACAATTAAGGGGTTTTTAAAAACTGATTGTTATACAAACAGCAGACTACTTATTTAAAGACCTTTTCACAATCATATATGCGTCCGTCCAGTACTATTCCTTAACTATTAGGCCGCACTCGGCTCCTGTATATTACTATTCATAGATCCTCCCAGGTACCAGTTAATACACATCAGTTTAGTAGAACATTATGTGCATTTCTTGTTATAACAGATATGAGGCAATGACACAGGCGGGGTCGAACCCATATAAGTATAGGATTTGAGGGGGCGGTAAAAATACTTTTGAGTGGTATTCGAAAAACATTCATCTTTAACTTAAACATGTAATTATAAAAAACGTTCAATTCTTTTTGTTAAGCCATTTTCCATCTACGTCTACGCACTTTTTGGCATCTAAGTAGGAGTTATATTCGAGATGTACATGTATGACGTAGATGTTGTTTAGGTACACCTACTAGGTAGCAGTACATTTATGAAATAATTCTGAATGGTTTCCGAGAATACCCAACAGTTCGAACATTTTCTGAAAATCCCTTGTAAATAAATTTGTTTTCGTTGACTTCAGGTATGTAACAGCATTGAAGTTACAGAGATCGGATCCACTTGATGTAACAGTTCCACCACCAAGGAAAGGTTATAAATCTACATATCTGGTAAGCAAGCTAACACGACGTTATATGTAAGGGTATTTGGACTTCTAGAATAACACATGGCTAAGCAGTGCCTTTGAGTGATAATCGGCCCAGTAGGCTGATAATTGCCCGAGGGTTTTAGAACGAGGGCAATTATCACAGACCTTGGTGAGTTCTGTGTTTACTTGAGAGAAAAGATAAGCCAGCAAATCATTAGTCTAAGGATGTTACATAAACACCAACCACAGGAAGTTCATACTGTGGTTGTTTTTTTATTGAACTCATAGAAATGTTTGCGGAGACAATATTTTGCGTATTTGTTTAGACTTTTATAGATCATTGGCGTTTCGCGACTATAAACAGTAACCGAGGCAGACATATTATAAATATGCGTTTGGCGTAATGGTACATTGCAAGAAATGTGCCTGTTTTCCATTATTTAATGTGCTACATAACGACAGCTTATTCTTATTCGATAATGTTTGAATAACCATATTCACATCCAAGATATATTACTGAGTTATGTCATGCGAATGTCTGTAATGTTATTGGTACATGCCTCATTTGTATATTTAAATACATTATAGGATATACACGTTACACCATCAGAATCATTATATAGCCTGCAATTAGAACTGTAATTATGGTCAACTAACGGGCTTTAGTGGTACACATGCACTCGTGGTGTGAATGTTTTTCGTAAATATACATTAAAACTCATTTCGTCGAATACGACAATTCGTTAAATCTAATTCCTTTGAATACAATTCACTAAAAGTACAATTCGTTAAAAGTCATTTCGTCGAATACGACAATTCGCTAATAGTAATTTCTTTGAATACGACAATTTACTATGGTAATTTTAGTCAAATACGACAATGAATTGAATACAATATTAGGTCGAATCATCTTTTGTCTGGAATACAACGGTTGGCCTACTTTGTCGAGAAGATAGGTATCTAACTCTCTATAACTAAGTCGATATTATTATTATTTGATATTCATAATACATAATAATTATGTACTTATATTGATGCGCTATAATTATATGTGTGCTTTCGGATGATCGATTTCTTTTCACGCATTGTTGCGGGGTTCTATAAATTATCCGACTTTAAAACTAATGTCTGTGCCTTCATCGTCCCCTTTGATTCGTCTGACGTACCAAACACACGGGTCATTTACGATTACCTTCTCATTACGTCATTATGGCATGCTACACATGAAACGAGTGAAAGAAATTGATTTAGAAACATTAAGATGAAAGGAAATGTTTTACTAATTGCTATAAAATCAGTTAATTTGTACATTAGATTGACTGATGCGTGTAGGACTGGAAAAATGTGTTTTATTTGCGAAGCATTGTGTTCTATGTTTTAATACTTCAGAACTTTATTACTAAGTGAGTGTTCTTATTAACGAAGCTTGATATAGATCTAATCCTTTTTGTTGGAGTTTTTAACGTATCAAAATTAACCTACTTTCACGGTATCTGCACTCACTTTTTTGGTAGCCGTCACCTTTCGATCGATAACTTGTCTACAGCGTACAGCAATATATCACATGACTTTCCTTGTATCCAGGTTCGTATAGCCAGTACGTATAAAGTTATACGTACCACGTGTAGTATAAGGTATTGAGTTTTTCCAATAAATCAATGCGTATTTTGCGTTTTTAGTGTCATGTGATATAAAGAATCTATCACTCGTTGTCAATTGATAAATTTATATTAAACTCGCCAGAGGCTCGCTTAATAAAATTTCCAAAACTCGTTTAATATAAATTTACATCAATTAACAACTCGTGATAGATCCTCTATATCTACCATAAACTTGTTTACCAAAACTCCGCTATAAAAATATGGCACATGGTTCCGCTTGATTTAAAGGCAGTCATTGATTAAGCCTTATAGTCTAAGAGCTGAGGGCGATTTATTCAAAATTTTGTAATTTGAAACTTTCAACAAAGTTAGTCATATATATATGACCGAACTTTAAGAACATCCATTACTTACAAAATTTCTCTTTCACAACGCTTCAGAATATTATGTTTGGTTTATTTTAGTCGGTGAAATCAAGTCCTGTTAGTTACACACCACCCGAGTACGTTCTAGATATCAACCAAAGTTCTCTACCAAGTCCAAACAAGCCTGTATCAAGGCATTCACCACGACATGCCAAACCTGTATTACTTCCAGCAGACAGTCATGTTGTAAGAAGAACTGAAGTAATCACAAAGACGAAGGTAAAATCTCCATCCAGATACGCCAAGCCTATACTGGTACCACAGAAAGATGGTGACGTCACGCATGAACCGGAAATAGAAACACCAAGGAAACCAACCTCACCTGCAAGATTCGCTAAACCATTAATGTGGCCATCACCGCCACCGAAATACGAAGAACCAAGCACATCACGCCCTGTACCTTCTCGATTTGCGAAACCTATTATCTGGCCGCCTCCAAAACATTTAGAAGACAAAGCCTACCACGAATGTCTCGTTTCGGACACAAAACCAGTTATATCCTATTTGCCGATGAATGCGCAGCGAATATTCTGGAATGGTAAGCCACCTATACCACAATCTCCACAGTTATCACCAGACAGACACGCTAAACCGATACTGGTACCGACACCACCAAGTTCATCACAACCCTCACCGATATTCGTGTTTCCTGATACACATGACGGACAAAGTATGACGTCACCCTTGACGTCATCAAATCACTCGTCACCACAATTGTCTCCAGCTCGATATGCCAAGCCAGTATTGGTTCCAACACCACCAAGCTCAAAACAACAGTCGCCAATATTCGTACTGTGTCCGGATCAAGCTATGACGTCACCATTACCAGCAGACGATGACCTAGATAATCATGATACACAGGTAAGGGAAGTTGTGACCATACCGCCCGTGCTAACATATCTACCACAGCACGTGGTACCACAGGCACCGACGTACCACAAACAACACGTGGTCGATCTTGTGTCACAGTTCTCGGCCAAGTTGTCATCACCGACTATCTCGTGTTGCCCCCGTCCCGTGATACCAGGACAGTATACTAAACCATTAACACGCCCTGCTGAAACAGACCGTCTGCATGTACCACGTGACAACATGGAACACTCTACAACAGATGGTTGCAGACGACCGACAGCGGTAGAGATTTTCATCATTGGTGGCTTCTGTGACGATTTGCATTCACAAAAAGGTATGTTATATTCTTTCTTATATTGGGTTTGTATGTATAAAATAATGTAAATATATCATGTACATATCTGTGAAGAATATGGCCAATATCTTGGCAGTAATCAGTAATTTCGATAAAAACACATCCGTCACCGACTGAGTGTATTTGTCATTATATCAAGCTCGGTCATGTTGCTACAGTTGTGTGCTAGTTAATGCTTAGAGAAGACCATCGTAGATGGAAATGACGTTATAACACCCGACTCAGTAAAACTAAAATACGTCGTAATAAAACTATTTTTTAAACTCTACTGTGGTCTATGAGAAAGAAGCACCGATTATGAAGCTCATAAATGAATTGGAGAGTTTGGATATAGATCTATAACGATAAGTCAGATGACTCACTTTCCTTAATTAGTTCGCAAAATACTTATAACATGTATTGAGAAAGCCAACACTATGTTTACAGCAAACGATAGTGACGTCAACAACACACGATGGATGAGATACTGTAACCTTCCTGTACCAAGAAAAAACTTCGCTGTTGCCATGGTAGCACGTAAAATATATCTTATTGGTAAGTTTTTTACATATTTTTTTACAGCGGTTATTGAAAATATTTATATAGCGCTTTATATAACAAGTCTCTAAAGCGCTTAACACGCGAAAGTCAGCTAGTTGACAGCTCATTAAAATTCTAAAACAATTTCTAAATCAGATTCACTGATATGTACTTTAAACAGATGTGTTTTTAAATTCTTTTTGAAGACTGTCACTGAGTCAATGCGCCTGATTTCCACAGGAAGACCGTTACATAAGGTGGCAGCACATTTGTCGAACCGCCTTTCACCGTAATTCTTGGTTTTTACTTTATGAATGTTTAATAGCATAGCAGTTATTATTGGTAAGCTAATAGATTGTGTTACGCCGGACAATAGTACAGTACATACTCTGATGAACAGCACCCTTTAGAATGTGAAAATAGTGGTTGTTACACTGATGCTGTTGCTCTAAATTTGTAGTAAATATCAACACGGTGTTGTACTGCTCAGGATAATGTAAAAATGTCTACTTCAGAAACCATAAATATTCAAAATAATGATAAAATGTTTTGTAACGTCATTGTTACAGTATTGCAAACCATGATTGGTCGTACATCATCAAACGTTGGGCCTTTTGCACATGATTGCAAAATTCAGTAAATTCCTTTGAAGGTGTCTGGTTAATTCCAAATGTAAATGTGTTTTCGTCCCTTTATATTGAAATTTGGTATGTGTATATACAATATCGTTTCTCTTTTCCACTTCTATTTAGGCGGCTGTGATCCGACAAAATGTTCCATCAGTCATTCAGCAACGAATACAATGTTTAGGATGGACTATGACAGTAAAATATGGCGTAAGATGGCGCCCATGAGACAATCTCGTGAAAGTCATTGCGCATGCGCGATAGATAACCTTATATACGTACTGGGTGGATTAGACAACAATCACATGTGAGTCTTAATTTATTCAGCGGACGGCTTTTACGTCAATCATTAGTGATAATATGCACTAAGTCTTCTATTCGCATAAATCAGTCTATCCTCATATATCTACGTTTAGAAGGAAATTAAAATGTCATTTTGAAAGGTTATTAATAATGCTTAAATATCAATTGACTAAAGTAATAGACGTACTGTAACTGTCTTAGAATAACAGGAATACCTTCCTTATAATGTGTTAACCTCGACGTCTTCCTTTAAAGGTAAAAACTATGTAAAGTTCTTAAAAATCAAAACAATTCTCGGCTGTGAATTCCAGCAAATATGATAAATAAAAAGTCCCAACCAATGACCGTTTCGTGATGGAGGTTCATTGTCTTTCAGTTTTTCCTCGTTATATAATCCAATAACATGAAGGAAATCTCCGTCTAAGGCAGTGCATTTGTTGATGTTATTAATGATTTACGTCACAATAAAATGACCTCCTGAGGTTAGATATAAATGGCGATGTTACATCACTCATGTGTATATAGCACTACCGTATTCATGGAAAAGCACCGAGAGGCAAATCTGGCTCCGATCTCCTAAAACATCTCAAATTGAGCTCAATCTCATCTCAAATTTTGCCATGTGTCGTTTGAATATTTTCAATGGGAGGATGGATGCAAAATTGGCATCAAGAACAGCAAACGCTATTCCTAGTTTTTTACAGTAAATGTTTAAGAGTTCTAATCTCAGATTTATCTCAAATTCAGACTCTGACTTAGGCAAAGTCTCCATTTGAGATGAGATTTCTATTCGAGATGCTTCGGGAGATCGGGGCCTGATCTTCAGTCTATTTGAGGCATTTTTTCTTCAAACCCTGCTTAATTTGGAAATTTCTCCCATTTTCACCGAGTCAAGCGCGGCTATGAGCCTGCATAATTTCATATAAACTATTCATGTCATTTTATTAGTATTCTAGCGTTAGAGAATGATAAGTCTCTAAGATTGATTATATTTAATTTATTCTTGCAGACCGCTGTACAGTGTTGAGTGTTACAATGTGCATACAGATATATGGTACAATATCTCCACCATGCCTGAACCAAGGTTTGCTGCCAGTGTAACCAGTCTGAATGGTAAATGTTATATTGCTGGTGGTCTTACACGGGTAGGACATGATTCAAGTCTCAAGTCATTGGATTCAATGTATTGTTTCGATCCACAAACAAATAGGTTAGTAAACATTCTGGCATTATAGGAATACATCCTGACATTAGATGACTAGCGATTATGTTCAATACTTGTTGTCTCATTATGTCGATTAGGCATTTACGAGGATTTATGCAAAACACAATTGTTCTTGCTGTATATAGATGTACGCTAAGTATGTATAAACGAGTCCGGCAACTGCAATAGGAGTACACGTTGAATAAATAATACTATAAGGGCAGCCAAAATTTATAATTGACAATATGGACATGTTTTGAACGTTATAATGTCCTTTCGTAATACTTTTGACTGTCATCCGTACTCCAGTGTTTCAATACACGATGGTTTCTATTTCGTCTCGATGAGAGTGTTTAGCACTTTTATTTCAATAACATTTTTAATATTTTCACACAGCTGGAAATGCAACTAAAATATTTTAACTATTGTATTTACAGATGGGAGAAACGGTGTAGTTTACGGACGCCTGTATGTTACTCGTCACTGGTCAATGTTGAAGGATGTATGTATATATGTGGTGGTGCTGTTGTCACGTATCTGGACAACCATGAAGTGGTGTTGAAGAGTATAGCAAGTGTAGACAAGTATGATGCCCAGCTTAATGCCTGGGAACCAATAACAGAGATGATGGTACCTAGACATAGTGCAGCAGTCGCCGTAGCTGGTAAGACAAGCATATCTTTATTCATCCAAACTGTGGCCCTGTTTCGTGATAAAATTATCAACCACACAAGGGAAATTCCCTGACGTGCTTGTGTACCAACCGTCCCTCGGAACATATGTTATAGCTAGAAAACGCATGCCTTTACCCTAAACAATTACACAAAAACCATAATGCATTGAAGTAATATCGTAAAGTTGCAAAGTTGAGCATGTGTTCGAATTCATACAACAGTATCATTTGAATAAAAGTAGAAACAAATTTAAAAAAAGTGTGACTGGCTATCAAAAGGGATGGTCGTAGGAATGTTTGGTGATGTAAATATTATAGTGTATACATTGTATACGCGTGTCTACAGTATTCTGACGTTTTTTAATCGGATAGTGATTTAAAGAGGCATTCCCTATTACTTTGATCGCTTAAATCGGTTCAGGAATATTATGCATTAAATGATAATCCTTATTGCTCAAACTCCTCAAATCTTCAACAAAATGCTCCCACCAATTACCGAGAGAAAATGAAAATATATTACCGTTACGAGCCAAAATAGTCACAAGTTGTTTCCCTTTGACCATATAATAATAAATCGGTGGAAGCGATAAATCAGTATTGACGATTTGAATATATTTTTGACAGTATAGAGACATATTTGCGCACACTTTCTTTTGACAAATTATGATAATTGATAGTGTCTTGTTCATTTAACTCATTTAACATGATAGTTGAGAAAAATGTGCTAGTTATAGGGAATGCCTCTTTAAATTATGAGGCGAATTTCTCATGCATCTTACCTTCAACCAATGCTCTAAATTGCTATTATTGTGTTCCCCTCTTGTGGATATTTTATTCGAAGCTTTTAAAAAAAAAAGAATGAGTATAAACTCATATATTACTCAATATATATTCCAGGAAGCCGTTTAATCATTATTGGTGGTAAGAATTCAACTACTGAGAGATTTCTACGATCTACAGAATGTCTAGATACCCAGAACGTAGAATGGGCGACACGATCAGTGGATCTACCATTCCCTGCTAGAAGTATTAGTTGTGTTGTATGCCCCATGTATGGTAATAATTGATATATGATCGAATAAAACACTGGGAAATATAACTGCATCTTTGTAATATTTTGTTTTCAAAATTGGGGTTGTGTTTACAAATAGTCCATTCCTCCCTTAGCTTCAGAAAGTCTATTTTTGCGATCAATATAATAAATTATTCTCGTTCAACCAGCGTATTGTTCATCACTACATCCATACAGAACATTTACACGATCATAGAAGCAGGGACACAGAAGTAGAAAGGGGAAGTTACTTTATTGGTATAAGATTAACTGTGGGGAGAGCTTTCCTATGTTACCTCCCCTAGATGTATTTTTTACATTTAGAACATTATTCAGTTTGATAAAAACAATTATGAAGACTTTATTATTTGTATCAGTGTTTCGTCTGGCTTACTTTATACACTATAAATAGCCATATTTATGAAATGGAACAGTTGTGGAAACTTCATTTTGCAAATTTAGATTTTCACTGAGAAACACGACGGAACAATTATTTTGCTGAATGGATGGATTAGCCTCCTGCAGGTAAAACTAGGAAAGAATAAATTGAAATTATTTACATAAGCTATAAAACTACATGTGCCCGTCTTTTGCTGAAGCGTAACACATTCAATGTGCCCTCATTTCTTTTGTGAATGGTATGAGCTTCTATACTAGGTAAAGTCAAACTTCTATTATGTAACCGCCCTCGAGGCTCTTTTGAAAACATGTCTTATAATATAATTGACTTGACTCAAAACTGATGTAACACACGAACGGAACTCATGTATCTTGAGTTCCGTCAGAGCGTTACGTCCGTTTTCAGTTCTGTCAGAGCCATATGAAAACAGAACAATTCTCTGACGGAACCGAAGTAGTGGAACACGATTCATACCGTGTTGGGGTAACAAATAAAATTCGCAAGTATCCATAGCTGCACCACATTATATATACCAAAAAAACTCCCATGCTAGAACCAGATAAAGCAATTGTTGTCAAAACTTACTTGGGTTGTGTGCTTTCCAAAAGCCTTACTGGACGTATGATAGCTTACATCCCGACTAGCACCACATCACAAATCCTTAATTTACCATATGTGTTGAAACGTAATTCCAGGACAGCTGATTTTAATATTTATTTACCGTGGTGTTCATAAAGGAGTGAAAAAAAGACCTGGCCACAACTTCATTAAGATGGCATGTACTTTTAAAAGTGATTGATTAAGATGTTCAGAACATTTAAGGTGTAAATTAATTTAAAATTCCATACTCATTTTATTATTAGCGTGTCTTGTATTGCGTTAGTGTCATGAATGACTCTGCCCCGACGTCGTTAAAATGAAAATTTTCCTTTCAGCATTTTGCGGCACCAAACTAGTATTATACTCGACGGTACAATTTTATTTTAAACGTCAAATTGAAACTTGCGATACCTTGGTTTATCAACTTAAAGCACTGGTTTGACTGTTAAATGGTTGAAATATGGCACAACTCAGACGAGAATGATTTGTATCATTTAGGGAAGATAGTAAAGAGACATTACCATCGTATTGCGACACAATTATGATACATCAAGGTTACGTTAAGGAGAAAGTCCAAGTAACTGTCCATTCCTAAGAAATAATGGAGACGAGGCCCCGAAGGGGCCGAGTATTCATTATTTCTCAGGAATGGACAGATACGCTGATTTTCTCTGACTTAAAATAAACCAATACTGTCAAATGTAAATTTGCTTTTCTGTAAAGATGCTGTAAATGTCAAAAATTGAAGAAAATGCATTTTTTCCCAAAAAGTCTCCCCTGATTTACCTCTTATAAATAAAAGATTAAAAATATGAACATGTCTGAGCGAGAATTTCATGCTTTTTCATGAAACCAGTGAACTAATACAATACCTCTCCATTACTTTAATAATGGTGTGTAGTCCATGCAAACACAAGTTGTGAGTTATGTGTTACACATTCACGCAAAGGTCATTTATCCAGTGTCGCTTGATGTTATAACACGGTGGACATTATAAAGGCTATTAAAGTTTCAGTCAGAGGTTATTTTTCCGTGCATAATCTATACATGGATATTCATAATTGATATGCAACTTGATGGACATAACTACAATGTTTTTAACATGTTTTTATTAAGCATAGAGCTGTATTTGCACAGTGTTTTTAATGAAAGTATTAATTAATGTGCTCAAAAATTGGTATACATTTTGTATATACTTGCGAGGGCAGTGCCTTTTCCTAGGCACTGCAGATTGATGCTGGCTGCCACGCCCACAAGAGTGAAATAGTCTCCCCAGGGAAACTCGAATGTTGCATTAGGTAGCCCAATGGCCAGGGAAGTTAATGCCAAAGAGCGATTGAGCGGCTGCACAGCCAGCTGAAAACAGCCCTCGTAAATTGGTAATCTAACTTTTTACGTAGCCTTCAAATTTTAAACAAACTTTGCCTGTTCTTTTATTCAAATTTAGGAGTCCAATCAGGCACAGGTCTTCCTTGTTTATAAGCCATGCATGATAAAAAAAAACATTTAAAAAATAGCAATTTTCATCTGATCACCTCAAAACCTAGATGCTATATTTATGGACATTTTAATGTAGGCCAAGGTCGATTATTTCATTTTCAGTATCATGCTGAAGACGGGTGTCATGATATAGTGATACTTTTGGCCCTTGTGAATGTATAAAAAGCTGCAATTGCAACTTATTTAATGGTCATGGACACGAGAAAGTACAATGGCAAATTAACGTTATTTAATATCACACTAGCATCATCTTGATTTCTTGCGCACGTATCAACTTAATAGCTGAAATTATGTCATGTAAATATATATTTAGTAACAGTTATAGGGTTGATTTCATTTTCTAGTTTCTCATTTTTATCTGTGTTTTGTTTTCATTTTTCTGTGTACGGTTCTTTCAGTTGAGTGCTGCCTCTTCTGCAATTTTTATTGCCTTTTTTGTGAACACATACATTTTGTAATGTTAGTTGCATACATTGCCCCAAACGCCCGGGTATGGCTGCAGTTTTTTACCTTCGAGCTTCCCCAGCACTGCCGGGGAAATGTTGGGATTTCACCGAACCAATACCATTGGGACAATATTTAATTGTCACCTGCCCCCCCCCGCATGGGCCGTGGAAGGACGGTTTTTTTTAAAACCCAAAAGTAAATTTCCCGGCCCATCCTGGGGATGGCGGCCAATGAATGCAACTGACTGGTCTATAATAAAGACATGATTTACAATAATTCTCCGTTACCTGTTAACACATTTAATAAAAATAACTCTCCATTTTGTTGTTGACACTACACATGTGCGTTATGTTTTTCAGGCATGGCGAGTTTTCTTAACAATAACTAAATAATGGAGAGTTATTGTTAAGACAACTCTCCATTCCTGAAAAATCATGGAGAGTTATTGAATGGGTTAATCCCCTGGGTGTTTTTTAAAAACACTTCATAGTCGTAACGTCAAAATTTTGGGTCATGGAAAATAAGAAATCATCGGTTTTGTTTTTGTTTGTAAATCGCAGTTAATTTTCCACTGGAGGCAGTCGAATGGGACTAGTGCCTACGCTATTATTGACAAAAACATTGAACCTACATGCGGTCGACATGCTCCCAAGCAATGAAAACTTCACACAACTGTTCTTGTTTAGTACTTTCCATTGTAAACTGCAGGAACAAGTTTCTAGAACAGAGAAATGACAACATCACTTATAGCAATTAGTCTGATAGACTTTGTGTAAACATAATTAGGATAATACATATACCTCAACAAACACAACAACACGTCTATCACACTGAGTCTATGTGATCTTAATTCCGCCGGATTTTTTAAATTGTGTGATAGCTTTTAATTAATTATATAATATTCAAAATTGCAAGTTACTTTTATCCGGGTTTTAGGGCTTTTTCAACAATTTTAAACAGTTATGTACGGCAATAGATTCACTTAACCATGTCTTGGACTGTATACCGAGTAGTACTAACTCACCCTACCAAACTGACCCAGCTCATTCGACATTATTGTCAAAATGAATGTTGATTGAAAAAAGAACGAAACGACATATGCCACCAAATGCATATAGGGAATACTAGTATTGAAACAGTTTGCTAAGAACAAAGTTATTTTTATTTTGAACATGTGCTTTTCATAGTCTATAAATGGTTGCAGAAGTTGACATCCCAGCATACAAGGAGGAAAACTAACTCATCTTCGTTCATACAAATGTCTGGTGAAATGGTAGCAGATTTTGACGTTCGTCACACAAAGAGAAAAACTGGCTTATTTGATACATGCATATTACAAATATAGTACAAATTCGACTTCACAACGATGAATACCATGTAAAAAGGTAGGCAAAGTGATACCTTATATAATTTTAAGATCTTGTTTCACTTCCAGCCTACAATACACTTATTTCACAATTAACTATACTTTGATGCACGTTCAGCACGAAGCGTAATAATGCATTTTACATTTGACTTCCAAATTGTTCGTTTGTTTTGAATTAATATATTCAATTCTCAAGAATATGTTGGTACATCGTACCATACATTTCTATACTGTAGCTATTAACACCATTGTGGTATATGTATGTGTTTATTTATTGGGTACCTAATTGCCGCGAATTCACTTTGCATTTATATTACGCGCAGTCTATGGCAATGTTTGCGCTACATTTAGAATACCAAAACACAATCTTCTCTTTCGATCATTCCATGTAATAAACATTATAAACGAAAGGTGTACTCTGTGTGACAGAACATATGAAGTTGTCAATATCCATGAAGTATTACACGCACAGATATTTGTTACAGGACCATCACTCAACATATTATCGTTCGTAATGTTTCCCTCGAGTTTTACGTGCTCGCCTCGTGTGAACATGAAACATTGATTGATGTGCACGCTGATTGGAACTGTGCACGTGATTAATATAAGTGCAATTTTATCTGCCTTGGCATTACAGCTACTTTGACTTTTTATAGACATGACTTGTATCGTGTCGCTTATTTCATCATTATATGTAGCATATCGTTAAACACTGCAACCTATTTTATTCAAATTATACCTGGCTCACAATTTACCCGCAAGACAGACAATGCACCGAGTATCCGTTGTGTACCCGATATGTAGGTATGATTACTAAATATGTATTGCGATTATGATCAACGAAACTTTGTTTTTGAAAGGCAAACATGACACAGCGCTATATCTAGTTTGGTGTGTGTGATTCTGAAAAACATAAAAGGGATATGCAACTTATTTGATTTAAAGTATTATAATTATAAAACAACCAAATAGAAAAAAACTCTTATTTACAAGTAGTTAACTTGACACTTGTGCCGAACTAACTTTACGGACGACCCTGGAATAGAGAAATGTCAAAAGATTACGAGATTTGCATGTATTCGAATAGAAGAATGTCATCTGAAACATTAACGATTCACATAATAGACCTATTATAACGTAAATTAAGCAGGATTTATAATTTAAACCAGACCACAATTGCATTGATTCGGGGTACATGTATCAACGACTATAATCTGACATTTATAATATGAACTACATTCAAAGAAGTGCTAACGGGCCATGCTTCAAAGTTTCAGATATATGTTTGAAGTTATTGAAATATTGCAGCGAAGCCAAATGTTTTCAATCATAATAGTGTGTTACATCAATTTGTTCATTATTAAATGTCAAATGTTAACACAGTGCAGTATATATGGATCATCGAGTAAAATTTTATCAAAAGGTCTATCCTAAAGACTTATACATTATATGTATGGTGCAAATTAACGGACTCGTACAGTGAAAATTAAACATTTGTACCGTGATAAATTACTCAATAACATGTACTTGTATGAGGAAAGATCACTGCGTTCTTCAATCGAAAATACGGTCATGGTACCTTTCTGAACTACATGACAGTTATGTATAACGGTATGTATAAATAATATAAACTGTGACGTGTACTTGTGTGATAATGTATTATTTAGCATTCTATCTTAATGTTACATGAAAAAGTGCATTGATCAAACGATGAAAGTATCGAGGACGGGGAAGAAATATCTTTGATGAAATCCCCGAACTAAGCCGGTGCTTAAATGTTATACCAAGGTAATTAAACGTCGAGTGTCAGTGTAATCTTGTTGAGGCTTCAAACAATCCGACATACAGGTGAATCTATTTCTAAATGACCTGTGATGAAATGTTATAAATCATTTTGATAATGTCTTTATTAATATGATTAATGTCATGTTGTAGCAAGGGTTGTCCGTATAACAATGCATAGGTTCGCGTGTTAAGTTAGAATTATCGAATTATATCTTAAACATTATAGATCTGTTATAAAAGGCAATAAGACAAACCTGATTGTACATGTACAAAGGAACAAAAACCCTGATCAGTTAATCAGCCAGACTGTTTAGGACTTATTTAGAGAATACTATCAACCAAAGATGTCAATCATACTACGCCGATATCGGTACGATTTTGTTTGCGCTCGATTAAAACTATATATGTGTTGATTTTTATGGGGGTGGGGTTCCATGTCAGATTTGCCAATGACGTCAAAACGTATTTTAGACCGAGCGAACAAACAGAGCAGAAACGAACAAGATACAAAAGAACAGAACATACCCGTATTTAAACAATTGAAGTAATGATGCTTGCCATCAATAAGAACGTTGACTCATATTACATGTACATAGAACCACCTGTAAAATAAAAATACAAATTGTTAGAAATGCTTGTATCAGCTTATCTAAGTTATCTAGTGTGAGAAAAATTACATTATTATTGTGGTACGCGTAACATGCTTAAACTATATACATGTAATCGAGTAAGTAGGTAAATTTATTTCATTGTGTTTTTGCATTGAGAAATTATCTGTCCGTGGTTACTACTGCAAATTGCCAATACTAATTGTGTAGCAACAAATGAGTACATATATGTGGTAATCAGACCCCTTGGACTTTTGATACACCGTTGTGTGGAGGCCAAATTGCAGTTATAGAAACTAACATTACTCTAATCAGTACAAAGGTAATAGGTTTGACTTGTGACAGATATGGACAGATCCTATACGACAATGAATAGCCACAATTGCAAAGATGAAAAGATAACTGCTATTAATAAGATTTTATGAAAAACAGGATAAAATAAACGGTTGATAGACGTTGGTGCTGATGGAATTAACCAACGTTTTCAATTTCATTTTTGGGTGTTTGTTTTAGATAATATCAATCTTGTTGTTGGATATATCGGTCGAGGTTGATTTTATCAGAGTCGAATGGAACTAGCAACAACAGTGTCGAAACTACATGCATGTTAATGACACTCTCCCAACCACTGATAACTTCATACAACTGTTTTTGTTTATAACTTTACATTGTAATTGCATGAACTTGTTTGTTTCAAGCGCCGAGAAATGACAACATCACTTATATCAATTAGTCTTACATACTTTGTGTAAACATAATTTGGATAATACATTTACCACAACAAACACAGCACCATGGCAATCCCACAGAGTACATAAGTTCTTATAATATCGAAGTTTAGAATGTGTGTGCCAGAACCTTTAATAAACCATGTTCCATCGAAAAATGCATGACATTTGTCCTTTGGGGTTAATACCGTTACGAAACATCTATTCATCTATATAAGGTACATACTTGCTGTAGGCTACTAATCATGAAGATGAATGTCATCACAAAAGGTATGAGGAAGCTTTCAATTGAAAATGGAACTCTTGAACAACTTTTTTTCATTCTGAAAACATACAAACATCTCATAAATAGATGAGAACTTAAAATATGCTTTCATAAAAATGTAAAACTCCCATAAATGTTCTCACAGAAGGATATTAGAAAATTGGACAGGGAGGACTGCTTTGACAATACTTGTAATTTATTTAGTAAATGCTTGTGCCAGACATAATTGTGACATAGCCTCAACTAATTATGGTATTTGGGGTGTTAGTTGTTTATTTTTAAGCGTTTATTTATTTGTTACGTAATTGATGAGAATTCGCTTTGCATTAATATTCCGCGGGAATGCATGACAGTGTATGTGCTACATTTAGAATACTAACGCACAGACTTCTCTTTCGATCCTCCCATGTAACAAACATTATTAACGAAAGCCGTACTCTGTGTGACAGAAAATGTTAAGTTGTCAATATCCATGAAGTATTACACGCACAGATATATTACCGGACTATCACTCTACATATAAAGTTAACGTTCTTAATGTACCACCCGAATATCACGTGCTCGCCTCGTGTGAACATGGAACATTGATTGATGTGCGCGCTGATTGTAACTGTGCACGTGATTATTATAAGTGCAATTTCATCTGCATTGGCATTACAACTGTTAGTTTGACTTCTTGAAGACATGACTCGTACAGTGTCGCTTATTTCATCATTATATGTAGCATATCGTTATACACTGCAACCTATTTTATTCAAATTATACCTGGGTCACAATTTACCCGCAAGACAGACAATGCTCCGAGTATCCGATGTGTACCCGATGTTTAGGCATGATTGTGATATATGTATTGCGATTATGATAAACGAAATATGTTTTTGAAAGGCAAACATGACACTGTGCTATATCTAGTTTGGTGTGTGTGATTCTGAAATATATAAAAGGGATATGCAACTTATTTGATTTAAAGTATAAAATAAAACAACCAAATAAAAAAATAACTGTTATATGCAATAAGTGAGCTTGACACTTGTGCCCAACTTACTTTACGGACGACCCTGTAATAGAGAAATGTCAATGATTACGTGATTTGCATGCATTCGAATAGAAAAATGTCATCAGAAACATGAACGACGGGATGTGCCGTTTTAGTCAAAATTCCTGTCAACAATTTTTTGCCCATTGTCGTTATCACAAAATTATAATATAATCAATGCAAGTTAGATATAGGCGGGTATGTGGAATATTCTAGCTGAGCAAATTGATATTGACTAAGAAATAATGGTGTTATTAATTCTGGTACCGATGGAATACTAAAGAATAAAAATATTTCATGATTAATTATATCAACACGTTGTTTCCAGAAAGACTAAAAGGTGATATGAGAAATGCGGTGTTTGGTATTTTTATGTTAGTCAATGAATTGAGTATTTGATATGAACAGAACACCTATCATTCAAAGCTATAGCATCCCAGTAAACAGCTCTGGTAGTGTAGGGGATAGAGTGTCCGTCTCTGTGACAGCATGTTGTATGCAATATCACAAAGATGTAGCAAACGCTTCTTGGCAAATCGGCAAAACGACATGCATATGGCCATACGACTGAATCATGCAAGTGACCGACTTACACTAGAATCACATACATGTAATTACGATTTACATAATGGACCTATTATACCGTAAATTAAGCTGTATTTATAATTAAAATCAGACCACAATCGCATTGATTCGGGGTACATTTATCAACGACTATAATGTGACATTTAAAACATGAACTACATTCAAAGAAGTGCTATCGGGCCATGCTTCAAAGTTTCAAATGTATGTTTGAAGTTCTTAATAAAATGTTGCAGCGAAGCCAAATGTTTTCAATCATAATAGTCTGTTACAAGAACTTGTTCATTATTAAATGTCAAATGTTCACAGAGTGCAGTATATACGTATTATCGAGTAAAATTCATCAAAAGTTCTATCTTAGGGACTTATACATTATATGTATGGAGCTAATTATCGGACTCGTACAGTGAAACTTACTCATTTGCACCGTGATAAATTACTCAATAACATGCATATGAGCCGTTCTTCAGGAAAACCGGGCTTAATGACAAAATTACTAAAATCATGATAAAATAATCGTTAAAAAGACGAGACTCTTATGAACACTTTCTGAAAATTTGAACGAATTATGACATAAATTAACGAAGTTATACACATTTGAAACTAACCACTACTGCCAAGTTTTTAGTGACGTCGCAAACGTCATTCGAAGGTTATTTGACGTAATGTTAACAATAATTTCATCAATCCAGTATTTGATGAAATATGGACGTAAACTTTTCAAAGTTTTGTCACATTTTAGAATAAAATTCTGACTATAATAAAATACGACACAATTGTGAGTGTTTGCTTAAAGGGAGAAGTAGCTGCTATTTTTGATTACTGACCACTTTTTTCTTAATTAAGGTAGTTTTCGGAAATTGGTCACCATAGCAACGACGGAAGCAATTTTATCATAATCTATCAGAAAAATGTAAATCTTTAAGATAGTGCTATGTTATCCAACGACGAATTTCTAAATAGTATTACATAATTACTATTTTTATGTCAATAAGCCCGGTTTTCCTGGAGAACGGCTCATATGTTTGAGGAAAGATCACTGCGTTCTTTAATCGAAAATACGGTCATGGTACCTTTCTGAACTACATGTAAAACGGTATGTATAAATAATATAAACTGTGACGTGTACATTTGTGATAATGTTTTATTTAGCATTCTATCTCAACGATACATGGTAAAGTGTAATAATCAAACGATGAAGGTATCGAGGACGGGGTGAAATACCTTTGGTGAAATCCCCGAACTAAGCCGGTGCTTATATGTTATATCAAGGTAATTATTATACTTCAAGTGTCAGTGTAATCTGGTTGAGGCTTCAAACAATCCGACATACAGGTGAATCTATTTCTAAATGACCTGTGATGTAATGTTATAAATCATTTTGATAATTTCTTTATCAATGTGATTAATTTCATGTTTTTGCAAGGTTTGCCCGTATAACAATGCATAGGTACGCATGTAAGTTAGAATTATCGAATTATATCTTAAACATTATAGAACTGTTATAAAAGGCAATCAGACAAACTTGATTGTACATACAAACTCTGATCAGCAAATCAGCCAGACTTTTTAGGACTTATTTAAAGGAAACAATCAACCAAAGATATCAATCATACTACGCCGATATCGGTATCATTTTGTTTACGCCCGATTAAAACTATATGTGTTTTTTTTGGGGGGGGGGGTCCATGTCAGATTTGCCAATGATTTTAAAACGTATTTTCAACGGATAGAACAAACAGAGCAGAAACCAACAGGATAGAAAAGAACATACCCGTATTTAAATACTTGAAGTATGGATGCTTGCCATCAATAAGAGAGGTGACTCATATTACTTGTTCATAGAACAAGTTATCTTGTGTGAGAAAAATTACATTATTATTGTGGTACGCGTTACATGCTGAAAACATATAATGGAGTTAGTAGGTAAATTGATTTCATTGTCTTTTTGCATTGAGAAATTATCTATCAGTGGTTACTACTTTAAATTGCCAATACAAATTGTGTAGCAACAAATGGGTACATACATGTGGTTACTAGACCCTCCGTCTTTTGATACGCTGTTGTATGGTGGCCCAATTGCAGTTATAGAAACTAACGTTACTCTAATCAGTACAAAGGCAATAGTTTTGACTTTTGATAGATCAGGACTCCTTCCTTGCAGATATTGAAAACGCCGATACGACGAGGAATAACCACAATTGCAACAATGAAAAGATAACTGCTATTTATAAGATTATATGAAAAACAGGATAAAACAAACGGCTGATAGACGTTTGTGCTGATGGGAAATTAACCAACATTTTCAATTTCATTTTTAGATAAGATCAATTTTGTTTTTGGATATATCGGTCGTGGTTGATTTTTCACAGAGTCGAATGGAAGAAGCAACAACAGTGTCGAACCTACATGCATGTTAATGAAACTCTCCCCAGCACTGATAACTTCATACAACTGTTTTTGTTGACAGATTTACATTGGGAACTGCATGAACATGTTTCTAGTACAGAGAAATGACAACACCATTTATATCAATTAGTTTGACAGACTTTGTGTAAACATAATTAGGATAATACATTCACCAAAACAAATACATCAACATTGTAATCACACACAGTACATGTGGTTCTTATAATATCGAATTTTAGAATGTGTGTGCCATAACCTTTAATAAACCATGTTCCGTCGAAAAATGCATGACGTCTTTTGGGGTTAATTCCGTTACGAGACATCTATTCATTTATATAATGTACATGCTTACTGTAGGCTACTTATCATATAGGGGAATGTCATTCACTAAAGGTATGAGGAAATCGGGCAGAGGGCAAGCTTTCAATTGAAAATATAACTCTTGAACAACTTTTTTTTCATTCTGAAGACATAAAAACATCTCATAAGTAGACGAGAACTTAAAATATGCTTTCGTAAATATGTAAAACTCACAGAAGGACATTAGAAAATTGGACAGGGAGGACTGCTTTGACCATACATGTAATTTATTTAGTAAATGCTCGTGCCAGACATAATTGTGACATAGCCTCAATTAATTATGGCATTTGGGGTGTTAGTTGTTTATTTTTAGTGTTTATTCATTGCTTACTTAATTGATGCTTATTCACTTTGCATTAATATTCCGCGGGAATGCATGACAATGTATGTGCTATATTTAGACGACTAAAACACAGACTTCTCTTTCAATAAATATTAAGTTGTCAATAACCATGAAGTATTACACGCACATATATACTACATGACTATCACTCTACATATTAACGTTCTTGTTGTATCCCCCGATTTACACGTGCTCGCTTCGTGTACATGGAACATTGATTGATGTGCGGGCTAATTGGAACTGTGCACGTGATTATTATAAGTGCAATTTTATCTGCCGTGGCATTACAACTGTTAGTTTGACTTCTTGAAGACATGACTCGTGCTGTGCCGCTTATTTCATCATTATATGCAGGATATCTTTCTACACTGCAACCTGGTTTATTCACATTATTCCTCGGTCACCATTCACCCGTAAGACAGACACTGTACTCGATGTGTACCCGATGGCTAACATAATTGCGAAAAAGATATATTACAATTATAATGAACGTCATATTATTTGCAAAGGTAACACACAAACATAACGCAGCGCTATCTTTAGTTTGGTGTTTATATTTGGGATAAAGGGGCATGAAGCTTAATTGATTTAATGCATTAAATAAAATAACCAAATACACAAATAATTCCTATATATATGTACTAGTAAGTTACATGTCACTTCTTCCCGAACTAATTCTACGGACATCACTCGAATAGAGAAATGACAAACGGTAACGAAATATACATTTATTCAAACAGAAGAATGTCGAATGAACTGGGTTTGATTGCGCCTACATTGTACTTATCCTAAAATGTTAGCGACCGGATGTGCCATTTTAATCAAAATTCCTGTCGACCATTTTTTGCCCATTTACGTATTAACAACAATATACTATAATATATGTTAGTTAGCTATAGGCGGGTATGTGGATTATTCTAGCTTAGAAAAACAATACTGACTAAGTAATGATTGTGTAATTAATTCTAGGGAATTAAGGGCTAAACGTAAATGCATTATTAATTAAATCAACACCTCTGTGTTCAGAAAAACGAAACTGTGATAAGAGAAATGTTGTATTTAGTATTTTTGTGTTGATTAGTCAGTATAATATTTGATTTGAACATAATTATTACCTATCAGTCCCAGGTATAACATCACAGTAAACAGCTCTGGTGATGTAGGGGATAGAGCATCCGTCTCTGTGATAACATGCTGTAGGTTAGATTACGAAGATGTGGCAAATCGTCACAACCACATTCCTATGGACATAAAACATCTCTGTTTAATTATGAGTCGTGTTACACTAATATACCCGACAGTACTACACGCTTGTTTTAAACGTCATGTTGAAACATGTGATACATTGGGTTATCAACTTAAAACATTAATTGCATAACTTTGTATTTGACTGTTAAATGGTTGACATACGGCACAACTATTTCTCTCCTGTGTGTGTTGCAGCCAACATCGATTTGCGGCGCCCAGGAATAGACACTGTCCTGACAGGTACCACTTTACACCATGGTGGAGTGGAGCATGTGGGTCTTGCTCAAAGTAATTAACCAGTGGTTCAGAGGGGATTCGAACCGGGATCTCCCGATACTGAAGCGCGCGCCCTACCTATATGCCACCGATCCCCACATCATTTAGGGAAGATGGTAATGAGACCTTGCCATCATATTGCAACATAATTATGAAACAACAAGGTTTCAAACACTTCATAGCCATAACGAGAAACGTTTGGGGTCATGGGAAATCAGAAATCATCGGTTTTGTTTTTGTTTGTCAGTTGCAGTACATTTTCCACCGGAGACAGTCGAACGGGACTAGTGACTTCGCTATTATTGACAAAACCATTGAACCTGCATGCGGCGACAAGCTCCCCAGCACTGACAACTTCATACAACTGTCCTTGTTCATAACGTTACATCGAAAACTGCATGAACATCTTTCTAGAACAGAGAAATGACAACTTCACTTATATCAATTAGTCTGACAGATTTTGTGTAAACATAATTAGGATAATACATTCACCACAACAAACACAACAACACGTCTATTACACTGGGTCTACGTGATCTTAATTCCGTCGGATTTTTTAAAATTATGAGATAGCTTTTAATTAATTATATAATATTCAAAATTGCATGTTACTTTTATCCGGGTTTTAGGGCTTTTTCAACAATTTTAAACAGTTATATACGGTAATAGATTCACCTAACCATTCAGGTTTTATGGACTGTATACTAAGTAGTACTAACTCACCCTTCCAAACTGACCCAGATCATCCGACATTATTGCCCAAATGAATGTTGATTGAAAAAAGAACGAAACGACATATGCCACCAAATGCATATAGGGAATATTGAAACAGTTTGCTTAGAACAACTTGTTTTTATTTTGGACATGTGCTTTTCATAGTCTATAAATGGTTGCAGAGTTGGCATCCCAGCATACAAGGAGGAAAACTAGCTCATCTTCGTTCATACAAATGTCAGGTGAAATGGTAGCAGATTTTGACGTTCATCATACAAAGAGAAAAACTGGCTTATTTGATACATGTATACTACAAATATAGTACAAATTCGACATCACAACGATGAATACCATGTAAAAAGGTAGGCTAAGTGATACCTTATATAATTTTAAGATCTTGTTTCACTACCAGCCTACAATACACTCATTTCACAATTAACTATACATTGATGCACGTGCAACACAAAGCGTAATAATGCATTTTACAGTTGACTTCCAAATTTTTCGTTTGTTTTGAATTAATATATTCAATTCACAAAAATATTTCGGTACATCGATCCATACATTTCTATACTGTAGCTATTAACATCATTGTGGTATTTGTATGTGTTTATTTATTGGGTACAAAATTGCCGCGAATTCACTTTGCATTTATATTACACGCAGTGTATGGTAATGTATGCGCTACATTTAGAATACTAAAACACAAAACTTCTCTTTCGATCCTCCCATGTAATAAACATTATCAGCGAAAGCCGTACACTGTGTGACAGAAAATATTAAGTTGTCAATATCCATGAAGTATTACACGCACAGATATATTACAGAACTATCACTCTACATTTTAACGTTCTTAATGTTTTCCCCGAATATCACGTGCTCTCCTCGTGTGAACATGGAACTTGGATTGATGTGTGGGCTGATTGCAACTGTGAACGTGATTAGTATTAGTGCAATTTCATCTGCCGTGGCATTACAACTGTTCGTTTGACTTTTTAAAGACAAGACTCGTACTATGCCGTTTATTTCATCATTATATACTGAGTTCCAAAAGTTCTGCATCTTAATTCAAAATTCATTTTTTTTTGGAAAAGTTATCTTAAAAGATTTTTTTAGGAACACTGTCCGTTTGAGTACCCTTAGTGTTTATGTTGAACCTATTTCCGTTGGATTTCGTCACGCTTGAAAGATCACACCATCACAAATGGTAAAAACGTCTATTTAAGCACGCATATTTTGGGTTCTTCATTTTTGTGTGGCGATAAGCCACACAATGTAATAACTATCTTTCAATCTTTCAGCTTTATATATACTACCAAGTTAACGCCTTTATGCCTACACCAATAAATAGTTCTATAATTTGAACACTATTACAAGCATGCTACACAGGTGACACGTATCATTGAACCCGATTTGTTTACATTACGAACATTTATTAATATTAAGACCAACAATTATATCAGACTTTTATTTTTTGAGGATATTTCTAGCAAATCATTCCGCATGGACTATATTCCTACTATCAAAGCATGTTTTCACTGGTGGCGGGAAGCTGAATAGTTCTACGTAGATTCGGTTCACGGTACGACGAATAGACCGCTACGGTACGGTGTTTATCCATTCTTCAGTTAAAATGAAGAAAAATATGAATCATTCGCTTGACATTACTAATCAATTAAACGAACGGACGTCAATATTTTTTTAGATTTAATTACGAGTGCGACATCTCAGAAGCAATAATGTGTTTGTTATCAACGAGCGTGGAAAGTGACAGGACGATTCGCCATATTGGTTATGCAGAATGGCTAAAGCCCGTTCGGGACCGTACCATACGAATCCGGACCGAAAATACGTTCAGAATAGTGAAATAAATACGGACAAAAATCGTAAAATTAATTGACAGCTCATAGAATGGAAATGTTTATTATGTTCGAAAAAGAACTTTAAAGAAACAATAATAAATTAATCAGTGAAACTAAAGGTATCATAAGGTCTGTATCGTGATACGTATCGTATCGTGAGATGAGCGTATCGTTACACCCCTACTAGTCCTGTTTCTATAGCAGGGGGATTGCCATCTCGTTTTTTGTGTTTTAATTTCCACTGTATTCAGTTGTATGGATACTACCCAGTCACTCATCTTGACACCGGCGCTTGGTGTCTTGAGAGCAGCACAAACATTCGAGTGAGTCTGGGCTTTTCAGAGCTCTGACACAGCATGTTAATGCAGCCTTTATTTGATTGGTTATAATGACATCAGTACGCCACACATCAGTACTTTCAGTGCTTTGATTTACTTTAATTTTACTTCCGATTTACTTGCATCGTGTCTGTGTTACGAAAAAACACAATAAGTTAGTCAAATAAGTTAGAAAAGTCGCTTAATTTGATTGCAAAAATTTATCATTGTAAACGACTCGTGTATATAAGACGCTAGAAGCTGGTGTTTCACTAAAAATACATTGTGTCGAATTAAATTGACATGCCTCTACCATAATAAGACTGTTGTATCATCTCCATCCGAAAAAAACTGTATATGACGTACCACGTGACAACAGGTCAAGGGTCAATGCCGCTGATATAGACAGGTAATGCTGCTATATTTTTGCACAAAGAACAACGGCAATGATGTAGCTTAATTGTAGTCCACCCAACATTAATATTATGGGAAACTTGCTTTATTATTGCGTTTTTTATTTCAGAGCGGATGTTTCTTAAAATCTGGCCTGTTGTGCAGACTCTATTGCAACATCATTAATTGTCTGTGGTCAAAGAGAGATAATTTTCGGTATTTATTACCTCCCTTCCACTACAAAATAGTAGTTTATCGTTGTGTATACTTTGGAATCGTGGGATGGTGTCACATGTGGTATTATTATGGATCGATGCATATCTTCAGCTCGATAACTGTCATGGATTTATATCAAGTACACATCGCTCTACACATGCGCATTTGAAATATCATAAATAAGTTGGAGATTCTAGTAAAAAAGACACATCATATATTGGATGCAGAACTTTTGGAACTCAGTATATGTAGCATATCGTTAAACACTGCAACCTATTTTATTCAAATAATTTTGGAATACTAAGGGCTACATGTAAACGTATTTCATGATTAATTATACCAACACGTTGCTTCCAGAAATACTAAAATGTGATACGAGGAATGCGGTATTTGGTATTGCTATGTTAGTAAATGAATTGAGTATTTGATTTGAACAGACTACCTATCAGTCAATGGTATAGCATCCCAGTAAACAGCTATGGTGGTATATGGGATAGAGTTTCCGTCTCTGTGACAGCAGGTTGTAGGCAATATCACAAAGATGTAGCAAACGCTTCTCGGCAAATCAGCATAACGACATGCATTTGACCATAGGACTCAATCATGCAAGTGACCGACTTACAATAGAAACACATACATGTAATTACAATTTACATAATAGACCTATTATAACGTAAATTAAGCTGAATTTATAATTAAAAACAGACCACAAACGCATTGATTCGGGGTACATGTATCATCAAATATAATCAGACATTTAAAACATAAACTACATTCAAAGAAGTGCTAACGGGAAATGCTTCAAAGTTTCAAATATATTTTTGAAGTTCTTTATAAAATGTTGCAGCATAGCCAAATTGCTTTTAATCATAATAGTGTGTTACATAAACTTGTTCATATATTAAATGTCAAATGTTAACAGAGTGCAGTATATATGTATCATCGAGTAAATTTTCATCAAAAGTTCTATCTTAGGAGCTTATACATTATACGTATGGTGCTCATTATCGGACTCGTACAGTGAAAATGACTCATTTGCACCGTGATAAATTACTCAATAACATGTACTTGTATGAGGAAAGATCACTGCGTTCTTCAATCGAAAATACGGTCATAGTACCTTACTGAACTACATGTATAACGGTATGTATAAATAATATAAACTGTGACGTGTACTTTTGTGATAATGTATTATTTAGCATTCTGTCTTAACGATACATGGTAAAGTGTTATGATCAAACGACGAAGGTATCGAGGACGAGGGTGAAATATCTTTCTTGAAATCCCCGAACTGAGCCGATGCTTATATATTATATCAAGGTAATTATACGTCGAGCTTCAGTGTAATCTTGTTGAGGCTTCAAACAATCCGAAACACAGGTGAATACTTTTAAATGACCTGTGATGAAATATTATTACTTATTTTGATAATTTCTTTATTAATGTGATTAATTTCATGTTGTAGCAAGGTTTATCCGTATAACAATGCATATGTTCGCGTGTAAGTTAGAATTATCAAATTATATCTTAAACATTATGATCTGTTATAAAAGGCAATAAGAAAAACTTGATTGTACATGCACAAAGGAAAAACAACTGACCAGCAAATCACTGTTTAGGACTTATTTAGTGAATAAAATCAACCAAAGATATCAATCATACTACGCACTACGCCGATATCGGTATCATGTTGTTTGCCCTCGATTAAAACTATATGTGTTTGGGGGGGGGGTCCATGTCAGATTTGCCAATGACGTCAAAACGTTTTTTCCAAAGGATAGAACAAACAGAGCAGAAACGAACAGAATACAAAAGAACAGAACATACCCGTATTTAGACACTTGAAGTAATGATGCTTGCCATCAATAAGAACGTTGACTCATATTACATGTCCATAGAACCACCTGTAAAAATACATAATTATGTATCTGTTATGACGTTCATACAAATGGTTCGAAATGCTTGTATCAGCTTATCTAAGTTATCTTGTGTGAGAAAAATTACATTATTATTGTGGTACGCGTAACATGCTGAAAACATATAATCGAGTAAGTAAGTAAATGTATTTCATTGTGTTTTTGCATTGAGGAATTATCTATCCACGGTAACTACTGCAAATTGTCAATACAAATTGTGTAGCAACAAATTGGTACATATATGTGGTAATCAGACCCCTTGGAATTTTGATACACTATTGTACGGTGGCCCAATTGCAGTTATAGAAACTAACGTTACTCTTATCAGTACAAAGGCAGTAGTGTTGACTTATGACAGATCTGGACTCCTTCCTTGCAGATATTGAAAACGCCTATACGACGAGGAATAGCCACAATTTCAAAAATGAAAAGATAACTGCTATTTATAAGATTATATGACATTCAGGATAAAACAAACGGTTGATAGACGTTGGTGCTGATGGGAAATTAACCAACGTTTTCAATTTCATTTTTGGATGTTTGTTTTAGATAAGATCAGTCTTGTTGTTGGATATTTCGGTCGTGGTTGATTTTATCAGAGTCGAATGGAACTAGCAACAACAGTGTCGAACCTACATGCATGTTAATGACACTCTCCCCAGCACTGATAACTTCATACAACTGTTTTTGTTTATAACTTTACATTGAAAACTGCATGAACATGTTTCTAGCGCAGAGAAATGACAACATCACTTATATCAATTAGTCTGACAGACTTTGTGTTAACATAATTAGGATAATACATTCACCACAACAAATGCACCAACATTGCAATCATACAGAGTGCACGTGGTTCTTATAATATTGAATTTTAGAATGTGTGTGCCATAATCGTCGAATTTTGCTTGACATTTGTCTTTTGGGTTTAATACCGTTACGAAACATCTGTTCATTTATATAAGGTACATGCTTACTGTAGGCTACTTATCATAAGGGGAATGTCATTCACAAACAGTATGAGGAAAACGGACAATGGAAAATGGAACTCTTGAACAACTTGTTTTTTATTCTGAAAACATAAAACCATCTCATAAGTAGATGAAAACTTAAAATATGCTTTGATAAAAATGTAAAACACACAGAGGACTGCTTTGACCATTTATTTAGTAAGTACTCGTGCTAGACATAATTGTGACAAAGCCTCAACTAATTATGGTATTTGGGGTGTTATTTATTGGTTACGTAATTGATGCGAATTCACTTTGCATTAATATTCCGCGGGAATGGATGCCACTTTATGAGCTACATTTAGAATACTAAAACTTGGGACTTCTCTTTCGATCCTCCCATGTAATAAACATTATCAACGAAAGCCGCACTCTGTGTGACAGAAAATATGAAGTTGTCAATATCCATGAAGAATTACACGCACAGATATGTTACATGACCATCACTCTACATATTATAGTTCTTAATGTTTCCCCCGATTATCACGTGCTCGCCTCGTGTGTACATGGAACATTGATTGATGTGAGCGTAGATTGCAACTGTGCACGGGATTATTATAAGTGCAATTTCATCTGCATTGGCATTACAACTGTTAGTTTGACTTCTTGAAGAAATAAAGACATGACTCGTGCTGTGCCGCTTATTTCATCATTATGTGCTGTATATCGTTATGCACTGCAACCTAGTATATTGAAATTATACCTGTGTCACAATTTACCCGCAAGACAGATAACGCTCCGAGTATCCGATGTGTTATCGATGTCTTGGTATGATTGCGAAATATGTATTTAAAAGGCAAACATGACACAGTGCTATATTTAGTTTGGTGTGTGTGATTCTGAAATATATAAAAGGGATATGCAACTTATTTGATTAAAAGTATTAAATAAACAACCAAATAGAAAAATAATTCTTATATACAAGTAGTTGATTTGACACTTGTGCCGAACTAACTTTACAGACGACCCTGGAGTAGAGAAATGGCACTAGATTTGCATGCATTCGAATAGAAGAATGTCATCTGAAACATTAAAGACGGGATGTGCCGTTTTTATCAAAATTCCTGTCAACAATAGTTTGCCTATTGTCGTATTTACAAAATTATACTATACTGAGTTCCAAAAGTTCTGCATCTTTATTAAAAATTCATTTTTTTTTTGAATAGTTAACTTAAAAAACCTTTTAGGAACACTGTCTATTTGCGTATCCTTAGTGTTTATGTTGAACCTATTTCCGTTGGATTTCGTCATGCTTGAATGATCACACCATCGCAAATGGTAAAAACGTCTATTCAAGCACCCATTATTTGGGTTCTTCATTGTCGGCTTTATTTTCACTTCCAATTTACTTGCATCGTGGCTGTGTTACGAAAAAACACAATAAGTTAGTTAAATAAGTTAGAAATGTACGAATAATTTGATTGCAAAATGGATAATAGTGAACGTTCTCGTGTGTATAAGACGTTAGAGGCTGGTGTTTCACTAAAAATACATTGTGTCGAATTAAATTGACACGTCTCTATCATAATAAGACTGTTGTATCATCTCCATCCGAAAAAAAATGTATATGACGTACCACGTGACAACAGGTCAAGGGTCAATACCGGTGACATAGACAGGTAATGCTGCTATATTTTTGCACCAAGAACAATGGCATTGTTGTAGCTTATTTGTAGTCCACCCAACATTAAAAATATGGGAAACTTGCTTTTATGTTACGTTTTTTATGTCCAGGATGTTGTTTCTTAAAATCTGGCCTTTTGTACAGACCCTATTGCAACATCAATAATTGTCTGTGGTCAAAGAGAGATAATATTCGGTATTATTACCTCCCTTCCACTGCAAAATAGTAGTTTATCGTTGTGTGTACTTTTGAATCGTGGGGTGGTGTCACGTGTGGTATTATTATGGATCGATGCATATCTTCAAATCGATAACTGTCATGGATTTATATCAAGTACACATCGCTCTACACATGCGCATTTGAATTATCATAAATAAGTTGGAGATTCTAGTAAAAAAGACACACCATATATTGGATGCGGAACTTTTGGAACTCAGTATATATCAATGCAAGTTCGATTGAGGCGGGTATGTGGAATATTCCAGCTTAGCAAAACGATATTGACTAAGATATCATGGTGTATTTAATTCTGGTATCGATGGAATACTAAAGACTAAACATAATTCGTGATTAATTTTATCAACACGTTGTTTCGAGAAAGACTGAAAGGTGATACGAGAAATGTGGTATTTGGTATTGTTATGTAAGTCAATGAATTGAGTGTTTGATGGGAACAGACTACCTATCAGTAAAAGCTATTGCATCCCAGTAAACAGCACTGGTGGTGTAGGGGATAGGGTGTCCGTCTCTGTGACAGCAGGCTGTAGGCAATATCACAAATATATAGCAAACTCTTCTTGGCAAATCGGCATAACGACATGCATATGGCCATACGACTGAATTATTAAAGTGACCGACTTACATTAGCATCACATACATGTAATTACATAAAAGACCTATTACGAGAGGTCCCCACTTATATATGAACAGTTTCGAACATCCCATATTTTCAAGATGACATTGTATAGTTGGAAAGTATTTATTTAATCGTATACATCAATGTGTCAATTAATATATACACCAATTGTTTTTGTATTTGTTAATAAGTTAGAACCAATAATTCACATTTTTATATGAGCATCCCTTTGACCTTTTTTTAGGACTGAACAAATCCAACTTAAGCTGTAAACGTGCATCGAGCGTAATTAATATTGCTTTATCTTGAAGATTCCAATTCTTCGGAAGCAGCGTTGCTTTACTTTGTCCTTTACTATTCTCGTGCAATAAACATGAAATACGTGTTCTTAAGGTACCGAATAAAGTGATTGTGTTGGAGTATTGTGCTTGGCCTTGATCAAAACACCATGAATCGGAAAGTGTCGCCAGGAAAGCCATGTGTGATTCGTTTTGCCCAAAAACGTTTTTGAACATAAATGGCATACTATCGTGCGCTGATTTGTCCGTTTGTTGGAATCGTATTGCAAATATCCAAAAACAATTATTGTATATGATGCCTGACAAATTACTCCTGATTTATATCGGGTTAGCTGGAAAATATCGGACATTCAGCAAAGTTCAAATATAAGTGGGGGCACCTCTCGTATAACATTATTTAAGCTTGATTTATAATTAAAATCAGACCACAATCGAATTGATTCGGGTAAATGCTCGTACCAGACATAATTGTGACATAGCCTCAACTAATTATGGTATTTGGGGATGTTAGTTGTTTATTGTTAAGCGTTTATTTATTGGTTACATTATTGATGCGAATTCACTTTGCATTAATATTCCGCGGGAATACATGCCACTATATGAGCTACATTTAGAATACTAAAACTCGGGACATCTCTTTCGATCCTCCCATGTAATAAACATTATCAACGAAAGCCGTACTCTGTGTGACAGAACATATGAAGTTGTCAATATCCATGAAGTGTTACACGCACAGATATATTACATGACTACCTGTCTACATATTAACGTTCTTAATGTATCCCCGCGTTTCACGTGCTCGCCTCGTGTGAACATGGAAAATTGATTAATGTGCGCGTGATTATTATTAGTGCAATTTCATCTGCCGTGGCATTACAACTGTTTTCGACTTCGTGACGACATGACTCGTGCTGTGAGCCGCTAATATTATCATTATGTGCAGTATACACTACAACCTAATTTATTCAAAGTATACATACATATACATAATTATGCACAATACTCCCACAGGACAGACAATGACAGAGTATCCAGTGTGTACCCGATGTCTAAAAATATATTGCAATTATGATGAACGTTACATGATTTCAAAGGTAATACACACACATAATGCAGCGCAATCCTTTATTTTTGTTACGTTTGTGAAATATGTCAAATTTTTATGAAGCCTATATTAGGTTTATGGATTATATAAATCAACCAAATACAACTATTATATACTAGTAGGTAAGGTAAGGTAAGTTAAGTTACCAATTTTCTAGGGCTCTTTTCAGCTGTTAGGCCGCTCAAGCACCCTTTGACATTTTAACTCCCCTGGTCATTGGGCTACATCTTGAAACCTACACTCGTGTTTCCATGGGGAGACTATTTCTCTCCTGTGGTGTGGCAGCCAACATCGATCTGCGGTGCCCAGGCATAGACATTGCCCCCACAGGTACCATTTTACACCATGGTGGAGTGTAGCTGTGGGTCTTGCTCAGAGATTTTAACCAGTGGTCCAGAGGGGGGTCGAACCCGGGACCTCTCGATCCCGAAGCGCGCGTCCTACCTCTAGGCCACCGCTAGGTAACGTGACACTTGTTCCGAACTAACTTTACGGACAACCCTCGCATAGACAAAAAATGACACAACTGTTTCGATATGTGCATTCATTGAAATAAAAAAATAACAAATGATCGGGCTTTAACTGTACATAGTTCTCCTAAAAAATTATCGTCGATTTTCCGTTTTAATCAAAATTCCTGTCAACCATGTTTTGCACATTTCCGTAAACACAAAATTATACTATAATTAATGCTAGTTAGAAATAGGCGGGTATGTGTATTTTTCTAGCTCAAAACGATATTGACTAAGAAATGGTGGTGTAATTAATTCTGGTATAGATGGAATACTAAGGGCTAAACGTATTTCATAATTAATTATATCAACACGCTTATTTCAAGAAAGACATAAATGTGATACGAGAAATGTGGTGTTTATTATTTTTGTGTTGATTAGTCAATCAAATGCTTGATTGGAGCAGACTACCGATCAATCATAACATAATAATGTGGCATAACACCACAGTAAACAGCTCTGGTGGTGTATGAGACTGTCTCTGGGATGACAACAGATTGTTTGCTATATCACAAAGATTTAGCAAACGTTCTTTGCAAAAAGTCAATACAGGGTTGTTGAAATAATGCTACATGGTGTAGTAATCAAAGTTATGTACAATACATCTTTAAGAAATGTGACATCATTGTGATATAAGTAATTATGATTTTAAACATATTTATACAAATAAAGCATCACATTTTCGTTGTTATAGAGTTATGTAACAATATAGGTTATGCCAGAGGGCATAACGGGCAGTAAATAAAGTAAGTATAGTTTACATTAAACGGGCATATACTCGTAAATACCTAATTTAAACACCACTTCAAAAAAGGGCGAAGCTGAATTTATTATTTTGATCAGACAACAAATAAAAAACTGAATCCCATTAATTCGGTATATTAACGATTAAAATCTAACCCTTAAAACGTGAACTGTATCGAAGTATGTGCTAGCATACCTTTCTTTAAAGTGCCAAATATATGTTTGCAGTTCTAAATAAAATGTTGCAGTGCAGCCTAATGTTAACCATCATAATAGTCTGTTACGGATACTTGTTAAGTATAAAATGTCAAATGTTAAAATAGTGCTGTTCATATGCATCATCTAGTAAAGTTGAATCTTGCTTATAGTACGTTACATTGAAACTTGTAATCGAGTCTAAATATTACGCACTTATAATAATAAAAGTGTGACCTGTAAGGTTATGCGAAATGGACATAAATGAGTATCAGGAACCTCTCGATTATTCGAAGTTAAGGGCGTTAGCCACTCTACCACCGTGATCTCTCCAAGTATGCACTCTTAGTAAAAGTCTCGTATGTTCAACATACCATGCCACTAAAGATGTAATGTACTCTTAATGTGTACTTTCACGATAATCCATAATACTGGTATATAAAATATATTATGATATAATAACCAAGTCTCCATAGGCATTTTGACATATTATTATGAGTTATAGACACAAACAATAACACCGAGCCAATATACTGCTATCTAGAACAGAGCTTTTTTTCAATGAAGCTTATCGTAAAGTAATGCTTTCCATCATTAAAACGGATGACTCATGCTATATGTACCTAGAAACACCTGTAGAAATACAGCATTATATCTGTTATGACGTTTATACAAATTAGTAGACAATACATGTTTTACCTTATCTAATATCAGGCCAAATCAACTTAATATTGTAGTTCACGTCACATGCTTTAAAATATAATCGACTTAGTACATGTAGGTAAAACAATTATTCTTTGACTGGCTAAGTTGGAACTAAGAAAGCCTCGATAATTATGTTGTTACTCCTTCAAGTTGTCAATAAAAATAGTGAATTTACAAATGGGCAGATAGCTATTGTAACCAGACCAACAATGAAAATTTGTCTGGGCCATACGATACCTCCAAATCCCATGCACTGTTGTATGGTGGCCCTATCGTGGATGTAGAAATCAGCCAAATACATTACTCTAATCTTAATTGTCTAACTTCGAGACTAGACATTTGCACTTTAATCAGTACATATAATATATCTTCTGGATTTATGAAAGGTATGGACTGTTTCAATGCAGATACTGGAAACATCTTTATGACGGTGAAAACCCGCAATTGCAAATAATGCAAAGATAATTGCTATCTATTATCAGAAAAGCTCGTTTTGATCGCTATTGATATAATGCTTGTTCCGGTTTTAGCCGATGGTTTGAGGTCTCTGTCTAAGCCTTTTCTAAATTTCTTACTTTTGATGCAATTTTACTCGATGATACATATATACTGCACTCGGTTAACATTTGACATTTCATGCTGAACATGTTTCTCCAAAATACTGTTTATGATTGTTAACAGTTGGTTTCGCTGCAACATTTTATTAAGAACTTCAAACATATATTTCAAACTTTGAAGATTGCCCGTTAGCACTTCTTTGAATACAGCTCATGTTTTAAATGTCAGATTATATTCGTTGATGCTCCCATTCACTGCGATTGTGGCCAGGTGTCCGTTACCTAACCAAAGCGCAGCGTACCACTTTCCACGGGTAATACTCCTTGCCATTTGTATTAAACTGACTGGAAGGTAATTAAATGAAAGCGCTCGGTAGCGCTCTGCTAAGGCAACGGACCCCTGAACTTAACTATAAATCCTGCTCCACCATCTTTGATTTACTTTATAATAGATCTATGCATATGCCTACGTAATGCTTACGTATGACACATTTTACTATATCTAGTATATTATGTTAAATGCATTTAACTAATAAGCCATTAGTGCATTTATGTTTTGTAACACGTCTCTAGATTAAACGGTAAGGTTCACTCCCTGATATTATTAAAATTCTAATGCACTTCATGGCAGCATACGTTCATTAATCACAATTAGTTATTTGTAAGGGGTGTTGTATTTATTCTGATTGGTCATTTGCATGATTAAGTTTTATGGACACAATATTTATGTACCATATGTCGTTTATACACTTTACTTCATCTTGTTGATCTAACCTACAGCATGTTATCCCAAAGACGGACACTATATCCCCTACATCACCAGAGCTGTCTACTTGGATGTTATACCTGGGACTGATATGTAATCTGTTCAAATTATATATTATATTGACTTACCAAAACAAAAATACTATCATCGAAATTCCAGCGATGATTCCGCTCCTGTAATCGCTGCATCAACGTTGACGTAGCAAGTACATGTGTGAACTGTTGCCTGGGTTTTTAAGATGCAAAAATACTAAATACCGCATGTCTCGTATCACCTTTAAGTCTTTCGGGAATCAAATGCGTTGATATGATTAATCATGAAATACTTTTAGCCCTTAGTATTCCATCGATACCAGAATTAATTACACCATCATTTCTTAGTCAATATCGTTTTTCTAAGCTAGAATAATCAACATACCCGCCTATATCTAACTAACATTGATTATAGTTTAATGTTGTAAATACGAAAATGTGCAAACTATGGTTGACAGAAATTTTGATTAAAACGGAATATCGTTTAGGATAAGTATGTACAGTCCAACAACCCCATTCATTCGGCATTATTTTATTCGAAAACATGCACCTCATGATACCTTTTGCCATTTCTCTATTCGACGGTCGCCCGTAAAGTTTGTTCGGGGACACGTGTCATACTACCTATTAGTAATATAAAGTAATTTTTGTATTTGATATTTCATATACATGTATTACATTACATCAATTTAACTGTATATCCCATTTATCTATTTCAGAAACATAAACACCAAACTACATACTATTTGTGTATTACCTTTGCAAATCATACTTCGTTCATTATAATCGCATTTCTGTGTATCGCAATCATACCACGGCATCGAGTGCACATCGGATACTCAGCCATTGTCTGTCTTACAAAAGAATTGTGACCCAGGTATAATTTGAATAAACTAGGTTGCAGTTAATAACAATATGCTGCACATAAAGATTAAATAAGCGGCACAGCACGAGTCATGTCTTCAAGAAGTCAAACTAACAGTTGTAATGACATGGCAGATGATTTTATCTTATATTAATTACGTGCACAGTTGCAATCAGCCCGCACATCAATTAATGTTCCATGTACACGAAGCGAGCACGTGATAATCGGGGGAAACATTAAGAACGTTAATATATAGAGTGATAGTCATGTAACATATCTGTGTGTGTAATACTTCATGGATATTGACAACTTAATATTTTCTGTCACACAGAGTACGGCTTTCGTTGATAATGTTTATTACATGGAAGGATTGAAAGGGAAGTCTGTGTTTTAGTATTCTAAACGTTGCTCATATATTGTCATGTATACACACGGAATAGTAATGCAAAGTGAATTCGCGTCAAATATTTAACCAATAAATAAACGCATAGAAATAAACAACCAACGCCCCTAATACCGAAGTGAATCGAGACTATTTCACAAAAATGTCCTTTCAAAACACACATTTCAAACGATTTTGCTTTTATCATTTTGCGACACGAAAACATGACTATACTGAGTACACTATATGAACCAATGACGTATAATTGAAAAAATATTTCACGTAATATGAAAGCTATAGTAAACTGGCACATACTAAGCATTGTGTAGGTATATAAATATACCTATTACAACGTAAGTACACAATGATGAAGCTGGATTTTTAATTAAGATCAGACCATAATGTGACATTTTAAATATGAATTGTGTTCAAAGATGTGCTAACGGATCACGCTTCAAAGTTTCAAATATATGTTTGAAGTTCTAAATAAAATGTTGCAGCGAAGCCAAATGTTAACATTCATAATCAGTATTTTTCAGAAACCTGTTTCAGCATAAAATGTCAAATGTCAAATGAGTGCAGTTTATAATTTTGTAATATCGATTAAAACTGCATCAAACGTGAGAAAGGGGTAGAGCCACGAAGGCATGAAATCGGCCCCGCTTTTTCCCATATTGTGAAGTACTTGTTTTATAATGCTTTTTATGCTATTATTGTTTATTAAGTATCGTACTTTCATTCAAAATAAAAAACTTTTAAAAATAACGAGTTGTTGTTGTTACATAGGCCACCAAACCCCACCCACTTTTAACAAAAATGGCATTTTTTTACGAAATTTACCACTTTGAGCATCATTTTCGTATTGGCGGCAAGGGTGACCAGCGACTAAATTTATACCAGTAATTTGTAACTATAAAAGCAACCAAATACATAAAAATCATCGCTGGTGTTCAATGCCGCCAAGTTCAAAAACGAAAAAAATCGTAAATTTTGATCAAATTTCTGCAACGTCAACGTACGGAAATGACGTCATAGACGCGCGCCATTTTTCCCGGATTTTCCAATCAATTAACGGACATGTGTATAAAATAATAATATAATATTTGGTTAAAACTCGCATCGTACTTTATCCTTCTCCACGCAATATTATTTTAGTGCAGTATAACCGTTGCATGCAGTGATAGTTCTCTCCCCTTCCATAGATGGCGTGAGTGTCGCTGTATTACATGTTTTTGTAAACACTGCATTAAAATATGGTTTTGTAGTAATATTGACATCGATCGCAGTATGATCTGGTTGTTATCGAGTGCTATAATTAAAACGAACAGGTAAGTTGTTGTTTATATTTTCTGTCATCACACTGCCACTGTAAATAATACTAAATATCGGGATCTACGTAGGTTGAAATTACCCAGACGTGTAGCCTGTAGGCCTACAAACATCGTTTGTTTGTTTGTACATGGTGTTGGATTTATCTAGGATCATGGTTTGTGTCACGGACATCCATGATTGGCTCCAATCTAGACTAAATAATTTTCAAACACAATTATTACATCGGTATTAATTCGATGAGACATCATAACAGTGTAGGTCTAGCCATGCCTAGCCTTCGTGATATATTCGCTTGTGAGATTCCTGGGTACAGTGGGTAGAATGGCCAAACTACAGCTTCTTTTATAATAGCCTAAATAGGTAATATGTTATTTTGCCTCTCAATCGTGTTTGTTTACCTTGAAATGAAAGTACATTCCAGATGCTTGTATTGGCATTCATTGCGTCATATATGACGTCATGACTTAGAAATATTTAGGTCGTCCAAGGGACACAATCCCTACACTTTTTAGAGAACAGATATAATTCAGTTATCCCCCTTATTATCGACCGCCACTCAGAACCGTCATGATGCAGGGGCGTAGCTTGCCCAAAATGGAAGTGTAGGCACATTTTTTAGAAGGGTCCGGGGGCATGTTCCCCCGGGAAAAAAATTCATCATAGCTTGCCGGAGATACATTCTGGGGATATTTCCAGATACTTAAGAAATGAAATATTTGCGAAGCTTTTGCAGCTTTTATTGCTGAATTTGTTAATTTGAAAAATATTTCAATCATGAAACTATTTAGCACGAATGTTTCCAAGGTTTTAATTTGAGTTCAAAGTACTATTTGTGCGTTGACATTAACATAGGCCAAATATGAACGAGCTTCGCATCAACTTAATAAATCTTTATGATTCGGCCTTTAAAAGAAGTATACTACTATGAAATGTGTTGCGTCGCATTAAGGTTAAAGTAAGCGTTTTGTCAAATTAGATGTAAGAAAACTTTTACTTAATGGAGAAAAAAATGATTTCAATTTCATTGGTTTTTAAACGCAAAGTCTTTATTTGCCAATCAGCTATCTGCCGAAATAAGGAACGGCATATGAGTGTCTCAATCTGTATTTGAACCCGGGTCGGCTGCTTGCAAACCACGGAGATGTATAAATTGCAAAACACATTGAATACTCAATAATGTGGCTAAGTGCTTTAAATTAAGGCAGAACGAACTGTTTAACACTTGTTAATGTATATAGACATTGACAAAGTCACATATTTTTCAGGTTATCCATGTTGTTCTTCAACACACAAAGAAAGTGCGAACTATGTGGAGAGTACTGTGCTCCGTCACAGTCTCACAGGTAATCATTCTGTTTCATCTGTTAGTTTCCATTTATGAATCCATCTCCGGGTGTTTGTCAAATTATGGTGAGAAGTGTTCTAACAAGTGTTGTCCTTAATTTTGGCAGTAGAAAGAACACGTCGCACATATAAAAAAGATGAACACATATGCCTAACGCACATCGATTGCAGCGAAAGTGACGCATACATGAAATGTGCTACAACGTGTCTGCGCACTCCCAAAATGTACCGAAGATAGCACTGATCAGTATCCTTGCACGGATTCCTACGTGTTACCTATGTTTTAGCATGTAGACAACACGGCTCTAATTGTGACCGCTGCTATACTGTAAAGTATAGATATGACAACTGATAATGAACTGGTTGACCAACTTAACTCAGACAATTCTCAGACACTTCTTATCGTACATGTTATATTGGTGCTGCAAAATCAAAGTATTTAATATGTTACCCTGCCGATGAGCTGTGTAATTTGCAAGTTTATACGAATATGTGGCTAGTCATATTTAAAAAAAAAAATATTTGTAAGTTATTTATTTCTTTTCAGACGCGTTGACGCTGGTGGAACAATTTGGATTTGCTTCTTATTGATGAGTCTTGAATCTACTGGATGCTTTCAAAATATGCTAAGTCTACAGGTTTAATATTGTAATGCAGAACTGCATTCACATGTCTTTAGTACCAGTAGTGAGGAGGAGTAATCTTCGAACAAGTTATATACAATCAACTATCGGGACTGAGAAACAATGCCGGTTAATGGATAAAACAGGTTCTGTTAAAACCAGGGTACTTCAAATAGAAATACAGTGGCATTTTGCAGGGACCGACGAACAGTGCTGGTTAAATCATAGTTCGGGTAGAATCAGGTTCCGGATAAACCAGGTTATATTGTATTTGTTTGAAGTGTGTCATTATTATAGTACATGTGTATAAACAAAATTGATCATCACTCATATCAGAATGTTATGAAGTTAACCAGCAATAAATTATAGCAAACCAGTGTATCTCGTTATTTATTTGTAGTTGAGAAAGTATCCATAATTAGTTCAAATATAGTCTTATGGCGAAGAAAATTTGCAATCAAATCATAAATGAAACCATTTTCATTCTGACGCTATCCTATTGGCAATTGTTTATTGCTATTCTCACTGTTTATGACTGTAACCACAGAGGACAACATAAGATATTCATATCGGTCACAAGCTTGAAAGGAAGCCATCGCTCATGTCTACGTAATTGTTATGAATTGGTTCAAATTCAATCAAAAATGGAATAGCTATAGTGAAGATTCTTTAAAAGGCCTAAACCAATCCCAACAGAAGCCTAGAATCCAATTTTGTCAAATAGGTTACCATGGTAACCAAATAAAAACAACTGTCAAAATGTTACTTTGAACTAGTATATACACTCTAATGAAAAAAATCTTATTTTCTACAAAATATGAAAAAAAAATATTTTTCACAATTTCGGCAAAATGTTGATTTCGTTGTTATGGTTACAGTTACAATGTTTAAAAACAACTTGAAATGTAAAATACTGAGGAACGTCTTAAAATTTATTTCGAACGATATGCAGCTGCAAGTAAAGTGTTAGGCAGAAAAAACCCTGATGAGGTTTCGTAAATAATCGTTTTGGACATTATTTAAAACTGTTACCATAGCAACCGAAGTGAAAAAAATCGTAACAAATGTCAGTATAATTGCTTTGTATGATTATATGGACGCACGCCTCCTTTCCTTTTAAAGATTTTGAAAATATAAGCAATTTTTCATTTTTTTTTATAAAATATTCAATCCGTTGCCATGGCAACAGTTGAATAACAATTTCTTTAAAAAATGCCTTTTTTGAAAAACATTTGAACAATTGATATCACATTATCATTTTCACAGGATTTCGAAATGGGGCCATTTTTTACCCTTCGTGGCTCTACCCCTTTATCAAAGGCTTATAAGGAGATCAAAGCCGTGACCTCTTGATCAAAAATCGTGCACCCTACAGTTATGTCACCGCTTCTTGCATGAACTGCACCTCAGTACAGATCTCTTAAAGACGGTGACGAAATGTAAACGAACTTTTTGACAATGTCTACCGCTTTTAAATTCTGCCACAGACCGACGACTAAAACCGAAATATGCATTTCACAGAGCAAGCAATATAATACTAGCAATCAAAATGGGCTTCTTTGGTAAATAGCAATTATTTGTCAATCAGTTATTTTTGGGGTTATTCACCGTCATAAAGGTGTTTCCAATATCAGCATTGAAACAGTCCATGCCTTTCATAAATCAAGAATATATAATATGTACTGATTAAGTACAAATGTCTAGTCTCGAAGCTAGACAATTAAGATTAGACTATCGCTAGTGGCTGATTTCTATAACCGCAATGTACAACAGTGCATGCCATTTGGCAGCCTCGTTAGGCCCAGACATAATTGTTGGTCTGGTTACCATTCCTATCTACCCATTTGTTGCTGCACATTTTGTATTGGCCACTTGAAGTAGAAACAACACATCGACGATTTCTAAGTGTGAAAAGCCAGTCAAATAATTATGAACATTTATTGTTTTTCCATATTTCGATTTTGTTAGAGCATGTGACAAGAACCACACTATTAATTTATTTTGATCCCACATAAGATACGCTAAAACATGTAATGTCTGCTAATTTGTATAAACGTCATAACAGAGATATAATGCTGTATTTCTACAGGTGGTTCTAGTTACATGTAGTATGAGTCACCGTTCTGGTGGCACACATTACTCTCTCAAAGATGCGTGTATATACGGGTATGTCATGTTCTTTTCAGTATGTTGGGTTCCGCTGTGCTCTGTTAACTCTGCAGTGCTCTGCTGTATTCGGCTGTATTCGGCTGTATTCAGTTGCGTTCTGTTGCGTTCTGGTCTATTCTGTTCTCTTATTGTCTCTTCTTACGGCGTTCGAGTGTATAACGCTCTTAACTACGGATCCTCGAGACCCACGTGTCGATTCTAAAGCGTGTTTATGAGTTTCCGCCCTGAAAATGTACATAAAGATGGTTGGTTGTTTCTGAAACATTTCTACTAGAGAAAAGCTTAAGTGTCTAACCACGAGTAATAGTATCGCGAAACTCTCCTTTTCCTGATCTCACTCTGGTCTTCCGTGGTACCTCAGGAAGAAATTTCACTTTGCGAGTTTACTCAGATCGGGAGTTTGAATCTTGATCTATAAACTTAGAATAAATGAAAATATTTCTGTTATGTGATGCCAAAATAGGTTTGTGGAAATCCGACAGGGAAGGTAGCAATCAACCCAACCAGCCGAGCACAGAAATCAGAAACACCATGACACAACTACCCTGAGCAGTGCCCACAGAAACCCATGCCAAACGGCGACCAAATGAGGGACAACAACCCCGGGTCTTGACCTAGGTTAAAAATTCTAAGGACATTGACCTAACGTGGTTTGATTTGTTTGATTCCATCTTTTTATTGACATTAACGGGAATACACAAAATATTGGCAGTATTTGAGATGCTTTAGGGAACCCCTAAAAACCCATATAAAATTGTCACCGTATTGGCGTACTATGATATTTTAGTTGAATTAATAAGTTTCGAAAAAGTCAAGCTGATTTGTTCCTTCCTTTCCCTGGATACTAGTAATCAATGGTGTTTTACAGACTTTTATAGTAGATATTAATTGTTTGAGTTATTCTCCGCAAATAGGCAATATGCTATCGCGTTTGATGACTCCTCGTCACTTAAGTTCATTTGCCTCACAGGTGAGATGGTAAGGAAACGTGAGCTGTTACACAACTTACACACGACCCTATAAATTGGTATACTGTAAAATCATTAATTTTCGTCTTGGATTAAATTTCGTGGATTTCGTGGTTCGTGTTCTACCACGAAATTTAATCCCATTTAAAAATAATTTTGATCCATGTATTTATTACTTGAATAGCAAAATCCACGAATTAAAGTCCTATAGAAATGGTCTAAATTACCAAAACCACGAAATTAAATGATTTTACAGTATAACCACACCTTGCTGTATGATAAAACTAATCAAATTAACAACGGTCGTTGAAATCATCAGAAACATTTCTAATATTTCATCACAAATCATTTTAAAATAGATTCACCTGTGTTTCGGATTGTTTGAAGCATCGGCAAGATAGCACAGACACTTGGCGTATATTTATCTTGACATAACATATCAGCACCGGCTTAGTTTTAGGATTTCATTAAAGACAGTTTATACCCGGCCTCGATACATTTATACATTCATCTTTTGATCATTGCATTTTGTAATGTACCGTTAAAAATACAAGGCTAACTAATACAAAATCACAAAAATACACGTCACATGTTTATTATCTTTGCATGTAGATATATCACTGGCTTAGAACGAGAAGGTCGACCTTATCAGACTCACACATATTGGTAGTCTACATTGCAATGCGCTTCGTTTGAGCCTATATTCATATAAATGCTGACCAAACTGAAGTCCGAAGAGTTGATTTTTCCATAAGTAAAGTGTAGTTTTCAGACATTATTGTTTGTTGTCTTTAAACTATTTTGTTCTTACGACCTTCAGATTCAAAGCCAGTGATATATATAGTTAAAAAGGTACCATGACCGTAATTTACCAAAACAGACCGCAGTGAGTTGTTTTTAATGTTCACAAGGGCATGTATATCAAATTTCTTTAAATGTTTTTTTCGTGGCTTTTGTAATGCGCGTACTTACAAACGTAGATCAGGGTACAGTTTTATCAAAGCATTTACTGAAATCTTAACTTTTCGTTCAAATTTTACTTCTTTATTATACTTTTACAACCATGATGTGTGGTAAATGAAGTTGCAATACTAATCAAGATTCAGATGATGAACTCCTACAAACAATATATGAACTCAGTTTGCAGTTGTTACAAAATTATAAAGAATTTAAATTTGAACGTACGTTTACGATTTCCGAAAGTGCTTTGATAAAACAGTACGTGATAGATGGTATATACATTTTGTACCTAATGTAATCAGGGCACAAATCAACATGCAGTCACAATATTCACCTATCTGAAGCATCAACATACTATATCACTTACATACACTCACCAAATTAAAAAACGCACCATTTACGAAATGCATGTTTCCATTTCATTGATATACATATTTTTCTATGCTTTTTTAATTGCAGGTGAATAAATTTCAATTGGACAGCTAGCCTTGTTTTACCTTCGTATTAATAAGTTGACCCTATAAGTTATCTGAATCGTGCTCGCAATACGCAGCTATTAAGCTTCGCTAATAAAGTTATATGCTAGTGTAGGGTTATGTAAAATGATCGTCAACATCTGCTTCCATTGAATCAGACGTTTGCTTGAAAGAAAACAAGACTGCGTTCAATAAACGCTTATGCCCCCTTGGAAGCCATGTCCATAAAAAGCTAAGTCAATCAGGGGCCATTATTCAGTTAAAATGTTTGATAGTGTTACATGGCTTTGAACTATAAGGGACTTATGATGGTAAACGAATATGCCACATTTGAAAGCAGTGCCTTGATTGACTTCATGTGTGATCTGGTGATACAGGTGTTATGGTTCTTTGTCACTGCACTTCTCCAAGTTGCCACCAATTCATATACCAAGTTTGAAGTCAATATTTTAAATACTTTCGAAGATACGCTCCAGACAAATAATTATCATTGAAATACTGAAGGGGAGATAATTCAAAATGTAAGACAGACAGAGTTATGGTTCTTGGTCCCTGCACTTCTACAAGCTACCATCTATTTATATATCAAGTTTTAAGGCAATATCTTAAACAATTTGGAAGATACACTCCGGTCAAAATTTTATTCTGAAAATACTTAAGGGGAGATGATTAAAAGTTTAAGACAGACAAAGTTATATTGCTTGGTCATTGCACTTCTCCAAGTTGCCATCTTTTTATATTCCAAGTTTCAAGTCAATATGTTAAATAGTTTTGAAGATATACTCAGAGCAAAATTTGACTATAAAAACAAGAAAGGGGAGATTATTCAAAATTTAAGACAGACAGAGTTATGGTTCTTTGTCAATGCACTTCTCCAAGTTGCCATCTATTTATTTGTCATATTTCAAGTCAATATGTTAAATAGTTTTGAAGATACGCTCCAGACAAAATTTTATTGTGAAAATACTAAAGGGGAGATAAGTCTAAGTCCAAAATTAGGTCAAGGTGAAGGTCAAAATGGAGTCAGATGATACAGGTGTGTGGAGAGTGGTCATTTACAACATCCATGCAAGTATGAAAGCTTTGTAGCAAGCCATATTAATGCTAGAAGAAACGGTCAATTTGGGTTAACCAAGAATTTGGCCTTTCAATAAGTCTAAGTCCAAAATTAGATCAAGGTGAAGGTCAAAATGGAGTCAGGTGATACAGGCGCGTGGAGAGTGTTCATATACAACATCCATGCAAGTTTGAAAGCTTTGTAGCAAGCCATATTAATGCTAGAAGAAACGGTCAATTTGGGTTAACCAGGGCGGACGGACGGAAGGACGGACGGACGGACAGGTGCATTACTATATGCCTCCCGATCTATCGATACGGGGGCATAATAAGTCCGTTTTCCTCTTGTACACTGGGACGTTAACCTCTGCTCCAATCTATGGGTTACAAAATCAAATGTGCAAATTAATAATAAGTTATTCATAATCAATCTTTATTAGTATTTCCTATATGCATGAGGTGGCATGTCATTTCCTTTTTTCTATGAACATTCATTTTGACAACAATGTTAAAGTTGCTGGGTCAGTTTGGAAGGTAAGTTAGTAATGCTCAGTATACAATTTCTAACTTTCAGTATACAGTCCGGTAACCCTGTTTAAGTGAATCTGCCGCTCTATATACTGTTGAAAAACGTGAATAAGAAACGACATTAAACAATAAAAGTGCAATTTTGAACATTACTTAAACTTATCACACACAATGTCTGTAAAATCCAACGGAACTTATATCACGTGGAGTCAGTGTGATTACAATGTTAATGTATTTGTTGTGGTTAATATATTATCCTAATTATGTTTACACAAAGTCTGTCAGACTAATTGATATAAGTGATGTTTCTCTGTACTAGAAAGATGTTCATGCAGTTTCCAATGTAACGTTACAAACAAAACATTTGTGCGAAGGTGTCAATGCTTGGGAGCATGTCATTCGCATGTAGTTTCAATGGTTTTCTCACAATAGCGTAGTCACTAGTCCCATTCCGCTGCCTCTGGTGGAAAATTAACTGCGACTGACAAACAAAAAAACTCGATGATTTCTGATTTCCCATGACCCCAAAAGTTTGACGTTAAGACTATGAAGTGTTTGTAACTTTGTTGTTTTATAATTATGTCGCTATACGAAATGATACAAATTAATTTTGTATGAGTTGTGCCATTTTGCAACCACTGACCATTCACATAAAAAGTATGTATACAATAATTTTACGAGGTACGTTTCAAAAGTTCAAGGAAAAGTGATCTATAATGTTTATTGTATTTCAAATTACTTAAAACTTTGCACTTCATGATATAATTCATGATACATGCTGTACCAACGTGAGGATGTGACGTAACAAAGTGCACTGCTGCGATAGTAGCGTCAGTAATGGTGATGTTATGTTATGTTTTTATATGACGTGTAAAACAATCTTGTAGTACTGTCGAGTATATTAGTGTAACACATTGCTGGATTAAACGGAAAGGCTCGCTTCTTGATATGCTTAACATGCTAATGTTACTCTTTATATCATACAATAAATCGTAATTATGTTATTGTTATGAAATAGGTGTAGTATTTATTCTAATTGGTCATTTGCATGAATCAGTTGTATGGCCATTATTATTATGTATGTCGTTGTGATGATTTGCTGCATATTCGCGATCTCGCTTACAGCATGTTGTCCTATAGACAGGTGCTATATCCCCTACATCAGCTGTTTACTTGGGTGTTTTACCTGGGACTGATAGGTAATCAGTTCAAATAAAATACTATATTGACTAATCAACACAAAAATACCAAAGCACCGCAATGTTCGTATCACTTCTGTCTTTCTGGAAACTTAGGTGTTGATATAATTAATCATGAACTACGTTTAACCTTTAGTTTCCATCGATACCAGAATTAATTACACCATCATTGGTAGTCAATATCGTTTTTCTAAGCCAGAATAATCAACATACCCGCCTATATCTAACTAACATTGTTTATAGTATAATGTTGCAATTACGAAAATGGGCAAAAAAGGTTGATAGGAATTTTGATTAAAACGGCACATCCCGTCGCTAATATTTTAGGATATGTATATACTGTCAAACCGCGTTAATTGGACATTCTACAATATATTACCGCGAAAAATTTGAATGCATTGTACATCTCATATCCTCTTGTCATTTCTCTATTCGAGGGTCGTCCGTAAAGTTATTTCGGGACAAGTGTCATGCTACCTGTCAGCTTATAAGATTTCTGTTCAGTATTTTGTTGTTTTATATAATTAGAGTTATCTACTAATGAATGACCCATTTTATTTGAGGCATAAGGGGTTTTCGTTACTTATAGGTTCTTTGCACTATTTGAAAATGATGACGTAGGAGCACGTATGACGATACTTCCTTTTCCGGATGATTTCTACACCAAATATGGGTGATCAGTAAATCGTATCACATTTTGTCAAAAATATTCTTTGAACTCACCCACCCACTCCAATGAAAGTTTTGTATTTGTGTTATTTTGCATTTGTTTCAGAATGCAAATGTCGTGTAGGTCAAGTATTTTTGCAAAGATAAACAATCTTCATTTCATTGTCTTCCTGTGTTTGTTTGTTTGTCTTTTGCAGATTATTGGTGAACTCGTTTACATGAGCTTGTGTGTACAATATGAACACGAACAGTAGAACACAAAGAACGGCGACGCTTTAATGCCTTGAGTTTGTGTTTATTGTTACAAAAGTGCGACCAGCGACAGCGATATCCAAACTCACATATTGTTTTTCAAAAGTTCATCAATATAACGAATCAAATCACGTTTATTCAGAAAATAATTATATAAATAGTATTATTGGTACCGTAGCTTCTGAGGTTGGTGTTTCGATACGGGCGTTGTGTTTGGTGTCTGATTCACAGGACCATTCACAATTCAGTGTGTAGACTTGGGCTTCAGTAGTTCAGACATTTAAACATTTGGGACAAACTTCTTATTTAGCCTTTAGGTCACAATTCGAATGTAGCCTTAATTTAGGGCTAATATATTGTGGTAGCCTTTTGGGGCATATTTTTGTTACGCATTTTGTGGCAGCCTGTTGAGGTTTAACGGATTGCTGTCAAAGACCGCCCTCATTGACAATTGCTCGGGTGTCCTGTGAATCTATTTAAGTTAGCAAGATGTATGTGACAACCACGCCCATTATGCCAGACTACATATATCCGACCAACCGATGGGCTGTATTATGATTTGAAATGTTATTGTAACTAATTTATTTGTCTAAATTATTTGACTGGAAATTGACTTAAACATTATTTGTTTGTTGGTTAATCGGATGCTCGGATATTTTCTGTCTTGTGAATAGTTATTGTGACCCAGGTATAATTTGAATAAACTAGGTTGCAGTGTATAACGATATGGTACACATAACGGTGAAAGAAGCAGCACATCATGAGTCATTTATGCATGTCTTCAAGAAGTCAAACTAACATTTGTAATGCCACGGCAGATGAAATGCACTTATAATACAGTTCCAGTTCTAATCAGCGCGCACATCAATCAATGTTCCATATACACGAGGCGAGCACGTGATAATCGGGTGGTACATTAAGAACGTTAATATGTATAGAGATAGATCTGTAACATATCTGTGCGTGTTGTACTTCATGGATATTGACAACTTCATATGTTCTGTCACACACAGTACGACTTCCGTAGATAATGTTTATTACATGGGAGGATCGAAAGAGAAGTCTGTGTTTTAGTATTCTAAATGTAGCTCATATAATGCCATGCGTTCCCGTGGAAAAGTAATGCAAAGTGAATTCTCGACTATCCTGTAACCAATAAATAAACGCATAGAAATAAATAGTCAACACCCCTAATACCGAAGTGAATACAGCCTATTTCACAATAATGTCCATAAATATAGTATAGAAATGTATGATGCGATGTACCAATCGTTCTTGTGAATTGAACATATTTATTCAAAGCACACAAACGATTATTATTCAATCATTTTACTGCGCCAAAACATAATCATACTGAATACACTATATGCACCAATGGCATATGATTTAAATCTTATTTGATGTTAAAGCTATAATAATCTGGTACATACTAACCAATACGTAGGAATATGAATAGACCAATAATAAAGTAAATCAAATAAAGTAACTAGAATATTTATGATAAAGATCAGATCACACACTTGCATCGATTCGGTATATCAACGATTACAATCTGACATTTAAAAACATGACCTACATTCAAAGAAGTGCTAACGGGCAATGCTTCAATGTTTGAAATATATGTTTGATGTTCTTAATAAAATGTTGCAGCGAAGCCAAATGTTTTCAATCATAATAGTGTGTTACATAAACTTGTTCATTATTAAATGTCAAATGTTAACAACCATAACCAGTATTTTTCAGAAATAGGTTTCTGAATTAAATATCAAATAGTATATAATTTTGTATCGTAGAGTTAAATTGTATCTAACGTGAGAAATTTAGCAAAGGCGTAGACGAAAGTTGAAAGCCAGGCCTCTCGGTAAAAAATCGTGCATCCTACGGTTAGGCCCATGTTTCCGAACATGAAAAGCACGATTCCTCTCACATCAGTGCGGATCTCCAAAAGACCGTAACGAATTGTAAGTAAACTTTTCGACACAATCTGCCGCTGGTTATTTCTGCCACCTGCCATCAACTAAAACCGGAATCTGTATTTCACACAGAAAGCAATATATCAATAGCGATGAAAAATCCTGCTAAATACCAATTATATTTTTATTACTTGCAATTGCGGTTATTCACCGTCATAAGGGTGTTTCCAAAATCTGCATTGAAACAGTCCATACCTTTCATAAATCAAGAATATATAATATGTACTGACTAAGGTACAACTGTCTAGTCTCGAAGTTAGACAATTAAGATTAGACTGTCGTTAAAGGCTGATTTCTATAACCGCAATAGGGTCACCATACAACAGTGTATGTAATTTGGAAGTCTCGTGAGGCCCAGACAAAATAACATGGCTCACATAAGATAAGGAAAAACATATATTGTCTTCTAATTTGTATCAACATCATAACAGAGATATAATATCAATATACTACTACAGAGATATAATGTTGTATTTTTACAGGTGGTTCTAGGTACATGGAGTATGAGTCACTGTTCTGGTGGCACACTCTCTTAAATATGCTTTTAGATATTGGTATGTATAGATGTACAACAAGTGTCCAGGTGTGACTAGTAAGTAGATTGTAGTATATCTCTATATAGGTCACGCCTCGATGCTTGTTGTACATCTATACTGTTCTTTTTCTGTTTTTGCTGTGTTCTACTGTATTCCGGTGTTTTCTGTTGTGTTCTGGTCTATTCTGTCGTGTCGTGTCGTGTCTTGTTGTGTTGTGTTGTGTTGTGTTGTGTTGTGTTGTGTTCTGCTCTGCTCTGCTCTGTTCGGCTCGGCTCTGCTCTGCTCTGTTCTGTTCTGCTCTGCGCTGTTCTGTTCTGTTCTGTTCTGTTCTGTTCTGTTCTATTCTGTTCTGTTCTGCTCTGTTCTGTTCTGGTCTATTATGTTGTGTTGTGTTGTGTTGTGTTGTGTTGTGTTTTGTTGTGTTGTGTCGTGTTGTGTTGTGTTGTGCTCTGTTCTGCTCTGTTCTGTTCTGTTCTGGTCTATTATGTTGTGTTGTGTTGTATTGTGTTGTGTTGTGTTGTGTTGTGTTGTGTTGTGCTGTGCTGTGCTGTGCTCTGCTCTGCTCTGCTCTGCTCTGCTCTGCTCTGTTCTGTTCTGTTCTGTTCTGTTCTGTTCTGCTCTGCTCTGCTCTGTTCTGCTCTGTTCTGTTCTGGTCTATTATGTTGTGTTGTGTTCTGTTCTGTTCTGTTCTGCTCTGTTCTGCTCTGTTCTGTTCTGTTCTGCTCTGCTCTGCTCTGCTCTGCTCTGTTCTGTTCTGCTCTGTTCTGTTCTGGTCTATTATGTTGTGTTGTGTTCTGTTCTGTTCTGTTCTGTTCTGTTCTGCTCTGTTCTGTTCTGCTCTGTTCTGTTCTGGTCTATTATGTTGTGTTGTGTTGTGTTGTGTTGTGTTGTGTCGTGTCGTGTCGTGTCGTGTCGTGTTGTGTTGTGTTCTGTTCTGCTCTGTTCTGTTCTGGTCTATTATGTTGTGTTGTGTTATATTGTGTTGTGTTGTGTTGTGTTGTGTTGTGTTGTGTTCTGTTCTGCTCTGTTCTGTTCTGGTCTATTATGTTGTGTTGTGTTGTGTTGTGTTGTGTTCTGTCGTGTTCTGTTATGTTCTGGTCTGTTCTGTTCTGCTCTGCTCTGTTCTGTTCTGTTCTGTTCTGTTCTGCTCTGCTCTGCTCTGCTCTGCTCTGCTCTGCTTTGTTTTGTTCTGTTCTGTTCTGTTCTGCTCTGTTCTGCTCTGTTCTGTTCTGTTCTGTTCTGCTCTGCTCTGTTTTGTTCTGCTCTGTTCTGTTCTGGTCTATTATGTTGTGTTGTGTTGTGTTCTGTTCTGTTCTGCTCTGTTCTGTTCTGGTCTATTATGTTGTGTTGTGTCGTGTCGTGTCGTGTCGTGTCGTGTCGTGTCGTGTCGTGTCGTGTCGTGTCCTGTTCTGCTCTGCTCTGCTCTGCTCTGCTCTGCTCTATTATGTTGTGTTGTGTTGTGTTGTGTTGTGTGCCTTTCTGTTCTGCACATACTCTGCACCTACTCTGCACCTACTCTGCACCTACTCTGCACCTACTCTGCTCTGCTATGCTTTTACATGTATTAAGTATGGACTTAGCGAGTGAACGGTGAATACCGCTCTAAACAACGGATAACGGATTATTATCAATAAATATTATAGTTTTTTTATTTTTATTTCCAATTGTCCTCGACAGAATCCATGTTCGACGACCACTTGGTCGTTTCTAAAGCACATTTGTGTGTTTCCGCCCTGCAAATAGACATAAAAGTGGTTGGTAACCAATTGGTTGTTTCTGAGACATTTCTACCAGGATCACACAACGATTCACACATGTAGTATCGCACAACTTTTCAGTTTCCTGATTTGGCACTGAACTTCCGCACTACCTCAAGTAGAATCCATTTTGCGATTATACTCAAATCTGACGTTTAATATTTGATTACCTAAACTTAGAATAATGTTTCTTATTTGTGTTGCTAAGTTTGATTCCACCTTTTTATTGACATGGACATATATTGTTTTATAGACTTTTATAGCAGATCTTTAATGTTAAAAGATATTATCTGCAAATAGGCAATGGGACCAGTGTGTTCGGTGACTCCTCATCTCTTAAGTTCATTTGCCTCACAAGTGAGATTTGTAACGACACGAGAGCAGTTTCGTAACTTACACGCGACCCTATACATTGTTATACTGACTCACCTTACTATAATATGAAATAAATTGCGTTAATAAAGATTGTTGAAATCAAATCTTTGTTCGATTCATATGGTGGTACGGTAGTACGGTGGTCGAGCGGATAGCCTGCTTGACTGCTGATCGAGAGGTCCCGGGTTCGATCCTCGGCCGGGGCACTTGATCATTTCTGAAACGCTTTTCTGTGTTTCCCACCTAACTAGAGATGAACTGGTTAGCAACCCAGAGGTAGTCTCGCGTGTATCGGTTCTATACACCGGGCACGTTAAAGAACCAAGGTGTCTCTTCGGAAAGAGCTAGGGCATCTCGCCCGGATACCTTGTATCACACCACTATCTCTTCCACCTGCTGTCCCTTCAGCGAAAACACAGGACCCCATTGGAAATAAGTGCTTGCACTTTCATGGGTTATCCTTGACCGAGAGGTTTAAATAAGAACAAGTTCGACTTTCTTCTCTTCCTTAGTCCTTAAAGTGTCTCTCTAATGCCCCCCCCCGTTCCTTGTACTTGAGTATAGTTCTAATATATATCGGTGTCGAAAGAAAAATAATTTGATAAATATCACTTGACCCTAATAAAATGTAATACTGCAACAACTTGCTATAACACGTACTTGATTACATAAATTAAGATCGATGAAATCATCAGAAGCATTTCTAATATTCCATTGCATATCATTTTAAAATAGATTCACCTGTGTTGCAGATTGTTTGAAGCCTCGGTAATATTACATCGACACTTGACGTATATTTATCTTAACATAACATATAAGCACCGGCTTAGTTCTGGGACTTCATCAAAAACAGTTTATCCCCCTCGATATATTCATCTTTTGATCATTACAATTTGCTATGTACCGTTTAGATACAAGGCTAAATAAAACATTACTTACAAAAGTACATATTACATATTTTCATATTTATACTTGTAGATATATATTTATTGTTAAGAAAGGTACATGTACATTGTCCGTAATTTATCATTGAAGAACGAAGCAGTGAGTGTTTTTAAATGTCCACAAGTGAGTTGAATTTCTTTAAAAGTTGTGTCATGTCTCTTTGGACTGCGTGCACTAACAAACGTACATCTGGGTACTGTTTTAGCAAAGCATTTATTGAAAATTTAAATTTCCTATTTCAAATATTTATAATACTTTAACAATTACAAAACGCGGTAAATGTAACTGTTACACTAATTAAAATTCAGTTAATGAACTCCTACAAACACTTTTTGTTCCCAATCGGAAGTTGTTAAAAGAATAAAACTTTAACATTGGACGTAGGTTAAGGAATTTTGTAAGTACGCTGAAAAAACAGTACCCATGTGGTATATAGTTTTATCACATGACTTTCCTTGTATCCAGGTTAGTATAGCCAGTACGTATAAAGTTATACGTACCACGTTTAGTATAAGTATTGAGTTTTTCCAATAAATCAATGCGTATTTTGCGTTTTTAGTATCATATGATAAAAAGAATCTATCACTCGTTGTCAATTGATATATTTATATTAAACTCGTTCAGGAAATATTATTAAGCTCGCCAAAGGCTCGCTTAATAAAATTTCAAAAACTCGTTTAATATAAATTTATATCAATTGACAACTCGTGATAGATTCTCTATATATATGTTATACATGTTGTACCTAATATAATCAGGACACACATCAACAGACAGTCAAAATATTCACCTTACTGAAGCACCTTTATACTATACTACTTACACATATACTTATTATATTTACAAACGCACCATTTATGAAACACTTGTTTCATTTTAATTAAACAGCTTGTTAAGATTTTTAAAATTCGGGTGAATGAATTTTAATTTTTAGAGCTAACCTTATTTTTTCTTCGTTTTCATTATTTGTCCATTGTATGATACGTTCTCGCAATTCCCACCCTTCAGATTTCGTTCATAATCGTTGAATGCTAGTGTATGGTTACGTATGTAGGGCTTTCTTTGCAAGAGAAACTTTACATTTATTTCAGTTTTTATTTAATTGCCTCCGTCGATCTATTATTTGTAAGTATTGCTGGCGGGTATTTCGAATGATAAAATTTGACCTTAGTTTAAGATTTCAAACTGGGGCTGTGCTTGTAAATAGCTGGAAACGATTAATTTCAGTAAAAAATGAATTTTGACCCAATTCCGTTATTAACATTATGATGCGTTTTTAATTCCGTGTAGTAGATTATGTAAGACTAACGACTATTACATCACATGGAAACTATTGAAACAACCCTCACTATAAGCCTGATCTCTGTGAGGAGTACAACCCTCATTATAAGCCTGATTCTCTGTGAGGAGTATTTGTGGCGGGGGTAGATAATGCATGCCTGTCTACGATGTTCTACACGTGAACACATATTGTTCCGTAGTTATCACTAGTTACATAGGTAACACTAATTGTATGCTGATTTACACGTTCTCTTACCTAGGAATATATTCTTAGTATCATAGACACAGATCTAATACTAAAACGTCCGAGACTTTGAACACGTGCTAAAGGAATATATGAGTTTAATTTGGAACAACTAACAGGACTATTTATCAAATTAAATTGTAAGTATTTTTTTTTTCAAAAATATTGTTTTTCTTATTTTTTTTTAAATAAAACAAATTTAAGTAAATACTTTATGCTCGTAACATACTTCTATCAAAGACATCAACGTTGTTTGAAAAGTTTTACGCAATTTTAATTACGTTGCAATTTGTGTCATGAAGTGTAATTTTTACAACGCTCAACATATTGAAATTATGCATTTACGATGATAATTGCAAAATATATGTTCGTGTTTGCCAAGTACTTGTGTTACATTCATTCAGTTTAAGTGTGCACAATTAGTACTTATTGTTCCAATATTGGCGCAAATAACAAAAGTCTTGGCTCGAACCCCACCTGCCATTCCATCTGATAGGTCTTAAAATCTCCGCCAGATTAAAGTATTAACGTTAACGTCTTTGTGTTTGCGGTATGGCCGTAACTATTACAGGTATATTACAGTTTGCACGATAATTCTTGGAAGAACAATAAATTAGTAGGACTTTAAATACCATTTTAATGCTTTACAATTTGTTATTTAATTTCTACAAAGTTCTTAATCTCTTTAGAACATTACATTGATCGTTTTACGAATTTTATGATCACGGTTTTAATTGTCGGATAAATAATGTGATTTAGGGATTGCAATCAAACTGTGATATCCTCGAGCGTTTCTTCTTTCACTTTCGTCAGCAACAAGTTCATTGAAAATTGTTGGTACAAATATACACTGTTTGCTCTTGTTTAATAGTGGCGCCATGGTGTATTTTTCTTTTCTTATAGTAGTCGCGTACATGGTTTAATGCGATTTTGTGTTCCTTTTGATTTCTTATCAACAGCAGTAGGGTATGCTTATTCTAATCTTAATGTACTTTTCTTGGTAAATTGTGGTTTTGTATGATTTGATTCATGATGAAATAAATCATCAGGTATAATTTTCATAAAATGCATCGCTATTCTTCAGATTTATGACATCACAATCACGTGACATTTAACTGTCCATGTGACACGCGAATGACGACAGTGAAGTAAACTGCAAACAAGATGAGGACTTAATAAAAAACAATTGTTAAAATACGACCATGTGTTGTCGTTGCAATATTGATGTCTGAAGATTCCATTCGTCATATTTAAACTTTCATTGGACATGTACTTAACTTTCCCCATTGCTCTACCGGGTTACTAACGTTACCCATTCAAAAGTATCAAAACGGTTTTATAGCTTTATTGTAAATATTCTTCAAATTTTACTTATTATATAATAATTTAAGGTATATACACTATTACAGTGACATGAATGTATGTAAAATACACATGGTTCTACTCTGTTGTAATATATTAGTTTTCCACATTGTTCTCATTTATAAAATGGATCATATTCATTATATATAGGTTGAATATTGGCAAACAGAACTAAAGCGTAAGATTGATATTTGCTTTGTGTAATAGAATAAATTGTAATATAATAATGATTTTGATTGCGAAAATTGGTGATAAATTGAAACCCTACGTACGCATAACGAGCCAGAAAATGAAAAACGTTTCATCTATTTGATAGGCATTGTTCATTTGTCTTATCAGAGTCAATGGAACGCACACAACATCTGTATGAATTTGTTTGAAATCAATCGGTGTTTTAGTGGCAATTTTACTATAGAAATTCTGGATATCATTTTCTACACATATGTATCAGAAATTTAAATATTAAAGAAGTATGCTCGTGTATATGGCTGTATTAAGATCAACTCGGTCATTTCAGTTGGTCTGGGTGATACAGTCACATTGAAGATTGTAATAGACTCGTAGATATGAGTACTAAAGATCATCCAATGTGGACTGTTCTGAGGCCCATATCACAGAGCTATGAATGAACGTTTCAGTCGATTTTTGAGAGCCTACTAAGTATTGCTCATTTGGTCGCCGTTTTGGCATCGGTTTCTGTGGGCATTGCCCAGAGTAGTTGTGTCGTGGTGTTTCTGATTTCTGTGCTGGGCTGGTTGGGTTGAGTGCTACCTTCCATGTCTGATTTTTCTCATACCTTTTTTGTACATTACAATTGCATAAACTTTAAAATACTGCAGTAACTTAGTAATTAATAACTTTCCTTGAATGTATTATCCATTATAGTGTGCTTAAAATAAGAAACTAAGAAGTCGAACCTTAACAAATATAAGTAGACCTATGACATGGATTCCTGTTCTTTTGTGACATTGTCAACGCTTATGGCATTCACATGATTGCTGCGTTGTTTTCAAATGACCATTAGCCGTTGTAAATTGTTGTCATAAAAGTATGCAAATCGGGAGTTCCGTTGAGCAAAGAAAATATTCTAACTTTTGTTTCAAAACTAATTATTAATTAATATATTTCAAAATAAATTCCCCGTTAATTTTTACACAGTCCTGCTCTAACGTGATCAAATGTATTCCCTTCTCCATAACCTGCTACAAAACCTTCGAAAAACAAAATGGGCGGAGACGAATTACACAAAAATATAATATTTTTGTTGAACATAATTATTGTATAATAAGACGCTATCAATGAAAACACAGGTAAACAAGTAATCAGCATTGTATAATGAACTTATTACTTAATTAATATACACATTAGTAGAACAATCAGTGGAATGCATATAACATGCACGTGAATTAAAACTACATAAACACGAGTACATGTCATTAATCAGCGATACGTCATAGTACAGACAGGTTATTGTTTCAATACATGTAGTAATCTACTCAACATTATTGCACATTATAGCAACCAGACAGGTTATGCTTTTGATACATGTGTATAAAACTTATCCAACAACTGGATGTACAAACATGCGACGGTTCTAGTACAAATACACATCAAAGTTGTGCCAATTTAGATAGGAGATGCTGGTACGTGCGACGTGTGTTTTTATAATTCATATTCGTATCTTACGCATGAATATACGATAATATACATTTGTGCTATATATTGGTAGAAACTGAAATTACGAATAAAGATCGCAGCAGACTGAATCTAGGTACAATTACACACCCCGTCGTTTTTATCTCCCAGACCCCGACGTCAGAACAAATTTCCAAGGAAAATTCATGTATGTAGTGACTACGTACACGAATATAAGTGTGTATTGATGAAGCATTCGACGTGGATGTATTTTACAGATTGCTCATAACTTGGTGCGATAATAATGTTGAATTGAGTATAGCTGATGTGATATTAATGTGGTCCCGGGACGGGAAAAGTGACGATAAATCACTACTGTAGAATTATAATCACATTGACAATTCGTTATACACCTTCTGTACAAACACCGCATTGTCATAATACATTTCTTATTTGTTTTTACTTTGCGAGAAAATGACTTGTTAATATAAAACTAACGTTATGATTCTGGGTATACTATGAAAACAATAACAGATATTAACGTATTCCATGTAATGTATTGCACATACAATTAGGTGGAAGTGGTTTGTATTATGTGAGATAATGAAGGGTATGAACATATTTTTGAGGTAAACCAACATTTCGTCCGCATACTTACGATACATACATTTCGGAGCAGACGTTCATATACCATATCCCCAACAACAAAGTACAACAACACTTGATATAAATAATCATATTACACTATACCTGGTGTGGTTTCCCAAAGCATTGTGAATGTAAACTTAGAAATTTCATAAATTTTCCATAAGTGAATCAGCCTAACAGGGAAATCGGGAAAAAACAATTTATGGTTACTTATAACCGATGGAGAAACGGTTGTGCATATATTGGACTAGCATTTAGTCTGCTCTAGGTTATAAACGAGACACACGCCATGCGATACATTTGGCATGCATTGTCAAAATGATATCATTTCCCTGGAAAACTGATAATCAAGCCAACAAAGGGTCAAGTGCCGAGATAAGCACGAACTATTTTTGTGTTGGTATCATTCTAATATTGTGTAAAACACAAATTGCTAAACATGTACAAGAACATGTGTATGAATAAATCAACCATTTAATTGAGTGTGTGCATCGACGTTTGAAATAACATTTATTTGTTCAAAATATTTCATACAGTTTACAGTTTATTTCGAAATACATTAGGCATTATGCCCATGAGTATACAAATATACATACAATATGTACATGAAAACATAATTACATAAATATGACAATATGACTTGATACTTCGCAACAGCCAATTTCACGGTCATGTGATACGCCTAACGGTATATTTTACGTATTTGCAACCTACTTAATATAAAATATGCGAGGCACGTCTGTGAATCTGACCAAGTACATGTTATTATTGTACATTGTATACACGCGACACACCTAAATAACATGAATCATAAGGGCCTCCTAAGTCTCGTCTTCATAACAGTAATCTCAATCCCGACGATCACGGAGTGTAACGGTTAAATAATGATAATAAATCATCAATGGAATACCAGATTACCTCCTTGCGTGAAACTGTAATTTAAGTTGTAATTTCAATATATAATAAAGAATAAAATTAATGTACTTTAATAGGTGACTAAAAATTATGGAATAGTTGCTATCCGGAACTCTGTGCAAGGTGGTTTTCGCCTTAATTTACATGTAGGTACAAACAAATCTGGCCTAGTTAGACGGGTTTTGTATTCATATGCAAAAACAACTGACACCAACTCTATTGTTCAGATATGAATATTCATGCGTCAAAAGTGTTATAACGGTGAAACTTTATTTGTACCTACAGATTAGTGGAGATCCGGAGTAGGTCTATTCGGAATGGGAGTAGGTAGGAAGTATTTGTAGTTCTGTGTATTTTTTTAACAAAATCTGATGAATAGATTTTCAGAAATGTTACAAAAACACGATTTTTTTCTATCGCAAACTAGCTATACATCTAATCATTTAGGAAAAGCATTGTTCCGGAATATATAATAATAATTTTAAATATAATCATATGAAACACCAATCATTTGTTTTTTCAAACATCTTGTAGTTAGAGAACTAGCCTCATCCCGTTGATCTCGTTTTGAATATTGTTTTGGGCCGGCTATATCATCATACCATAATGCTGGTCCAGCTCATGTCCTCCACTTGTGTAGAAGCTGTGACATGTTTGTGAAAGAACACGTTCGTACTGCCAGATTCATAATCAATTCCCGGAGAAACCAGTTAGATTAACCGGTCGAGGTAAATGAATTTTGTAAGTTAACTAATTTTGAAAACAGCACAAACCTTTGAAGAGAAATACCTTTTTAGTTGGAATGTATCATTGCTTTTCAAATTCGACAAAGTAAACCGTTTGAAATAAGCAACTTCTGTATGTAAACATACAATATGATACAAAATGTACATTTTACTTTATCTATATTGCTTAGAATTGACTGATAGAGAAAATGTATGTTTCTGTTTCGTAAACTTTCAAATTCACAGAACACGTTTGGTGTTTTTGCTTTCTAAACTGTGATGCACAATTGTTTACCTTTGCGTAGTGTTAATACCACATTGCATTTTTTATCGTCCTTGAAGCTTCAGCATAACCATTATGCACCGGGATATTTAGAAAGATTTTTTTACATCGTCCTCTTCACATTTTTCGAATAACGTTAACACATTACCTAACAATGTCCCAAAAACCTACCATATTCACGTATATGTTTGTATTGTGTTACTGGTGTAGAGTATCTATTGGAATGGGTAGGCCGGGTCAACGCTAATGGTAGCCTTATTTATAAATACAAAACAACTGATGTACATTGGTCAACTTAGTACATTTAATCCTGTCTTTTAGTATTTGGGTATTTAATTACCCTTAAAATTAAGTGTATGCCTTAATAATAAATATGTATCGTTAAAGTGGGTTTATGAACCTTGAAATAGCTTGTTGTTTTGTAATGTTCCTATAATTACAAATTTCCAAGGTACCCGTATAACGCCATACGTTAATGTTCAATGGTTATGATAACTTCGATCATTTATGTATCGATATTATACAAACTTCCTATGAACGACATGACGCCATTATGAAATCAGTGAGCAGTGTTTTAGTGTGAATATTTTAATAACTTGGCTATAAAGATACACGACTGATGTGTTAATGATAATGATGTTGTAGAATTTCTAAATTATCATATAATGTGCCATTAATTTTGTGAATCTTGTCTTTAAGTTATTGAAAACAACCATAATCGTTATTTTAAACACTAATATTTGTTGAGATATTGTTTTAAGTACATGCAAAGTGCTTGATAGAACTGCATGTAGTTTATAATATCAAGTACATACTTTGGAGGTATCAGTAGAGTACCTTGAATTAGTATTTATGAAACACTACTAAAGTTCAATTGCTATAGAAGCAATTTTATTTGGATTTTTCATTTCAATATACAATGGGTGTTTTTTAAGTTCCAGGAAAAAATAAATAAAATTCAATAGACAAAAACATATTAACAATATACAATATATTCTTAAATTTTCGTACGATTTCATAGTAAGGTGTTGTTTATATTGTATCTATGGTAACGTCACATTATGCAGAATTAAACATGTTTGATAAAAAAAATGAATCAACATAACTTTCGCGTCGGACTGCGTATTTCCATACATAGATAATGAAACGTCCCTTTGTAATGACTTCACCTTGAAATTTCTATTTTCTATGTTTGTCTAGCAATATACAAGGGGTGTTCCAGAAAGTTAAACTTGTACATGTTTACTTTGACATTGCATACTAAGTCTAGTGAAACATTATTAAATATTTATTCCATTGCTATACGGCCATTCAACAAACAGTTTCCAAATGCAAGTTAGATAGTTAAACAGTTAAACACTTATATGAGAAAAGTAAGGGTGTCTTAAAATATTGTCTTTGCATTGATTTTTATCTGGTTGTTTAAATGATATTTAAATTATGCTATAATGGACGTCACCCATACCCTCGGATCGATTGATAACATCACACATGAGGTACTGGAGCGATTGATATAGTAAGAACTATTTTACAACCAACCTAAACTTAACTAGTACTTTTAAACAGGTATTAAAATATTTCCATGTCTCCTGGAGCATTCATAATGTACGATTTTTATCACAAATACCAAATTTCATACAAAGCAACAACGTCTTAATATCATTCAGCATGTGTGATATATGAAAACTTCAACTCTGTAGGGTACAAACTTTATCTAATTTTCTCAATTTATTTAATTACACAGCTCATGTTGTAGCAATTTTATGTAATTGCAAACATGCAAATTGCATTATTTATAGCATACTCGTTTGTACATCTAAAGCATAGTGATTCCAGAAGGTAGTACATCGAATAACATTGTAATGCAATATGTATTAGGTGTAAAACTGGATAGTCAGAAAGTCTGTACACAAATATGACATGAAAGGAAAGAAACGCATATTAATTAATTCAAGTATTCGCCATCAATCAAATTGTACGGTCTAACATATCCGATAAAATGTTCTATCAAGAAAGCATTATTTTCATTTAATGGAATATTAGCATATTGAAGAATTTCGTATATTGACAAAACCCGCTAACATTGTCTCTTACACGTGTACGTGTAAATTATGCACAACAAAAGAAATGAAAACGTAATAAGAAATAAAATAGACTTACACTATAAATTATGTAAACTTTCCACATTCCAAATTTTAAGGTAACTGTTTAATTGATAAAGAATTTTTCGTATAAATATATTTAGAAAAATATCTATTCTACCAAAAAAATAATTGTTATCAATGCTACAGTTACGTGTTTTAAATTAGAAATTCGCCAACTTCTTGGTTCGCCTGTATGGTAGATCGTTCATTGTTTTAATGAGGGCAACTAATACCATCTCCCGACTATCTACGATATAAATGTAAGATTGGAGGAAACGTGTATCATAGATAGCCAAAACATAAGTACCAACATAACTATACAGTATCTAACTAATTATTCCACTTGGCTGTAATATGTGTATGTAAGACTCGCTTACATAATGTAGCCAAAACAATGAATTAATGTGAGTACTCCGTCACACCCATGAATGCGTTCATGCCTTTGACCAGAAGATGTTGTTTTTATTTATCATTCACAAAACAATAGCACGTGTAGCGTTCTGATACTCTGTGGTCAGTTGTTTATGTTCATGTTATAGAAACGTTTGTCTGAGTGTAACGTATATTGAACGACTGTACCTGACCGGAGTTTTATGTACATATACATTATTTCGACAGAACTCTTTGGTAATTATGAAGCTAAGCTGTTGCACTATATGCGTAAACACTTAAAATAGAATCACTTGATGGGTATTTTTTCTTAATTGGGAGCTTGTATAAAACCTTGTTTTATACTGTAATTACATAATGTCAAAATTATTCCAGGTTTTCCTGGAGAATGGCTAAAATGCTTGTACATTGCATGTATTGCCAGGCAGATCGGCTTTCACATCCGATATATTGAAAGTGCCAATCTGTGGGCGTGTAGTCCACAAAAGTGATGGTAAACATACATCAATTATTATGGTACTTCAGATTAATATGTATAATGCTTGATTTAATGATTAAAGTCATTTTATGATATTCATGTTTTTCTTGAGGTTTTATTATTATAGAAGTACAATAATTATTTTATCACATCATATGATAATTCGACCTTCAATCGCCAGCGTTTTTATCTCATGAACATCTCTCATGTTATGATTAATAGTATAATTATTATACTACATAAAACTCATTTTCTACAGTCTATCTCCTAAAACGATTGTGATTGGTTAGCTTTGATGTTCCAATGAAACCAAAGTAGCTAATATAACACCAAGTGATGTGTTTGAATCAATCATACGAGATACTAAGTCCTTACCATAGTTTCGCTTTTATAATTAAGATCAAGTTTGCTATATATTGCAATTTTACTAAGCCACGCTGAAATGTTGCTAGTTCCGGTGAAAGGGTAAACCAATTTACTGCTTCGAATACAGTCGATGGAACTTGTAAGGTACATATTCATAATTATTATTATGCCGCCCTATATAGGGGAGCGGTGGCCTAGAGGTAGGACGCGCACTTCGGGATCGAGAGGTCCCGGGTTCGACCCCCTCTTGACCACTAGCTAATTTCTCCGTGCAAGACCCACATGCTCCACTCCACCATGGTGTAAAATGGTACATGTAAGGGCGCGCCGCAGATCGATGTTGGCTGCCACACCACAGGAGAGAAATAGTCTCCTCAGGGAGACATGAGTGTAGGTTTCCATATGTAGCCCAATGACCAGGAGAGTTAAAATGTCAAAGTGTGCTTGAGCGGCCTAACAGCTGAAAAGAGCCCTAGGAAATTGGTAACTTTTTTTAACTTAAATAAATTAAAAAGCCAAGAAGCGACGTTAAACACGAATACATAGTAAACTTGCTAGGTACGAAAATGTTAATAATTGTAAGCACTCTTTTGCAGATAGTAGGCAGCACAGCTGGTTAATTTGTGTCAAATCATTATTATATATCATCTTTATAAGAGGTATCAAACCTATATAGCTTTTATTATTCTCGTAATGGCATAAAAACTAATATTCTATACCATATTTATTAGACTTATCGAATGTCTATATAGCATTTAGCCTACTTGTCGTTGCAAAAAATTAAAAGAAAAATAGCCTGGTTGTTACCGTCCTATATGTGGCAGACAGTTTATTCACATGTTATGACGTCATCAATATGTCTGAGGAAAAAGCAAAATAAAACAGAATAGTATACACAAAAAAGATACACACAACAATGTGGTAGCTGATTCCCTTTTATTGGCTAAACGATAAATATAAACGTTTATTTGCATCCCATAAAGTATGAACAATAACTTACTCTGATGGTGTACAAGTAGTTTTATGAATATTGTATCGTATATTTGATAGTAACTGTAACATCAAAAAAACTGTAACGACCTCACTTAGAAAACTGTACCAATGTCTGCTTTGCGAGATAATTCTGTGCACCGAAACATTCATGAATTCGGATAGCGAATATTTCGGATACTGTAGATCAAGCTCGTTTCTGCGACAGTTTCCGTATCCTTTGAACACACTGAACGTATGAGTCATTGTTTCAGGAATTCTCAAAGCAAAAACGTCACAAAGTTTGAAGAAGTACTCTTATAAACTACATTATAGACTTCTTCGTAGACGTCTTGTTGTAAATTAGACATAAAACGGATTTACCTACTTGACAAGAAAGTGTTATCATCAACTAATTGGTCTATTCTTACGAGTACCGCTCGTACAAAGATTATTTTACTAGTATAATGATGGTAAATTTTGGCATTCTAGTATTATATTTTAATGTGTAGACGCCTAGCAGACGTAATTATACCACCAGCACCCACCCAGTTGTAATATTGAGAAATTTGGAGACTTCCAGAAAGTGTAAGAACTACGTACGTGATCGGAAGTTAATATTACACTACGTCGATCAGAGTATAAATCTTCGAAAAGTCAAAGGACTGAAATGCACGAGCTCTGCTCTGTTTGTAGACATCTCTGTCGGTGATTCCGTTCACAGATAAACTGAAAACAATGATCCATGGACTAGGATCGTCATACATATACCCATATGACAAGTTGTGTTGTCAACCACCTTTGGAGCTTTATTAGGTCGAAGATAAGAATTCCGGTAGGTGCCAGTTCTTACATGATGGGTAGGGCAAGGTAGTTACATACATATAAGGCACAAATACAATACTTATAAGGGCAGTGCTTTTTCAAAGCGCGCACGGAAATCTTATAACTACATATAACTGTACATTATACACTACAAAACTATATTAGCCACACACTCCAAACACACTCATAGAGTTGTATATTTTTACATTTTCCTGTAGTAATTAACTGTTTTGTTGAGGTTGGACAGAGAACCAAATGGTAAAATGTACTAGTAAATTCTGTTTTAATATGTGAGGAAACATTAGTACTATTGAGTGGTTTTAAATGCAGTTTTGCTGCATACATTTTGTTCATGAAACATTTAAAACAATTCAGACGATATTATTTAGTAATCAAAAATATGTTTTAATAGCGTAATAATAGCAATACTTATTAACATCATGGTACATTTCGTGTTTTTCGTATTGTGTATAACTCATTAGATAATTTAGATTACGAAATGCTTTAAGTTGCAGAATGTTTAATACAATTAATAAATCATAAAGTCTTGTTGGGCATAACATTAATTCTCCATTCATGTCGTGGTTGAAACCGACCTTAAATCTAATCACCACAATTATCCACACCTCAAACACATTCCAAAATGGTTCCACTCTTCATGTTTTACAATCCTCGAAATTACGCTTCCACGAAATTAGATTGACCAAAGTCCATGTAAATTAATGCCAAAGTATTTGCCATATTTTTGTGGGTTCTTATAAATGGCCAAAGGCAAATTGTTTGTCGAATATGCGATTATTTGTCGAAATCGTTTTGTATTGCCCACGAAAAGACATGATTTTACAGTACGGGAATATTATCAATACGCCTAGGCGTGAACTGACTGTAAAACTTGAACAAAAATAATTACAATAACAGATAGTATACCCTTTGGATATCGATAAAGTTTGCATTTTATAACGACCGGTGAATGCTTTCTTCATAAGTTTAATATAAGTAGAAATTTGTACGAACTATGAGTTATAGCACTGGAATCGAATAAGATATATTATGTGTGTTCAGTGCACCCACCATGTCTCTAGAATGTGCCCTTCGTGTCTGATAAGACTAGCTAATGATCGTACATACAAGCGCTGACGTATTTGACCGACCAGAATGTTGATTCAAATCAAAGATGTCATTTGGAATGTTTAGCTTAAATACATAGTTGTACAATGCAACTACTTTAACCTGATTTGTTTGCTTTCTTATATCCAGAGATTAAAACAATTTATAACTATATCGCATACTTTGTGTATATATAACGAAGATAAAACTTCTTAAAAAGGCATTCCCTATAACTAGCATATTTTCATTACAAATATGCAAAGCACTATCAATTATCATAATTTGTCTGAAGAAAGTGTGAGCAAATATGTATCTATAATGTCAAAAATATATTAAAATCACCAATAATAATTTATCGCTTCAAGCGATTTATCATAATATTGTCAATGGGAAATAACATGTGACTATTTTGGCTCGTTACGGCAAGATGTTTTCATTCTTTTCCTGGTAATTAGTGGGAGCTTTTTGTTGAAAATTTGAGGAGATCAAGCAATACAGATTATCATTTAATGTATATTTCTGAATAATATTTCAGAATCGATTTAAACGATCAAATGTATTGGGAATGCCCCTTTAATAAAGAAGAACCGAAATATTGTAGTATACAATTTGCTTAATATGACAACAGTTGACGTTTCCTCACATTGCAGATTAATGCAAGTTTTGTTCCCTGTTCCATTTAGCTATTCTTATCGACTAGGGGTATTTGCTCTGACAAACCTTACGTGATAGACCTTTTGTCTAGGAACTTGACTAACCACTGATATGCGAGGATGCATATAGCCTGCCTGTCGCCAACCTGGAACCCCAAGTTCCAATTAGTGAAATCATTTATCCTTAGCAGAACAACTGTTCAACATGCATCAGAGAGATTGGCTCGCCAACTATTCATAAAGCTTTCACTAGAATCATTACGTAGAACAGACTTGCTATCCAGCTATCAATCTGTTCAACTTGTCTAAGATATATTATCATATGCTGATGGGGCTACAGTGATTTATTTTTAGGTTTATGGATATTGTTTTGGAAACTTAGTTTTTGCTGTCTTCAGTTTTAGTCCATGTCCCAGGTCTTGAAAATTGAAGATCCATTACCAAAGAGGTGAACAGATCCAAAAATGATTTTCGGTTAGCTTGGTATCTAAGCTGTCCGAAATCAGTTGATGGACTTGCTGGACATTTTGCCAAATTACATTTTGGCGGCCATCTTTAAAGATGGCCGCCGTTATTTTAAGCAATGAGAGGGTTTAGGAAAACTGCGATTATTCCTCACTCACAAGGGCTATCGGCTTGTAATATGTCTTAAAATGTTTGCAATGGAACCCTGCATGTGGTAACATATAAATATAAATATTATAATATGGTTATTAATTAATAATTATTGATTTTTAAGGAAATTATGATATTTTTCGATTTTTGTCGCTAATTTTTCTCTTTCAAATCGGATCTGAATGTGTATTTGACTATTTGTTGATTATTATATGCCGAGGTTGATTCTAGGCTTCCATTATAAACATGACATTGACATATTTTTATTTGAAAATCCTTCATTAGCCAGGAATATTGGATAACTGAACGTTGATTAATAGTCAAGTCTATAAATGGGATATTTAGGTTATACCCGGCATTGGATTGTGTAGTAAATATTTTTGGTTTTCTGTTAGGGAATTTGTTGTAATTAAAGAATATGAATTATGCCCAGCTGGCATCATTGAGCATTTTGTGAAAATCAAAATGGCGTCCAAGATGGCCGCCAAAATTCAGAAAAACTATCAGAGGTGCCAGAAATAAGGATCAAGTCGTCTTATTGCAGATTGGTTATAGTTTAAATGTTTTAAACATAATTATATATTTATATTCAATATTATTGATTGAGTTAGTGAATGTAAAAAGGCATCCGTGATGGCTGGAATCAATATGGTGGCTAAAATGACAAGCTGTTAGGAAAATGTTTTATCACAATTTAAGTTGAAGTGGTGTAAAATAAATTGTTGAACTGTAATATGTAATAAATGCTCGAAGAAATATTTCAGTTTTAAGCATTTAACCATTAGCTGATTCAAAATGGCTGACAAAATGGCTTCCAAAACCAATTATATATTGCGTTAGTGGTCCAAAGAAGTTACAAATTGATACTTTTGTGATCATGAGCAGTGTAAGTTTTCCAAAGATAATTACAACTTAAATATACTGTATAAAATATAACATTATATATATTTGCTGATCGACTTATCCCGTTTAAAATGGTATCAATGAAGGCTGAAATCATAATTTCGACAAAATGGCCGCCGCATACAGGTATGTCAAACTGAAAAATTGCATTTAATCATGTATCGTAATGGAATGTGTTAATGTGAATACTGCTATAGGTTGAAAATATAGATCTACTGTAACATTAGAACACTTTATGTGCAGTATATTTGATATGACTTCTAAGATGGTTGCCAACCATGTATGTTCAAATGGGAGTATCTTATCTAATTGGAGAATAAGGATAGCCACATAGTCGCATCGCCTGTAACTGACCAAGTGTTTACTATGGTGTTATCTGGTTGGCTGTCCTTATCCTTAAGTCAAGTACGATCAATAGTGTGTACCACCGGTACTGATTGTTCAATGTCTGTTGGGTTGGTAACGTGGTATATGTATAAGGTATTCTTCATGCATAGTAATACATGTTTTATTTTCACATTGCCGTCAAAGAATAGTAGTAGCTCATCTGCTCATACATCAAACTCGACGCATACACCGAATTTACAGCAGCACCATCAATATGCAACGGAAGCGTTCTGCTCACCATTACACTAATCTACCGATCACCCAGCAGTGACCCATCACCATCAGCAACCCAGCTTTTATGAAGTCAACTACAATCAACCTGCCTACCCAACATCAACAGAATGGCTAACAGGCTCATCAATTTACCAGATATCGACTTGGAAACTGGCATGATTACAGACAACACCTACCATTGCCATACTTGCCCGTATTTGTAGACAATTTATTTAATTTATTTCTCATACCACTGATATTGACACATTATGAATGTTATTTCAGAGAATATGCCAATGTACCATATCAAATTATAACCCTATATACCATCCCAGGTATTTCCAACCATTGTTAGTAGTAATCGGAAAAGTCAAGCGTCTATGATGAAGGAGTGTGCATTCCGCACAACTTCAATATAGACAAACTGGATAACAACAGCCAAGCTCTCGACAAGATCCAGAACTAAGCGTTGCGCATAATGACTGATGCTTCGAAGTCTACACCGATTGAATTCATGGCAAAGTTCACTGGTATCCAGCGGAGGCTAGCCAAAGTCCTGCTTGAAGAGGAGAAGTTCAGATCAATACCAAACCACCCAATGGCTACAAGATTAGCTGGATTTACCAAACATCGGATCAAGCGAAGCAGCTTTGTACACGAAACCAAGAAGTTAGACAACTAATTTGCACCTGATTTGACCATAACATGCACACCTCTAGTCCGGGATGGCATAGTCAACCATTAGCAAATGATTTGTCTGCAGTAACTGTGAAGTCCCTAAACTGGAGCCAGGCGCGTTCGAAGGAGCCTGACACTAGCCATGATTAGCCAAGAATACCCTCCTGAGATATGGACCCATGTCTATACTGATGGCTCAACCACCAAAGCTATCAAAGATGGAGGTGCTTGAATCGTCATCTAATATACACCAGGCAACAAAGAGAGACATCACAGAGCCACAGGGAAGCACTGCAGTAAATACAGAGCGTAGACCGAAGCTCACAACAAAACACCAGAACTGGCCAAAATACTACATAACCTTAGTACTCACTGTAAACTAGCCCAACAGTGGATTCCTGCTCACTGTGGAATGCCTGGAAATGAAACAACAAATGAATTGGTAAAGCTGGGAGCACAGTCAGCACAACCAACAGTACATGTGAGATATAAAGAGAAAGTTATTATTATCAAGAACTTCACAAGACCAAGACAAGTTGCTGATCCCTACCATAGCCTTAACAGGTCAGAACAAGTGATTATGGTACGACTTACCCAGGGCACAACAAGCTGAACCATCATATGTACCGGAAGTTCAAATTGGTGCCGTTCATGCGGGGAAGAAGAACAAACTGTTGATCATGTCCTCCAAAGATGCAGAAGACACAATCAGGATCGAACTGCAACGTGGCCCACAGACACAACTCTTCAAGAGAATATCTATGGAGACGCAGATGATCTGCGGAAGACATGAATTTCATCGCAGACACTGGGGTGATAGTGTATGACGAACGACTGAGGTGAGGACAAACTGGGTGTGAAAAGGAATATAACTGGTCACGGTCCGCATGAAGCAACGATTCCACACAAGTTTTTGGAATACTATTCTCCCTTGAGACTAGAGCGTCACACCCACGGGAGACCAATTTATAGTGACCTAGCAACTACTGGTCCACCTCAATCAAGTCTGCGTGAAGTAAACTGGTCAAGCTCACACCGTTACTTCAAAGCCAGATCATGGCTCTTCTTGACACGTTTTAGATACTAGCTGACTGACAACATGGTTCAGAAAGATATTCAATGAGAGCCAGCTGCACTCCATAACCAACTACAGCTGTTACCTAGAGGGTTGAGATCAGATTGACCCGTCCTTCGGGACTTCAACAAAGCCTTCGGTCTAAGGAGAGGCAAGCCAGCAAACTGAATTATTACAATATCAGTGGAACCTGCTGGGCAGGAATAGTACTAGCATAATTCTTGCAATCAGAACTGGTCGGAGAACAGTCCACCAACACAGCACCAGTCACACTAGGCGTACCATCAGTCAATGGACCACTTTTTTCTGTTGTATATCTACCACCTTCTAATTCATGCAACATCTACTCACCAACTGCTTGCCGACAACCTCTTGAGCAGGGTAATTACTAAAGAAAATGCTTAAGCCTAACAAGATGACATGGACAGACTACAGCAATGAATGGGAGGGTCCATGGTTGATGTCATTTAATCCTTACAAGTTTATGGTCACCCGCATCACTATGAAGAGAACACGTGTTAAGACTCCGTTTATCATCCACAACAGCATGACACGTTACAAGTTGTGGCAGAGATAAGTACATCAGGGTATACATAGATGAATATCCTTGAGTACCAATGTTGCTACCATTGTGAGGAAAGCCAATAACAGCATCGCCTACTTCTGGACAAACTTGACAAACTATCGAAACAGATTAGGGTATGATGTTACCAGACACATGTCAAACCAATCCTTGAATACGCAAATTCGGCAAAGGATCAACCAGGGCAAATATTTGTCATCTGGAGGCAGTTCAGCATATTGGACGCAATTTGTCAAACGGTACTTTAGCACGACAAGCAACATCAGGCAGATCATTGGTGACTTTGGTTGAAAACTGTAGAACCAGATGAAAGAGCATTGTCGACAGCGATTATGCCTTCTCGAGGGGTCTTATTTATAGTGAATACTCATGATTATTCGCTTTTAACAAAAATAACTCGCCAATCACACGATCTTGTAATTAAATATCAATGGTACGATAATGCCAAAGAGGACGACCATATATACAATACAGAAAGAAGAAGAACCTACAATTTATTCCCCACTTATGTAATGTTAAGTGACCATCTTTGCTGCCATTTTGAAGTCAAACCATAATGTATGTCTGATAAATAAAATGTTCAATACAAATAAAAACTATTTGAACACACTATACGATTTTAATAAAGTATGCTTATTCAGCAATTATGATGGCCATTACAGCCGGTAGTTGATTTCTTAGTACATTTGTATGCTATCTTTAATAATTTCACACAATTAATAATGCTAGGATTGAATAGATACTATGTTTAACATCTACACAACTGCCAATTAGCAACAATAGTAATTTATGTAACTATTCTTTTGCACCACCGACATATTTCCTGATTTTGGCGGCCATCTTGGACGCCATTTTGAATAAGGCAACATATCAATTGATTCGAATCAAACTTTTATTTGAATTTTAGTTAACTAGTTTAATTCCGATATCAATAAAATCATTTAAATAAATGTTTTAATATAATATATCAATATGTCAATTATTGCGGCCGTTGTAACCGCTATTTTGATTTCAGCCGACATGGATGCCATCCCACAATATTTTAATCGATGAATAACGATAGGTTTATTATAAATACATGTGTTTAAAACATTTTAACTACAACCAATCAGCGAAAAAGAAATTTGTAACTAATTTCTGGCATCTCTGATTGTTTTTCTGATTTCGGCGGCCATTTTGGACGCCATCTTGATTTTCACAAAATGCTCAATGATGACATCTGGTCATCATTCAGATTCTTCAATTGCATCATATTCCCTAACAGAAAACCAAAAAATATTTACAATACAATCCAATGTTGGGTCTAACCTTAATATCCCATTTATAGACAGGACTATTATTAAACTTTTAGGTATCCAATATACCTGGCTAATGAAGGATTTTTAAATGAAAATCTGTCAATGTAATGTTTATTATGGACGCCAAGAATCAACCGCTGCATATAACAATCAACAAATGGTCAAATAAACATTCAGATCCGATTTGAAAGAGAAAAATAAACGAAAAATATCGAAAAATATCATAATTTCCTTAAAAAATCAATAATTATTAATTAATAACCATATAATATTATTTATATTAATATATTTCTACATGCGCAGTGCAATTGCGAACAGTTTAAGACAAATCACAAGCCGATAGCACATGTGAGTGAGGAATAATCGAAGTTTTCCTAAACACTCTCATTGCTTAAAATAACGGCGGCCATCTTTAAAGATGGCTGCCAAAAGGTCATTTGGCAAAATGTCCTGCAAGTCCATCAACTTATTTCGGACAGCTTAGATATCAAGCTAACCGAAAACCATTGTTGGATCTGTTCACCAATTTGGTAATGGATTTCGGTCTGTCACATGGACTATTTGCAATATAGCAATCTTTATAGACAAATCAACATAATAATAAACATTTAACCATAAACCAAGTAAAAACAATAATATCATATACTGAAAATGTCAAAGTGGTTTTATTTTTAGGTTTATGGTATTTGTTTTAGAAACATTACTTTTGCCATAATTAAAACATTTTTTTTTGGCAGATCGGCATAATAATAAATATTTTACCATAAATATAAATCAATACAATTGGCCAAAAACAATGTATACATATGTTCCTCCCATCGTACATGAAAATAATTGCACCATTGTAACAAGGAAGCCAAATGGTCGTACGTCACCCATCGACTGTTGGTGGCACTTGGTGGTCCTCACATGGCCTCTTGCTTTATTATCAACGCAAGAGAGATACATTCAAATAAATCAGTTAACCTAAAACATCGAACACGTGGCCTAACGAATTGTGGTTTGTTGTCAGTGAAAATTACCACACAATCATGATATGTGATAGAACAATACACCATTGCCAACTGTACTGTACATCATCGTTCATTGAAACAAATTATGTACTAGTAAATGACCGACCACGCGACTTATCCAAGGCTTAGTTTAGAAACAATCTGAAATCCGTTAACATAGCAAAGAGCGTAGGGGAGCGGTGGCCTAGAGGTAGGACGCGCTCTTCGGGATCGAGAGGTCCCGGGTTCGATCCCTCTCTGGACCACTGGTTAATATCTCTGTGCAAGACCCACAGCTCCACTCCACCATGATGTAAATTGGTACCTGTGAGGACAGTGTCTATTCCTGGTCGCCGCAGATCGATGTTGGCTGCCACCACACTGGAGAGAAATAGTCTCCCCAGGGAGACACCAGTGTAGGTTTCCATATGTAGCCAAATGACTAGGTGAAGTTGAAATGTCAAAGGGTGCTTGAGCGGCCTAACAGCTGAAAAGAGCCCTAGAAAATTGGTAACTTAACTTAACTTTTTTAACGTAGCGTGTTTCATGAGAGTAATCCATGACAACTATTTTTATTGAACTGGGGGATTTTACTTAAAATGGCGCTCGGTAGCACAATGCTGAGACAATGCTGAGACAATGCTGAGATGAATTAAATTATAAATTAAGACAATGAATGGCATTCCATCATAAATATCTATAGATATATATTACAACTATTGCATAACTTACACATTGTTTGGCACTCTGAGAATATTTGCCTTCAGCTATATGATCAAACAAATCGTTATAAGTAATTCAGTTTAATTATAATTGCATTTATTATATCATCAATGTTTATGTAAATGTATCTATCGAGGGGTTATACAAAGTACAATCAGAAATGTAGTTAAAAAGTGTCGATATATAGCTGATAAATCAGTATTTTCTTTGCAAATGCTTACAATGGTTATGAGAAATAGTAAATTGAGATATAATAATATAAAGTATCATTTTGCAAATACTTAAAAAAATAAAATCGAAGAGTATAATTGTTTCTTATTTGAGAGTCAAGTGTTCTGGAAAACGTAAAGACTATTTTAAAAGTTCAATGGCCCATGCCTTCCATATGTGATACAGTTGTTAGTTCCTGGTGAAAGGTTACGTGCAATCCCGTAGAGGTCGACGTAACTATATAACTGGACACAAATGTTGAGACGCGTTGTTGCTTCTGAATAAACAAATAAACAAGAAAATAATGCATTCCCTATAGAATTAATGTATGAAAACTGTACAACACTCTGACGGCTATCTACTCCGCATTGCATACTATTTTATGTCTTATGTTATGTGTAAATAAGTGGCTCGAAGGAAGAAGCAATTTCTGCTGCACCTATTAGCAAACATTTAAGGATAATTTCATAGTTTTTCTTTTTTGTTTTCGGCATATAATATTCCCATGAATTTAAGCATAATAATTAAAGTCAAGCATATGATAAAGACCTCCAGCGAAGAAAAACTTCCTTTTTTGGGAAGATATTTTTGCGACGGGGACTTGGACTTTTAATATTTTTTTGGCTTATAAATCTGTAAATGTATGGGCATTGCTCAGTGTATTTGTGTTGTGGTGTTACTGATTTCTGTGCTCGGCTAAATAAGTTGAGTGCTGCTTTCCCTGCCCGATTTCCTCATACCTTTATTTTATTTCAAGACCTGTACGGAAAGACAGAAATGTTTTAACTCCTAAAACATCATTTACATTATATCCATCCTACTCAGAGGTACCATGTCTATCAACTTTGTCCTGTTTGTTCTCATCGGTTGTGTTTATTGAGATCCATTGGACAATCGTTTTATATATTAATACAAAAGAAAATATAAATATTAAAAAAAAACTAAATCCGAGATCGACACTTCAAGTGCGCTTTTTAACTTTTTAAATTATATGTACGCTTAAAAACGACTGAGGCAAATCAGTATTTCATCAATCAACAAAAAAAACAGCCGAGCACAAAAATCAACAAACAGGAGCACTTAAAGAACACACAATTACCAAACACATCCATGTTTATGTAGTTATTATTATTAACTAAACACAAAATGAAATACAATTACATTAAACATTACCAAGGTCCTAATATCAGATGTTAAACAGTTAAAGCACCATCATGATGACAGAACATTTGACATCCTTATAAACATAATACATTAAAAATATAATTATAACATTGTTCAGACACATGTAATCTGCAGACACTTCAATACCCCTAATGTAATGTTGACCGAACAATTAACAGAACATAGCAATAACTTTATTTGTATATACATTTAACAGATTACAGAGTACTAGTAATATTGTTCCAATGGTGACGGTAATGTTGGTATAATGTTTTAAAGGTGGGAATTTTGTAATATCACATAACTTTCCTCGTATCCAGGTTAGTACAGCGAGTATGTATAATCTTATACATAACCCGGGTAGTATAAATTTTAAACGCATGAGTGATTTTCCCAATAAATCAATGCGTATTTTGCGTTTTAAGTGCCATATGATATAAACAATCTATCACTCGTTGTCAATTGATATATTTATATTAAACTTGTTTAGGAAATATAATTAAGCTCGCCAGAGGCTCGCTTAATAAAATTTCCAAAACTCGTTTAATATAAATTGATATCAATTGACAACTCGTGATAGATCCTCTATTTATGTCATACATTGTAATAATTTATGACATAGTCATTAACAACTTCAATGTCTTCTAAGTTATATGATATTTTCTGGGCGTATCAGATGATATGTATCTTTATATTTCCTTGAAGATGATTTACATCTGATACAACACTTAGCTTGTAAACGAACTATCTATATTTGATGATGAAACAGGCGCTATGGTATAAGCCATGGCAAGGTCATAACTTCTTTGAATGTAGAAACAAATAAAAGAAGGACCACAAGTTGTTGGCTTTGTTTCGCTTCAAAACAACAATCACGAGTCTTTATCTAAAACTACGCACGTTCGTCATAAAACTTACGATAATTGTTGGAGTACCTTAGTTCATAGATAACTTATAGTTAGTAGGAAAATAGGAAAATAGCTTCCATGTGTATGAATTATAGAAATGGTAGGAATGTAAGAGGAAGATTTGGCATATAGTACCTCAATGGGAAGTATTCTCGTTTTCTCAATGTCTGTCATTTGCAACTGTCATGTTGATTTATCCATTTCTGATACCCAGAGCTGTCGTTGAAGCAAAACATTCCTTACCCTCCCCTATCTTCGTTACGCTACTTTAGGTTTAACTCGACCTTTGACCTTCTTACCTGCGTTGTGAACACTGTTGGGTATTATTTTGAACAGCAATTCACTCATTCCATCCTTTCCCCACTAATGTATGTACATGCTTCGTTTGACCTTTGACTTTCTTACCAGATTGTTTATCCCTGGATATTACAAAGGAACATACATATTTTGAACAGCTACGCCATCCTCCCCTTACTAATGCATATACATGCTTCAATTTGACCTTTGAATTTCTTACAAGATTGGTTATCACTGGTGTATATTACATTGGGACGACCATTTTCATCATCTCCGCACTCTAAAACATGTGTTCAATGCTTCATTAGACCGTTGACCTTCTTATCGGAATGGTTCAGAACGTAATTTATTTACAAGAATGGCTAATTTACTTCTGGAATGGTTTACTTTCTTACCGGAATGGTTAAATTATATACCGAAATTGTTAACTTAATTACCGTAATGGTACTTTCTTAAGGGAATGGTTAACCATATTTTATATCATTTTTGTACAGCAATGACGTCACAAACCATATCATTACCAGTTGTCACAAGTGTATCGAAACCAAACCAGAACGACTCGCTTAATTACAAAACAAAACCACAACTACACTACAATAGTATCATAAACATTTTTTATCGGTAAATTATCACCAATGTCAATTTAGCAAATAAAACCTGAGAGTATCATTCGTGCATTATTTTTGCATAATAAAGAATGTTTTCACGCGATAAACAATAGAACGAAGGATTCTAATACTATATAGAACTCTAGCACTTTAAGAAGGAGATAAATCAAATGAAATACATAAAACATGGACTACAGGTTACTATGAGGTTAATATGACGACAGTTTCTTGGATCGATTCGAATGATCATGACAGGCTTCAAATAAATGACAGCGTGTCACTTTCAATGCAAGTGTATTATGTATGTATCTACTGTATTATATTATCACTAATTGTCTTGGACATTCAACTGCGTAGTTTCTAGTAAACAGTTCAATATGGTAGAGCCCAGGCTCATGGGCACTGTTTTATCAAAGCATTTAAGCAAATCCTAAACTTACTTTCAAATTTAAATTCTTTATAATACGTTAACATCTGCAAAGTGAGGTAAATGGAGCTGCAATACTAATAAATATTCAGCTAATAAACTCCGACAAACAATATCTGGCCCCAGTTTGTAGTTGTTAACGAATTATAAAGAATTTAAATTCGAACGTAAGTTTACGATTTCCGTAAGTGCTTTGATAAAACAGTGCCCTTGATACAAGAACATTGGACATTTGAAGGGGTATCCAATGTTACGTGCTTGTATCGTGTGGTCGTAGGAATCTTAAGTTACTTGAATGATCCACGAAAATACATTCCCGACGAATAAATAACGAATGTATACTATTAATGAATATTAATAATTATATTCAAAATATGCATAGCTACTACCTTTGACCATAATTGTATCTGAGCAATAACGGAGATACTATAGTAACGCCTAAATTCATATTATTGACGAGTCTTTAACGACTATGAATTATGGTAAATTGATTTGCAATATTTATGATGTTTCATTTTAAGAACTCCTACAAACCACATCCGTCCCATATGTGTAGAAATAAAATAATTACCAGCAGTTTACAGTTTTAATATTTTAAGTCGGATTTCATTTACAACAAATAAATGCCTTTGACCAATCACACAATAAAAACTAGATGGTCAAGACAACATATATACAATAATGTACATAACATAGATTATAAGCAAGCACAGATACCAATAATTTAAACTTAGTCGAGAGTGTACATTTTCGTAAGTGTTTTGATAAAAATGTAACCAGATGAATACATACAGTAATTAAAAGATACGCAAAGATTTGAGGAGGTAGATTCCAATTGCTTTCTGTAACAATGGCATTAATAATAACAAATCGTTTGTATGACTTGTACCCGTAATCATAACATATTAGTGATGTTAGTATACACGCATACACCCTCGTACACCTCACGCAGATGGTAACATTCCTAGCACAACAACTGGTATACTTGGACACGAATCAAAGAGAAAACATACATGGAAATAATCATACGACTCGATGTAATATCCGGACATTATCGTAAGAGTGTCTGCGAACTTGAATACCATCCGAGTGATACAATCTGCAAATGGACAATTATTTTATTGCATTATAGATTTCGAGCATCATACACTCTTTTCGTGTGTGAGAGAGAACCAATTGGAACGCTTATCCAATTTTACAACATGTTGTTGTTATGTTAAACATAGCATATAACATAGCATAACATGTACCTATTGACATAACATTACATAAACACAATTCCTGATCAAATATAAATTTTGAACTTGAAAGATAGAAACATTGAAAATCGGAAAGATGAATAAATTAAACAAGAACGGTCTGTTTAATGCATAACAATTTAATAAAACTTTCGATTAACAAAGCGACATACATAAAATTGTAGTACTTTGTTAATGTATATTGTACATAGAAACAGATGTACTCACGTATTAATCTGTACTATCTAAACATGAGTTTTTTTCTTTATTTAACACCTGTTGCGATCAAATCGGCCATTAGCAATTCGAATCAATTTTATGAAAATGGAACTGATTAAACTTCTCTAAATTGACCTATTACGTAAACAAGCACAATACTGCATTTGGTTCTAAACCTCTTAAGTTATTGATGATACAAATATACAAATGCAAATCCCCATTGAAGTATGAATCTAATAATAACGACTTTATTTAAAGGGGCAACACGATTTCGGAAGCCCAATCTTTCCCGTGAGTCTCTTAAGCAAGTCATCACCACAAGGTTTATCAATATTTTACAAACTTTATTTCTATTTCAGAAAAAAGATGGTTATTTCAACTACGAAGGAAAGGTTCCCCTATCCCTGATACGGACCAGAGCAAGAGTGAATAGTTCAATCAAGCATGCAGTGATTAATATAGAAACGCTGGATAAAATAGAAATATGAGGAAGAAAGATAAACGTAAGAAAAGTGATCAGGAACTGTTAAACGAACCAGATTCTAGTGACAGAAAGGATACAAAGAATGATCCTAGTACAAGTAGGAGCCGTTCTCGTCAACGACGTTCCTTATCGTCCTTATTTAGGAGATCAGGCTCTAGACCGCGGAGTGAAGAGGGAAGGAAGGAAAACGATAATAAAGATGAGGAGGAGGTGAATAGTGAGACTAATCCAAGAACGAATCCACGTGATCATCTAAAACGTATGACGGTACGTGAAGCTTTAGTGTATGATCGAAAACGTGGCCGCTCACCAAACAGAAGAGCTTTGCGGTTAGAGAAAAGAGTTTTAAGTAATTCTTCAGCCGCCAATAATGATTTATCTGCATCGCTTCCATATCTAACAGATATCGCACCTACAGAGGACCAAACGGTTGTACCGGAAGTGTCATCTTCATCGGCGGAAGCACGTAGTGGGTCCACATTGCCTCGATCAAAGAGAAAGAAGCGCAATCGACAAGATGCTGACAGTGCTCAAAATAATTCTCAGACAATTTCCGGGTCAAATATATCAACTAATCAAATTTTACCGCTTGATAAACGGAAATATTTAATAAACAAAGACAATGGAAATTCTAAAGGTATGAATGACAGCATTGCAAAATCAGATCATCACATGAATCCAACACTTGAGCATTCCAAAATGAGCTTAGATCTTCATAAAACTGACAATACATTACGTGATTCTTATAACCAGTTTCTGGCGCGTCGTGAAAAACGATCCCCGCTTACGCTATCACCGGTTGACGTTCCCGATTCAACGCCATTGTTATCTAGGTCTAAGTCTCCACCAAACAGAGGAAGAACTAACAGTAGAGATGAATGCTCACCATCATCAGTGGATCATAACGTATTTAACTTTATTACCAGCAAGCGTCCCTCTATACATAACGACAACCATCATCGTGAATCCATCATTCCTGGTCCCGAGAACACTCCTGATCATCATGAAAATGGTAAACGGTCCTCATACGTTTCACCAAGAAGGTTTAGTCGTGCAACAAGACCAAGCGTCACATCATTGAAGTCAGATATGTCGGAAAATAGCGTATTTTCCCATGCATCTGACCCTAGACCTAGTAACCCGAATGTTTCTGAAATTAATAAACCAAAATATCAAAGACACTTTAGCCGAGATAGAAAAAAGACTTCGGACAATCAGCCTGTGGAAATTGATTTTGAAACCGAGTCTTTAAAAGGATTGACTGATATAAGCAAATCATCTCTAACTGAACCGCAGAAAATCGACGCCAGCACAAGCATGGGTGACGTGTCTTTAATAAATCGAAATTTGTCAACATCATCCAGTCAAGAGCCGACTGAATTACAAAATAAAAATGCAGATTCAAACGTAATTGAGACAACTATTGAAAACACATCAACACCGAATGACGAAAAAGTTCTACCGCCGTTTGATGATTCCGAAATACAACCTATTGAAATTATTGATGAGCCACTACAAGAGCAGGAAACTAATCAGCCGTTATCGTCTTTTCTAAGAGAGGTGATAGTTATTGACAACAATGCAGAGCTGCCGGACCTGTCTGAAAACGACCATGAGCGGGTTTTTCGACCTATTCACTCAGAACACGCGGAGTCTGAAAATCATATGGCAAAGGTCGATAGCTCCGAAGATATCATTGCAGAAAGAAACACTGAAAACGGTTGCGATAATATCCAACTAATATCATCTGATATACAGGTAGAAAATGATGCCGCAGAAGAGCAAAATAACAAAGCTAATAAACCTAAAAAGAATTCTAAATTTTCTTTAAAACGCAGAAAATCGAAAGCTAAAATTGAAAAACCAAAGGAACCATCAAAGGAAACTGATGAAAAGGAAAAGACTGAAAATAAAAAGTTAAAGCCAGGAAAAAGCAAAAAAGAGAAGAAGAAAAACAAGAAGCAGAACGAATCCACTAGAAAAGCAAGTCAAGATGAGAGTCAGACATTGGTTGACGCGTGTGAAAATGAAACTGTTCCAATTGTAGTAGAAACTGAAAAAGTGAATGAAAAGAAAACCAAAGGTATTCTTAAGAAACACTCAAAGAAAGCAAATAAGGCTAAACCTATGAAAAGAACTACATCATTGAATAATTTACCGAATCCCAGAGATACACAGCTACAGGAAGCAAGAAGACAAAGTATAACATTATGTGGGAAGCGTTCACGTTCATTGGATAATATTGCGGTTGACAATGAGTCACCAGAAAAATCAGTCGTATTGAAAGATGAACCGCCCAAAATAATTAATGAAGCCACAAATGACAAAACTGTTACATCATCTAAACCGGCACCAAAGTTGTCTCTTGTAGCAATCCTGACAATGCGAGCCAAGATAAAGCGAATGAAAAAAGCTAAACAGGCAAGGGAAGCGAATAAAGATAAATTAAAAGACAATGAAAGTACCTCTGGAAGACCAGATGTATCTTCAAATACCGAAACGGATACGGAAGCCTCGGATTTGAATGTAGCTAAAGTTATCTACGAAAACGAAATCAACACAAGCTTAGGCAAATCTGATACTTCTATAGAAATCATCGAAGCCACAGATAAAGAAGTAAAGGATATAGTATTTGAAAAACAAGTCCAATTTGCACCATTTTGTGATGACACGATGACTGAGGAGGAAATGATCAAACAACGACAACGTAATACTCGCCTTACCTCAAGACGTGAAAGTAAAGTACGACAAAGGCAGAAAAAGGTCATCAGTTGTTGTAAGAAATTTGTAGCATTTTTGTTCTCACACATAGGATTATGTTCAGTAGTTGTAGCTTATTGTATATTAGGTGGTATCATATTTAAAGCACTAGAAGGTGAAAGCGAAATTGAAAAGAAAAAGGAAATTAGAGAAATCACTCAAAATTATACGGAAATGATTTATAGACTAGCATTTGAAAAGTCTCAGACTAAGGGTAATAGAGAAAACTTTAAAAGTGAAGTAAATGAAATATTAAAGGATTTCTCAGTAGTGATACATAAACAGACGAAAGAAGCGGGTTGGGATGGGAAGGAGATTCGGTTGAATCCAGACAGGAAGGAAGGTGAACCGGATGCTGAACCTGAGCAATGGTCATTACCGAGTTCTTTATTGTACGCTATCACAGTAATGACGACAATTGGTGAGTACATATTTTTACATAGTAGTTTGTACATAGATTAATGATAATACTATTACTAATGATTATCATGATACATGTACTAGAATCGACTTCATTTGTACGCCATTACTGTGTGAGTACATATATTAAAAAGTAGTTTTTCATATACTCATAACGATAATAATAATAATGTCGAATCTATTTTAGAGACGACACAGTTGTGCAAACCCAGTCTTCTATGTGAGCATCTATTTAAAAAAAATGTTTACAAAATAATTTAATTTAACAATTAACAGTCAGAGCTAATACAACACAATATAACAATCTGAAATTGGAAATAGTTTTACGATATACATTCAGAAGATACAACAACTATTATTTCTAAAACTTCAATATAAAATTGACATGGGCGTTTGAACGTTATAAGAACGAATTCGCTTTTATTTTAAGAACGACGATATTATCAGAATACATGTACTGTACTAGTATAATTGTATTATGTTTTTGGAAATTGATCTTGCTTACGGTGATTTATTTCCTGAACTGTTTGTTTCTGTTTGTTTGTTGCTGTGTGTACGTTTTGAGTATAATTTATGCATTTCAGTCTTTTAAGCAGTTAAGACTTTGACAATCGACTGTTTGATAGCCGAAAATTGGACTTTCATTGGTTTTGTTTTATTTTCTCGTTCAGTTAAATTTTTGGCAATGTGTAGTATGAGAGTATATGTGGTTTTTTGTGTAGTTATTTCTGTTTTGTGTTGTGCTGGTTTAAGTTTAGTAATGCCGTCCCCGGTCGATGGTTTATCACCTTTGAGCTAAGTTATCGTTGTATATGTTGGCGACAAAATAACTTATATTGAAACTAAATGAAGAGCACGAATCAAAATTTTATAGCCATTTCATAATAACTCACTTCTGTTGAGTTTATCGCAGAGTAAATGGTTTATGTTACCTTATCATTGTAGAGTCATGAAACATATACTGGGTGCATACACACATATTGCAAAGTCGACATTATATGTTATAAAGTATGAGTGTGATACTTGACGGGCTCTTACGGACAATTTATTACAACTTATAAACTTACAGACATAATCACATCTATAATGAAACTACTTCTTCCGATTGCTGTCTTTCTCGTTCCTCTCATTTGTTTCATTGAGGTATTTCAAAGAGTTTGCGTTTGTGTAACAACTTCAATATATACGCCAATGTGTTATTACTATTATAGTATGACGTAGCTTTGGCCCGCCATATCACAAAGGGTTTATTATAGTAAGGACATTGAACCGTGCTTGGTTAAACATGTTCAGTCTAAACATAAATATAAACAAAGAGCAAGAACATTTAATGATGATATAGTAATTAGTATTAAATTTACACAAGCCAGTTAGGACAGTGAACCCCGTTGAGTCTAAATGTAAACATAGAACAGTCACCCAATCCATTGTTGATGATACCGTTTATTGGCCATTGACCCATGTATCACATATAATATAATTACAAGCTATAATTATAAACATGTTACAAGTAACATAGTATGTCAGAATATATGCAGATGATATAAGCGTAAGTTTTAATCTAAAGTAAGGCAATCAAGTTATGTAGAGTTGAACGTACATTCTGGATCTGCCTAAATGGTGGAATTTTGGATTTCCTGCAACAAAATTATCATTGCTTCAGCCATTTAGTTGGTCAATTTTAGCACATGCAAACACGAATTGGATTAAACAAAACAATACAATATACAATACACAAGTTAATTTCGGCATTTAACAATAATTAGTTTCTAGCCACTAAATTCTATATACATACATGTTATTTGATAGATGAATGTTACATTTTGTAAATTAACAGAGGCATGATAAAAAGGGGGAATACAACAAACAATATAATATTTGTTGAACAATTAACAAAATATCGGAGTTGATTTGATAAAACCTTCCACTGGGTACACCCTCTATTTTTGGAAAGACACTATACCTTGTCATTTTGTTCAGCATTTCAAAACAGACATTGCTAATTCTTTTACTCATTAAAATCTTGATTGACTCATTTAAATCACTTACTTCGACTAGATATTGGAAGCCATTGTTATATTTCCTTAGTTTGGGGACAGTTCACTGTTGAGTTAAAACTATTAAATAGCAAAATAATGCAAGACACACCCGTATGCCGTACTTTTCTATAGTACTCGTGTTATATCTTTTTCAGTTTTCAATAAAGTGAAATCTGTTTTATATTTTGTGATTATTAAAAGCAAAGCAAGTAGAATGGTAAGAAGAGGGGGAGAGGTAAAATTAGCCAAGCACGGGAAATGGGTAAATCGTCCAAATATTTGTCAAACCTGTCTATCGACAAAAAAACCCTAGGGTGACCTATATATCTAATGAACTAAATCATATGACTTGCCCATAGACTAAACTCATATCTAGTACGAATCTTTTCGTTTGTGGCTTCGGATATGCAATTTACTACAATTTCCAAAATGTGTTTAATCATTCTGGAGTTAATGACGCGATCAAATCAAAGGGAAATAACGTACTATTAGCAGTTGCCTATCAATTACTTGCCGCGTTCTTTTCATAGTTTTTTGTAATAACCATATTATATATAAATACATGGACTGTGGCATCTATTAATGCTCTTCAAAGTACAAAAGATAACTTGCTTTAGTCAGTTCTTGAGATATTGCAGACTAATTGCGCCATGAAATAGTTTGCTAATTTTCAGTTTCATCTTAAGTGTAAAACAATTAGGCAAATTAAATGCTTCATCATAAAAATGACTTTGTTATATTGTGTTTGGTGAATAGTCATCATACGTTTAAATAAAAAACTATTGTATTACGAAAGACAAGTCTTAATTGCAAAATAGTGTCAACAACTCTAATAAGTGTTTAATTACAAAAATATACAGTCAAAAAACGTAATACGTATAAAGTAAACACTGCCAAAATGTTAAACATTTCTTAACATCGGATTTTAATGGATGGCATATGTATGTGCTTATTTATAATAACATATTATTAATTATTACATGGGCGTTACAAATAAAGACAACGAGCAACACAGCCTGAAGCATAAACCTTGCTTTGTCAACTTGTTTATTTCAAAACTCAAAGATACTTTTGATGACCCTGTGACATTTACACTGCATCAAATATGTTTCCAGTCTTTGCAGTCATAACGAAGAAGGTGGAGAGCACAGTAACCTTAAAAAATTGTCAAATGGTTTATTTGAATAGTTCAAACGACTGTTAAAAATACAATGAAAACTCGTTATTTATATCTACAACAGTAATGAAAATTGAAATTGGCGTTTTGCTTGCAAACAACACATCTGAAAACACAATGAGGCATTATGATCAAGTTATTTCAACTTAACAAAACGAACTGAATCAGGACAACAGTGGTGAAGCGTTGAAGTGTTGCAAAAGAATTTGCTAAGCCACGACTACAACATGCATGCATGACGTCATGCACCACGTGATGCAATTTCTGTTGAAACATCTTACCTTGTACATGGTTTACGCGGTGACTTAATTCGTGTAGTAACTTAGTTTTAACGATGGGTTCATAATATTACCTCAATGTAGGTACATTTACTTTGAGAACATCGTTTTGTTAATAATGGACTGATAGTTGTTAAATGAGCATATTTCTGACATCATTTGATTTTATCAAAGGGGTTATCACAGACTAATGTATTTCAGATTGACACAGAAGCAAGTTATACACCAAAGAAACGTACATAAATCTTGATACAACATTACTTGTGATATTTACCTCCTTGGTGGAATGAGGAGAAGTAATGATTAGTTCGTCCCGTTTTAATATTAAGCGCCAAACACAAAGTACTTAATTTTAATACATTTGGATATATGACACAGACTATGACCAACCATATTCTGAGCGGGCGATCTATCGCCAGGCAATTGCATGCGTTTTGAAGTGCTATCACGTCGATACATTTTACTATCTTAATGTTGGGTGCATGGATAAATAATATGTACATAAACAATGCAGACAGTACAACTTTCAGGGTGATGCCACTAATATTATACCGTTTTGTTTAAAGGATAAAATCAAAAGTGTCAGTTTTAACAAAGAATTTCGTAACACCATCTGGATAATCTGTTCAACATTCTTTGACCCAGAAAGTATGTAGATTTATTAATGTTCCTCCCCTCACAGCTTACGTAATACGGTCGTCGTACATACATTACTCCTCTGAGTTATCAAAATGGATTAGCGCCAAACGAAAGAGCACATACCAAACACAATTAAGATTGAAAGCTCGGTGATTGCTTGTATGAAGTCAGCAGGTAATTCCAGCAGAGTATTTCTACAATATTCTTGCTCAAGTACCGCAGAGTATTTTTCTAGGGTATCTTAGTGTCGACACGAACGGTTGAGACAGTCGTACGTTTGTATTACCATTGTAACAAGATTTCTATAAGTCATTAAAACATTATGTGTGGAAAAGCGATTATAGTCATCAAACAGTCGCTGATGGAAAGAAACAATTAGCGAGCATCATCAGGAGTCCTGACGTTTTCTACAAAAATGCACATCGCTTGCATTCATTGGCAAAAATAGTAATAATGTAGACGAGTAGTCTGTGTTCGAATGTCATGGCAACCGGATTTGAGTTATTATTTTGACACAAAAGGATCAACATACTTTTTGGTACTCCTTTAATTCGTTATATCTCAGATGTGATGTAACATACTCTTATTGTAACAAATGTTTGGAAGTGAAAGATCTTGCGCACATGCCTCATAAAACATTGTATTCACACATGGTATATAATCACTCACGCACAAGACTCAAACATATAAAAACAAATCGCACGGAGAAAGTGGCGTTTTTATAGAAATTGTTATGATCAGTACATAATGATAACTCTGCATGCAATTGCCCAAATTGAAAAACTCAAACATTGAACTACAAAAATGAAACTTTAAACTTACTGTTTTGTATCCATATTCAGTTTGTTAGTATATTTATGCTGATCTTTCCAAGCCAAGACGCCTAAATGCATGTGCTTGCTGTAGACTATTGTGTAACTTTGTTACAGTTGAAATGTTCCGCAGTGTTGTGGTGTTCTTAACGACTAAAACCTCATGTCATGCAAATATTGAAAACCGGTTATGTGACTAATGTGGTATCGCCGCATACATCTCGTATGTATTTGACTTAATTAAAATGGTGTTGTTTTAATGACAGTTCAATAGTGAAGTTAGTGAACCAGCAATGGACTAGTAAAAGTGTATTGAGCTATATCTAACAGTCATTCAATATCAAAATAATTTCTTGCATCGTTTTTACTATGGTATTAGACTACCTTTATTGCAAATTTAAACTTTGGATGGGTTCCATGTACTTTGATTCAATCATCGAAAAATAGACGATTTTTATAGTTTCATAGGGTGTTCTAGAACACTTTCGTATGAAAATGGACAGTTTGCATGTGCAATAAATTACAGAAAGAAATTCTGTTAAAACTGAAGTGAAAAATGATCTAATGGGTATGAAAGCATAATTGTTTTTCAGTTTTTGAAACTTTAAAAAAAATATCTTCCGATATAGCTCTAAACACTTTAATAGTAATGGAAATATCACTATTAGAGATTCAAAATGTAATTCAAGTCGTAAGTAGAGACGGAATGATCTGCAACGAGTTACAAAAACCTTCTACGATACTTTGCCAAAACTTGTGTTTTAAACTAGGTCACGCCCTAGGGTTGTTGTGCCTCAATTTGGTCGCCGTTTTGGGTTTGTGTGGGCATTGCTCAGAGTAGTTGTGTCGTTTTGTTTCTGATTTCTGTGCTCGGCTGGTTAGGTTGAGTGCTACCTTCCCAGGCGGATTTTATCTACTTTTTTAGTAACCGCTAGTCTTCATTGTAGGACACTTTTAGAACTCACATTATTTTGTCATTAGGGAATTGTATACCTGAAACTATTGCGTTGAATATCATGTCTCTGCTATGCTCATATCTGGCAGAATTTGTAATGTTTATATTTACATTGTACATTTGTTTGTCTGATGTTTTAGATCATGGTGCTTGTTTGTTTTCATACATCACACTTGCCTGTCAAACATTTGTTCTATGGTATTCGCTGCCATTATTCATTCGTTTTTTATTCTTATTTTGAGCTCACCATAAACAACATAACTATATAAACATTAACAATGCATAACTTTGATTGTTATGGACTCGTGTACTTAAACATATACTTGAATTGTCATATTAAGCATTGATTACAAAACATCTTTGACGCTCCAATTAACTTGGATAAAAACAATTATGCTATCCCAAAAAATAATAATGTTATCCCATAGTTATGTTTGATACTAGTGATGATTAGTTATGATCTGCTTTCTGGAATTAATAATTACTAATTTGTGAAACGTGTAGCATCGTTATCAATCAATGGTTAGTCAAGTCCCCATACTATGTATGCTGCGGGCGAAAATATACAATGCACATGTAATACCGAATGTCTTGCTTTTTTGTCGTCCATTTATATTACGAAATTACCGTGTGCATAAAGCAGATATTACACGACTATTTGATTGATGGCCAAATCACGAATGTAATGAAAATGACATATGTTTTGCCTGGTAATGTTAGTGGAATGAAGTGTGTATGTAAAGGCTACTTATAAACATAACAATAATGCACATCTGCATGTCTAGACGTCGTTTGTCTTCTTCTTTTGGTTGTAAGGATTATTCACTTCGAGGTTTTACAATAACAATAACGTAAACACTCATTACAAATTCACCAAATATTTGTCTTTTGTCAATTTGACCTGGACTACTTTCAACAAACATTGTGTATACATGAACGGTACCAGACTCTTTTTGTGGTGTTATTTTTATAATCTACCGTTTCCTTTCAGTGTAACATTCCCTTTTCATTTTATCATTTGACCAAATGAAGTACAAACTGAGGTATGGAAGATATGTAGCGCTGTAGAATATTTTGCCTTTTGCTGTACATTTGGTCTACGATAATAGAATAGCCTTTGGTGGAACCCGCGCGTGTGCGCACTCAAAGTGCATGCAACATGGCATCCCAAATGATGGCATCCCTGTTAAATTCCAAAGCTTATTAAGGTACATATTGTTCAGTACTACAATAATTGGAAACACAATGGAACATACCATGTTGATGCTTATGGACTAGTGTACCATACACTATCTTTGATCACAACATACAACGATCCTACGCCATGTGATTCATTATTCTCTATTAGATATTGTCAACTGTGTATCATACTGCGGGGGTATTATGGTCCTTTTATCCAAATGCCAAGAGACGTTTTTGTGGTGAAGTTATTAGGGTTTTACGACATAGAAATGCCTCAAACTGACGGATACCACAGACTTTTGTATTAACAGGATGTCTCAAGCTTTGATGTTAAAATTAGTAGCTTACACATTATTAGATAATACGCACACCTTTTATTACACTGTTAAGACAGGCAGGCTCCGAAGTATTCATTATATTCTACACCGCATCACAGGCAGCGGGTGAATAGATGACAAACGAACCGTTTGCATTGTGTTACGTATTCATATATACAATTTATATAATAAAACATGTTTTACAAACCAATAGTCACATATTGGACAGCATTTGGAAGAAACAACTCTTCAGTTATATTAGAAATGACACCTCTACAACACAATGTTTCAATCATTTACACACTTTTACGCTCCTGATGGAAAGGAAATATTTGCCACAAAGACCCAAGTATGTTTGTTTTTTTGACCATATTGTAATACACAAAATGTAATAGGCAATAGAGAACATTTCAAAGCGGTTTTGTCACGTTGCCCTCTGTTGGAATGTTTTTCTTTGTGTGTGTGTTTTTGTAATTTTAGATGCAGGTAACATTAACGCTTCATCATTTTGTATCGTTTCATGATATATATGATTGGTAAATGCACTTGTGTACTTCAAACCAATTAGACACCAACTTCAATATGTCAATATTGCATTAAACACTCTTGACTAGAACTCACAAACGCATTAAATTATGTTGTTGATTGTTGATGGTTTGTGTGTGGTGCTTGTGGTGTCTAGTCGTCCGTGTGATTCAACTGAGCCAACCTACTATGCGTTTTTGAAGGTATTCAAATTCATTTATTCGTATGTTTTTTCTTAATGTAAGTACAGTGCATATTTCCTTTTGATCAGGTTGTGTTAAATTGAGTAAACAGGTTATTTGATTAGGGTGTCGTGGTTTCGTAGTTGGTTAGTTTTACGTTTTTCTATGTGATTTTCACTTCATTGTTGTTGATATTTTGCACAATTCATGTTTTGCTGTTTGAGAATATCCCCATCACGATGTAGTACCATCTTGGATTTGTCCTGATACCTCCGTGGTGATGAGTATAATTAGAAGGAAGGTTATGAGAGCGTCTGTAAACCTTGTTACACAATCGGCTTGAAATACATTGGTATAAACCAAACCAATTATATAAACAAATTGTTTCATAATTAGGTTAGTTATAGCTTTGAAAATGTCTTATCTGTAGGATTTGGCAGAAGATCCGACTCTGAATTCTATACATAATGCATAACATGTGTGCGTTCAAGTGAGTTGCAGTTTCAGAAAATGTAAGCCTTTAATAATAGCATGGGATGAAGGCACGTAGCAAAGGTATTCGCAGCATATATATCACTTTTCATCGCATATATTTAATCTCCTCTTTATTCGTACACAGTATTTCACCCAACAACCAGTTTAGTTTGTCGTCTAACTATATATATTTTTTTTTTTCAGTTTCAGTTTATTAGCATAAGAACATTATTTATGTTCGTCGCCTTAAACAAACAATAGGCGGCATGCAATCAACACAAGAAGAGCATGTACAAAATACAATGAGCAATGTGAACACAATAACATAACAATAGTCCCAATAACGATACATGTTTATAGAACAATTAATGATAACAAAAATACTACTGATTATCTAAATAAGAGTTACGTCTTTGAAATGCTAGGTGTACATATTTTACTAATTTACATAGTATCATTTTTTTAGATGAAGACATTAATCTGGTAAATGTTTGGATAGTAGGCTTTTTGAATATAGTTTGGGAAATAAAAAAGCCATTACAAACTGTTTTAAGTGCTTCTAAATTTATATCAGTCTATTTACAAGGCACATGTCTTTCGTTTGAAATTGTGAAGTTGCTTAACATATAATTATAATTGAATTTAATTATAGATTTTATTTAATAAATTAGTATACGGATGCGTTTCTGAGTTCCAGACTAGAGCAATTAATGCAAAATTGACATATTGAAGTTGCTTTCTAATTGGTGTGAAGTGCACACGTTTATTTACCCATCATAAATTTAATGAAACGACAGACATGATGAAACGTTAATGTACTGTTGCTGGTCACTTGTATAAATTACTGACATTTTCAATTAATTGAAGAAGTACCAATGCCAACAAAACCAATTGAGATGCACGGCATGGGCAGCACGTGCTTGAAGCAATATGAAAGGCATACATTTATCATTGTATGTGCACGAAAATATCAATTGTGAAAGACATGTGATGAGTAACGTATTGGCGTTATTATGTTTATATTCACTAACTTTTATAGCTCTCAGCGATCAACTAAATGTCTCAGATCGTTTTCCGAATTGTATTGTGATTGTTAAGGCTAATTGTTATTAATGGACAATGGTTCGTTAAAGTTAATATACTGTGATTGCGGTAATGGATTGCAATCACTGTAAAACATTATTGACATCGATTAAACTGACAAAGATGTAGTTTATACTAGCATTCTACCAATAACAAACCAAATTACAAAAAGACCAAGTCACGAGTTCCAACACAAAGTTACGTTCGCCAAATGACAACTATAAGTTTGGTTTATACATAATTATTTTAGTATCAAAAACAAACCAACTTGCAAATGGATTGTGCAACCAGTTCCAAAACTTAGTTACTGTTCGATGATCAATGACGAATATAATTTTGTTTATACATATATATGTACAATGCCAAGAGCAAAACCAAATTGCAAATGGATTTAGCCATTATTTCACAGTTACGGCTGCCCAATGTCAAAGATAATTTTGATTTATACATATTATATTGCCAATTACAAACCAAATGGCAAATGGATTGAACCACAAGTTCCAATACGAACTTAGCTACAGCTCGCCCCAAGACGAAGATAAGTTATGTTACTAAAAATAACCATCCATGCTTCAAGTCCTCTGGGATATGATTCATACAGGTATATAACCACTGCCTACACTAGAAGTCGGCTAATTATATACCTCACTATTCCTCTCGTGCATATTATTGAGAACGGAATCTCGTGGCAACATATGCGAAGCCCATTAACGTGCAACATTTAGCGAGACAAAAATGTATAGTTTAACCAGAGTTATGCAGTTCATTTTTCTGACAAAATCTAGACAATCAGCCTTAATTGCTTCCTTTGTTTCAATTATACCCGGTTATAATGCTTTTCAACTACATTTGTATTTTGTTTCTTACGTTAAGTGGTTCAATGTATATATACATGTACATACAGCAATTAACTTTGTTTTCATGTGCTAGTTGTTAACATGCATGTTACAGTAACACGACACTTTCAATAGCCAACATATTTGAGTTGACTTTTAAAGTAAAATACTCACAATTGTCTATAGCATTGGATTCAAGAGTTACAAATGGTAGTTCTTTGTTATTTATACAATTGTTATACAATACACTTTAGTTTTGTCCTCAGGAACTTTAATACGATTAAATAGCTTATCATTTGGTTCCCTCGTGCTCTTTGATTCCTACTGGGTTGTGGTAGGGCTTAATTAATAACTGTTAGTTCTACTCTAAGAATTGTCATCGTTTGAAACTGAATCTTTTATTTTTGTTTCTCTTTGTTTGATTGTTGCTAGTATTATCTACGCAAAAAACAACAATACAAAATCCTTTTTCCGACGCTTAAAATCCTTTTTCCGACGTACTTACTTAATGTTTGTTTGGCATATTAAAGTATTTGTAAATATAAATCACACAAATATTATTGCTAAGTGTTCGATGTACTACAACTATTTCAGATTCGCCGTACACATGCAACAGTTTTCGTACATCATACGTTTGAAACCTTCTAGACAATGGAGCATGGTCCATATAGCGCAACAAGTTTGCCTCTCACTGTAAAGAATACAGTAAACTATAACATCGCTGCACCAAAAGAACTACATGTACCCCTATATTGAACGCATGTCGTTACAAGTTTATGATAATTGAAAGCATGCTCCCTTCCTACTCTAGACAGAACATTTGGAGCCAGATCAAATACGTTTTGTCTGTAAATGAAGAAACCACTAACTCGCAATGTTGTGATCGTGTTTCACTTTTTGACGTTAATCACCGAGACGCAGTTTCTGTACGAGTGATTTTGGCTCTTGTGTAAGGTCGTTCTGAACGTTTGCACTGAGTTATACCCAACACTAACTGATCAATAGCATGTTGTCGTCTGCGAACATGCCTTGCTTTAATTATATTTGATTAGATTATTTCTAAAAGCATAACGAAAATAGCCACAATATTTTTGTTTTTCGTTGTGTTTGGTGGTAGGACGCAGTAGGGGACCAATATATTATTACAACACACAAACAAACAAACAAACACACAACTAGCCCTCGTGATGCTATTGTACCAATTGATACGGTTTTCAGGTGCTCATTACAAATGTACCAACAGCACTCCTAGTTCTTCTGAATTACTAACACCAAGTCCACTGCTTTAGAATAGAAACATCTGGTATGATGACAATTGTAGATAAACATACTCGTATGCTGCAAGTCTGACTAATGACAAAATGCAAGATGGTACCGTACAACAGGTTTTTCAGTATGGACATGACACAAAAATCAGGCGATTATACGTAGAACCCAAAAGTTTATATAGAAATGTAGTTAAAGTAGACGTAACACTTGCAGTCGTTTAGAGATTTGCCATCCTCTTGTCATTGAAGAAAACGTGACGATTTCGTGCTGCTGTTTTCATCGCCATTAAGTACGTTTGTACGCATGCGTACGGATTACCGATTGGCTCAAATATAGGACACCAACTAAGCTGTTTCATTGTCGGCATATTTTGACCGATATTTGTATTCGCTTATACCAAAAACATAACAACAATTACCGCTAGTTCTTTGATTTATGTATTGTGTTTTTGTGTACTCTACTGGCTCACGACAACCCTTTCCAGAAATACTGTTGATCAATATAAGAACTATTTTTTGCTCCATTTTATGACCTGTGACAATAACCATTAAACTAAAACTGTCTAATCTTTCGGCGCAACTGTTACCAGAGTGATCATAATTTAATGAATTACTGTTCAGAATTCTTGGCAGATATGAGAAGAAAACACAGACACGGTACCTCGATAGTTTCTCCTTATGTCATACACGGATCTCAGCAATTTGCAGTTTTCAGTCTGACTGTCTTAATGTAATATCCAGAAAGTAATCTTTCTAATCAATGCAGAACACGTAACGTGCCATTAATGCACCTTGATCATTAAAACTTGATGATTATAACACTTTTACCGAAGATTCCAGCGATTTTGGGATACTTTTATTACAGTGCAAATCTTGTATAATGTCAAATTAATTTGTACACATTACCATGAATTGGTTTTCAAGTAAGGCGCTTCTCAACTGAATATGAAAACGATTTGGCTTATTGATAGATGCACTTTAAAGTTATAGGTGTAATAAATGATGTATTTGATGATTGGAAATATATTCCCGTGCATGCAACTTATGTTAATGTTCCAACGGCACCGTGCCGAACATTAATCATATCGACTAACCGATCCTGAAAATGTCCTCTTCTTTGATTGTACACCGAGTGCTAAACAATAAGGCTACTAGTATAATTTGACCATTGCTATCATTTGTACCAAACTATCGAAGCGTCTGACGAAGTTACTGCCGATGATGCAATCTCCCCTTCCCAAGTTAAACGCTCAAATTTCAACCTTTTGTCAGTTACATAAGAATGTTAGAAACGAAGCGCACATACAACACACCGAAAAATATAACAACAAATCGAAAAGGGAAAGCCACGTTCAAGAACTATGGAAATGCACGAAATGCGCAATAAGATTTCACATTACATTTATAAGTTGCAACATCCTCATTAATCGGTGGCCAATCTAGTCCCCATACGCTGGTTGAACGATAATGAAGTCACATGGACAAACTAAATAGATGAAACTGATTCTGAAACTGGACAGGGGCATTTATAGGTTGGATTACAGCTATTTACCAAAACATATCCAGACAAAAATAATCAGCTTACATATGTGTTAGGCAATATCTTGAAGTGGTGCAATTGGTTTGTTGGTATATCCTATAACAGTTTCACATATGCACAAAACAATTGTTGACTATTACGTTACACTTACAAATGCATTGACAGTGTCCATGTTGACTCATGTTGAGTACTTGGTACCACTACCTTTGAGGGAGGATGTCTATGGGTGCTAACACTGAGGGTAGTGCGTTTGTTGCCGGAGTTCATGGCACCACCGAATGCGATCTTGGATTCATGCACTGCGTGAAATGTTTATGTACGCCAACACTGAGGGCAATGCGTATGTCGGCGGATTCCTTAACACAACTGACTGTGTTCATATAGTCATCCACTACGTGAAAATGTCTATGTACGCCAGCATTGAGGGCAATGCGTATGTTGGCGGAGTTCTTGACACCACTAAAATGTGTTCATGTATCCATGTACTGCGTGGGATGTCAATAACTACTAATTGACCAATATATTTTTACGACTAGCTTTCTCGGAGCAAACTAAGTAACCCTAGTGAATCATGTTACAGAAATGGCATCACCCGCTGTTGTATGATAACATTTACCAAGTAAACGGAATCATTATACGAACAATTCGATGATTCAGGAAGCACCTTTGCCCAAAGTTCATGTCCTTGGACTATTCGCCATTCTTTTACTGTTGAATGGTAAATCGTTCGCACCACAGTGACCTCGGTATTCGAGTAATTTAATTTAGCAATATAACAATGATTCGATGGTTTCTAGTAGCTATCGCTCTCCAAGTATTTGTCTGTATGTTATGTACGTTCCTTATATCTACGGAACCACCAAATTAGTACATAGACCACATGTGTTCTCTCAACTACTTTTCAAATCGGTCACGTAACAATTAATACATTCTTAGTGAAACTGTGACCATTTTTGATGAGATTGGAACACTCCACTGTTCAGTAATTTTGGAACATCAATTAATTGATTAAAAGGTAAATTAATAAAGAGATATGTGAACAAAATATCGTAAAACTATGGAAACAGTAAAAAGCATATCGGTTTTGAAAACTGACCACTCAAAAAAGTGATTGAGTGTATTATAATTGATATGGAACTTGTCTATATAAACAATGTAGAAACCGTCCTACTGTACTGCTCTTCAATTACCCTCATCCATTAACAGCTACACCATTTAATTCATTCAGTTATTCTTAAAAAATATCGATTTCAATGATCAGCTGCAGCGTCATATAATATCTTGTTCATGTTTGAGGTGTGACCGGTGTGTTCCATTTTTCTGACATTTACTTTTTTTCTGTTGATGCTATCGTCTAGTTTTTTTGCTATCTTTTAGGGCTTTGGCTTATTATATCTAAACATTATATTTATATGTAAACATTTTGAATGATTTCACTCTGCACAAACGAATGTACTATACTTGATAAATTATATAATTACTTTATGATTCCTGATTTGGATCGGAGTTCAACTATTATTGTTTTGTACTCGATACCTGCTCTTTGCTTAGTTTTGGAAAGTACATAGCATACAGACAAATATTTGGAGAGCAATAGCTACTAGAAACCAACGAATCGTTGTTATATTGCTAAAGTGAATTACTCGAATACCGAGGCCAGTGTGGTGCGAAAGAGTTACCATTCAACAGTAAAATAATGGCGAATAGTCCAAGGACATGAACTTTGGGCAAATGTGCTTCATGAATCACCGAATTATTACCATACAACAGCGGGTGATATCATTTCTGTAACATGATTCATTAGGGTTACTTAGTTTGCTCCGAGAAAGCAAGTTGTAAAAATGTATTGGTCAATTAGTAGTTATTGACATCCCACGCAGTACATGAGTACATGAACGCATTTTAGTGGTGTCAACAACGCCGCCAACATACGCATTGCCCTCAATGTTGGCGTACCTAGACATTTCACGCAAGCGAGCGAGTGAGTCGGAAACGCTTTTATTTTACAGCAATGAATCGTTATGTTTGTTGGTCTCAATATATGTATTGTGTTACTAATCTGGTTTTGTACTTTGATATTGTCTAACTCTTAAACTAGGTGTTACGTTGTTTAGACGTTGTGCACCCATATTGATAATAAGCGTGCGTGTATGTCTAACAAACAAAACAATATGAAAACTGCATTGTAGGTGTAATGCCACTAACTCTACAAGGGAATTTGTAATATTTACATATATAGACAAGCAACCAACTGTTATTACAAGTAAGCCAATCTAGGCGGACCCAGTCATAGTGTATTCCAGTTATCCTAATGGTGCTCGGTTGCTTCCACAGATTACCTATTATCGTGAATTAATTACATCACATGCATAGTGTTTAAAGATATACCTTTGCTGATATCATAATGCGCAGACTATAAAAACGTTCTGCCTTTAAGTCTAGATTACGTGCATCGTAAAGGATTATCTTCAATTAATATTAATCAATGGTGAATAACCAATAAGCCTAACATACAAAGGTGCACCACTACTTAACAGAAATTGCATTACGTGTATAGTAAATAGTTTGCACACATAATCAGACTCAAACCGATACTGCACGGCGCCTGCTGTGCCTTATCATAGGAAAGTGTATACATGTGTAGATAACGCATTGTTAAAGAAGCCAGTACGTAAATATAGACACAATGTCATATTGCCACCCTACCTTTATACCTATACGTCATTTTATAGTTCCTGACAACTTCTAATGTATTGTAAATACATGTATCTATTTCGAGACAATATCTTAACCACAGTTCGCTGGCTTAGAATTAGACCTTATAAGAATGCTATGTAAACTTGAAATGTGCATCGCACGGCGCCTCTTATGAGCTTATTTTCAGGAAATCTGAACTTGACATGAAAAAACAGAAGTTGAAACCGCTAGTTGTTCCACCAGTAAAGAGTGTTTTCAGACATTTGTTTTCTTTTTTTCACAATATAACTTGTTTGTACTTACGACCCTCTAATTCTGAGCCAGTGACTTGTAAGTAAACTTCATCAATATAAAAGTCTAAAACGACCTTGATGAATCAATAGTTGATATCCGGAAGTCTATGCAAAGAGGTTTTCCCCTTAATTTACATTTAGGTACAAATAATATTGCCTAGTAAGACTGGTTTTGTATTCATATACAAACATAAATGACCCCAACTCCATTGTCCAGGTATGAGTATTCATGTCACACAAGGGCTATAACGATAAAACTTTACTTGTACCTACAGATTAGTGGAGATCCGGAGTAGGTCTACTCAGTTGTTTTAAATAGTTCGAATCTCTATATATACAGTATATATATATTACGGTTTACCATTATGTCTTTGTTATAATATCACTATACATACTCACCATCTTTTGTTTGAAAACGTCTATAATTATGTATTCAGAAAATCTTGTTTTTTGTGTGTTTTGTTATTCCTCATCAACATTTTCTGTTATTGTAATTGATTTGTTAGTCTGGTGGATAACTAGTATTGTCTATACTATAGTCTTTAACATGTGTTAGTACTTAGAGTTGAACAATGTAACCTAAATGATAGATTACTCGACACTCTAACCTAATGTCGATTTGAGATATCGCTGGCTTAGAATGAGAAGGTTGTAAGTACAAAATCTATAGTTTTGGAAAACAAGACAAAAGAACTGTCTGCAAATGAGTATTTTTTTAGAAAAACAAGAGTCTTCAACTCCATTTTGGTCAGCATGACAAGTTCTGATTTACATGAAAATATGCTTCTATGAAGCGCCTTGTGGTCCAGATTTCAAATATGTATCAGTCTTATAAGGTCGTAAGTATTATTTACGACATTCTCATTCTATGCCAGCGGTATGCACCTTATACTCGTAATCAGTGCTTATGTTTGTATTTCTTCAATTCATTGTCTTTTTCTTTTACTAGGCTAGTGCTGCATTCGTAATCTAATTTGTTATCATCTTTTTGCAAATACATTTTATTACTTTAATACCACACCCAAATGGTTCTTACGTGCACTCGCACATTCTGATTCTTTTACAAATAAAACCGAAGGCCTACTGTAACTGCACGTAACATGCAAACAATGCTTAACAACAGCATTTTGTATTGTGCACGAACTAAGACAAATCACGTAGGGAATTTAATAAAGATACTGAATGAGATAGTGTTGATACCCATTGAATATATATGCAAAACAATCGGTGTGTTGTCAAATGTATCATTTAGCACGGTTTTAAAAAACTGATAGTGTTGTTGCAATTCGTTTCATTTATCATCTAAAAAGAAATGCACCTTGATCGTGTTGCATTTATTTCCCATTGTGTTTGTAAAACCCCTTACTAAGTAACTACCATATGCACTTGCTTTTGGAAAAGGTTAATACGTAAACTATTCGTGCAATCTACAAACAGAAATGTCATTTGTTAGATTCTCTTCAGTATCTTCATTATGCTTCTGTGTTTTGCAGCGTTTCTATCGTAAGATATGTAAGCAATGCTAACAAAATTCATGTTGCTTTTTACTTAATTCAAATCGTCCCTATGCCAAGGTTTTTGTACATCTGATTCTCAGTCCAATACATTTGTTACAGACTCAGTGGCTGCCAGTAAAATACTTGCAAACAATAATTCTAATTATTTTGTTATTGACACTAATATTTGCCATTCTAAATAGTTTGTTTGGTTAATCGAACTTCGACAGTCACAGACGTCTGTATTTTACGTAGAACTTTGTGAAAATTCGCTGTTCGACGGTTGTGATTCAACTCTCAAAGACGTCATGGACTCCTGGTAGCATATTTAAAACACGGATATGCCGTTATGTCACAACGCCCATTCACGGTTAGAACACTTGAAATGATATGCATACCCAACGCAACAATACATTACGGAAATATGTTTTCATTTTAACATGAACTTATATTTATGTGAGAGTTAGCACACCATTGTTTCTTTGCTGCAGTTTACCATCAGTCTAAATTGTGCACACATGAAGGTGAATATATACTAACACTCCTTGGAGAAAGACTTAATTGTGATTTGAAGAATTCGTATTGTCAATTTCACCGTATGTTTATTAATCAGAGAGTTTCTTTGGTTGACCAATTTAATCATAAGTAAAACATTTGCTCTAGTTTTTATTCTTTGATTATCTGATTATTTGGTGCTAATTCCATATTATCCAAATTCAGTAAGACTTTTCAATCGACTTACCAAATTGAATGTTTTCCATTGTCATATAATATAAGCTAAGTGAATGTCGAGTTACCCATCGTTGAGGTATCTTGGGGTTTGTCTGGAATTTGGTTCACTCTCTGACGTTTTAGTCATTTTATGTAATTCGACGTAAGCAGGGGACGTTTATGTGGGTTCTTAATACTCTGTGGTCTGACATAATCAGTCTTGGTTACACCTTGATCAGTGCTACAATCTGTCTGTCAAAATATTGCTGCTATCATGCTGTAGAGTATGCTTAGATTGATACTGATTTATCGATGATTTTTTCTTACATTATGGGCTGAAAGATGTCTAGTTATTTTGCTTAGATGCAGAAAGATGCATCTTTTACTTTTTACACTTGCTTCACTTCCGGAGAACTCTTTGTTGCATGTTTTTGTAATTTAGATTACATTTCTGAAATATATCTAACATTTCCTCTGCTTAAGCACCAGGTGATCTTGAAAGCTGAGATTGTGTGTATGAAGTGTGCAAACTAACAACGTTTTACTCAGTATTTTATAGTGCAGTTGTATCTTTCAGTATCTCTCCAAATGTTTCACCTTATCAAGTTTCTTCTGACTTTCGTTTATGTTTTCCTGAAATTATTATTGTGCCGTTATTTATTAATAATGCAATATGAGTTCATACGTTCTAGCAAGTCAATAACCAGTCCATTTGGCGCAACAAGGTTGTATCTATCTATAAAATATATAGTAAGATACAACCTTGTTACACCAAAGGGACGAAATGTTTACAATGAATAACTCGTAGCGCATTCAATGGAATACATCAATCAGTCGACACACGATAATTAACTGGGTGTGCGCGTGTTACTCTTCCATGCAATATATGATGGCTGTGTTCAGGTACTAATCCTAACATGTTGATGAACTTCCAAACTTCCAATATCTTTGAAATGTGGTAGTTAAGAAGCAAGTCAAAAGCATGCTACAATCGTGCTTGCTTGTTTTTGAATGCGCTCTAAATGCAACATGTTTTGGCATGCCCTGTTCAGGTTAGATTGTTTGGAGTCTTTTGCCGTCAATAAATTGTAAATACATTGTTGTTTGATTGAACACCCGGTTAATACTGAACATATCTCCACGTGCATAGCCTTCTACAGTTGTACATTTGTTTCACGTACTCAGTACACCCAAAACTTTGTATTACCTGTTGTAATATTATATTGCCTTACTTGACGTCAAACAGAGTATAATAATATATAAGTTTATGTTTTCATTCATCATTTCCCTAGTTAATATTATCAGGAGAAACTGCACAATTTCTCAGTGTAGTTGTGTTGTGATGTTTCTGATTTCTGCGCTCGGCTGGTTAGGTCTTCCTCATGTCTTTTTAAATGAATAAACTACCTCGGACAATTATGTTGTTTGTCCTTTCGAAACTGTACAATAACGCTTGTAAGAAGACACTTTGGAACGAAAACTAGTACTGTATCTAATGCATAATACATCTACCAAACACATACTTCAAAACGTATTTGGAGTTTGTCTTCTCTTCCTTTATATGATATTATTGATTGCTACAATACAATAATTGAAACGAATAATTTGAATTATTTTTGTGTAATGAGCGAAGTACACGATTTACTGTGACGATTCTCGTACATATAAGTAACTACATAATGGTATTTGTCTAAGTGCCTCCAAGTGTAAATGTATTTCCATTACACCGCTCTCTAACAATTTCAGAATATATTGCTATGCCATACGTACAGACCAACATTATGCAACGCGTTAAATCCATTGGTAGTTAATATCATTATAACTGCAGTTGGACGAATGTCTGAAGTTGTCAAATTTTAACAGGGTGGGGAATTCTGATTTCTTTACTTCATGCGAAACAGATCAGTGCTGAAAACAGACGATGTGTGTTTTATGTATATGTTATTTTGGTTAACAAAATGCGGTTTCTTCTTGATACTGCTTGTAATTTAAAGGTTATTTTTCGAATCAGAACACTAATGCAAGTTATTATTGGAATGAAGTCAAACCGCAGTTGCATTGGAAATGCTTTAACGATCGTTTTTTCTACCACTGATTTATAATCCATAGTGAATCGATGTAATTTGTCTTTCTTTTGATTATTTTTTAGAATCATTTCAACCACATCAAAACCATCGACTTACAGTTTATAACACATGATACCAAACCCGACAAAGACTTTATTCACACAGCCGCGCAGTACCAACCATATCCATCGCGTAAATGATATGCAAATAGAGGACAATGAAGTTACATTGTTAACATTTGTGTACGTATTGTACGTAACAGATCTTAAAACACAAATGTATGAGGAAATCGTGCAGGAAAGGCAACACTCACTAAAAATAAATAATTGAAAAATGCACTTCGAGGTTATTGGCATTCATCTAAAACTAAGGACTTTTCTTTAGGTTCTGGTAGCCCAGAAATAGCTGGAATGAAGCAAACAATAATTGGAGAACACTCATGGGTACTTAAATAAGGTCTGGAGTAGGAAACACTACACAAATAAAACTCTGTAATAACACATAATTCTGTATGAAAGTCATGAAACGAATGCAAAAAAAACATAATGCGAAAATAGAAAATAATAATCAAGCAACTAAAACCAATGAAAGCAAGCTTATTTGCTCATTGAAGATAAGTTGGAAAACTGGATGTTACATGTACACGTTTATTTTCGTGTTTTTATCTACATCGATAGCTAATACCTTGCCTACCTTCCCAGTGTATCTAAAAGTGCAGGCATCCACAAAGTTACTTGAGGTTTGGGATTCTTGCAGTAGATCATTTTGTAAACGCTTGCAAAAATAACGATTCATTTTTTGCTCCGTCAGATATGATTTTCCCATTTTCCGCTACATATAAAATGTAACCAACTAGGTTTATTAAAACAGGTGTGCATAGCACGTGCACGGTAAACTTTTGTAGTTTTCACGACGAAGTTATCAATTAAAGGCACGTTACCAAGTATTATATGAACAGAACGCTTTGGTGTCCTGTTTTCTAGACTTCTAGCTCAACATGAGGAGTACGTGTTCCTTCTAAATAACCTCTTGAATGGGTACTAATATGAGTGTTAACTTCTCTAACTTTGCCATGAATCAAATCGGCGTATTCCACTCTCAAATACATTACACTAATTCCGAGTTATTAACCCACTTTGTGCGTTGGTGTTTCGTTGTGAATGAGGAATTACAATAATGTATATTTTATCTATTTTCAAGCACTTATATCGACCGAAATGTGAAATGCATTCATAAAGATGATAGAGTTATTTATCGCATTTTAGATGTCAAGGTAGTTTAGGATGGTAACCGAGTATTACACTCGTACACATGTTAATGGCGACCGGTTAGGAACCGGCTATACCTGGTGGCGGTGAGGCTCAATTAGGACTAGTGTAAATGAGATGTGACGTTTACGTCGCTTAAAGTACAGACAACGCTCGTTAATTAAATTCAAATACATCCTATATTGAAGCTGAAGTTGTGTTCGTTAAATGCACTCGTTATATGGTTAAAGAAGGTATTCATTCCGCTAAATAAATAATGTTTAATGTTCGGTCGGACAATTCATGTGATTATAATTATAAAGGATTTAATTTAATGTCTTAAACCTATGTGGTGATATTGATAAAATTCCCGAGTCTTGGATTTAACTATGTTACACGCTTAATGAATTTAAACAAATTATAAACCTGAAGCATACCTTTAAAAGTACCTATTATACTGGCTCTTTAAATAAATAAATTTCTAAGTAAACAAGAAGCTTGTGTATAAACAAACAAATAATCTGCTGTAATTACCTAACCTTCTCTATTCCTGTCAATTTTGATGAAGCAAGCACTTTTCCCACAGCTGCAAGAATGCAATTAACTCAAAGTAAGTACCCCAATATCTGTCCAAAACTGTGATACGCCATAGACGTTAATAATTCAATGAATGCAGATGAAGTATCATATTCAAATGAGCCTTTATCATGTGTTTATTTATTTATTCAAGTTTCGTTTGAAAGTGCAAAATAAATTGGCAAACCATTCGTGAAAATTCATTAATCGATCCTAATGGGCAATATGATATTTTGTTGCTGCCAACAAACAACCCAGGTAATTATTAAACAACTAAAGATAAATATATGATTTATATATGCCATAAAATACTGTTTTAAGGACATGCGTTCCTTTTGAATTTTTCTGTACAAGGTATATAAAACCTGTTTTTTTATGAAGATCAGATTAATTTCAATCAATAAGAAAATTTCCAAAGGTTTTGCTCGGCTTGTTTATAATTTTTAAACTTCTGCTCAATTGAAAAGGAACGTATGTCCTTAAATACAGTTCAAAGTAATGGTTAGAGCAATGATTATTGAGTATTTAAGTCACAATTGTTACCACGATTCTTTCTCTGGAGAACATCGCATTTGTTCTGGTCATTGTTCACTAAGTGTCTGCATGCCTATAGAAAGACAGCAATGGTTGATAATAATTAGTGGATTTCAGAAAAAATAAAAAATATACATGGTCAAGTGAATTGGCGCTAGTCGATGACTAGAGAACTATAAGCAGCATGATAACAGCGTAAGCTACAACGTGTTCATACTTTGAATATTCTAAATTCGAATATCAAAATATTTCATAAATTTCGAAACAGAATGCATGCAATAAGTACGTGAATGACGAAGAGGAATTGATTTAGTTCTGGTGCAGCAAATTACAGAAACAGAACTCATGCATGCGCTACAAACATGATGATGTAGAAGAAGAAGAAGAAGAATTTAGTCAATTTTGTACAGGGAAGTACTACATAGTTTGATGTATCTGTATAGTAAACTATGCTGAATATTTTGGCAAAACATTTCATTTTTCCTGACTAGACAGGTGAAGCAAATATTCATATAATTGTAGTATAAACAGTCAAAACTCTGTTTACTGGTGATGAATTATTTAGTAAATCATATTTACATATTTATACACAACAATTAGGATAACTGGCTTAGTGTCTTGGCGGACGTGAAGATTTGGTTAATTTACGAATAAAACTGGAATGTCAAATTAAACGAATTTTCTCTCTAGGTTTTAAACTCTAAGACGAAGACATATACGTACATTTTGTATTATAATAAACATGATAAGTCTTAGAAAATCAAAACTTAAAACAATGGCAATGATAAAGATAATAAAGGTGTTTGATTCAATACAGATGGATCTAGATTCTTAAGTTTTCTTTTCCTGATCAGTTTTGTGTTTTGTTATTGGCATTGTGATGTTTGCTTATACGTGTAGTCGATGCGTATCAGCGCCTGTCCTACTTATGATTTTCTAATTAGTGTTACGATTCTGTCCGATTATCATAATCTTTTTAGTTATCATGGTTCACAATAGTATCATGTAAATCAAATCGTGAGACAACTGGACTTTTGAGGAACCTACTAGTATTTCTTTCGTGTACATTGCTTCCAAGTTTCTGTTTTGCGATGTCAGTCATAAGAAAAAAGTTAACTCACCAATTTTCGAGAGCTGATTTCAGCTGTTCAGCCGCTCAACCACAATTTGACATGCGAAATAACCTAGTTAGTATTATTAGGTTCATGGTTAACATTATTTACCTAATTTGCGGCTCAGCAACTGTTTCCATCAGAACAACCCTGTACTGGAACACCAACTTTCGCCATAAAATTCCAATTTGCATCTATCACAAATTGGTGAGATATGCGACGGTGAAATCGGTAATAGCTGAATAGTGCTAAAATCGGACTGGATTCAAAATAAAACCATGTTTATTATTACAACAAGTGTTCTATGATCATATCTATGATATACGCAGTGTTGCTTTCATTTCGGTGGTCGTTGTATACAAGAAACATTTTTTATTACCTTTGCTCTTTATAATTATTTAACTGTGATGGATTCCAGTTAAAGCAAAGTATTGCTGGTATACTAAGTGTACGATGTATGTAAGTGCATGATGTTGTTGGTTTGAGAAAACAAATGAAAACTACTATAAGATAGTAAAGATACACATGTAACACTGTAATTATTATTACTTGTTGCAATGACTGATTCGCTCGCGTTAACCTCAAGTAATGAGTGGTGCAAATAGTCTATAAATACAATATGAAGGTCACCTTCGAGACAATGTCCTTCCGTCCGTTGCATCGTAGTCATTACCCCGACAAAAAATGGAAATATAATGTACAATGTAGATTCCAATACTTTGTTTATGTTTGTCAATTAAATCTCTAATCAACGACGAAAAGTGTCAATTAGAAAATTGTGTAAAAGGGGATGTATATCACTTCAGAAACTGCAAAACATCTATTTAACCATGGAGCAGGTTCCAAAGAAAATAATATAGTAATTGGTCACGTGTCACTTCGGATAACACGTGACAACACGTGACATTTTGCAGCAGAATGTCATGGCTGTTGTGAACATTTTTCTCGCTGACAAGTTTCATTATAAGTACCACCCAATCTTGAAGCAACAACTAAATACAAAACGTATGTGGAGTTTTTTATTCTTTCTACTTGCAGTAATTAGAACATGGTTTATACACTCTGCCTATACCAACAAAGTAACACAACAAGCAACAACATTATTTAGACACTCATTACAGACATAGTGCAGCATGCAGGTACGCTACATCGTTCTAGATCTACATGAACGCTGGTTCAAACAGTACTATAACATGTACATGAAGTGTGCTGGTGTATATTTTATTAAAATATAAATTATTTGTACGCTGTATTAACGCTGTATTTACGCTATTTTAACAAGAGACTGTACACTAGTGCCAAAACGTATATATTATTATTTAGCTTATAGCAATAAGAAACTATTTCCATCCCGGCTTAATGTAACTAAATCGTCAATTCATTAGTGCGGTGTAAATGATGGCATAAATCATACAATTCCAACATTTCATTATATTGTTGGGACGTTTAGTGTAGACTTAATTCCATCACTTGGCTACAAACAGGTATACATCGCATGTTTGATCATCGACAAGGGAATTTAGCATCATTGCATTATATTATATGGTTGAATATTGAACTTAATGGAAACCTTCGTGTCACTGTTAACATAATTTATATCACTCGGTTTTTGGTGCATGCATGCTGCAAGCCTGATATAGTGCCTCAAATGAAATTCCTACCAAGTGACAAACACTTTCTGTTTATTTCTATTCACCATTGATTTCTAAATATTAAGCTACACTGCGCTCTGTTTTTATTAACTTGAAAATGGATCCTTCTCAACATAATATTATGCACACGTATGCATCAATTTGAATCGACGATCAGCTGTATCCTCTATTAATCAGCTTAATGACATATATGTATTGTGTGTGAAAGCTTAATACATAATTATTCTGATTTAATTAAACTTCATAGATAGGTATAGCTTGACCATTTTGACACGAGCCTGACCTATTGATTAGCATAATTTAACAGTCGATATATTCTCTATGTTTACAACACCGATTGTATGTTTTCATAATCGGGGAGTATCACGAAGACGCTCGGGGTGTAATGCAAACACAAATCTGAAATAAGATATTGCACGATTTGTTTGCGGAAATTGATATATTCAAAGCAAGAACCTTGTAAAATATTCTTGCATAAAGGTCAGGATCAGGTCAAAATAGCCAAGCTATAGCAATATAACCTTGTTTAAAATTTAATAATATCGGTAGGTCTTGCAATCTCATTAAGTTGATCTGTGTTTTCAATCAAAATTGAATGCCAATGACTTCAGGTACCCTAATACAGAAACGATAAATCTGCAGTACGAAACCATTAAGGCACACGTAACATATGGAAGTTAAATTAGACACATATATCAGGGAAAACTAATTAGATCTACCAATTGTGTTGACTTGTATATAATTAATAGTTATATTTAAACACCAATATTATTTTGTGTCTGTTCACGCAAACGAAAACTCAATTACCATCAATATAGGTTGTTACAAGTCACATCACTCAATTCTGGTACTTTCACGTTCTCACCAAGGTGCTGTACATAATGCGGTTACTGTACAGTGGAGTTGCAGTCGGATAATGACCTCAGCCTAGAATAAGGTCTTACCTATCCATATACTAAATGTGCTTCACAAGGCACGTCAAATCGAAAAAGGTCATGTCGGCCAGCTTGGTGTCAGTAGGAAATTATACCGTTATTTTCTATACTTTCATAATATAACAATGTGCACTTAGCTACTCACTTACTCACTTATTCTGTGAGAGCAACGAAGATAAAGTCAACCAAGTACTAGTAGTAATGCAATGGTATCGGTTTGGACTTGCGGTAGAGGTTGGAGTCGTGTTCTTTAAACTGAATTTTCTAATACAATAGACGCATATCAGGATGGTATTCTATACGAACGTACGCAGTCTGGTTTACATGGCTGTGGTCAGGGGTACTTATGTGAAAGTGTTATTGCATACGATAGTATTAAGATGCAGATAAGTTCACCAAGTTGCTAATAGTTTTATTGTTCATTCATTCAATATACACTTGAATAGGTTATATTTACAAAAGGCTATAGCTAAGTATGTTACGATTAATGGGATAACATCGCATGTGCCGCTCATTAGATTATTAAACATAATCATCCTACAGGAACATCAAAAATATTTTTCAAAAGTAGACAGAAAATGAACGCCATTACCCACCTGTGTTAAAGGATTTTCCCTGTAGGAAATGCATTAACGGGCGGACAGCAATGTTAGTTATACTCTGTGGTACAGCATCATGGAATGTTCCTTCAGTAAATGACACATGTAGCAAATTATGTTTGTTGTGATGATAAGTCAAGAATGACTGACATCTAGCTAGGTAATAATAACAGTTACAGTGTCACAATTAGACGTGATAAAATAATTATTCGCTGTAATATAGTAAAATATAAATGATACCAGAAGATACTTCAAACCAGACACTATAGTTATACATTAATTAGAAATATAAAGAAATAAAATATGTATGAATTACATTTGTTACGACAAATTTGCTTCGGCGTGGAGTACTTTTATAATAAAATAAATTCTGACACAAATATAAAAACGATGAATCTACAAAAACTTTTTCTGAATCTGTGTCATGACACGCCTCGTAATGTTTAAGATCATATAAAATATTTCTCGAAAATAGTCTGGTACATTTGTGTACTTATCTGAGTAACTGTAGTATTTGATCTATTGTAACTTGAGCAAACGTTTATATGTTGGTATATAGATAACAAGTTGATGATGTAAATGAATGCATTTTTTGTTGTTTTCTTAAACTATTGATTTTGTACTTACGACCCTCGCATTCTAAGCCTGCGATGACGAATTTTAAGTAAAATCAAATATTGAATGGCATCCATCTGTAATAATTAAAACAAACAGATGGAGAATAATCTACATGCTCGGAAGAACTTTACTATTTTCCAAATTAACAACATAATTGTATACCAGTATATAATGGACCAGCTGCGCATTGTACAGGTAAAATGGCTTATTTCTTTGACTTGTTAAGAAATAATAATGTGGTTGCATCTGTGTGGATTAAGCTTATATACTTATAACCACATGTAATATTTTCTATGATAATAAACGAATAAATAGGACACGTAAATAGACGCGTGAATCACGGTAAATACGTCAGACATGCCTTAATTATGGGAAGACCGTATTAACTTCAACATTCAAGAGGCTTTATGAGAGCCAGTTCTTTTATATTCAAACAAAACATAACCTGTTCAATGGTAATACACATGAAGTGCACAGCCCTCCAGGTATGTTTGGCTTATTTTATTAATTAAGGTAGAGAGAACTCACCGCCGTTACACAAGTTCAGTACACGATGTACCCACCCCCACCTAAACAATAAGCAACATTTGCTATGTAATAAACCCTTGCTAACAAATGCATTATTATCATCACAAGAACCATTGCACTAGAAATGCAGGTGATGCGAGACGAAAGCATGTTCAAAACAAGTACAGTATACGCCGCCATGATTGCACACGTTATATCGATGCTTGTTTTGAAATTTTGATGTTAATTATTAACCATTATTATAATAATGAACAAAGCGTTTTAATCTACTTTGTAATGGTTTAATGTTTCTACACTATTTTGTTTCAGTTAAATGTTCTATTAAAAAGGAAAACGACAATGTAATGAGATAAAGTTTATCATTTAGCGTAGTAAAATCAAAAATATATTTCGTATTATCGTAATTATTTTAATTGGTAAATAATTGTATGAGGCAATATTATAATTATATCAGGCTTGTTTTTGTAGTCAAAAGTAGAGTTCCATTGCACAAATGCTACATGAAACGTTTACATTTCCGAAACTGCTAGGTGCGTAGTGGATACATTGTACCTGCTGTTTATTTAAACATGTGAAGTTTAAAGTGAAGTGTTAAGCTTAGCAGAAAATATTGAAGTTCTTATACATCTAAAGATCAAGGCCGTTTGCATGTTGGTATAGCAAAAACAGCAGGTTGTATTTTCCTGAATATCAAAATATACATATAAGCAAATATTATGGCGTCATTTATTCGAAATCGAAATGGTGGTGGATATAACCCTGTTGTATTTATGACATCATATACTATAAAAATCACTAAAACATCGCAAGGAAATCAGTCCGAAATTCGTATAAACCGAATGCTGCCGAAATTGTGATGGACACATTCCATTGTATGATTAAATCTTCGAAAACAACATTTAGCAATCTTAAAATGTATAGATGTTGTTTTGCAGAGCCTCATACTGATACTGACTTTTGTATCATCCTAAGGACTCAGAAAAAAGTTGAATAAACGTCAGTTGCATGATTAAGCAATCCTAGATAACAATTAAAATCCTTCAAAAACGTATACAGAGCAACTGCTGTTTTGTAGAAAATCAGTCCGAAATTTGTATCATCCAAAAAATGGCTGTGTGAGATATAATAACGTCAAGTTCCCGTAGGTAAATCCATTTACCGAGTTTGCGTATGTTTTATAGCCCGGTAAAGACTTTGGCATATTAATATCTAATATTTTTACGTCATTTGGTATAGATCATTGATAATTGAACAATAATAGCACGTGAATCTCACGCTAGCATGGGAATCTCGTGCAAGACTCGTGTGGGACACGATCCGGACTGGGAAATTAAGAGATTCACGAGGCAACATTTCAATAACTCGTATACTGACGGGCTTATAAGCCCCGCCAAACTATTGTTCACATAGACTTTGATTGAGGGTAAATACATACTGAGGTATTATACTTAAGTAAATACGTCATATTTGATCGATAAGAAGAGAAAACGTGTGTATTGTTCGGTATTGTTCGGCATGTTGGCACTTACAATGGAATAAATCATAAAAACACTTGCGTAATTGCGGTGACCAACGGCAATGTGTCTGCCCTGCATCAGTCATTATTGCCTCGTTTATACTGATTATTCAGACAGAATTACGCGTGTGCATTCTCAGATCTGTAATTGATGCATCTAATCTTTATGTGATAAAACTGTTTGTTCTGCAAGTGGTTGTTTTAATGATTTAGGTTCAACGAACGAAGTTATGTTACAACAAGTTTTGTAATAAAGTGTAAGTTGGAGTTCGTTAGCTACCAAGATAATTGTATTAACTACTTTAACCCCTGACTGTAACTACGTCTGCTACTTTAACTAAGCGCAATGCCAGGAGAGGTTTCCTTGTAGGAGTTTTACATACATGTAATTATTTTAATCGTTCCAAATACATTATAACTTGCGTGTTGGGGTGATAGGATAAATGTTCGAATCTAGATATTAAGTTTGCAGTTGTAATGAGAGTCGTGTCTCATAGCGTGTTACATAAGTGTTACTGAACGCGTACCTGTCTGACATTGCACTGTCTAGCTTGGAGAATATGTCCTTTTCCGTACAGTTATTTGTCGAACCCTTCTAGGGCAAAATAACCTTCATGAGCAGCATTATCATTTAGTATGCAGAAGTTTAACATTTCTACACAAATGTTACTTTTACTGAGCACTAACCTCTGTACAACCACCAATTGTTGTGTTTACAAAGCATTGTTGCCGAAGAAAGGTTGAACGGTAGATTATAACTGTAGACTGTGTCATACATAGCGAAACTAATGTGGGAAAACATTGTATCAAAACGCCACGAGAACCATTCTTATAGTTTATTACGTTGATCTTGAATAACGTTAAAATGGACGTGCTGTTATGTTGTTGGGGGCGTGGTGTGCAATGAAATTGCATTTGTACGTGCTTGACATACTGCAGAAATCATAGATGTATTTCTAAACGGTTTATCTAGTTTTCTGGTAATTATAATAAATGCGCAATCTTGAAATATAAACGGGAACATCTGAGGGCTGTCTGAGTTTTGTCTGCCACTTATAAATGGATTTATCTAGGTCCTTCACTATCTGTCTATCAGCATGACATACTGTGTAATTCTAATAAGATTTATTTCGCTAAGATCTCTAACAGTCTCTCTGTGTATTTAAAAATACACAATGTAATATAGACAAGTTTTGGAAATGTTTTTTATCTACCCGAAGAGCTAGATCTATAATAGTTACCGACTCACACAAATCTTCTATAACGGGACTATATCCATTATCAGTAAACCGTATTCTTGAGTGATTTAGCTTTTTAACAGAGAAAAGATATTACAATTATCCTTCTATTACATTGCTTGATAAAAAAACTACTTTTTTAATTTTCATTTTATACCGGCGTAAACTCAACGGTTCAAGTGCTCATTATAAATATATACCTGAGAACATGATCATCGAACACAAATATCGAGTTTTTCATTGGATTGTCTTCATCAAAATAGTAACATTTAAGACATACATTGAAGTAATCACGCCATATATATAGCAAATGATATTACATTTATTAAATGTAACTGTTTTTCAATGCACTTATAGAAGTCAAAATGTTATAGCTTAATATGCTAAATATCTAACATCGCACGCAACGCTTGTTATGAGGATAATTAAATACAATCATCCCTCAGCAATATCGAAATAAAACAAAAGTCTAAAAGGAAAATTAACGCCATTATCAACCTGTCTTTAAGGATTTCCTCTGTTGGAAATGCATTACAGGGCGGAGAGCAATGTCATTTATTCTCTGTGTTACAGCTACATGGAATGTTCCTTCAGCAAATGACATATGTAGCAAATTATGTTTGTTGTGATGAAACGTCAAGAATAACTGATATCTAACTAGGTAATAATAAAAATAACAGTTACAATGTCACAATTGGACGTGATAAAAAAAGTATTCGCTGTAATATAGTTATCAGTATAACTAAAACTAGAAGTCACTTCAAAGCTTACACTGATACAATAAATTAATTAGAAATATAAATAAATAAAATGCATATGAATTCCATGTTTTACGACATTGCTTCGGGTGAAGTACTTTTATAATAAATTCTGACATAAATATCAAAAAATGTTATTATATCTGAATCAGTGTCATGACACGCCTTGTAGTGTTTTAGATTGCATAAAATATTCTGTCTCGAACATATTCTTGAGTATTTATGTTCTTACATGAATAGTTTTAGTACTAGCTATATTATCTGGAGCAAAGGTTACTTGGTTGATTATGTAGATAACTAAACTGACTACTGTGAAGTAATTTGTATTCGAGGGGTTTAATTTCGTGGATAATCTCAGCTACGACATTTAATCCCCACAAATATTTATGATTTCTATAGAATATGACTAATATATCAGTGAAATAACGCCCCCACGAAATGGGACTTTTCAACTAAACCACTAAAACGCCTCACATTAAAATTAAACCATTTTACAGTATGCTCATATATGTGTTGTTGATGTAAACAAAGATCTACAAAAATGAGTTCAAATATTGATCGATCATCTGAAGTAATTGCAACACACAGATGTTGAATAAACTACATGCATACTCGCAAGATCTTTATCATTTTCCAATTAAAAACATAATTACATACCAATATATAATGGACCAGCTGTTCATTGCATAATGGATTAGTTCTTTGACTTCTTTTGAAATTAAAATGTGGTTGCATCTGTGTGGATTAAGCTAATATATTTATAACCACGTCTGATATTTTCTATGATAATAAACTAATAAATAAGACACGTAAATAGACCCGTGAATCACGGTAAATACGTCAGACATTCCGTAATTATGGGAAGCCCGTATTAACTTCAACATTCAAAAAGTTTAATGAGAGCCAGTTCTTTTAAATTCAAACAAAACATAAGCTATTCATTGGTTATACACATGAAGTGCACAGCCCTCCAGGTATTTTCGGCTTATTTTATTAATTAAGGTAGAGAGAACTCACGGTCATAACACAAGTTCAGTACACGATGTACCCACCCCACCTTATTACAATAAACAACATATGCTTTATGATAAACCCTCGCTAACAAATGCATTATTAACATCACTGGATCGATTGCGCTAGAAATACAGGTGATGCGAAACGAAACACATGTTCAAAACAAGTAAAGTCGTCTACACAGCAACGTAAACTGATCGCACACGTTATTTTGATGTTTGTGTTGAAAGTTAAGTTCGGGTTGATGTTAATATTTACCCAGTGTTGAAATAATGAACAAAACGTTTTAATCTACTTGGAAATGGTTTATTATTTCCAGATTATTTTGTTTCAGTTAATGGTCTATTTTAAATTAAAACAACAATGTAATAAGATAAAGCTTATCTCTGGGCATAAAAAATATATTTCGAATCATCGTGATTATTTTAATTGGTAAATATAATCAATTGAGGCATAATATATATTAGACTAGTTGTTTTAGTCAATAGTAGAGTTCCACAGTCACGAATGCTACATAAAAACGTTTACATTTACGAAATTACAAAGTTGATAGTTTCCACGGAAAATGTTGTAGCATAAACGTCAGTTGCATGAATAAGCCATCGTAGGCAACAATTTAAATTCTCAAAAGCATATAGATAGCAGCTGCTGTTTTGTAGAAATTCAGTCCAAAATTTATATCACCCAAAAAATGGCTGTGTGAGATATAGTAACGTCTAGTTCCCGTAGGTAAATACATCTACCGAGTTTGCTGATGTTTTATAGCCCGGTAAAGACTTTGACATATTAATATCTAATACTTTTACGTCATTTGGTATAGATCATTGATAATTGAACAATAATAGCACGTGAATCTCACGCTAGCATGGGAATCTCGTGCAAGTCTCGCATGGAACACGATTTAGACTGGGAAATTAAGAGATTCACGAGGCAACATTTCAATAACTCATATACTGACGGGTTTATAAGCCCCGCCAAACTATTGTTCACATAGTCTATGATTGAGGTTAATAGGTACTGAGGTATTATACTTCAGTAAATACGTCATATTTGATCGATAAGAAGAGAAAACGTGTGTATTGTTCGGTATTATTCGGCATGATGGCACTTACATTGGAATAAATCATAAAAACTTTGCATTATTGTGGTGACCACCGGCAATGTGTCTGCCCTACACCAGTCATTATTGTCTCGTTTATACTGATTAATCAGACAGTATTACGCGTGTGTGTTCTCAGATCTGTAATTGATGCATCTAATCTTTATGTGATAAAACTGTTTGTTCTGCAAGTGGTTGTTATAATGCTTTAGGTTCAATGTACGAATTTATGTTACAATCCGTTTTGTAAATAAAATGTGTTTTATGAGCTACCTAGATATTTTCTAACTGCTGGCTGCAATAACGTCACGCTTGGCTACTTTAACAGAGCACATCATCAGGGGATATTGTCGGAAATTTTAATTAATTTAATTACCTTAATCATTCCAAATACATTATAGCATTTCTCTATAGAATCTCTACGATCGAGTGTTTAATTAAGGATGCTGCTTGCGTGTCGGGGTGGTAGGTCAAACGTTCGAATGATGATATCAGGTTTGCAGCTATAAGGACTAGTGAACCCGATAGTGTGTTGAATGATTGTTATTGAATCCCTGCCTGTCCTGTTTGACATTGAACTGTCTGACTTTGGAAGTGTTAATGTAATCAGAAAACAGGTGGCTAATTCGCCAAAGAGATTGTCCCTCCCTTCCAAAACTGTGATTCGGCGGACATCTCTTGAGCAGCATTAACATGTTTGCAGAAGTAAAACGTTACAACCAGTATATAAATTGAATTGTACTTTTACAATACAATAACCTCCTTACAACCATCATTATAAAACGTTTTTTCTAGAAAGATAAATGTTAACTGCAGGTGTACTGTCACACTTTTTTAGCAAAAATAAGGGACCCAATGTGGGAAAACATTGTTTGCAAAGCGTCACAAGAGCCATTCCAATACGTTGATTTTGACAACCGTAAAGTGAACTCATTGTTAGGGGCGTGGTAGGTAATGAAATTGCATTTGTACGTGCTTGACAAACTGCAAAAATCGTATATTTATTTCAAAACGGTTTATCTAGTTTTCTGGCAATTATAATAAATGCGTAATCTTGAAATATATACGGGAACATCTGAGGGCTGTCTGAGTTCTGTCTGCCACTTATAAATGGATTTGTCTAGGTCCTTATATATTGTATTATAGATTGATCTCATTCCTAGACAAACAGTTTCACTATCTGTCTATCAGCATGACCGTCGGTGTAATTCTAATAAGATTTATTTCGCTAAGATCTCTAACAGTCTCTGTGTATTCATAACACACAATGTAATATAGGCAAGTTTATGAAATGTTTTTGATTGACCCGAAGAGCTAGATCTTTAATAATAACTGACTCACACAAATCTTCTTTAATGGGACTATATCCATTATCAGTTAACTTTATTATTTAGTAGATTAGTTTTTTACAGAGAAAATGTATAACAATTATCCTTCTATTACATTGCTTAATCAAAAACTAATTTGTTTAATTCTTATCTTACCGGCGTAAACTCTAAATTGTTAGTGCTTAGGAAACATGACCATCAACTACAAATATTTTTTAACGGATTCTTCTTCATCCAAATAATAAAATTGAAGACAGCTATTTAAGTCTTAACGCCTTATATAGCCGATTGATATTCTATGAGTACATTAATCTCCGAAATATATTTCTGATTTATGTAAATAGCTAAAACATATTTATAGTGCCAATTGACTTTAAAGTGTATAGAGCTATATTCTAACAGTCATCCAATGTCAAAATAATTACTTGCATCGTTTTTAGTATGATACTAGACTACCTTAATTGCAAATTAAAACTTTGGATGGGTTCCGTGTACTTTGATTCAATCGTTGAAAAATAGACGATTCTTATAGTTTCATAGGGTGTTCTAGAACACTTTCGTATGAAAATGGACAGTTCGCATGTCCAATAAATCACAGAGAGAGTTTCTGTTAAAACTGGAGCAAAGAATAATCTAATGAATATGAAAGCATAATTGTTTTTCAGTTTTAGAAACTTTTTAAAAAAATATCTTCCGATATACGTATACACTTTAAATTTATGGTATTAAAGTATGATTAGAACTGGATGATGTTTTATCGATGCACATTCAGAAATCTTGAAGAAACGGACATTTTATGATCATGTTTTTACAAATACAAATTAAGGTACATTAATGTTATTAAATGTATCAGTTACGTTATAATAAACTCCTTCACACCAAATAAAATGTTCCCAATAAGTTGTGGGTATGCTTTTAACGACTTTAAAATTAGTTTTACGTTTTATCACATGACTTTCCTTGTATCCAGGTTAGTTTAGCCAGTACGTGTAAAGTTATGCGTACCACGTGTAGTATAAGATATTGTTTTTTTTTTCCAAAAATCAATGCATATTTTGCGTTTTTAGTGTAATATGATAAAAAGAATCTATCATTCTTTGTCAATTGATATATTTATATTAAACTCGTTCAGGAAATATTATCAAGCTCGCCAGAGGCTAGCTTAATACAATTTCCAAAACTCGTTTAATATAAATTTATATCAAATGACAACTCGTGATAGATCATCTATGTATGTTGCAGAGTTGTATTGGTATAAGTGCTTTGGTAAAACAATGTCATGGAGACACCATTGTGTTTTTGCGGCGACCAACGAACTTGGCATGTAACACCACAACGTGTTCCAGACATCTTTGCTTAGCCGTGACATTATTTTGAAGATACAATCATAATAGTGTGTTTGTTTTTTGTGACTGCACTCCAAAATTAAGATGAATTAGTTAAATTGTTCGTTGCTAAGTGCATTGCATTCAGCACGTGCACAATAGTGCATGATGTTTTGCATCTTGTTCTATTTCTTGGACAAGGATGACACGAACAGAAACATGACACGAAATGCATACAGCACAAGGCTATTGATTCCAAAGGGTGTCTTTTTCCAATGAACAATACAATTACAAAGAGTTTTAACAAGGCTTACATAGGTATATCCTTAGTCTTATGTATGAAATAAATGTTTGACTTTATTGAGCATTCAGTTTTAATAACTTGCCTTGAAAGTGAGTATGTAGTGATCATCATAGTGATAAATTCATCTTCATATTTTGTAACTTTATTAAACATATTTAGTCCATCCACAATAGTTAATTTTGCCTTAAAGGAAGGATATTAAAATGTATGTTTGTCTTTTCATCAGCTATATATTATGTTCTTCGTGTGTTTTTGTTTGATGTTTATCGATGTTGAGTATCGATATATATATATGTTTCTTTCTTATTTCGTCACGTTTGTTGTATGTTGTATATATGTGTTTGTTTATCATGAGAAACTGTACAGTTTAAATGAATAAACTATCTATCTATATATGTACATACACTGTCATTCTGATAGTTTTTTTAGTAAACCGGAATAAAAATAGTATCCCAATGTGTTCACTCAATTGACGGGTAAATAAATAAGTGTTTAAATTGGGATGATTATCCAAGATGTTGAGTCTTATAAAGTTATAATATACCAAAAATAGATGTATGTTTTCATGTCGTGTATGATAGCTTTGAAAACCAAGCCGAGCATATGGTCGATGGAATGTTCTGTTTCTCGGGGCATCCAACTGTTCTAGGAATGCTGTGCATCTTACCATACTGCATTCATATATTCAACATGTGTTTCAGTAAGACAGTTTGCAATCTGTGAATTGTTCGGGTTGTGGTATTGTCAGAACGTATCTTCGAGAGAATTTCTGATCGTCAGTAAGTTAGGAAAACCATTTAACTATTTCCGTGTAGTTGTCTCCCTTGGCTTGCTAACAATGACATGTTATTAATGTCACCCAACTAAAAGCAAAACTTGTCGTTCAGAAAATTGATAAAAAAGCACTTCTACCGTCTACGGCATACTAGAACTACAGAACTGAGCCGTGTCTTGTAAACTCCAGCATACCTAAATCAAAGTAGTCAATTATCGCAATTATTTATAATATTTATAAAACAACAGTTACTCTCAAGATGGTTTACATGTAAGTACTTTTGCGATACTTGTTGCATTTGGAGTGACGTGGTAGGTTTCTGTGGCATTGTTTTAATAAAAAGCGAAACGTCATTGTTTTTGATAATTCAAAAGATGTCACACTTTATTAGTGGGTTGGGATTGAAAAAAGGCACTTACGACAAGAACTTCGTTTCGTATGGCTCCCAAGAATTGAGACGTCTTTATGTGTTTGAGGACTTATACGCCATTTCTGATTGAATTAGTTCAAGATATATTAAAAATAAAAGATCAACTATGTTTTTAAAACAGAGATCACTATGTAATTGGAACAAAATGTATGTCGACAAGTATTCCTGAGATTTGTTTTGGAGATAGCTAATGGTAAAGGCAGCAAAGTCATGAACTTGTAAACAGTAAAATGTGTTAATTTTTTCACGGGATCGCGTGTTTGTACTTGTTTTTTGAGCGGCAAACACAATGAAGGTGTACAGAAAAGTCACCTTACAGCCTCAGGCATCTTTGACCACAATGTCAAAGAGCATGTTTCGTAGCAATTAAGCAAATATACATCATTATTAATAATTTACGATTATGCGAGGATTAATTAAACACAATGGCGCCATGTCTGCTATAATCTATGATTGGTCTATGCTACAGCCTCATAGCATTGTAGTAATAATAAAGGCACAAGTTCCGATCGTTTACTGTGAGTAATGAGGTCGAGATGTGTGACCTATAACACTTTATTGCCCTAGATGTCATACCCTCATTAAAGGTACATTCCTTTGCTATATCTTAGCGGTTAATTAATGGAGCAGTGCGCTCATAAAGATAAGTGTACATATGTCAGTATCACATTCTACGCGCGTCCCTATCTGGAGGAAATATCTAAAATAACTCAGCCTCGTTTGGATATTTTGTTGAAAACGAGGCTGTTCTAAATATAGTAACAAACATTATTTTAACAACGTTTTACTTTCAGTCTGTCATATAATAATAACTGGTATGTTGGCAAAGATTGGTTATTTTGACATTTCTACTTACAACTTCAACTACTTACTTCATCAGTCAAACAATAGAATATAATAGACCAATATAAAAACGATACAAATAACTCTCTTTGTAGATTCTAGGCCAACATTTGCTTGTTGGAATGAAACATTCCGTCTGGTGTGGTTGTTGAACCTCTTTCGTTTGTTATGCATCTGTGTATACTTTCTGTTTTTGAGTATCGTTGTAGAAGAATAGACGGCCCCTGACAGACTGATAGACGAATACTGTATATATTTTTCATTTCGACAAATATGATTGGCGCCATTTATGTATTTCAGTGTTCAGATATCTTCTTTACGATGCATTTCACGCCCATTCCACCTATTCCGATTTTTCATTGCCTTTTAGCTAACAGCAATTTAAATCATATAAGCAAACGCTGGGTTATATGATTTCTGTTCATGTTTATGTTTGACCTTTTGGACTGTTGGTATTTGGAATCCATGTGTTCTAAATATGCATTGTGTGCTCTGCTATTTCTTTTTATGTAGTTGATACATGGCGCTGTATAACATAGGTGGTGTCGCATAAAGTGCAACCATTTCCAGGGTATGGTATGCATTACTGTAACACAGAAAATAAAAACCTCACTTCAGACATTGTTGTATCAAATCAACCATAACTTATGATAATTATTGACATATCCATAAATATTAAACAGCTATAAAATGTCGCTAATAGACTACCAGGAATCTAGCTAATATGTTTCAGCATTTAACACATGATGAGTTGACAAGTTTCATTAGTATTATAGTATATAATGTTAATTATATGACTCATTAAGGAATGTTATAGTCCATCGAGTATGATTTGATTGACATTGCCCAGTCTTACACATGTGCTACATATAGTAATGCTGAATAGATATATACTTACTGACTTAATGTCCACTGTGTACTCGGACATGGTTGTGCTATGCCTCTTATGTAACTCAACTTATTTGTAATTGATTAAGAAAGCCGCTGACAACGGTGTTAGTGATAAAACTGTTAGTATATGCTGATGATATCGTACTAAACGCTGAAAAAGAGGAAAACTTACAATACATGCTAAATATTTTATATGTGAATACGTCTGTATGTGTTTTTGTGGAAAAACATAATTTGCTGGCTTAGAACCAGAAGGTCGTTACTACCAAATCGATATATTGAGAAATCAAGAGAAAACTGTCTGTAATGTACTCTTTACCTATGGGAATGCACGTTTTTAAAACTTCATTTTGGTCAACATGACAATTTCAGATTTTTATGAAAATGTACTCGTAAAAAGCGCCGTGGGAAGCAGATTCCAAATATGTATGAGTCTTATAAGGACGTAAGAGGTAGTTACGACCTTCTAATTCTAAGCCATCGAATTACTTTCAAACATGTTAGTAAATGTCATATGATCCTAATATACATTGCTTAGTTTAAGTAAGGTAATCGTATTTACAATGACGAGTGTGTTGTGTTTGATAGTCTGCCCTCGTTTAAACAGGCACACATAATAAAGGCATCTTATAATAGAACAAAAAAACTAGCAAAGAAATGTGAGAGCCCTAATTAATTAAAGTATGTCAAATTAAGGATAATGTTAAGTCAAAGAAGATATCATCGATTTTATTGTTTGTGGTTACACGTATGAAATAGTAAACTTATTTTTGTTAGATGAAAATAAGTTTTGTTTCCAACGCTTTGCAACTTTGTCCTATTATCGAAATGTGTGTTTTGCTCGTTACGAAATGCAAGCTTAATCAAAATGTGTTTATTGGCCGTACACCAAGCATCTGCATGCGTTATACGTTATGTTACTACTCGTCCCGTTCGTGTTATTTTTGCATATAATTATACCAGACTATACCAGACTTTCATAACTAGAATATATGACTTATTTTCCTTTTATACTCTAACATAGTGTTTATACAATCATTCATTTTCTGACAACACAATCCTGAGAAACACCCTAATGCGTACATAACATCGTGTGTATGAAAATAAACGTAGATTAGCTTAACGGGCAGGTTGCTTTGATCTATATATCCCTTGTTGTTCCTATCACCGCATTGGAAAACACTTAAATCAAACATTACCGAATACTTTGAACTCCCTATAGACGTTGTGCTATATTTATCACCGCCCAAAATGTTTCTTTCATAGACGTTTTATTGCTTAATAAAAATGCTTAGTTTTAGAACATTTACACTGGACAAGTTCTTTGAATGCAAATCATATGTTCTACAAGGAATGCCACCGAGCGCAATGGAAATGGTATTTGCATCTGCGATCCGGTTTAAAACTTGGTCTGATGAGTTATGAATCACAAAAACTACATTGATATTAGAAACAAATATAAATATAAAAAACTTACCTGCTTTCCCTGTCCAATTACCTCATAACTTTATTAAACAGTGACTATTGATTACCCCTGTCGATTTTTCAGAGAATATTTTGAGGTAAAGGGATGTCTCCTGGAAATTTTAAGCACAACCACTAACCACTACGGGATGGGTTTATGAGGAACTATATCATGAAAAGAGTGTAATTGTGCACAACTGCAATAGTAATGTTCCTCTCATTGACGTTTTATTGCTTAATAAAAATGCATAGTTTTAGAACATTTACACTGGACAAGTTCTTTGAAAGTAAATCATAAGTTCTACAAGGAATGCCACCGAGCGCAATGGAAATGGTATTTGCATGTGCGGTCCGGTTTAAAACTTGGTCTGATGAGTTATGAATCACAAAATCTACATTGATATTAGAAAACATATAAAAAACTTACCTGCTTGCCCTGTCCAATTACCTCATAACTTTATTAAACAGTGACTATTGATTACCCCTGTCGATTTTTCAGAGAATATTTTGGGGTAAAGGGATGTCTCCAGGAATACTTTAGGAACAACCACTATGGGATGGGTTTATTAGTAAATCCTTCCACTATATCATGACAAAAGTGTTTTTGCAACTGCAATGGCCAAAGTAAATATTAGGCATTCTAGGGAAGGAATACGTATGTGACATTAAAATCATGTGTTGGTTAAATCATAGCAGTAGTGCTTGATTTTGATGACCAAGTTGTTGTTATTTATATAACGACAAATAGTAGTATATCAGTTTGTGTAGCTCTAACAACAAACGACATTTTCAAGTGGAAATGCTTCGGCTGTATGTAATCTTTGCTTTCAGGCATTCACTTGTCGACAATTAAGTCGGTAGAATTAAATCAGCCCATAATAAACCTTGTTTTAATTCATTTCAGGTTATGGTCACGTAGCTCCTAAAACGGACGAAGGTCGCATAGCAACTATAGCATACGCGGTGTTTGGAATTCCTCTGACGTTACTGTGTTTGACAAATATTGGTGACGTCATGGCGCATGGATTTAGGATGTTATACGGCAAAGTGTGTTGTGGTGTGTGCTGTGTTTTATTCCGTCCACGTAGACGTCGCCGAATGGATCCGGAGAAGGGAATATCTGCCGGGGAGGAGAGGCTTATCATGCAGGAAAATGAGAAATCAGGGGAGGTTATTCATGTTCCGACTTCTGTGTGTTTACTGTTAATGTCTTCCTACATAATGTTGGGAACTATTTTATTCGCAAAGTGGGAAGGTTGGGATATGGTGACTGGTACCTACTTTTGTTTTATCACACTCAGCACTATAGGTTTTGGAGATGTTGTGCCTGGTATGAGTTCTCAAGCATGGACAGACCAGAATGAGAAACTAGTATCTTGCGCCTTATACCTCGTGTTTGGTCTCTCCCTCATTGCGATGTGCTTTAACCTCGTGCAAGAAGATGTAAAAGATAAGTGTAAAAGACTTGGGAAAAGGTTAGGCATTATTGACAAATAGTTTATATTTTAGAGTGCATCGTTTGTTTGCACTTTCAACGTATATTTAGAATCGTCCCTACATTAGCTCTCTGGTTTGAGTTCATTGACATATCCTTTGTTATTTTTTCGATTTGTTAATTTTAATCATGATTGTTATTGAAGAATATTGTTGGAAAATGTTTTATTTAGTTAAATATGTCTATTGTTGTTTAATTATTATGATTATGTTTATTTCATGCGCATGCGTCCAGAAGCTATGATCATGCGCGGGAGCATGCGCGTGAAGATCTTAATACAAAGTGTTTGAACGCTCTTCGAAACCAGGTGTGAGATTTAAACATTAATTTATGTTGTCTAATGCATTTATGTCTTTGATATTTCCTATCACAAACCCTGTTTAAACTAAATTGCTTATGACTGGCCGCGTGTGAGACAAAATGCATTTCAATAACCGGCGAAATCATATTTCTTGTATGAATACATAACTGATTATGCAAATGTTGTGCAAATGTAAATACATGTGTGCATTCAGTGCTTATGTGTGTAAATGTGAGCAAACTATCGGTCTGACTGTCGGAGGAAGTTTGGGCGTGGTAAGATAAAGTAATACCAACCACGTAACGGATTGCGAACATTGTTGACAGGGTCATACCGGGAATGCCGTTACATTGAAGTAATTGCACAATATAACCTCGTCATTAGTTGATTACTTGTGTTTTTGCACGTTGATAAAATATTTGAACATTTAATAGGTTAGAACATTTAACTTGGTATCGATGAGCATTTAGCTTAATCCGTCGAAAAATGTTTACGAAACAATAACGAAATTGCACTTTACAATGATTAATTAGCCCAAAGTCAAATGTTCTAAGCTATAGTAATTGTAGATTGTTATTGACAGATTAGGTCAGTCATTTACACGATACAGTCCGTTCAAAGTCAAATGACTGTTATAGCGATTGTAGATTTGTATTGACCTGTTCAAATACACAATAACACGACAGTTACATCCTGTATATTAATCTACAACAGAAAGATGAGTATCTGTTATCTACAGCGTTCAGCTACCGTGTAAGTATGTATTTCGATAGGTCATTGCAACTCCACAATCTATTGTCTAATTTACACGACCATTGCCGCCGCTAATTTAAACAGGTTCGCTGTTCACTGTTAATGTCTTATCCTAGTATTGTTACTGTTAGATGGCGGACATTTATACTTCGGACATGGCAACATGCAGATTGATAAGCATTTGTACGAAACCATCAGTACAGTAAATAAGTATATAACTCACAAACAATATGACTTTGATGATAAAACATGGTGTATGGTAGTGTAGAGTGTGTATGACATGACACATGTTAGAACAATCTTACAAACATCAGTGTTGACGGACAAACTAACAACAATGTGATATAGATGTTACACTTTTTTTCTAAACATTGTCATTTCAGGCAACTGTAGAAACCTAGTACATCAGGTACACAGGCACAAGTAGCTATTCCAGATTCATGGTGAATGCTTGTATTGTCAAATATCACTTTCTATATAGACGAATACTAGTTTATTAGTAAACAATATTGTAATCTGTAAAACGCAGACATTTTGTGAACAAAATACACCACGACCGTGACCGAGTGGAAGGTCGAGGAACTGATAAACAACAAAACTTGCAGGAAATTTAACATTATATCTAATATTGCAAATATTAAAAAACCGCTGGAGTTCTGGTTTTACTGAAAAACTGTGTAAATTGATCATTATTGCCTCCATTTGATGCAACAAGGTTGTATCTGACTATGTACTATTACGAGAGATACAATCTTGTTGCATCAATGAGACAATTATAGTACCATTGGTTTGCTGCTATCAGCCTGTAATTGACTGTTGATTAAGGCCGGCAGTAACTGTTGTCGAGGTTTTACATTGACTCAAGTAATGTTGTTGTTTATGATTCACTGAATATATGTTGTTGTTTTAATTATTGTTGCTATTTATTATGTAAACAGGTTATTGTTGTTTTTTGTACATTTATGACATGTTTATATACAGTTATTTACCCCGAGAAATTTCACGACGTGTTAAACCATGATGGTGCGAGCAGTTGTTGTTTTTTATTAATACACCCGGGTACACATGATGTTCCGAAGTGATGTAGGTACATATCATTGATTACATGATGCTTACTGTACCTCTATAGAGTAACTTATTCTAACCAGTATATATACATGGTACCACAACTATAGCACAAATCAAATGACTACCTGGTGGTGGTGCATCGAGTATTCAACATCAATGGATTCTAACTGCAACACTTTAGTCAGTCGGTCGTGTGGTGGCTTCCAGTACTGCAAACCGCAACACTTCACTCAGTCGGTCGTGTGGTGGCTTCCAGTACTACAAACCGCAACACTTCAGTCAGTCGGTCGTGTGGTGGCTTCCAGTACTACAAACCGCAACACCTCAGTCAGTCGGTCGTGTGGTGGCTTCTAGTACTACAAACCGCAACACTTCAGTCAGTCGGTCGTGTGGTGGCTTCCAGTACTACAAACCGCACACTTTAGTCAGTCGGTCGTGTGGTGGCTTCCAGTACTGCAAACCGCAACACTTCACTCAGTCGGTCGTGTGGTGGCTTCCAGTACTGCAAACCGCAACACTTCAGTCAGTCGGTCGTGTGGTGGCTTCCAGTACTACAAACCGCAACACTTCAGTCAGTCGGTCGTGTGGTGGCTTCCAGTACTACAAACCACAACACTTCAGTCAGTCGGTCGTATTGTGGCTTCCAGTACTACCACCCGGTCTTTACACATCAACATCAACAACTTGACTTATCTGTCCGATTCATAATTTAATAAGAGAGTGCTCTATGTATGTTTATGTACATAATGATATACAAACAGGTGGCTGACCTGAACAATTAGTTATTTTGAGAGTAAAATCATTGATTTAATAGGTACAGTCCAGTAAGGATGAAAATACAGTGACGCAGTGGAACAATCCACTAGTAAAGTGTAAAAAAAATATAAAAGCTTATTCCAACAGTTCAATACCAAACTAAACTCTACCTGATTAAGCAATGGTTTTAATATATTAGGTATATATTAACCATGACGCCACGGTCAGAATACCTTAGCTGGACTATACAGTTTGCCTTGAAATGTTGGTATGATCAGCTTTACATGCTCCATTGCGTCTCTCTATTCATTCCCTAACTGGACCGTAAATGCCTGGGACTTTGCCAAACTAAATACATTCACACATACATGTAAATCTTTATATAGGTCATTTGTGAGGATGATCAGTATTCCATTTATGAGTAGATACCATATAGATGTGCCCATTTTGACAGGTATACAACACACTCTACGATGTCTGCGTAGACTAACATATTTCAATATATCATACTGTAACACTTGATAACATATAGAAATACTGTACATACAATTGTTGAGACGTTATGCATATGTTACTGTCATATGTAAGCAATAAATGTCGCAGTTTGTGAGAGCAACAATTTGATTCGGTTCAGAAAGGTTACAGATTACATATACAATTTCATATAAGATCTTTTCAATATTACAGTCAAATGAGACATTTTCACTCAGGATCAACTTTCGCGATATATGTTAAGTTCACAAACAATAATGATCCAATTAGGACAGGGAACCATGGAATATAGTTCTTTTTTAACTTTAAATAAACGTACATATTTAAAATTGCGAACTGATAATAGGTCTGATTCACAATCGGAAAAATTACGAATTTTTGACATTGCAAAAACATTTTATTTTACAGTTCATAATCCATAGTAAAGCTATATGTTACAAGCAGCATGCGAAGGTGATCAAGTTGTATGAGTCTACGTGTTTTGTTGTCTAAGAAAATGTTTGCACAATATCGTATAGCACGGCACAAACACATGTGTGGTATTTTATGTGCAATATTGGGTGCTATAACAAAGCTTATACTAAGGAATGTGTTGTAAATATATTGAAGTAATCGCACGAAGTGCAAATATATATCTAGGTGCAAAGGGCACGAAAGTGTAACATTCTTGTTGTTATATAATCGTATAGTCTAACTATAGATGCACCGTATAACATATCACAGACACAATACTCACTAACATAAGATACGACGTATTTTGCACTTACAATCAGTGACGACAGCGCCACCATTGCCAACATACTTATTCGTAAATAGTTATTATTATCCTCAGAAATGTACCCCGCCCTCCCACGACAATACCATGTGGTAACCACGTGTCTATCAGACTGTTTGTTTCATTAGAGACACACTAATCACTTACGAGAACGACACATTATACACATCGTTATTGAACTATTGATCTTAAATTTATTCGTACTCAAAATATGTCGACTCATTAGAATGTACGTACAAGTACGAATTGATTTGTGCGCGAACTGTCTTAATCTTTCTTATTACTGTGTTACTGCTAAGATACTTAATGCAGACAAATTGTTTAACGACCACCTGTATTCCATAGACTATGCAATAAAATATTACGATAATTGCACCGTACTGATAATAATTGTTGATAAAATGAATTTGAAATGATTTTTGTGATCGACATAATTCGGGGGTTTCGTGAGTCATATCATTAAGAACTTTCTATGATAATTGACATATAGCCATAATCATGTGTGTCTATCAGATTGTGTACTTGGAGTTTATAGGATAATACAGTTTCAAACAATATGATGAAATTTCGATAAGCGACTTTACTTTACAGAGGTATGAGGAAAAGACGGACAAAGATACTAGAAGTACGAAATTGAAGTTGAAGTATTTCAACAATGTAAGGGAATCAATACAAACAGTAAAAACGTCAGATTCAAGTTACATCCGACACTGTGTTCCTTCAACCCTTCTGTAAGAATATGAAAGTCTGCGAATTACAAAATGATCTCAACAAGCGATACAAATTTCACAGTAAAGGATTGTGAGAAAGAACAAGCATAATGATTTATCAATGTCAACAGGAAGACATGGTCACGTTGTTGTTCATAAGGAGGCGGAAATGGCTAGTACACGTATACGTCATAAGAAAGGGAAACAACTGCTCATCCAGAAGGAAGCTGAACATTTGATACTTTATGGCGAAAGGCAAAAGGAAACGTGAAAGACCAAAGATGACAAAGAAGCGAGTCATGGATGCTTAACTAAAAAGTATGGGCTATTTTGAACAGAGGACAAGATAGCCAGATACCATTCTCGTTCAACCAAGGTATATTATCGTCCATAGCATTCTTAATGTTATTTGAAGCTGCTATTGATTTTTGCTTAGTGTTTAAGACTTTTCATACCCTATTTTAGTAGACGCAATAGGCATAAATCACAATAAATATAATTATATTTCAATAACTATTTCAAGAAAACATAATTTATATCAATAAATGTGCTATATAAATTCGCTTTAGCATGTTCTTTAAGTTAGTACAATATTAAGTTTAATGTTTGTAAATGATATTTATTCGAACGTGAGAAAACTCATTAAATATCCAGAAAATACATTAAAATATCAATATGTCATGTTGCATTTCGTATGGAAATTTATTATCATCCCCTAGTGCATTTAATCGTACGTTTATACACGATCATTGTTGTTATTTATGTTCTGATCAGTGACTGGCCTAAACCCATTTTAAAAGACATTGCAACATAATATCAAAGGTACTGCTAGAAGGCAATAACATTTTGTTGCAAAAACACCACGGTTATTATTGCCTTCTTTGTTGAAGTATTTCAGTCATGAGTTACCTCCCCTGGAATGCTTAGCAACATGTCCGACCCTGCATATGTACGAACTTTTATAATTTAATTTATTTTTAGAAAAGTAGTAAATTTTTAAAACCGTAGCCAATACAGCGTCATGCGATGACAACATGGCATCATTTAACAAAATACTTCTTTTTACATTTTTATTACTTAGGGCAACATTTGTATTTGTCATGCACTGAGATGACGGTGTTTATGTATTACAATGTAAACCGAAACGTCAGCCATAATAAAAATAAATGCATCCTTTGTTTATTCATGTGGTTCCACTTACTACTGTACTAATTTCATTTGAGTGCATTATGAAGCAAACTTTTGATTGAAGAATGGTATAACACTTATTTCCATATGATGATGCAATGTTTCACATAATATGAGATTACATAAAACTAAATATTAGAACTACTATAAAATTATAAAATAATGCACATGTGAAATTGATAACTTCAAAGAAGACTTATGCGTAACAGTTGTAACGCAAATGTGTAATGTTGTAACAAAAGCATTGAACATATGCACACACTTGAACTCTTTTTAATTATTCAGCAACTACAAATAGTTTAAATTGATCTACAATATAAATAATGTTCTATTATAAAAAAAATCAGAACTGATTATTAGATACCAATAATAGCTTTAAAGTAGCATTCACGATTTTGATGTGTTTTACTAAAATCAGGATATAATTAAAAGCAGGACACACTTTTGAAAATAATACGCATGGATTCATCAAATGCTGGATTTTGTATGCTTGTTAACATTACATGGATAATGTTTGAATCACGTTGTGACATCACTCACAAAGTAGGAGGGAAAGTTTAGGTATCAAACTTAGTCAAATGGATGTTATAATTTTCTGACATTTTTGGAACATGTTTCATATACATACGTGGGTGAATCAAAAAGTTCGTAGAATTTTGCCATAACTTTTTTATTTTCAGAGTTATTGTCGTCATATTTATGCTGAATGAATACATTGGTATATTCAATACATACAAGATTTGTAGCGACCTGGTGATAACCGTATTAAAAATATTTATATCTTAAATAAGAGCGATTACGTATACCGGAGCACACGGATAATTTGAAACACATTTTATTAAATTTTCTAAAATGTCTCAATTGTAGGACCTTCAAAAACCGTCAAAATGTTATGTCTGATTGTATGATGTCATTTATAAAGATTGTTAAAATTTCAGACATCATCTCCGATAAATGCTTTAATCAACATTTACATAATCGCTCTATATAGACATACCCGCGTAAAACGGGTCTACCGGAATATACGGAACCACGGGCGTCTATCAAAATCTGCGTTAAACTGGAATATACGTACGGCATCAGAGACAATACATCGTTTGAAACGTGCAGGTATATATCCTGAAATAAATAGACATCGATTCATGAATGGAATTACTGATTTCGTGTAGGCCGACGGATTTTGACAATCAAATAAAATACACCCGATATTGGTGACGTTGGTTCGCAACGTCGTCGAAGAGGACCAGCGCTATAAAATAGCGGTTATAGCAAAACACTTAGATTAATCTTATGGGACAGCGTACACAGTATTAAACAAACAATTAAAAATGCAGAAACTATTATCATGATGGATATCCAAAAATACCTACATTTTAGTAAGTCGAGAAGCGAAAATGAATCAAAGCATTAACATAAGAATTTACAAACGTGGCGCAAGTTTTACGTCGTTCATCAAATGACTGTGACGTGCTCCGGTATGCTGTCACAGCAAGTGTGCGTTTCAATGTAAAAATACTGTTGTTTTGACTAATTCAATGAAATTTGACAAATTGTTTTGTTTTGACCACGTAATATTAACATTTGAAAGCATTTGAAGCGGTGGTTTGCGAGTTATGATATTTTTCTACGAACGTTTTTATTCACCCACGTACGTGGGGTTATCCAAAAGTTCGTGGACTTTTGCTCTAAATGTTTTATTTTAAGTCAGATCTGTATGAAAATTACCATACAGTGACATTAGTATATTACAAACAATATCATCAAAATATCTTTATAAAGTACCCTTTGTATGAAGAATAACACGTTGTCATAGTAACACTAAAATGCGTTAGCGGCGCACTGCAGAATTTTTCCAGTAAAATGCGTTACGTTATTGCCGATTGTAACAGTGTTTCTTCATTTAAAAGTACAAAAATGCGTCCTGGTGTTAGGCAATGTTACACCGATATTTTTGGTATAATTTAAATGTTATATCTTATATATTCGTCATTTTATGAATATGAGGGTTAATGTTGTCATACAAAATTCAACGTAAAATATGACGTTACAAGATATCATTTGCAGTCGCAAAGGAATTCAATCATATATACAGCTAGGGGGAACCCACGAGGAAGACAGGAATTGATTCGCAAATTAAGTATGAACCCTTCGACATTGTTTTCAATTGTTTTTAAATAGCATTAATAGTTAACAGAAAGTCAGGGTGATGTGACAGACGATGCATTTTAATAGGTACAGAACCGACGTTAAATAAATGAGCGTTGCGTTGGTTAGAATCGACCATCCTAGGTATTATAGGGAAAAAATCCACTTGTAGCGATAGAAACGATACAATTCAGTACACATTGACAGAACGAGTGTGTTTGTATATTATAAGTATACAGCTGGTTACGGGAAACGAAGAACAACTGATTTACAGTGTTTTGGAGCTGCATAAGATGATTTAGTTGAGAGGGCGACGTCGTACGTCATTTCTGAGCGTGCGCCGGGTATGCCTACCACGCATGCTTACAAATGCTGTATTTATGTTACTTTTAATCATATCAGTATGATATTTGGTATACGTGTACAATATAAATCAATTTTACAGGAACCATAGATTCGTAGCTTTAAGTTAAATGGTTTTTAAATAAGAGCAAAAGCCCACGAACTTTTGGATAACCCCACGTACTAGCCCATAAAATGTATTTTGGGCCAGTGGCCTTTATTTAAGAAATAAAGAAATAAATAGCCCGGTCATTATAACGCCATATTTTCATGCCACCAAGCCCGAATTTCGTTGAGAAGGTATTTGTATTACCAATGTATCAACTAAGAAATGTGGCTTCTATAACGTTGTTGCTCGTTTTTGATTGTGTATGAAGTACAATCATACACCGTATCATTGTGAAGGTTGTACAATTTTTCAGTCCTTAATTGAATTAACATTAACCGGAATCTGCCAACTGCAATTATTGCACCTAGACTAAGATACGTATTTCCTATATTAATAAACGTAAGTTCATTTAGGCGAACTTCCACATTAAGGAAATCGGTTAATGAGTCTTTGTAGAGAAAACATGTATGGAATAGTCTAACTTATACTCTGATATTCACCAATGAGAATACAATATTCCTTAAATGTTAAACATAACTATTTATATTGAGTTAACTTTGAAATTTAAAGTTTACTAGCGGTAAATACGTTTATATTCATTAATACAATAAATGTAACTGTGTATATAGTATCATTAAGGAGGTACAATGTATGTATATAAACTGATCGGTGGAATGTTGCTTTCAGCCTGTAAATGATTGTTGATTGAGGCCAACAGTAACTGATGTCGATGTTTTGCATTGACTCAAGTAATATTGTTGTTAATGATTCACTGGATAAATGTGGTTGTTTAAATCATTGTTGCTATTTATTATGTAAACAGGTTATTGTTGTTTTTTTTGTACATTTATGACATGTTTATTTACAGTTATTTACCCCGAGAAATTTCAAGCGTTAGACGATAATGGTAGGAGCAGTTGTTGTTATTTTATTAATACACCACGTACATGTGATGGTTTCGATGTGAGGTAGGTACATATTCAGTGTAATACTGCGAGGCTTACAGTACTTCTATCAAGTACCTTATTCTCAGCATTATTCACGGCACCACCACAAAACCACAAATCAGATGGATTGCCCATTTGAACATGAATTCAACATCACTATCGAATGGACTTTGGCAAATTAAACACAATTACATATAACTCTATAAATAAGTTATTTGTGAGGAGGATTACTGATCTGTGGAGAGTGGGTACCATAAAGTTGTTATCATTTCATTTTGACATGTAAATTGAACGCACTCCACAGAGTCTGGGTAGACAAACGGATTTTAATATACCACACTGTAACACTTGATAACTTGAAAGACAGGTCATACAATGTTTGAGACGTTTAGCATATGTTTCTTTCGTATATATGCAATAAATGTCGCAGATTGTGAGAGTAACACTTTGATTCAGTTCAAAAAGGTTACACTGGCAGTCTGGAAACGTTCATACTATTTTAACATCATACCCTGTGATATACAACGTTCTTAACAAGTAGTGGTTATACATTATACTGGTTCAAGTATTAATTTTCCTGCCAAAAAACAAAAGCTGGTATAATTCCAATGACATACTGACATTTGACGGGCGATTCTAATAAGGCGATAAATAAACCTGAACACAACAGTAGAAATATTTAAACTGTGGCATAAATTGGCCAATATGATGTTATACCGCCCTTTGCAAATGTTCATGCAAGAAATGTAGGTCGTAGTTCATAGTTGATATCCGGAACTCTGTGCAAGGTGGTTAGACTGGTTTTGTATTCATATGCAAACACAACTGACCCCAACTCTATTGTCCAGATATGAATATTCAAGCGTCACAAGGATTATAACGGTCAAACTTTATTAGTACCTACAGATTAGTGGAGATGCGGAGTATGTCTATTGGTAGATGTTTAGTAGAGAGCAATGTATTGGTTAGTTTGACGATTTCTACGACGTGATGTCAAATTTTTCCCCGAATAGCCATTATTGACGTTACTATGGCATCAGCGCCATTTTGTACGGCACACCCTCATGTGTTTGATTCATGGTACAATATATATCAAGAATTGTTCTATTTAAATACAAAGTTTGAAGTAATTTGAACATACGATAAACATTATAGAGCACTTTTCCTGAAACTTTTGAAATGCCCCTCGTACAATCAAATTACAAACAATTATGCTTATGAACAAAAAGGGATTTTGAACTTCAATAATCATGAATATTTGAACTCGCGAACTGATAATAGATCAGATTCACAATCGGAAAAATTGCGAATTATTGTCATTGCAAAAACATATTATATTACAGTTCATAATCCATAGTAAAGCTATGTGTTACAAGCAACAGATAATTAAGGTAATCAAGTTGTATGAGTCTACGTGTTTTGTTGTCTCAGAAAATGTTTGCACGAAATCGGATAGCACGGCACAAACACATGTGTGGTATCATGTGCAATCTTTGGGCGCTATAACAAAGCTTATACTAAGGAATGCGTTGTAAATACATTAAAGTGAACGCACGAAGTGCAAATATATATTTAGGTGTACAGGGCACGAAAGTGTAGCATTCTTGTTGTTATATAATCGTATAGTCTAACCGCAGATGCACCGGTTAACATATAACAGACACAATATTCACTAATACAAGATACGACGTACTTTGCACTTACACTCAGTGACGACAGCGCCACCATTGCCAGCATACTTATTCGTAAATAGTTATTGTTATCATCAGAAATGTACCCCACCCTCCCCCGACAATACCATGTGGTAACCACGTGTTTATCAGACTGTTTGTTTCGTTAGAGACACACTTATCACTTACGAGAGTCACACATTTATACATATTGTTATTTAACTATTGAACTAAAATTTATTCGTACTCAAAATATGTCGACTCATTAGAATGTACGTACAAGTACGAATTGATTTGTGCGCGAACTGTCTTGATCTTTCTTATTACTGTGTTACCGCTAAGATACGAAATGCAGACAAATTGTTTAACGACCACCTGTACTCCATAGACTATGCAATAATTGCACCGTACTGATAATACTTGTTGATAAAATGAATTGGAAAGGATTTTTGTGATCGACATAATTCGGTCGTTTTGTGAGTCATATCATTAAGAACTTTCTATGATGATTGACATATAGCCAAAACCATGTTTGAGCAATCACTATTAAATCAATCAATGTCTATCAGAATGTGTACTTAGTGTTTATAGGATATTACAATTTCAAACAATATGATGACATTTCGATAAGCGACTTGATTTTACAGAGGTATGAAGAAAAGATGGGCAAATATACTAGAAGTACGAAATTGAAGTTGACGTATTTCAACAAAGTAAGGGAATCAATACACATCAGAAAAAACATCAGATTCAAGTTACACTGTGTTCCTTCAACGCTTCTGTAAGAATATGAAAGTCTGCGAATTACAAAATGATCTCAACAAGCTATAAAAAATTAAAAGTAAAGGATTGTGGGAAATAATAAGCACAATGCTTTATCATTGTCAACAGGAAGACATGGTCACTTTGTTGTTCATAAGGAGGTGGTAATGGCTAGTACACGAATACGTCATCAGAAAGGGAAACAACTCTCCATTAAAAAAGAACTCGGACATTTGATACTTTATGGCGAAAGACAAAAGGAAACGAGAAAGACCAAATATGACATAGATGGGAGTCATCGATGCTGAACTAAAAAATATGGGTTTTGTTGAACAGAGGACAAGATAGCCAAATACCATTCTCGTTCAACCCGGGTATAGGGTAATGGATAAGTTCTTTGACTTCTTTTGAAATTATCATGTGGTTGCATCTGTGTGGATTAAGCTAATATATTTATAACCGCATCTGATATTTTCTTTGAGAATAAACAAATATATAAGACACGTTAATAGACATGTGAATCACGGTAAATACGTCAGACATGCCGTTATTATGGGAAGCCCGTATTAACTTCAACATTCAAGAGGCTTAATGAGAGCCAGTTCTTTTATATCCAAACAAAACATAAGCTATTCAATGGTAATACACATCAAGTGCACAGCCCCCCATGTATTTTCGGCTTATTTTATTAATTAAGATAGAAAAAGAATTCACGTTCGTAACACAAGCTCAGTACACAACATAACCACCCCCACCTTATTACGATAAACAACATTTGCTTTATGATAAACCCTCGCTAACAAATGCATTATAAGAATCACTGGAACGATTGCGCTAGAAATACAGGTGATGCGAAACGAAAAGCATGTTCAAAACAAGTACAGTATACGCCACCACGTTAAATGATCGCACACGTTATATCGATGCTTGTCGATCGGGTTGATGTTAATATTTTCCCAGTGTTGAAATAATGAACAAAGCGTTTTAATCTACTTTGAAATAGTTTATTGTTTCCAGATTATTTTTGTTTCAGTTAATGGTATATTTTAAATTAAAACAACAATGTAATAAGATAAAGGTTATCTCTAGGCGTAGAAACATAACATACAAATTATATTTCGAATCATCGTGATTATTTTAATTTGTAAATATCATCATATGAGGCATAAATATCACACATGCTACATAAAACGTTTACATTTAGGAAACTGAAAGGTGTGTAGTGTATACATTACCTGATGTTTGTCTGTTAATTTTAATTTAAACATGTGAAGTTTAAAGTGAAGTGTTAAGCTTAGCAGAAAATGTTGAAGTTCTTATACATCTAAAAATTAAGGCCGTTTGCATATTGGTATGGCAAAAACAGCAGGTTTAATATCAAAATATACATGTAAGCAAATATTATGGTGTCATTTATTCGAAATGGAAATGGTGGTAGACATAACGCAGTTGTATTTATGACATCATAAACTATAAAAATCATTAAAACATCGTAAGGAAATCAGTCTGAAATTCGTATAAACCGAATGCTTCAGAAATTGTGATAGAAAAATTCCATTGTATGATTAAATCAGCGTAAACAACCTTTAAATGTAAAGATGTTGTTTTGCAGAGCCTCATACTGATACTGCCTTTTGTATCATCCTTAGGTTTCAGAAAAAAGTAGAATAAACATCAGTTGCATGAATAAGCAATCGTTGATAACAATTAAAATCCTTCAAAAAACGTATACATGGCAACTGCTGTTTTGTAGAAAATCAGTCCGAAATTTGTATCACCCAAAAAATGGCCGTGTGAGATATATATCAACGTCAAGTTCCCGTAGGTAAATACATCTACCGAGTTTGCGTATGTTTTATAGCCCGGTAAAGACTTTGGCATATTAATATCTAATATTTTTACGTCATTTGGTATAGATCATTGATAATTGAACAATAATAGCACGTGAATCTCACGCTAGCATGGGAATCTCGTGCAAGTCTCGTGTGGGACACGATCCAGACTGGGAAATTAAGAGATTCACGAGGCAACATTTCAATAACTCATATACTGACGGGTTTATAAGCCCCACCAAACTGTTGTTCATATAGACTTTGATTGAGGTTAAATACGTACTGAGGTATTATACTTCAGTAAATACGTCATATTTGATCGATAAGAAGAGAAAACGTGTGTATTGTTCGGTATTGTTCGGCATGTTGGCACTTACATTGGAATAGATCATAAAAACGTTTGCGTTATTGTGGTGACCACCGGCAATGTGTCTGCCCTGCACCAGTCATTATTGCCTCGTTTATTCTGAGTATTCACACAACATTAAGCGTGTGCGTTCTCAAATCTGTAATTGATGCATGTAGTATTGATGTGATAAAACTGTTTGTTCTGCAAGTGGTCGTATTCAATGTACGAATTTATTTTACAACCCATTTTGTAAAACAAATGTGTTTTGTTAGCTACCTAGATAATTATAACTGCCGGCTGTAATAACGTCACGCTCTGCTTCTTAAACGGAACACATCTTCAGGGAGATTGTCGGAAATTTACATTCATTTAATTATCTTAATCATTCCACATAAATTATAGCATTTCTCTATAGAATCTCTTTGGTCGAGTGTTTATTAAGTATTCTGCTTACGTGTCGGAGTGGTAGGACAAACGTTCGAATGATGATATCAAGTTTGCAGTAATAATTGTTATATAACCCCTACCTGTCCTGTCTGACATTGAACTGTCTGACTTTGTAAGTGTTAATGTAATCAGAAAACAGGTTGCTAATTCGCCAAAGGGGTTGTCCCTCCTTTCCAAAACTGTGATTTGGTGGCATCTCCTGAGCAGCATTAACATGTTTGCAGAAGTAAAACGTTACAACCAGTATATAAATTGAATTGTACCTTTACAATACAATAACCTCCTTACAACCACCATTATTGAACGGTTTTTCTAGAAAGGTAGATGGTAACTGCTGGTGTACTGTGTCACTTTCTAAGCACATATAAGGGTCCCAATGTGGGAAAACATTGATTCCAAAGGTCCACAAGAGTCATTCCAATACGTTGATCTTGACAACCGTAAAGTAAACTCATTGTTAGGGGCGTGGTAGGTAATGAAAATTCATTTGTACGTGCTTGACAAACTGCAGAAATCGTAGATGTATTTCTAAACGGTTAATCTTGCGTTCTGGCAATTATAATAAATGCGCAATCTTGAAATATAAACGGGAACATCTGAGGGCTGTCTGAGTTCTGTCTGCCACTTATAAATGGATTTGTCTAGGTCCTTATATATCGTATTATAGATTGATATCATTCCTAGACAAACAGTTTCACTATCTGTCTATCAGCTTGGCAGGCGGTGTTATTCTAATAAGATTTATTTCGCTAAATATCTAACAGTCTCTGTGTATTTCAAAACACACAATGTAATATAGACAATTTTATTAAATGTTTTTGATCAACCCGAAGAGCTAGATCTATAATAGTTACCGACTCACACAAATCGTCTTTAATGTGCCTATATCCATTATCAGTATTGTTTGAGTAAATTAGTTTTCTAACAGAGAAAAAGTATAACAATTATCCTTCTATTACATTGCTTAATCAAAAACTAATTTGTTTAATTCTTATCTTTCCGGCGTAAACGCTAAATTGTAAGTGCTTATTACGTATAAACAAATACCTTAGAACTTGATCATCGACTACAAATATTTCTTAATGGATTCTTCTTCATCGAAATAGAAAATTGAAGACAGATATTGAAGTCTCAACGCCTTATATAGCCAATGATATTCTATGAGTATGTTAATCTCCGAAATATATTTCTGATTTATGTAAATAGCTAAAACATATTTATAGTGCCAATTGACTTTAACTTAATGGTATTAAAGGGCCTGTCTCACAGATGGAGCGAACTTGTTTAAAAAGTATAATTTTCTTACCAAATTAGGTATTTATATAATAGAACATTGTTGACTGTTGCTTTAAGAAATATTTATTGCAAATAATCGATTTAAACCACTTTCATCGCACACATCAGTGTGTTTTCCCTTTTAATCACAGCGTAAATTTTCCTTTCAGCATGATTTTTAGAAATATTTTTCACACGATCGGTCTGTAACATAAACAAACTTCAGTCTAAACATCTTTGAAACATTTGGTTTTATTTGTTCATAAATTCGTTTTCATCACATTCAAGTAAAATTCACGCAATTTAAATGACAGTAGTTTAAAAATCTATACCGTATTAATACGGTATAGAAATTTGGAGGTAAAATACTTAAATACTTACAAAATCCTGATGTTTCGCAAGTTAGATTTATATCAATGTGCTTGTTTATGGGACATACATGCATCTTTGCCAAAATATAGTCAATAGTTAATAATCTTATTTGATTTTTGCTATACGCTGAAACGTGACACAGTCCCTTTAAAGTATGATTAGAACTGGGTGATGTTTTATCAATGCACATTCAGAAATCTTGAAGAAACGGACGTTTTATTATCATGTTTCTACAAATACAAATTGAGGAACATTATTGTTATTAAATGTATCAGTTACGTTAAAATAAACTCCTACAAACCAAATAAAATGTTTCCAATAAGTTGTGCTATTGCTTTTTAACGTCTTTAAAATTAGTTTTACTTTTTATCACATGACGTTCCTTGTATCCAGGTTAGTTTAGCCAGTACGTATAAAGTTATACGTCCCACGTGTAGTATAAGATATTTTTTTTTAAATCAATGCATATTTTGCGTTTTTAGTGTCATATGATAAAAAGAATCTATCACTCGTTGTCAATTGATATATTTATGCCAGAGGCTCGCTTAATAAAATTTCCAAAACTCGTTTAATATAAATTTATATCAATTGACAGCTCGTGATAGATCCTCTATGTATGTTGCAGAGTTGTATTGGTGTAAGTTTATTTGATAAAACAATGTCATGGATACACGATTGTGTTTTTGCGGCGACAAATGAACTTGGCATGTAACATCACTACGTATTCCAGACATCTTTGCTTAGCCGTGACATTATTTTGAGGATACAATCATAATAGCATGTTTGTTTTTTGTGACTGCACTCCAAAATTAAGATGAATTAGTTAAATAGTTCGTTATTAGATGCATTGCATTCAGCAAGTGCACAATAGTGCATGATAGCTGCATATTGTTCTATTTCTTGGACAAGGATGACACGAACATAAACATGACAGGAAATGCATACAGCACAAGGCCATTGATTCCAAACGGTGTCTTTTTCAAATGAACAATATAATTACAAAGAGTTTTAACAAGGCTTACATAGGTATATCCTTAGTCTTATGTATAAAATAAATGTTTGACTTTATAAAGCATTCAGTTTTAATAACTTGCCTTGGAAGTGAGTCTATGCACATACAGTCATTCTTATAGTATTGTAGTAAACCGGAATAAAAATAATATCTCAATGTGTTCACTTAATTGACGGGTAAATAAATAATTGTTTAAATCGGGATGATTATCCAAGATTTTGATTCTTATAAAGTTATAATGTACCAAAAATAGATGTATGTTTTTCTTGTCGTGTATGATAGCTTTGAAAACCAAGCCGAGCATATGGTCGATGGAATGTTCTGTTTCTCGGGGCATCCAACTGTTCTAGGAATGCTGTGCATCTTACCATACTGCATTCATATATTCAACATGTGTTTCAGTAAGACAGTTTGCAATCTGTGAATTGTTGGGGGTGTGGTTTTGTCAGAACGTATCTACGAGAGAATTTCTGATCGTCAGTAAGTTAGGAAAACCATTTAACTATTTCCGTGTAGTTGTCTCCCTTGGCTTGCTAACAATGGCAGGTTATTAATGTCTCCCAACTAAAAGCAAAACTTGTCGTTGAGAAAATTGATAAAAAAACACCTTTACCGTCTAAGACATACTAGTACTACAGAACTGAGCCGTGTCTTGTAAATTCTAGCATACCTAAATCAAAGTAGTCAAAACGCAATTCTCTTTTCAATTATCGCAATTGATAATTTGGCCACCGTCGTAAATATTTATAAAACATCGACAACAGTTACTCTCAAGATGATTTACATGTTAGTACTTTTGCGATTATGGTTGCCTTTTGAGTGACGTGGTAGGTTTCTGTGGCATTGTTTTAATAAAAAGCGAAATGTCATTGTTTTTGATAATTCAAAAGATGTCAGACTTATTAGTGGGTTGGGATTGACAAAAAGCACTTACGACAAGATCTTCGTTTCCCATGGATATGATAATAGTTTTCTGTGAAATGTTGCTATTGTAAGCATATAGTGTATGGCTCCCAAGATTGAGACGTTTTTAAGTGCTTGAGGACTTATACGCCATTTCTGATTGATTTAGTTCAAGATATATTAAAAATAAAAGATCAACTATGTTTTTAAAACAGAGATCACTATGTAATTGGAACAAAATGTATGTCGACAAGTATTCCTGAGATTTGTTTTGGAGACAGCTAATTGTGAAGGCAGCAAAGTCATGAGTTTGTAAACAGTAAAATATGTTAATTTATATCACGGGATCGCGTGTTTGTATTTGTTGTTTGAGCGGCAAACACAATGAAAATATGTAGAAAAAACACTTTACAGTCTAAGGTCTCTTTGACCACAATAAAGAGCATTTTTCGTAACAATTAAGCAAATATACATCATTATTAATAATTTACGATTATGCGAGGATTAATTAAATACAATGGCGCCATGTGTGCTATAATCTATTATTGGTCTATGCTACAGCCTCATAACATTGTAGTATACAACACTGCATCACAACAATAATGGCACAAATTCGTTTACCGCGAGTAATGAGGTCGAGAAGTGTGGCCTATAACACTTTATTGTCCTAGATGTCATACCCTCATTAAAATAACACTCCTTTGCTATATCTTAGCGGTTAATTAATGGAGCAGTGCGCTCATAAAGATTAGTGTAGCGTATGTCAGTATCACATACTCCGCGCGTCCCTATCTGGAGGAAATATCTAAAATAACTCAGCCTCGTTTGAATATTTTGTTGAAAACGAGGCTGTTCTAAATATAGCAACAAACGTTCTTTTAACAACGTTTTACTTTCAGTCTGTCATATAATAATAACTGGTATGTTGGCAACGATTGGTTATTTTGACATTTCTACTTACAACTTCAACTACTCACTTCATCAGTCAAACAATAGAATATAATAGACCAATACAAAAACGATACAAATAACTCTCTTTGTAGATTCTAGGCCAACATTTGCCTGTTGAAATAAAACATTTCGTCTGGTGTGGTTGTTGAACCTCTTTCTTTTGTTATGCATCTGTATATTCTTTCTGTTTTTGAGTATCGTTGTAGAAGAATAGACGGCCCCTGACAGACTGATAGGCGAATATATATTTTTCATTTCGACAAATATGATTGGCGCCATTTATGTATTTCAGTGTTCAGATATCTTCTTTACGATGCATTTCGCGCCCATTCTACCTATTCCGATTTTTAATCGGTTTTTAGCTAAAAACAATTTAAATCATATAAGCAAACGCTGGGTTATATGATTTCTGTTCATATTTATGTTTGACCTTATGGACTGTTGGTATTTGGAATCCATGTGTTCTAAATATGCGTTGTGTGCTCTGCTATTTCTTTTTAATCCTGATCGATATACATTATTTCTTTTTATGTTATTGGTACAAGGCGCTGTATAACATAGATGGTGTCGCATAAAGTGCAACCATTTCCAGGGTATGGTATGCATTACTGTAAGACTGAAAATAAAAACCTGACTTCAGACATTGTTTAATCAAATTAACCAAAACTTATGATAATTATTGACATATCCATAAATATCAAACAGCTATGAAATGTCGCTAATAGACTACCAGGAATCTAGCTAATATTTTTCAGCAATTAACACATGATGAGTTGACAAGTTTCATTAGTATTATAGTCTATAATGTTAATTATATTACGCATTAAGGAATGTTATAGTCCATCGAGTATGATTTGATGGACATTGCCCAGTCTTACACATGTGCTACATATAGTTATGTTTCGTCTAGACGTTGAATAGATATATAGTTACTTGCTTAATGTCCACTGGGGACTCGGACATGGTTGTGCTATGCTTCTTATATAACTCAACTTATTTATAATTGATTAAGCAGGCCAGTGACAACGGTGTTAGTGATAAAACTGTTAGTATATGCTGATGATATCGTACTTATCGCTGAAAAAGAGGAAAACTTACAATACATGCTAAATATTTTACATGTGAATACGTCTGTATGTGTTTTTGTGGAAATCATAATTATAGACGATGCTAGCCTTAATGTCGTCTTACCAACGCAGACACTGATCAGAAGCAATTGTATACAGGACAGCTTATTTTTTTCTTAAAAAGCCTATTTCGCATGGTAACCATATCGTATTTGCTAATTTATCAATTCAGAACACTTACTTTCAAACATGTTATTAAACGTCATATGATCCTAATATACATTGCTTAGTTTAAGTAAGGTAATCGTATTCACAATGACGAGTGTGTTGTGTTTGATAATATCACATGACTTTCCTTACATCCAGGTTAGTATAGCCTGTACGTATAAAGTTATACGTACCACGTGTAGTATAAACAATTGGGTTTTCCTATAAATTGATGCGTATTTTGCGTTTTTTATGTCATATGATATAAAAAATCTATCACTCGTTGTCAATTGATATATTTATATTAAACTCGTTCAGGAAATATTATTATGCTCGCCAGAGGCTCGCTTAATAAAATTTCACAAACTCGTTTAATATAAATTTATATCAATTGATAACTCGTGATAGATCCTCTATTTCTGCCCTCGTTCACTGTTTAAACAGACACACATCAATAAAGGCATCTTATAATAGAACAAAAAACTAGCAAACAAATGTGAGAGCCCTAATTCATTAAAGTATGTCAAATTAAGGATATTGTTACGTCAAAGAAGATATCATCGATTTTATTGTTTGTGGTTAGACGTATGAAATAGTAAACTTATTTGTGTTAGATGAAAACATGTTTTGTTTCCAACGCTTAGCAACTTTGTCCTATTATCGAAATGTGTGTTTTGCTCGTTACGAAATGCAAGCTTAATCAAAATGTGTTTATTGGCCATACACTAAGCATCTGCATGCGTTCTACGTTATGTTACTACTCGTCCCGTTCGTGTTATTTTTGCATATAATTATACCAGGCCTTAATAACTTGATTCTATGAGTTATTCTCCTTTCATACTCTAACATAGTGTTTATACAATCATTCATTTTCTGACAACACAATCCTGAGAAACACCCTAATGCGTACATAACATTGTGTGTATGAAAATAAACGTAGATTAGCTTAACGGGCAGGTTGCTTTGATCTATGTATCCCTTGTTGTTACTATCAGCGCATTGGAAAACACTTAAATCAAACATTACCGAATACTTTGAACTCCCTATAGACGTTGTGCTATATTTATCACCGCCTAAAATGTGTTCCTCTCATAGACGTTTTATTGCTTAATAAAAATGCTTAGTTTTAGAACATTTACACTGGACAAGTTCTTTGAAAGTAAATCATATGTTCTACAAGGAATGCCATCGAGCGCAATGGAAATGGTATTTAAACGGTTTAAAACTTGGTCTGATGAGTTATGAATCACAAAATCTACATTGATATTAGAAAAAATATTAATATAAAAAACTTACCTGCTTTCCCTGTCCAATTACCTCATTACTTAATTATATTAAACAGTGACTATTGATTACCCCTGTCGATTTTCAGAGAATATTTTGGGGTAAAGGGATGTCTCCAGGAAAACTTTAAGCACAACCACTACGTAATGGGTTTATTAGGAACTCCTTCCACTATATCATGACAAGAGTGTAATTGTGCACAACTGCAATTGTAAAAACAAATGCTAGGCATTCTTTTACTTTTGACATTTGTAGTGTAAAATAGAATTTGTTGGTTAAATTTTTGTAGTATGTTTAATATTGATGACGCGGATGTTGTTTTTCATATAACGACAAATATACCGTTTTGTGTAGCTCTAACGACAAACAACATTTTCAAGTGGAAATGCTTCGGCTGTTACCTTTGCTTTCAGGCATTCACTTGTCGACAATGAACTCTGTAGAATTTAATCAGCCCATGATCAACCTTGTTTTAATTCATTTCAGGTTATGGTCACGTAGCTCCTAAAACTGACGAAGGTCGCATAGCAACTATAGCATACGCGGTGTTTGGAATTCCTCTGACATTACTGTGCCTGACAAATATTGGTGACGTCATGGCGCATGGATTTAGGATGTTATACGGCAAAGTGTGGTGTGGTGTGTGCTGTGTATTATTCCGTCCGCGTAGACGCCGCAGAATGGATCCGGAGAAGGGAATATCTGCCGGGAAGGAGAGGCTTATCATGCAGGAAAATGAGAAATCAGGGGAGGTTATTCATGTTCCGACTTCTGTGTGTTAACTGTTAATGTCTTCCTACATAATGTTGGGAACTATTTTATTCGCAAAGTGGGAAGGTTGGGATATGGTGACTGGTACCTACTTCTGTTTTATTACACTCAGCACTATAGGGTTTGGAGATGTTGTGTCTGGTATGAGTTCTCAAGCATGGACAGACCAGAATGAGAAACTAGTATCTTGCGCCTTATACCTCGTGTTTGGTCTCTCCCTCATTGCGATGTGCTTTAACCTCGTGCAAGAAGATGTGAAAGATAAGTGTAAAAGACTTGGGAAAAGGTTAGGCATTATTGACAAATAGTTTATAATTTAGAGTGCATCGTTTGTTTGCACTTTCAACGTATATTTAGAATCGTCCCTACATTAGCTCTCTGGTTTGAGTTCATTGACATATCCTTTGTTATTTTATCGATTTGTTAATTTTAATCATGATTGTTATTGAAGAATGTTGTTGGAAAATGTTTTATTGAGTTAAATATGTCTATTGTTGTTTAATTATTATGATAATGTTTATTTCATGCGCATGCGTCCAGAAGCTATGATCATGCGCGGGAGCATGCGCGTGAGGATCTTAATACAAAGTGTTTGAACGCTCTTCGAAACCAGGTGTGAGATTTAAACATTACTTAATGTGGTCTAATGCATTTATGTCTTTGATATTTCCTATCACAAACCCTGTTTAAACTAAATCGCTTATGACTGACCGCGTGTGAGATAAAATGCATTTCACTAACCTGCGAAATCATATTTCTTGTATGAATACATAACTGATTGTGCAAATGTTGTGCAAATGTAAACACATGTGTGCATTCAGTGCTTATGTGTGTAAATGTGAGCAAACTATCGGTCTGACTGTCGGAGGAAGCTTGGACATGGTCAGATAAAGTAATCACAACCACGTAACGGATTGCGAACATTGATGACAGTGTCATACAATTCTGGGAATGCCGTTACATAGAAGTATTTGCACAATATATCCTCGTCATTAGTTCATTACTTGTGTATGTGAACGTTGATAAAATGTTTGAACATGTAATAGGTTAGAACATTTAACTTGGTATCCATGAGCATCCGTAATTATCCGTGATCCAATTAAGTATTTTATCTTTATCAGCCGAAATATGTTTACGGAACAATAACGAAAATACACTTTAGTATGATTAATTAGCCCCAAGTCAAATGTTCTAAGCTATAGTAATTGTAGATTGTTATTGACAGGTTACATACACATTTGCACGATACAGAATGACTATTGTTATAGCGATTGTAGATTTGTATTGACCTGTTCAAATACACAATAACACGACAGTTACATCCTGTATATTATTCTACATCAGATAGATGAGTACCAGTTATCTACAGCGTTTAGCTACCGTGTAATTATGTATTTCGACAGGTCATTGCAACTTATACACAATATATTGTCTAATTTACACGACCATTGCCGCCGCTAAATTCAAAGGGGTTTGCTGTTCGCTGTTAATGTCTTATCCTAGTATTATTACTGTTAGATAGCGGACATTTATACTTCGGACATGGCAACATGCAGATTGGTAAGCATTTGTACGAAACCATCAGTACAGTACATAAGTATATAACTGAAAAAATCTGACTTTAATGATAAAACATGGTTAACAGTGTTGTTTAGTGTGTATGTAAGTGACATGACACATGTTAGAACAATCTTACAAACAGCAGTGTTGACGGACAAACTAGCAACAATCTTTTTCTAAACAATCGTTATTTCAGCCTGGTACATCAGGTACACAGGCACTTGTAGCTATTCCAGATTCATGGTGAATGCTTGTATTGTCGAATATCACTATCTACATAGACGAATACTAGTTTATTAGTAAACAATATTGTAATCTGTAAAACGCAGACATTTTGTGAACAAAATACACCACGACCTTGACCGAGTGAAAGGTCGAGGAACTCATGAACAACTGGACACGTGTAGGAAATTTAACAGTCTATCTAATGGAACGTGTAGGAAATTTAACAGTCTATCTAATGGAACGTGTAGGAAATTTAACAGTCTATCTAATGGAACGTGTAGGAAATTAAACAGTCTATCTAATATTGCAAATATTAAAAACTGCTGGATTTCTGGTTTTACTGGAATACTGTTAAAATTGATCATTATTGCCTCCATTCGATGCCACAATGTTGTATCTGACTATGTACAATAGATACAACCTTGTTGGATCAATGAGACAATTAGAGTACCATTGGTTTGCTGCTATCAGCCTGTAATTGACTGTTGATTAAGGCCGGCAGTAACTGTTGTCAATGTTTTACATTGACTCAAGTATTGCTGTTGTTTATGATTCACTGTATATATGTTGTTGTTTTAATTATTGTTGCTATTTATTATATAAACAGGTTATTGTTGTTTTTTGTACATTTATGACATGTTTATATACAGTTATTTACCCCGAGAAATTTCACGAAGTGTTAAACCATGATGGTGCGAGCAGTTGTTGTTGTTTATTATTATACCCGATTACACATGATGTCCCGAAGTGATATAGGTACATATCATTGATTAAAGGATGCCCACCGTACCTCTATAGAGTAACTAATTCTAACCAGCATATATAGAAAGTACCACAACTAACGCACATGCAGATGAATACCTGGTGGTGCATACATGTATTCAACATCAATTAAGAATGGGATTCAAACTGCAACACTTCAATCAGTCGGTCGTGTGGTGGCTTCCAGTACTACAAACCGTTCTTTACACATCAACATCACAAACTTGACTTATCTGACTAATTCATAATTAAATAAAAGACGTATGTATGTTTATGTGCATAATGATATGCAAACAGATAGCTGACCTGAACAATTAGTTATTTTGAGAGTAAAATCATTGATTTAATAGGTACAGTCCAGTTAGGATAAAAATACAGTGACGCAGTGGAACAATCCACTTGTAAAGTGTAAAAAAAGTATAAAAGCTTATTCCAACAGTTCAATACCAAACTAAACTCTACCTGATTAAGCAATGGTTTTAATATTCTTGGTATATATATATATATTAACCATGACGCCACGGTCAGAATACCCTAGCTGGACTATACAGTTTGCCTTGAAATGTTGGTATGATCAGTTTTACATGTTCCATTGCGTCACTCTATTCATACCCTAAATGGACCGTAAATGTCAGGGACTTTAGTAAACATACGTGTAAATCTTTAAATAGGTCATTTGTGAGGAGGATTAGTATTCTGTTTGATAGTAGATACCATGTAGTTGTTTCTATTTTGACAGTTAAACAACGCACACTCTACAAAGTCTGCGTAGACTAACATATTTTTACACTTGATAACATATATGGTACATACAATTGTTGAGACGTTATGCATATGTTACGTTCATTTATAAGCAATAAATGTCGCAGTTTGTGAGAGCAACAATTTGATTCGGTTCAGAAAGGTTACAGAATATTTACTAGTATACAATTTCATATAAGACCTTTTCAATATTACAGCCAAATCTGACATTTTCACTGAGAATCAGATGTCGCGATATATTTATAAGCAAATTTTATAAGTTCACAAACAGTTATGCTCATGAACCAAATCGGATAGTGAACAGAGGAATATAGTTCTTTTTGAACTTTAATTAACGTAAATATTTAAACTCGCGAACTGATAATATATCTGATTCACAATAGGAAAGATTGCAAATTGTTGACATCGCAAAAAACATATGATATTATACTAGTAGTTCATAATCCATAGTCCGTAGTAGCGTTAAATGTTACGAGCAGCATGCGAACAGATAATTAAGGTCTACGTGTTCTGTTGTCTAAGAACATGTTTGCACAATATCGTATAGCACGGCACAAACACATGTGTGGTCTTTCATGTGCAATCTTTGGGCGCTATAACAAAGCTTATACTAAGGAATGCGTTGTAAATACATTAAAGTGTACACATGATGTGCAAATACATATCTAGGTGTACAGGGCACGAAAGTGTAGCATTCTTGTTGTTATATAATCGTACAGTCTAACCGCAGATGCGCCGTATAACATATAACAGACACAATACTCACTAATACAAGATACGACGTATTTTACACTTACACACAGAGACGACAGCGCCGCCATTGCCAACATACTTATTCGTAAATAGTTAGTGTTATCATTAGAAATATACCCCGCCCTCCCCCGACAAAACCACGTGTTTATCAGACTGTCAGCTTCATTATAGATGCACTAATCACTTACGAGAGTCACACATTTATACATATTGTTATTTAACTATTGAACTAAAATTTATTCGTACTAGAAATATGTCGACTCATTAAAATGTACGTACAAGTACGAATTGATTTGTGCGCGAACTGTCTTGATCTTTCTTATTACTGTGTTACCGCTAAGATACGAAATGCAGACAAATTGTTTAACGACCACCTGTATTCCATAGACTATGCAATAAAATATTACGATAATTGCACCGTACTGATAATACTTCTTGATAAAATGAATTGGAAAGGATTTTTGTGATCGACATAATTCGGTCGTTTCGTGAGTCATATCATTTAGAACCTTCTATGATGATTGACATATAGCCATAGCCATGTTTGAGCAATCACTATTAAATCAATCAATGTCTATCAGAATGTGTACTAAGTGTTTATAGGATAATACAATTTCAAACAATATGATGACATTTCGATAAGCGACTTGATTTTACAGAGATATGAGGAAAAGATAGGCAAAGATACTAGAAGTACGAAATTGAAGTTGAAGTATTTCATCAATGTAAGGGAATCAATACATCAGTAAAAACATCAGATTCAATTTACACTGTGTTCCTTCAACGCTTCTGTAAGAATATGAAAGTCAGCGAATTACAAAATGATCTCAACAAGCTATAAAAAATTCAAAGTAAAGGATTGTGGGAAATAATAAGCACAATGCTTTATCAATGTCAACAGAAAGACATGGTCACTTTGTTGCTCATAAGGAGATGGGAATGGCTAGTACACGTATACGTCATAAGAAAGGGAAACAACTCTCCATTAAAAAAGAATCTGAACATTTGATACTTTATTGCGAAACACAAAAGGAAACGAGAAAGACCAAAGATGACATAGATGCGAGTCATAGATGCTGAACTAAAAAATATGTGTTTTGTTGAACAGAGGACAAGATAGCCAAATACCATTCTCGTTCAACCCGGGTATAGGGTAATGGATAAGTTCTTTGACTTCTTTTGAAATTATCATGTGGTTGCATCTGTGTGGATTAACCTTATATATTTATAACCGCATCTGATATTTTCTTTGAGAATAAACGAATATATAAGACACGTAAATAGACATGTGAATCACGGTAAATACATCAGACATGCCGTAATTATGGGAAGCCCGTATTAACTTCAACATTCAAGAGGCTTAATGAGAGCCAGTTCTTTTATATTCATACAAAACATAACCTATTCATTGGTTATACACATGAAGTGCACAGCCCTCTAGGTATTTTCGGCTTATTTCATTAATTAAGATAGAAAGAGAACTCACGTTGGTAACACTAGTTCAGTACACAACGTAACCACCCCCACCCTAATACAATAAGCAACATATGCTATGTAATAAACCCTCGCTAACAAATGCATTATTATCATCACTGGAACGATTGCGCTAGAAATACAGGTGATGCGAATTAAAAGCATGTTCAAAACAAGTACAGTCTACACAGCAACATAAAATGATCGCACACGTTATATAGATGCTTGTCTTGAAATTTAAGTTCGGGTTGATGTTAATATTTACCCAGTGTTGAAATAATGAACAAAACGTTTTAATCTACTTTGAAATGGTTTATTGTTTCCAGATTATTTTGTTTCAGTTAATGTTCTATTTTAAATTAAAACAACAATGAAATAAGATAAAGCTTATCTCTAGGCGTAGAAACATAACATAAACATTATATTTCGAATCATCGTGATTATTTTAATTGGTAAATATAATCATATGAGGCATAATATATATTAGACTAATTGTTGTAGTCAATAATAGAGTTCGATAGTCACGAATGCTATATAAAAACGTTTACATTTACGAAATTACAAGGTTGGTAGTTTCCACCTATTGTTTTAGTTGTTCATTTAAATTTAAGCATGGGAAGTTTATAGTTAAATTATACTCTTAGCAGAAAATATTTAAAGTTCATGTACATGTGAAAGTCAAGGTCGTTTACAAGTATGTTGGTATAACCACTGTGTATAAACGAGTCGGTTTAGGGTAATTGCAATAATGAGCACACGTTAAATTATATAGTACGGCAATAATGAGTACATTGATCAGATATTTCATGTGCTATTTCAAGGATACAAGTTGAATTTTATAGTTATCCGATAATGAGTACAGTGATGTGGTTTATACACTGTGATAACCAATACGGTCATACATGAGTAATAACAGGTTGTGTTTTTTAAGAATAAAATACACCTGTGTGCAAATATTATGGCGTCATTCTTGCGAAAGTAATAAGTGGTGGATATAACACTGTTGAATGTATGACATCATATACCATAAAACCACAAAAACATCGTAAGGAAATCAGTCCGAAATTTCTATAAACCGAATGCTTCAGACACATTTATTTGTATCTTAAGATGTACAGTTGTTGTTTTTTGCAGACATTAAGCTAACTTTTGTAACATGTAATGTCATTTTCCGTCCCATTCCTACCTTGCTTATTTTAAACTTGGCTAACCGCAATTCTATAATTTTGTTGTGAAATTGGGTCATCCTGCATGTTTTTGGTGGGACTATGGATTTTTTATTGTTTCTTTCGCTTATGTGTGGGCATTGCTTAGTGTAGTTGTGTTGTGGTGTTTCTGATATCTGTGCTCGGCTGGTAAGGTAGAGGTCTACCTGCCCTGTCTGATTTACTCATACCTTTTTTGTATCATCCCTGGGTCTCAGAAAATATAGTAGCATAAACGTCAGTTGCATGAATAAGCCATCGTAGACAACAATTAAAATCCTCAAAAACGCATAAATGGCAGCTGCTGTTGTTTTGTAGAAAATCAGTCCGTAATTTATATCACCCAAAAAATGGCTGTGTGAGATAAAGTAACGTCTAGTTCCCGTAGGTAAATCCATCTACCGAGTTTGCGTATGTTTTATAGCCCGGTAAAGACTTTGGCATATTAATATCTAATATTTTTACGTCATTTGGTATAGATCATTGATAATTGAACAATAATAGCACGTGAATCTCACGCTAGCATGGGAATCTCGTGCAAGTCTCACATGGAACACGATCCAGAGTGGGAAATTAAGAGATTCACGAGGCAACATTTCAATAACTCATATACTGACGGGTTTATAAGCCCCGCCAAACTATTGTTCACATAGTCTATTATTGAGGTTAAGTACGCACTGAGGTAGTATACTTCAGTTAATACGTCATATTTGATCGATAAGAAGAGAAAACGTGTGTATTGTTCGGTATTGTTCGGCATGTTGGCACTTACATTGGAATAAATCATAAAAACGTTCGCGTTATTGTGGTGACCACCGGCAATGTGTCTGCCCTGCATCAGTCATTATTGCCTCGTTTATACTGATTATTCAGACAGCATTACGCGTGTGCATTCTCAGATCTGTAATTGATGCATCTAATCTTTATGTGATAAAACTGTTTGTTCTGTAAGTGTTTGTTTTAATGATTTAGGTTCAACGAACGAAGTTATGTTACAACCCGTTTTGTAATAAACTATAAGTTGGAGTTTGTTAGCTACCTAGATAATTGTATTGACTACTTTAACTCCTGACTGTAACTACGTCTGCTACTTTAACTAAGTGCAATGCCAAGAGAGGTTTTCTTGTAGGAGTTTTACATACATGTAATTATTTTAATACATTATAACTTGCGTGTTGAGGTGATAGGATAAATGTTCGAATCTAGAAATTACGTTTTCAGTTGTAATGAGAGTCGTGTCTCATAGCGTATTACATAAGTGTTACTGAACGCGTTCCTGTCTGACATTGCACTGTCTAGCTTGGAGAATATGTCCTTTTCCATACAGTTATTTGTCGAACCCTTCTAGGGCAAAATAACCTTCATGAGCAGCATTATCATTTAGTTACAGAAGTATAACATTTCTACACAAATGTTACTTTTACTGAGCACTAACCTCTGTACAACCACCAATTATTGTGTTTACAAAGCATTGTTGCCGAAGCAAAGGTTGAACGGTAGATTATAACTGCAGACTGTGTCCCTTTCATACATAGCGAAAAATAATGTGGGAAAACATTGTATCAAAACGCCACGAGAACCATTCTTATAGTTTATACAGTATCATTACGTTGATCTTGAATAACGTTAAAGTGAACGTGCTGTTATGTTGTTAGGGGCGTGGTATGCAATGAAATTGCATTTGTACGTGCTTGAGAAACTGCAGAAATCGTAGATTTATTTCAAAACGGTTTATCTAATTTTCTGGCAATTATAATAGATGCGCAATCTTGAAATATATACGGGAACATCTGAGGGCTGTCTAAGTTCTGTCTGCCACTTATAAATGGATTTGTCTAGATCCTTATATATTGTATTATAGATTGATCTCATTCCTAGACAAACAGTTTCACTATCTGTCTATCAGCATGACAGGCAGTGTAATTCTAATAAGATTTATTTCGCTAAGATGTCTAACAGTCTTTGTGTATTTCAAAACACAAAATGTAATATAGACAAGTTTATGAAATGTTTTTGATCGACCCGAAGAGCTAGATCTATAATAATTACCGACTCACACAAATCTTCTATAATGGGCCTATATCCATTATCAGTAAACCGTATTTTTGAGTGAATTAGTTTTTTAACAGAGAAAAGATATAACAATTATCCTTCTATTACATTGCTTAATCAAAAACTATTTTTTTTTTATCTTTCCAGCGTAAACTCTAAATTTTAAGTGCTTATTATAAGCAATGCCTTAGATCATCATCATCAACTACAAACATTTTTTTATTGATTCTTCTTCATCCAAATAGTAAAATTGAAGACAGATATTGAAAACTTAACGCCTTATATAGCCGATGATATTCTATGAGTATGTTAATCTCGGAAATATATGTCTGATTTATGTAAATAGCTAAAACATATTTACAGTGCCAATTGACTTTGAATAATTGGTATTAAAGGGCCTGTCTCACAGATGGAGCGAACTTGTTTAAAAAATATAATTTTCTTACCAAATTAAGTATTTATAAAATAGAACATTGTTGACTGTTGCTTTAAGAAATATTTATTGCAAATAATCGATTTAAACCACTTTCATCGCACACATCAGAGTGTTTTTCCTTTTAAACACAGCGTTAATTTTCCTTTAAGCGTGTTTTTAATAATATTTTTTCACTCGATCGGTCGGTAACATAAACAAACTGCAGTCTAAACATCTATGAAGCATTTGGTTTTATTTGTTCATAAATTCGTTTTCGTCACATGCGAGTAAATTTCAGACAATTTAAATGAGAGTAGTTTCAAATTCTATACCGTAACAATACGGTGTAGAATTTTGTAGGTAAAATACTTAAATACTTACAAAATCATGATTTTTCACAAGTTAGATTTATATCAGTGTGCTTATTTATGGGACATACATGCATCTTTGCTAAAATATAGTCAATAGTTAATAATTTTATTTGATTTTTGCTATACGCTGAAACGTGACACAGTCCCTTTAAAGTATGATTAGAACTGGGTGATGTTTTATCAATGCACATTCAGAAATCTTCAAGAAACGGACGTTTTATAATCATGTTTCTACAAAAACAAATTGAGGTACAGTATTGTAATTAAAGTGTATAGAGCTATATCTGACAATATTTTTTTTTTAAATTCAAAAAATCCATTAGATAATTTTTCGCTTCAGCTTTAACAGAAACACTCTCTGTGATTTATTGGACATGCGAATTGTCCGTTTTCATACTAAAGTGTTCTAGAACACCCTATGAAATTATAAGAATCGCCTACTTTTCGACGATTGAATCAAAGTACACGGAACCCATCTAAAGTTTTAATTTGCAATTAAGGTAGTCTTGTATCATACTAAAAACGATGCAAGTAATTATTTTGACATTAAATGACCTGTCAGATATAGCTTAATACACTTTAAATGTGTCAGTTACGTTATAATAACTCCTACACACCAAATAAAATGTTCCAATAAGTTGTAGTTATGCTTTTTAACGACTTTACATTTAATAGTACGTTGTATATGGGGAGCGGTGGCCTAGAGGTAGGGCGCGCGCTTCGGGATCGAGAGGTCCCGGGTTCGATCCCCCTCTGGACCACTGGTTAAAATCTCTGAGCAAGGCCCACAGCTCCACTCCACCATGGTGTAAAATGGTACCTGTGAGGGCAGTGTCTATTCCTGGGCGCCGCAGATCGATGTTGGCTGCCACACCACAGGAGAGGAATAGTCTCCCCAGGGAGACACGAGTGTAGGTCTCCATATGTAGCCCAGTGACCAGGGGAGTTAAAATGTCAAAGGGTGCTTGAGCTGAAAAGAGCCCTAGAAAATTGGTAACTTTTTAACTTTTTTTGTATGTTGCATTGGTGTAAGTGCTATGATAAAACAATGTCATGGAGACACGAGAATGTTTTTGCGGCGACAAATGAACTTGGCATGTAACATCGTAATGTGTTCCAGACATCTTTGCTTAGCCGTGACATTATTTTGAAGATACAATCATAATAGCATGTTTGTTTTTTGTGACTGCACTCCAAAATTAAGATGAATTAGTTAAATTGTTTGTTATTAGGTGCATTGCATTCAGCACGTGCACAATAATGCATGATGGTTGCATCTTGTTCTATTTCTAGGACAAGGATGACACGAACATAAACATGACACGAAATGCATACAGCACAAGGCCATGGATTCCAAATGTTTTTTTTTCAAATGAACAATATAATTACAAAGATTTAAATAAGGCTTGCATTAAGGTATATCCTTAGTCTTATGTATAAAATAAAATTTAATGTTTGACTTCATAAAGCATTCAGTTTTAATAACTTGCCTTGAAAGTGAGTCTATGCACATACTGCCATTCTAATAATATTGTAGTAAACCGGAATAAAAAATATATCCCAATGTGTTCACTTAATTGACGGGTAAATAAATAGGTGTTTAAATCGGGATGATTATCCCAGATTTTGAGTCTTATAAAGTTATATTATACCAAAAATAGATGTATGTTTTCATGTCGTGTATGATAGCTTTGCGAACCAAGCCGAGCATATGGTCGATGGAATGTTCTTTTTCTCGGGGCACCCAACTGTTCTAGGAATGCTGTGCATCTTACCATACTGCATTCATATATTCAACATGTGCTTCAGTAAGACAGTTTGCAATCTGTGAATTGTTGGGGGTGTGGTATTGTCAGAACGTATCTACGAGAGAATTTCTGATCGTCAGTAAGTTAGGAAAACCATTTAACTATTTCCGTGTAGTTGTCTCCATTGGCTTGCTAACAATGGCAGGTTATTAATGTCACCCAACTAAAAGCAAAACTTGTCGTACAGAAAATTGATAAAAAAACACTTCTACCGTCTACGACATACTAGTACTACAGAACTGAGCCGTGTCTTGTAAATTCCAGCATACCTAATTCAAAGTAGTCAAAACGCAATTCTCTTTTCAATTACCGCAATTGATAATTTGGCGACCGTCATAAATATTTATAAAACATCGACAACAGTTACTCTCAAGATGGTTTACATGTGTACTAAGTACTTTTGCGATAATGGTTGCATTTTGAGTGACGTGGTAGGTTTCTGTGGCATTGTTTTAATAAAAGGCGAAATGTCATTGTTTTTGATAATTCAAAAGATGTCACACATTATTAGTGGGTTGAGATTGAAAAAAGGCACTTAGGACAAGCACTTCGTTTCCTATGGATATGATAATAGTTTTCTGTGAAATGTTGCAATTGTAAGCATTATATTTTTATACATAAATATAATTGGTTAGAACTTATAATATGCTGCCTTGATGAGTTGTCGGATAGGATACAATGTGCTGAAATTTGTTACTGTTGTGCATGGATCCCACGAATTGAGACGTTTATATGTGCTTGAGGACTTAAACGCCATTTCTGATTGAATTAGTTCAAGATATATTTAAAAAAAGATCAACTATGTTTTTAAAACAGAGATCAATATGTAATTGGAACAAAACGTATATCGACAAGTATTCCTGAGATTTGTTTTGGAGAGTCATGAACTTGTAAACAGTAAAATGTGTTAATTTATTTCACGAGATCGCGTGTTTGCACTTGTTGTTTGAGCGGCAAACACCATGAAAGTGTACAGAAAAGTCACCTTACAGTCGAAGGCCTCTTTGACCACAGACCATTTTTCGTAGCAATTAAGCAAATATACACGTACATCATTATTAATAATTTACGATTATGCGAGGATTAATTAAATAAAATGGCGCCATGTCTGCTATAATCTATGATTGGTCTATGCAACAGCCTCATAGCATTTTAGTAATAATAAAGGCACAAGTTCCGATCGTTTACCGTGAGTAATGTGTGGCTTATAACACTTTATTGTCCTAGATGTCATACCCTCATTAAAACTACATTCCTTTGCTATATCTTAGCGGTTAATTAATGGAGCAGTGCGCTCATAAAGATAAGTGTAGCGTATGTCAGTATCACATACTCCGCTCGTCCCTATCTGGAGGAAATATCTAAAATAACTCAGCCTCGTTTGGATATTTTGTTGAAAACGAGGCTGTTCTAAATATAGCAACAAACGTTCTTTTAACAACGTTTTACTTTCAGTCTGTCATATAATAATAACTGGTATGTTGGCAACGATTGGTTATTTTGACATTTCTACTTACCACTTCAATAACTTACTTCATCAGTCAAACAATAGAATAAAATAGACCAATACAAAAACGATACAAATAACTCTCTTTGTAGATTCTAGGCCAACATTTGCTTGTTGGAATAAAACACTCCGTCTGGTGTGGTTGTTGAACCTCTTTCTTTTGTTATGCATCTGTATATACTTTCTGTTTTTGAGTATCGTTGTAGAAGAATAGACGGCCCCTGACAGACTGATAGGCGAATATATATTATTTTTCATTTCGACAAATATGATTGGCGCCCTTTATGTATTTCAGTGTTTCGATATCTTCTTTACGATGCATTTCGCGCCCATTTCACCTATGCCGATTTTTCATCACCTTTTAGCTAACAGCACTTTAAATCATATAAGCAAACGCTGGGTTATATGATTTCTGTTCATGTTTATGTTTGACCTTTTGGACTGTTGGTATTCGAAATCCATGTGTTATAAATACGCATTGTGTGCTCTGCTATTTCTTTTTAATCTGGTCGATATACGTTATTTCTTTTTATGTTGTTGGTACATAAAGTGCAACAATTTCCAGGGTATGGTATGCATTACTGTAACAATGAAAATAAAAACCTCTATTCAGACATTGTTTAATCAAATCAACAAAAACTTATGATAATTATTAACATATCCATAAATATTAAACAGCTATAAAATGTCGCTAATAGACTACCAGGAATCTAGCTAATATATTGCAGGATTTACAACTGATGAATTGACAAGTTTCATTAGTATTATAGTCTGTAATGTTAATTTTATGACTCATTAAGGAATGATATAGTCCATCGAGTATGATTTGATGGACATTGCCCAGTCTTACACATGTGCTACATATAGTAATGTTTAGTCTAGACATTGAATAGATATATACTTACTTGCTTAATGTCCACTGTGGACTCGGACATGTTTTTGCTATGCCTCTTATGTAACTCAACTTATTTGTAATTGATTGAGCAGGCCGCTGACAACAGTGAAAAAGAGGAAAACTTACAATAAATGCTAAATAGTTTACATGTGAATACGTCTGTATGTGTGTTTGTGGAAAAGCATAATTATAGACGGTGCTAGTTGATAAATGATAGCGATCGTAACTACTCGAATCTTTCCGTGGTGAATCCGGAAGCTCCCTCGGATGTATCTAGTGCAGTGATACGTGGACAAATTCCACACGGTGATTCGGTCACACATGTATGATGCGGTTTGCCCGAAAATAAACCATAACAAATCCATTGCATATGTAAGCTATGATGTTTTTAAAGAACATAAATATATAAAATATGCTTAGTTTAGTGTATATTTATGCCCAAGATGTATAAACAGTGCCGCAAGTTCCATTTTTAATCTGTTTACAAAACCGTTCTGGCTTCCCAAAGAAAAACGTTAAGAACCGCTTGAATAATGGTGACGTTCTAATTTACATCCGACATATGATTCGTCTTAGAATTGTCCGAGGAGCCCCGATTGAAATGATAGCTGTAATGTCGTCTTACCAACGCAGACACTGACCAGAAGCAATTGTGTACAGGACAGCCAAATTTATTTCTTTAAAAGCCTATTTCGCATGGTAACCATATCGTATTTGCTAATTTATCAATTCTGGACAATTACTTTCAAACATGTTATTAAACGTCATATGATCCTAATATACATTGCTTAGTTTAAGTAATTATTTAAGTATTCACAATGACGAATGTGTTGTGTTTGATATTCTGCCCTCGTTCACTGTTTAAACAGACACATCATTAAAGGCATCTTATAATAGAACAAAAAACAAGCAAACAAATGTGAAAGCCCTAATTCATTTAAGTAAGTCAAATTAAGGATAGTGATACGTCAAAGAAGATATCATCGATTTTGTTGTTTGTAGTTACACGTATGAAATAGTAAACTTATTTTTGTTAGATGAAAACATGTTTTGTTTCCAACGCTTAGCAACTTTGTCCTATTATCGAAATGTGTGTTTTGCTCGTTACGAAATGCAAGCTTCATCAAAATGTGTTTATTGGCCATACACCAAGCATCTGCATGCGTTATACGTTATGTTACTACTCGTCCCGTTCGTGTTATTTTTGCATATAATTATACCAGGCCTTCATAACTAGATTCTATGAGTTATTCTCCTTTCATACTCTAACATAGTGTTTATACAATCATTCATTTTCTGACAACACAATCCTGAAAAACACGCTAATGCGTACATAACATCGTTTGTATGAAAATAAACGTAGATTAGCTTAACGGGCAGGTTCCTTTGATCTATGTATCCCTTGTTGTTAATATCACCGAATCGAAAAACACTTAAATCAAACATTACCGAATACTTTGAACTCCCTATAGACGTTGTGCTATATTTATCACCGCCCAAAATGTTTCTTTCATAGACGTTTTATTGCTTAATAAAAATGCTTAGTTTAAGAACATTTACACTGGACAAGTTCTTTGAAAGTAAATGATATGTTCTACAAGGAATGCTACCGAGCGCAATGAAAAAATGGTATTTGCATGTGCGATCCGGTTTTAAACTTGGTCTGATGAGTTATGAATCACAAAATCTACATTGATATTAGAAAGAATATAAACATAAAAAACTTACCTGCTTTCCCTGTCCAATTACCTCATTACTTAATAATATTAAACAGTGACCATTGATTACCCCTGTCCATTTTTCAGGGAATATTTCGGAGTAAAGGGATGTCGCCAAGAAAACGTTGAGCACAACCACTACGGAATGGATTTCTTAGGAACTCCTTCCACTATATCATGACAAGAGTGTAATTGTGCACAACTGCAATCGTAATAACAAATGTTAGGCATTCTTTGAATTTTGACATTTGTAATGTATAATAGCATTTGTTGGTTAAATTTTAGTAGTAATGTTTAATATTGATGACGCAGATGTTGTTTTTCATATAACGACAAATATATCATTTTGTGTAGCTCTAACAACAAACGACAAATTTTCAAGTGAAAATTGCTTCGGCTGTATGTTATCTTTTCCTTCCGACATTCACTTGTCGACAATGAACTCTGTAGAATTAAATCAGCCCATAATAAACCTTGTTTTAATTCATTTCAGGTTATGGTCACGTGGCTCCTAAAACTGACGAAGGTCGCATAGCAACTATAGCATACGCGGTGTTTGGAATTCCTCTGACATTACTGTGTCTGACAAATATTGGTGACGTCATGGCGCATGGATTTAGGATGTTATACAGCAAAGTGTGTTGTGGAGTGTGCTGTGTATTATTCCATCCGCGTAGACGTCGCCGAATGGATCCGGAGAAGGGAATATCTGCCGGGGAGGAGAGGCTTATCATGCAGGAAAATGAGAAATCAGGGGAGGTTATTCATGTTCCGACTTCTGTGTGTTAACTTTTAATGTCTTCCTACATAATGTGTTAGGAACTATTTTATTCGCAAAGTGGGAAGGATGGGATATGGTGACTGGTACCTACTTCTGTTTTATTACACTCAGCACTATAGGGTTTGGAGATGTTGTGTCTGGTATGAGTTCTCAAGCATGGACAGACCAGAATGAGAAACTAGTATCTTGCGCCTTGTACCTCGTGTTTGGTCTCTCCCTTATTGCGATGTGCTTTAACCTCGTGCAGGAAGATGTGAAAGATAAATGTAAAAGACTTGGGAAAAGGTTAGGCATTATTGACAAATAGTTTATATTTTAGAGTGCATCGTTTGTTTGCACTTTTAACGTATCTTTAGTATCGTCCCTACATTAGCTCTCTGGTTTGAGTTCATTGACATATCCTTTGTTATTTTTTCGATTTGTTAATTTTAATCATGATTGTTATTGAAGAATGTTGTTGGAAAATGTTTAATTGAGTGAAATATGTCTATTATTGTTTAATTAATTTGATAATGTTAATTTCATGCGCATGCGTCCAGAAGCTATGATCATGCGCGGGAGCATGCGCGTGAAGATCTTAATACGAAGTGTTTGAAAACTCTTCGAAACCAGGTGTGAGATTTAAACATTAATTTATGTTGTCTTATGCATTTATATCTTTGATGTTTCCTATCACAAACCCTGTTTAAACTTAATCGCTTATGACTGACCGCGTGTGAGATAAAATGCGTTTCAATAGCCTGCGAAATCATATTTCTTGTATGAACACATAAATGATTATGCAAATGTTGTACAAATGTAAATACATGTGTGCAATCAGTGCTTATGTGTGTAAATGTGAGCAACTATCGGTCTGACTGTCGGAGGAAGCTTGGACATGGTCAGATAAAGTAATAACAACCAAGTAACGGATTGCGAACATTGATGACAGTGTCATACACTTCTGGGAATGCCGTTACATTGAAGTATTTGCAAAAAATATCCTCGTCATTAGTTCATTACTTGTGTTTTTGAACATTGATAAATTGTTTGAACATTTAATAGGTAAGAACATTTAACTTGGTATCCATGAACATCCGTACTTATCTGCGACCTAATTAAGTATTTTATCTTAATCAGTCGAAACGTGTTTATGGAACAATAACGAAAATACACATTACGCCAAAGTCAAATGTTCTAAGCTATAGTAATTGTAGATTGTTATTTAAAGGTTACATACACATTTACACGAAACAGTCCGTTCAAAGTCAAATGACTACTGTTATAGTGATTGTAGATTTGTATTGACCAGTTCAAATACACAATTACACGACAGTTACATCCTGTATAGTAATCTACATCGGATAGATGAGTATCCGTTATCTACAGCGTTCAGCTACCGAGTAATTACGTATTTCGGCAGGTCATAGCAACTCCACAATCTATTGTCTAATTTACACGACCATTGCCGCCGCTAAATTCAAACCTGTTCGCTGTTCGCTGTCAATGTTTTATCCTGGTATTTTTACTGTTAGATGGCGGACATTTATACTTCGGACATGGCAACATGCAGATTGGTAAGCATTTGTATGAAACCATCAGAACAATATATAAGTATATAACTAACAAACAATCTGACGTTGATGATAAAACATGGTGTATGGTAGTGTAGAGTGTGTATGACATGACACGTGTTAGAACAATCTTACAAACCTCAGTGTTGACGGACAAACTAGCAACAATATTGATATAGATGTTACTCCTTTTTCTAAACAATCGGCATTTCAGGCAACTGTAGAAGCCTGGTAAATCAGGTACACAGGCACTAGTAGCTAGTCCAGATTCATGGTAAATGCTTGTATTGTCAAATATTACTTTCTATGTAGACGAATACTATTATTTTAGTAAAAACATTATTATTATCTGCAAAAAGCAGACATTTTGCAAATATTAAAACACCGCCGGATGTCCGGTTTTACAGCAAACTGAGTGAAATGATCATTATTGCCGCCATTTGGTACAACAATGTTCTATCGGACTATTACGAGAGATACACTCTTGTTGCATCAATGGGACAGCTTTTGGTGGTATTGATTAAAGCCGACAGTAACAGTTGTCAATGTTTTACATTGACTCAAGTAATGTTGTTGTTTATGATTCACTGAATATATGTTGTTGTTTTAATTATTTTTGCTATTTATTATGTAAACAGGTTATTGTTGTTTTTTGTACATTTATGACATGTTTATATACAGTTATTTACCCCGAGAAATTTCACTAAGTGTTAAACCATGATGGTGCGAGCATTTGTTGTTTTTTTATTAATACACCCGGAAACACATGATGTTCCGACATATCATTGATTAAATGATGCTTACTGTACCTCTATGGAATAACTTATTCTAACCAGTATATATACGAGGGTTGTCCCAGTAAATCGTGTACTTTGCTTATTACACAAAAAGTATTTAAAACATCTGTTTCAATATTTCATTGATGATTAATGAATATGTTTTTAAAAGGTGTCCGGAATTTCATGAAAATGTATCAAGAAATAAATTATCCGTTAACATTACTAATACGTATGGTATGCAAGTGCGGCGCACAGTGACGTCAAAGTAAGAACGTCATACCGCGGAACCATTTTTCTCTATATCTTAAGCTCATGTTACTGTTTTAATTGTTTACGATGGAATTAAACTTTTTTCTGATACGCATTTGCGAACCAATCACAATCGAATGCACCAAAGAAAAGCTGTCTGATCGAAACAACCAACTCTCATGGTGGGATAAAAACCAGCCCGAACATATCCCTTCTCCTGCGAGAAGAGTAAAAGCCCTGGGGTGCATGTCACATTTGATAAGGGTGAAATACAGCCCGTTGATGTCCCAAACATAATAAAATATTCATAGTCATTCATGCATACGTAACACTACTTTATATCGTCTAGTATTAGGTGAGAGTCTTAAACTATTTTTCGACGGCATAGCAACCAAAAATATAAAGTGTACTATGATTCTACAGATGTTTTTTCTTCTGACGTCACAATTCTCGCACGTTTTAATTTTTAGTGTTGCTATTCAAACATGCGTATTTTTTGCACAAATAATGAAACTGATTTGAACATTACTGTGATGAAATAAAATAGACAGTCGTTAATGCCGAAATGAAAATTATGCGCAATAACTTTTTGAAAATATGAGAATTACAACATTATTGAACATACATTGAATGAATCACGGCGCGTTTTAAGGGTAGCGCCGCATTTGCGTACATGGGGTTGGTTAATCACCGATAATATGCAGCATACACATATCTGTTCAGTTTTTCCACTTGATTTAGATCAACAATAAATTCATCAAGGTAATAACAAAAAATCATAATCATGTGACGCCAAATAAGAAAATTATTAGCAAAGTACACGATTTACTGGGACAACCCTCGTACATGTTACCACAACTAAAGCGCAGATCAGATGAATACCTGTTATTGCATACATGAATTCAACATCAATGCAGAATGGGATTCAAACTGCAACACTTCAGTCAGTCGGTCGTGTGGTGGCTTCCAGTACTACAAACTGCAACACTTCAGTCATTCGGTCGTGTGGTGGATTCCAGTACTACAAACCGCAATACTTCAGTCAGTGAGTCGTATGGTAGCTTCCAGTACTACAAACCGCAATACTTCAGTCAGTCGGTCGTGTGGTGGCTTCCAGTACTACAAACTGCAACACTTCAGTCAGTCGGTGGTGTGGTGGCCTCCAGTACTACAAACCCCAACACTTCAGTCAGTCAGTCGTATGGTGGCTTCCAGTACTACAAACCGCAACACTTCAGTCTGTCGGTCGTATTGTGGCTTCCAGTACTACCACCCGGTCTTTACACATCAACATCAACAACTTGACTTATCTGTCCGATTCATAATTAAATAGGAAAGTTTTCTATGTATGTTTATGTGCATAATGATTTGCAAACAGATGGTTGACCTGAACAATAAGTTATTTTGAGAGTAAAGTTATTGATTTAAATATGTACAGTGTGCCTTGAATTGTTGGTATGATCAGTTTTACTTGCTCCATTGCGTCACTCTATTCATACCCGTACTGGACCGTAAATGCCTGGGACTTTGCCTAATTAAACACGTTTTTACATACATGTAAATCTTTAAATAGGTCATTTGTGAGGAGGATAAGTATTCCGTTTGGAGAGTAGATACCATATAGATGTGCTCATTTTGACTGGTAAACATCGCACAGACTACATTTGTGAAGGGGATTATAGTATTCCGTTTGAGAGTAAATGCCCTTTAGTTGTGTCCATTTTGAAATGTAAACACATGTAAACAACACACTCTACAATGTCTGCGTCTGCGTAGATGTTTCAATATATCATACTGTAACACTTGATAACATATCGAAATACGGTACATACAATGTTTGAGACGTTATGCATATAGTGTTACTTTCTTACATAAGCAATAAATGTCACAGTTTATGATAGCAACATCTTGATTCGGTTCAGAAAGGTTACAAAATACTTCTACAAATTCATATAAGATATTTTTATTATTACAGCCGAGTCACTTAGGATCAAATTTCCCTATCAATGTATAAGCAAATGGTCACAAACAATTATGCTCATGAACCAACTCGGACAGGGAACCGTGGAATATAGTTCTTTTGTAACTTTAATAAACGTAAATATTTATACTCGCGAACTGATGATAGGTCTGATTCACAATGTGGGGAGCGGTGGCCTAGAGGTAGGGCGCGCGCTTCGGGAGTCGATCCCCCTCTGGACCACTGGTCAAAATCTCTAAGCAAGACCCACAGCTCTACTTCACCATGGTGTAAAATGGTACCTGTGAGGGCAGTGTCTATTCCTTGGCGCCGCAGATCGATGTTGGCTGCCATACCACTGGAGAGAAATAGTCTCCCCAGGGAGACACGAGTGTAGGTTTCCATATGTAGCCCAATGACCAGGGGAGTTAAAATGTCAAAGGGTGCTTGAGCGGCCTAACAGCTGAAAAGAGCACTTTACTTAACAATAGCAACATTTGCGAATTTGTGACATCGCTAAAACATATGATATTACAGTTCATAATCCATAGTATAGCTAGATGTTACAAGCAGCATACGAACATATAATTAAGGTAATCATGTTGTATGAGTATACAAGTTTTGTAGTCTAAGAAAATGTGTGCACACTATCGTATAGCACGGCACAAAAGCATGTGTGGTCTTTCATGTGCAATCTTTGGGCGCTATAACAAAGCTAGTACTAAGGAATGCGTTGTAAATACATTAAGTGAATGCACGAAGTGTAAATATACATCTAGGTGTAAAGGTCACGAAAGTGCAGCATTCTTGTTGTTATATAATCGTATAGTCTAACCGCAGATGCACCGTATAACATATAACAGACACAATACTCACTAACATAAGATACGACGTATTTTGCACTTACAATCAGTGACGACAGCACCACCATTGCCAACATACTTATTCGTAAATAGTTATTGTTATCCTCAGAAATGTAACCCACCCTCCCCCGACAATACCATGTGGTAACCACGTGTCTATCAGAATGTTTATGTCGTTCGAGATACACTCATCACTTACGAGAGCGACACATTTATACGGATCGTTATTGAACTATTTATTTAACATCTATTCGTACTCAAAATATGTCTACTCATTAGAATGTACGTGCTAGTACGAATTAATTTGTGCGCGAATTGTCTTAATCATTATTATTACCGTGCTAGCGCTACGATACGAAATGCAGACAATTTGTTTTACGACCACCTGTATTCCATAGTCTATGCAATAAAATACTACGATAATTGCACTGATAATAATTGCTGTTAAAATTAATTGGAAATGATTTTTGTGTTCGACACAATTCTGTCGTTTCGTGAGTCATAACGTGATAAGTTATATATGATGACTTACTTATCACCATAACAAAGTTTGTGCAATCACTATTAAATCAATCACTATCCGATGTGTGTATATTGGAATATATATTTATTTTTATACAATATCAAAAAGTTTTAAACAATATTTTGAAATACTTGGGGGATTTTCAACTACTTATGTAAACAATAACACAACAGTAAACAAAGCCAAAATCATGTTATGTCCGAAGCTGTGTTCTTTGAACCCATCTGTAAGGATATGAGTATATGCGAATTACAAAATGATCTCAACAAGTTATCAACATTTCACAGTAAAAAGGTTATGAGGAAAGACTCGAATAAAATATTACGAATAATGGTTTTCTCAATGTCAACAGAAAGTCATGGACACGTTGCTCTTCAAAAGGTGGTAGAAATGGAATATCATAAGAAAGGGAAACAACTGCCCATCCAAAAAGAAGCTGAACATCATGACGAAAGACATAAGGAAACATTGAAGGTCAAAGATGACATAGACGCGGGTCATGAAAGTTGAAAAATAACGGGCCGTGTTAAATAAAGGCAAAGATAGCCAAAGACCATTCTCGTTAAACTAGAGAATATATTTGTCCAAAACATACGCCTGGGGACTTTACTCACCACCGATTTATGAGGATGCAAAAGACAGTTCCCAACGAAAATCCTTCTTTGCAGCTCTTCGTACTAGAAAGCGTAACGATCAGCAAGTCAGAAAGTAAATAGTGTATATGTAAATGATTGATCTTGATTAATCTCAATGGAAACTTATACGTATGAAATATGTCGTTCTGGTTATTCTAACATATCATTACTTTAAAAAAGACCTAAATCTCCATTCGGAAAACGAAACACGAATTAACGCAGGAAATCCAAACATTAAACTGAACAATGATATTGACACTGATATATGTTTATATTTTATCATCATATGAAGTGAAAACTGTGTGAATTATCCTTTGTTTTATTGAGCAATCTTAATGTTATTAGAAGCTGCTATCGAGTTTTGCTTTGTTTTAAGGAATATTAACACAATGTTTTAGTAGAAATAAAAATGAATATTTCAAAGGAGCATAATTTATATCAATAAATGTACTATATAAATTCGCTTTAGCATTGTTCTTTAAGTTAGTACAATAATAAGTAGAATGTCTGTAATTAATATTTATTTGAATGAGAGAAAATCCAGTACATATCCAGAAAATACATTGAAATAATCAATGTTTCATGTTGCAGAGCATTTCTTGTGGAAATTGTAATCACCACTAGTGTGTTTAGTTTTACATTTATACACGATCAATGTTGTTATTTAAGTTCCGATCAATGACACTCACTCGCGCAGTTTTAAAGGCAATGGAACAAAATATTCAATATACTGCTAGAAGCCAATTACAACCTTTTTGCAAAGACGCTACCAACCTTGTTTGTTGAAATAGTTCAGACATGGGTGACTTCCCCTGAAATGTTTAGCAACCTGTCCGATGCAACTCAAGTACTTAATTAAAAACAATTTTAGAATTTACTATACATTTAGAATTTTAGTATATTTTAGATCTTCAAACAGAACATCGTCATGTGGTGACACACATAGTTGTCATGTATTAACCCTGATGCTGATTAAGTGTAAAGCAGAAGTTTCGGTAAAAAAAAAATAAACAAATCCGTTCTTTAGCCATATGGTTCCACTTATTCCCTTAATTAGTGTACTCAATTTCGTATGAGTGCATTATAAATACATTTTCTAATTAAATAATGATGTTGCATTTATTTCCATTCGATAATTAAATATTTCACATAATATGAGATTATCTAAAACTTGGTATTTGAACTTCAATAAAATTATACCATAATGCACATATAAAATTAATAACTTCAAAGAATATTAAAATGTAAACGGTTGTAACATGTTAAGCACATGTGCACTGTTGTTACAAAGCACGTGTAGAAATATTAAACTTATGCACAGATTGGAACTCTTTGTAACTCTTTAACAACAACCAATTGTTTTAAATTGATCTACAATATCAATAATGTTGTTAACAAATTATAAAAAAGTCAGAGTTCATTGTTCGATACAAATAATTGCTTTCCCGATTTTGATTTGTTTTACTAAAATAGGAATATAATTCTATAAAACGACGCACTTTTAAAAGAATATGCAAGGATTCATCAAATACTGGATGTTTGAAATGTTTGTTATCAATGCGTCAATAACGTTTGAATCAGGTTTGTGACGTCATGCAAAAAGTATGCAGGATAGTTTAGTTTTTAATGTATCTAGTTTTGTCGATGGATTTTATAATTTTCGCATAATTTAGGTTCTTCATTTTCGACTTTATTTTCACTTTCAATTTACTTGCATCGTGTCTGTGTTACGAAAAAACACAATAAGTTAGTCAAATAAGTTAGAAATGTACGCTTAATTTGATTGCAAAAATGGATATTGGTGACGAACTCGGGTATATAAGACGCTAGAGGCTGGTGTTTCATTAAAAATACATTGTGTCGAATTAAATTGACACGTCTCTATCATAATAAGACTGCTGTATCATCTCCATCCAAAAAACTGTATATGACGTACCACGTGACAACAGGTCAAGGGTCAATGCCGCTGAACTAGACAGGTAATGTTGCTATATTTTTGCACCAAGAACAACGGCATTGTTGTAGCTTAATTGTAGTCCATCCAACATTAAAATTATGCGAAACTTGCTTTTATGTTGCATTTTTTGTGTCAAGGAGGTTGTTTCTTAAAATCTGTCTTGTTGTACAGACTCTTTTGCAACATCAATATTTGTCTGTGGTCAAAGAGAGATCATTTTCGGTATTTATTTACGATTATTACCTCCCTTTCACTGCAAAATAGTAGTTTATCGTTGTGTGTACTTTGGAATCGTGGGGTGGTGTCACATTTGGTTTTATTATGGATCGATACATATCCTCAAATCGATAACTGTCATGGATTTATATCAAAAACACATCGCTCTACACATGCGCATTTGATTTATCATAAATAAGTTGGAGATTCTAGTAAAAAAGACACACCATATATTGGATGCGGAACTTTTGGAACTCAGAATATATAGCTACTATGCAAATATGCATTTCGAAAGGTCATTAAAAGTTCACAATGATTTGTCTTATTTACGCGACCCTTGTATTCGCTATAAAGACATGTTCATTGTAAGCAGTTACAGTCTGGACCTACTACTGTAACGTTACTGTTAGATGGCGGACGTGAATACTTTGAACATGGCAACATGCAAATTGGTCAGCACTCGTAAGAAACGATCATTAAATGACAAACAATCTGACTTTGATGATAAAACATGGTTTATGGTGTTGTATAGTGTGTATGTTAATGACATGACACATGTTTGAACAATCTTACAAACATCAGTGTTGACGGACAAACTAGCAACAATGTTGATATAGATGTTACTCCTTTTTCTAAACAATTGTCATTTCAGGCAACAGTAGAAGCCTGGTAAATCAGATACACAGTCACTAGTAGCTATTCGAGATTCATGGAGAATGCTTGTATTGTTAAATATCACTTTCTACTTAGACGAATATTGTAGTAACACATTATTGTAATGAAACCAGAAATGTACATGTATGTGATGAACATATTGGAAATTGAAGAAATCGAGTGAAACAGCTCCGGGATACAAGCCCGCAAATGTGTTGATACAGTTTGACTGTTACAATGTATACACACCAAACATTTATTTTAGCGATTATTTAAACACCGCTAAAATTTCTTGTTTTTCTGTGAAACTGTGTAAATTGAACATTATCACCTCCACGTGGTGCAACAATGTTGAATCTGACTTTCACGAGGAATACAACGTTATTGTATCAATGGGACAATGGGTATTTCATTGGTATACTTCCAGCCTGTAATTGACTGTTGATTGAGTCCGGCAGTATCTGTTGTCGATGTTTTACATTGACTCAAGTAATGTTGTTGTTTATGATTCACTGGATACATGTTGGTGTTTTACTTATTGTTGTTATGTATTATGTACATTCATGACATGTTTATATATAGTTACCTACCCCGAAAAATTTAAGTGTTAAATCATGATGGTGCGAGCAGTTGTTGTTCTTTATTAATACACCACGTACATGTGATGGTTCCAACGTGAGGTAGGTATATATTCAGTGTAATACTTGCTTACAGTACCTTTATTGAATAACTCACTCTTATATGGCATAAAAACGACATGACACCAGCTCAAAACCACAAATCAGATGTATTTCTGATTTATACATGAATTCAAACTTTTTGCAAAATGGGATTCTAAAAACCGTAAAACTTCAGGCAATCAATCGACTAGTGGCTTCCCGTACAACTCCCGGTAACACAGACAACAACTTTACGCATCGAATAACAAATGCGGGAAATGCTTGGCTAAATTAGGTAATTTATCGCTCGCCGACAATGACTCTAGCCTTGTATACAAACAAATATTTGCACAAAAAACACACACCTCGGTTGTCGTCCGTTTTATCGAATACACACATTCAATGTAATTATGCCCAAGATTGAACACACAATGTCACCTGAAATGCATTTTACTTTCGCGGTCTACGCGAATTTATTCGATAAATTATCGGACATTTATGCTCGAATCAAAGAAACGACAATGAAACGTAGAATAAAGTTATTTCTGAAGTTTAATAATCGCAAATACAATGAATCTTAACCCCTCGAACTTATAATAGACCTACTTTACAATAGAAAAGATTTGCGAAATAAAGACTTCGCGAAAACATAGGATTTTGCATTTATAATCCATAGTAGAGCTAGATGCTGTTAGCAGTATGTAAACAGATAATTAAGGTAATCATGTTTTACGAGTCTACGTGTTTTGTTGTCTAAGAAAATGTTTGCACAATATCGGATAGCACAACACAAACACATGTGTGGTCTTTCATGTGCTAAAACAAAGCAAACTTATACTAAGGAATGCGTTGCCAATGCATTAAAGTGAATGCACGAAGTGCAAATATATATTTAGGTGTACAGGGCACGAAAGTGAGGATTCTTGTTCTGATATAATCGTACAATCTAACCGCAGATACACCGTATTACATATAACAGACACAATACTCACTAATACAAGATACGACGTATTTTCCAGATACACGCAGTGACAACAGCGCCACCATTGCCAACAAACTTATTCGTAAATAGTTAGTGTTATCATTAGAAATGTACCCCGCCCTCCCCCGACAATACCATGTGGTAACCACGTGCTTATCAGACTGTTTGATTCATTATAGACACACTAATCACTTACGAGAGCGACACATTTACACACATCGTTATTGAACTATTGATTTAAAATGTATTCGTACTCAAATATGTCGATTCATTAGAATGTACGCATGTGTACGAAATCATTTGTGTGCGAACTGTCTTAATCTTTAGTATTGCTGTGCTAGTGCTAGGATACGAAATGCAGACACTTTGTTTTATGACCACGAGTATTCCCTGGACTATGCAATAAAATATTACGATAATTGCACCGCACTGATAATAATGGTTGTTGCTATGAATTGGAAATGATTTTTGTGTTCGACATTATTTGGTCGATTCGTGAGTTATATCGTAATGAATTTTCCATGGTGATTGACTTAAAGTCATAACAAAGTTTGTGCAATCACTATCAGAATATGTGCTTGATGGTGTATAGAATCACAATATTTCAAACAATAGCAACGTGGTATTTTGTTTTAATTACAACATGAATTCATGTCCTGAAGTTGTCTTCTTTGGTTGCCTGGCAACAAGAAGCAAATTGTAGTAACCAAGATTGGTACCCATCATGACATCACAGAGATACAATATGTCAAGATAATGTATAGCAAAGAGACGAACATTTATTTCCCTAAATTTTGTTTAACATCTCTTAGTTATTTTTTACTGAATGCGTGTCTTCAGATGCACTGATATTGTTAGTTGAGAATCCGACGGGTTGTTTGCAATGATTACATGGACTTTTCAAGAAACTATGTAATGGTATCGAACCACCTCCCACGGGTAGCTATATTGATACCATGCACTTTAGCCAACATGATTTAGAAAATTAAAACATATGCATTACCTATTGAGTTCAGACAGATAACCAAAAACTTAATTTTCGTAGAAAATTTATGGTTTAAGTCCCCTCCGCATAGGTGCAGAATTAGCAAAATTTACAAAATGGCGGTGGTCCAAAGTGACCGTATGAAACACAGCTAATACCTGACCTAGTTCCCCTAGTCCCCGCTGCAGGACGACCGAGTTTCAAAATAAAAACAAAAACAATGGCTGATCTGATATATCCTTCAATATTTCTCTGAAACAACAATAAATTACAATAATGTATTTATTAATTAATCCCTACGTTTAAATAAATATACTTTACGTAAGTGTTGTTTATGTGCATAAATTCTTTACATTACGTAGGTTATAACATGCAAATTAACTTTGAACAATGGTATGATATCGGTAATAACAATGGTATAATATCCAACATTATTGTAATTTGTATTGTTATTACTCAGATATTTGAAGAACAAGAACATGTTGAAGTCGATTTATATAATACACTTGTTAACTGGTATAAGTACACCAACTTGGAATGCGTATATCTTTCTGATTAAACATGATATTATGTTCATTTATTGCATTTCTTCATGTGTATAGTATATCAGCAATATCCGATAATTCGATAATTGTAATTTGCCCACTACAAACAGTGAACCATGAACTTTTCCAATTATGAAGAAAGCAAGAAGTCTCAAAATATTACCTACACCTTGTCCATCAATACCCACACTAGAAAAACAAAAAACCTGAAGAATCTCGATGGCAGAAAGTACAATAAGTGGTTTGTGAATCACACACGCTTCGTGACAGTAAAATAATTAAGTGTAATTAAGGTTACCACCACCTTGACCTCATACTGATTGACTCAAAAGTTTGTAAGAATCTACTGCTGATGATCAGCAACCTTTCTGTAAAAGTTTACCCTCTTAGAACCTATAGTTCTTATGTTGTGGCCCGGGATGTGGTATGTATTCAACGGTCATGGTGATTTGGACCTCTTAAGCCAATTACCTTAAAATTAAGTGGGAGCCGTCTGTGGATAATGAACAATCTTCACGTAACATTTTAGAATCCTATGTCCAGCCGTTATGGATTTACTGTTGGAAAACTAATCGGCATGTTTATTTCAAAACATGTTAAAGGCCACCGGCCCATACACAACATATATACAACATAATGTTTTTTTCATACAAATACAATATTTCCCAATTATACATAATACAATATACATGAAGACAATATTTCCCAAATTATACATAATACAATAGACATGAAGACAATATTTCCCAATTATACATAATACAATATACATGAAGACAAACAGTATTTTCAATTTTAGCATGTTACTAGTATATGATAAAACAACTATGTTAATTATTGTAAATTTTTAACCAATTCCTTCGATGAATGAATCAACCGGCGAGCATGTGCTGTACATCTACACTTACGATACACCAGACGTACGAACTTAAATACATGTACTTACAACAAATATTATGATTTTTAAACATAATAACACAGGAATGAAATACCTCAGTTCTATATTTAGTCATTTGTCATGTTTGAAACAAAATTAAAAAGCACTATTTGAACGTATTGCTTTGTACTGTGTTGGTGTACTTATTACATTTAATGAGTGTACATCATAAACTATGTTCTCTTGACATTTTGATTTATCACCATTGTTTCTACAGAAACATTATATTTACATTATTAAACACTAAACAATTATCAATAACAACTTCTAGTGTCATTAAGACTAATCAATAAAACGAACACTTATTTACAATGTTCAAATTCATATGATGATAAAATGTAAACACATATCAGTTCAAATGTATTCGTCATTCAGGACGTTTTTGGTTACTGTAGTGGGGTATACTTATGTGTCTGTTTAATTAAAATCATGTAATATAACATTTTCTAAACTACATTGTACATGTTTAATTGGACTTGGACTTGATCTTGAACAAATAATTACTCAATTTAAGGTAAAACGTTGTTTAAAATATATGGGGTACGCTTAGTGTTTTAAACATTAACATGTCATTAATTTACAGTTATATATAGTTCAATTTTGAACCCTGAGCCATAACCTTTTAGACGAGTCTATTTGTGCGGGTAACCCGTGATTTATTGATTTCAATAGTCGTGATTTAAAGATATGCTACTTACCAATGTGTGTTATTACATATCTGAATAGTCAATCCCACGTCAATCTTTATCGGCAAATGGAATAAACTTTAAAAGTGCAGTCACGGATCAATGCTCGAAATCGAACTAGACTTACTTACTTATTCACCTACTTAGTGTTCGCCATGCCTTCTAGCCATTAGGTTATTAAAAAGAAACCTCCACTGGTGCCTACCGTTGGCTTGCTTCATCATTGTCCCAAAGGAACGTCCTATACCTATAGTTTATATTTCACGCTGCGCCCATAGGTCATATATGGTCTTCCACGTTTACGTTTTTCCTTTAATCTTTCAGGTGTATGGCTATTGTAGGATCGGGATGTTCTCCTTACTAACGATGTACCTTAAGCGGCATCCTTCTGTAATGTGACCATGTCGTTTCGGTGGCATTGATTAAGTAGGAATTCAATGGGAACTGTTTTTGGCTAAACTAAGATTATTAGTAATTAGGAAATCCTGTATGTTAACATATTTGATCTAGCAATAAACCGCCTTTAAAATGTATAGAGCTATATTCTTAAGCAGTTTAATGCTAAAATAATTACTTGCATCGTTTTTAGTATGATACTAGACTACTTTAATTGCAAATTAAAACTTTGATATGTTCCGTGTACTTTGATTCAATCGTCGAAAAATAGAGGATTCTTATAATTTCATAGGGTGTTCTAGAACACTTTCGTATGAAAATGGACAGTTCGCATGTCCAATAAATCACAGAGAGAATTTCTGTTAAAACTGAAGCAAAAAATGATCTAATGGATTTGAAAGTATAATTATTTTTCAGTTTTTGCAAATGTTAAAAACAATATCGTTCGATATAGCTCTATACACTTTAAAATGGATCATCACAGTCAAGTGAATGTATTGTGTGCAACTATTGGCAACATACACAAGTGGGAACCTGTTAGTTACATTCAGTCTGTCAGATATTCTGTTCTTATGAAATGCTATTGGGTAATTATTTTAAAGTCTCGTCTGCAGGATTGATGATTTTTATCAGATCTGGCAAATTAGTATAATCGCATCTAATGGTCTAGTATACATTCATTGTTAATCACATTTCTAAATGATATACGTACATTTTCGTTTAGAAAACATTGTTCAATGGATAGTTTCGGAAAGTTAAAATGAATGGGTCGTACATGTAGTGTTGAGATATTTCGCGGCGTACCTGTATGCTTAATTACCACACGTACTTTCGAACATAATTATATAGCCTATTTTTGACATTCTTATCGAGCATTCCGGTAAGTCGTGAGATGTAAGTCTGATTTAACAGTGGAAGGATGCTGACTTTTCTATACCGGTAGACTTGATTATTTGTACATAGACGTACCCTGTACCTCGTAAATGGTTTACATAGATACCATAACTTACTGTATCAATGACAATACAAGTATTTTATAGAGTAAAAATTTGATTTCAAATATTTCGAAGTATATGTATATTTGTTTGGCTTGTTGGTTATATCGTGGTATGCTATTGTCTATCTATGTTTTCACATGCAAATGAAGTTAATGCTCAGCCGATGCTGCAATATCTTGTAGCGTTCAGGTGGCTCTCAAGAATTTGCCACATGCTTGCTTCCTATTCATTTAAACATCAAGTCACATCCGCGCATCAGAAATTAGTTACACGTTGGCTATGGATATCGGACTTTGTGTAAAAGAAGAACCCATCTCTTTAAACTGTTTGGTCAAAGCGATAGTTAGCAATTTTGATAAAAATAAATAGTTAACATTTTATAGAATATACATAATTATGCTCATTGGAGAATATCAGAGTATAAGTTAGACTATGTCATACATTTATTCTCATTATAGACTCATTAACCGATTTCCCTAATGTAAATATTCGCCTAAATGTACTTAGTAATGCATTCATTAACAAAGGCAATATTTATCGTTGTCTGACTGCAGTAATTACAGTAATTACAGTTGGCAGAATCCGGTAAATGTTAATTCAATTTAGGAGTGAAATAATGTACAACCTTCACAATACACCGTTGTACGAGGATATGTCATACACTACATATATAAACAAGCACTGACGTTAAAGAAGCCAGCCACCTTAGTTTACCTCATTGATACATTGGAAATAAAATGAATGAAAATGACGTTTTCCTCACCTAGGAGACTGTTTAAAATTTGAATCGCATTCTAACAATAAAATGTCACTTAGCCCGGTTTTCCTGGCGAGCTGCTTATTAATGTACATGTAGCTAAAACCGTAATGCCAGATTGGTTTGTGCAATTGAATATGCCTTCTAACACCGCACCATTATAGTACCTTATTTTCCGAAATTTGTTTTTAAGCAATTCTTGTTATCTAATAATTAACTCTGATTTCTATACAATCCGTTAACAACGTGATTTATAATGTACATCAATTTAAAACAATTTGTAGTTTTTAAAGAAATACAAAAGAGTTATTATTTGAGCACCAGTTTAATATGTCCACACGTGTACTGTTTTAACAAAGCAAGCGAAACATGTTACAACTGTTACAATCTTCTTTGAAGTTATTAATTTCACATGTGAATTATTTGATAATTTTATTGAAGTTCAAATATTTAGTTTTAGATAATATCATATTATGTGAAATATTGAATCATTAAACATTGTTACACCATTCTTTAATCAGAATTTTGTCTCATAATGCACTGAAATCAGTATAAGTGGAACCACATGACTAAACAACCGATGCGGTTTTTTTTGTTGTTTTTTCACCAACGTTTAGGCCTATAGTGCGTCTAGGATTTTGAGAAAAGCGGGAAAATGTTGAATGAGCCAAAGAGGTCGAGTACTCATGAGGGCATGATCTATCAGTGTTCTTTTAGTACGGAATTTACCGATATTACTACAGTAGGCTTAACTGGTCAATGTTTATAAACACCACAACACGTAAGCCTTCTCCAGTGTTTATGCCAGACACAATGCTTTCCTAAGTACTAAAAAGAAGGGCTCATCACATGACGCCATGGTGTCATCATATAGCGTTGTATTGTCTAAGACTCTAAAAGTAAACTTCATTTCTAAACATAGATTACTTATGCTACGTTAGGAATATTGATCAACATTTCAGGGGAAGTTACCCGTGTCAGAACTCTTTCTACGAAGAAGCCAATAGTTTATTCGCAAAAATGTTATTGCCTTTTACCGAACACGTTAAGGCGGGTTTATATGGCACGTATATTAATATAAATTACGTTTTCTTGAAATATATTTTTGATTTATGACTATAGCTTCTATTGAAATGTTGTAATTGATACTCCTTAACACTAAGTAGAAATTGATATCAGCTTCAAATACACTGAGCGGCAATGAAAACGCAACACCTTTTAAACTTGAATATTTTCGTAATCCGTTAACTTAAAAACTGGAAATTTTGTATGCTGACTTCGATTTATATCATCTACAGAATTCTAGATTTTCTATGAAAATACTTTAATAATCACTCGTCCATAGCGGAATAGCCTTAAACTGCATTTTTCCACGTGCTGATGGGTGGCTAGTGATTTGCTCACATATTGTGCAAGCATTTTGAAGAATATGGATGGATGAGTCGGACAACAAAATAACTAGAAGAAAACATGGTGCATATGTCAAAGGAAGACTTCGAAAAATCGGTCGTTATGCTCAAGTGAGGGGTATACGTACTAAAAATCAAAGTTTCGTTGATTTAAAGTCCCGAAGTCATTGAACACACGTTTGAATACATATACACCTGTTAAGAAAGATAAAAATGCATTAGAAATCATAGGATGTAAGAAAAATGTTTAAGTCAAGTGCGATAACTCTTGGGTAATTATCCTCACTTTTTAAGATTAATCACCAAACTTTTACACTAAATTGTATAACTGGATATTATTGAACTAGTCTACATGTTCAGGTTATGATGTTAATTTATATTTAGACGTAAATTGTGTTTTGTAAATTAAGCACGCAATAGAAAAGCGCATTTTTGCTCCATTCAGTGCAATAATCAGTCTTAAAAGAATACCTATAGCGTCCTTGCAATTTATTTCCTGTTACAAATGGTGATACTTTCACCATCCTCGGTACAAATATATTAGATTTATATTAATCTCAAAACGAGCAGTTTCGAATAAGCGTTTAGAGCCGCTAAATTTGAAGCAGTGTTATAAAGAAACTAGCAAGTTAATTATTTACTCAATTTATTACTCCACGATTATCTCTCTTTGACCATAGGACATACACCAAGGCTCTAATAGAGCAAGCTTTACTATGTTATTGGTTGTGCGCGAAATAGTGCACAGCCCCCTTACCAGTACCTGAACTTCACATAGCCCTTCTGCAACAACGGCATAGCACCCCACTAGCATGCCATGAACGTTTCATACGATTAATACGTCGTTGGTGTACACCGTGCATCGGTCTAGACGGTGGTTTTAAAAGATTAAAAATTGTGACTTTCTGTTTTATACTGACCCCAAAACAACTGATACGAAACTATGTTACTAAACACCCTTATCTGATTCGAAGTGATATTCATGTGTCACTTGCATATATCTATTATATGACAAAATTTCGCGATGCTTACACACTTATTAAATGTGTTATGCTATACTATGTAAGTGTTGCGTTGTCATTGCCGCTCAGTGTAGTATCAGCACTGCTCAATAAAACACAGAATAATTATCATTCTCACTTCAAACGATTATAAAATATAAACCTATAACAGTGTCAATAACCTTGTTTAGTTCACTGTTTGTGTTTCCAACGTCATTTAAATGTTTGGTTTTTCCATATTAAGGTAATTTGTAAAGTACTCGTTTGTTACAAGAAAGGTATGAGCAATCCCACAGGGAAGGTAGCACTCAACCCAACCAGCCGAGCACAGAAATCAGAAACACCACGACACAACTACTCTGAGCAATGTCCACAGAAACCGATGTCAAAACGGCGACAAAATGAGGCACATCAACCCCGGGGCGTGACCCAGTTTAAAACACAAGGACAGTGACCTAACGTTATGCGAATGTAAGAGTCAGAACGACATGTTTCATTGTATAATTATTCATTGAGATTGATTACGATCAATCACTTACATATACACTGTAATTATACTGATCGTTATGCTTTCTTGCATGAAGATCAGCAACAAATGACCTCTGACGTCGGGTTTCGTATTTTGCTATCTACTCGTCTATTCAACATAACCCATACTTGTTAGTCTAGCAGCTATGTAATCTTTCGCCTTCCTCATTTCATTTTGTCGTTACCCTTTTTATTATCAAATGTCCCGCTCATTTTGTACTGGATAGGCGGCAACATAGGCTCATGTGTATGTAGTATAATCTTTTACGGGAGCATATATCACCAAATCATTATCGATAGAGAGTCATATGAACGGTTTTTAGTAGATCCGAAAAGAACACCAAGAGTATTTTTAACGCCGTCAACTCAATTCGACGTTCAAAACTTCAATCAGTATGTGGTGAGTTAAATATTTTGCTGGGAGACTATCTAGAGTACACTTAAAAATAATTTGATTTCGCAGAGAGTAAGTGTCGGGTGGGTAACACATTTTTAAATGTCTTGGAAATGACTGCATGGTTTATTAGTCGTTAGAAATCCACAGGGGTGAACTTCTGCTGGATGAGTAGGTGTCAGCAAGTAACATCATCGTCGGACTTGCGTAGATGTTCGTAAGTATGTCTCATGAAAATGTTCATAACTCCAGAACTGTTATGTGCATTGTTGTGAAATTTGGTCTTCATATTCAAATTAGACTGAAGTTACGGTATGAAATATTTCGTGGTTTTACTGACCTTATATACGATTTTATAGCATCAGTGACATTACTTTTGAATATACCCACGTACATATTCCAAAAGATACATAGGATAAAGATTGTCATGACTCTCGAACCTACCGAATTATGTCGATAACAAAAATCATTTCCAATTCATTTTAACAACAAATAATATCAGTGCGATGAAATTATCGTATTTATTTATTTCCATAGTCTAGGGAATACAACAAAGACTAACGTTCGCCCGCAAATTAATTCGTACTGGAACGTATATTCCAATGAGTCGACATATTTTGAGTACTAATAAATTTTAGATCAATAGTTCAATAACGATGTGTATAATGTGTCGTTCTCGTAAGTGATAAGTGTGCCTCGAATGAAGCTAACAGTCTGATAAACACGTGGTTACCACATGGTATTGTCGGGGGAGGGTGGGGTACATTTCTGAGGATAACAATAACTATTTACGAATAAGTATGTTGGCAATGGCGGCGCTGTCGTCACTGATTGTAAGTGCAAAATACGTCGTATCTTATGTTAGTGAGTATTGTGTCTGTGATATGTTATACGGTGCATCTGTGGTTAGACTATACGATTATATAACAACAAGAATGCTACACTTTCGTGTTCCGTACACCTAGATGTATATTTGCACCTCACACTGTTAGTTTTATGTATTTACAACGCATTCCTTAGTATAAGCTTTGTTATAGCGCCCAAAGAGTGCACATGAAAGACCACACATGTGTTTGTGCTATGCTATCCGATATTGTGCAAACATTTTCTTAGACAACAAAACACGTAGGCTCATACAACATGATTACCTTAATTATCTGTTCACATGCTGCTAGTAGCACCTACCCCTATGTATTATGGTCAGAGGCCATTAAGACTAGCACGACCGCCGGTTGGTTGAAAATGTGTAGGAATAGAACCCGTAAGGATAGAATTGCATACAGTGTAATTGGATAAAAAAATGATTTGTTTACCATTTTAAATGGTTGTCAAAATTGAGGATGACAATGTTTTTTCCTGTGCAGTTTGAAATGCCTAGCTGTGCACTTTAATTTCTGATGGTCATTTTAGAAAATAATGCAATTGGCAATATTTTGGGTATTTTGGTCACTAATGGTGGGGGTAGGGATGTTTCAATGAACTTTGTAAAAAATCAAATAGGCTTTGCCTATATACTGCGGTAAATGTTTTGTCATTTATGAACTAATTAAAGAAATGAATATTAATTTTTGTGCACTCGATTTTAAGAACTGATTTGGGGACTTATTCTATTATGTAGGTCTATGGGAAATGCAATAGTGGTCACTGACTTTATAAACTGTAATATTTTCATCTTTTCGCGATGTCAAACTTACCGGAAAGTTTCTATTGTGAAGTAGATCTATTATAAGATCGCGAGTTTAAATGTTTGAGATTAATAAACTTCAGAAAGAAATATATTTGATTTTCACCGTAGTTGGTTTTGTTAAATGAATTCGCAAAAATCCCGAATATTGATTCCAGCTAAAATGTCTGATATAAGTAAAAAATTGGAAGGATCTTATATAAAATTGTATAAGTATTTTGTAACCTATCTAAACCAAACCAAAGTGTGGAAAACCATATATGACATAACCGAACCGAGAAAGCTGACATAGAAGATACATGGTGGACCTTACTGCGGAACGGTGGTACGCTAACCAAAGATAGACAACGGAACAACGGTGATACCATCATTGCTAGCTAGAAGACATGACGAACAGCAAGTAGGTAAATAGGTTAGTAAATGTTTGTTCAAAATCAAGTTCAAGGAATACTTAAAGAAATGTTAAGTTTCCAAACAATCTTATGTAACATAATATTCCTTATCAAGTAATTTTCATGTTGTCAATGTTTCGGTGGCAATGGTAACTACAATTTTTGTCCGAATCAAAAATTCCTCATTTGTCCCTATCCACATAATTATCAGGTTTCATAAACCTAGTCTGTACGCTGTTTGAGTTATGACAGGATACAGATTTTCTTGACTGACTGACGGACGGATGGAGGGCAAACCGGTAGTTCCTCCGGTTAAAAATCGGTAGGGGCATAAAAAGACAAATGATATATCCCGATACCGAAACCCAAACTTCCTGACTGACGAATATGTTTTAACTGGTGTTCGTTTATATTTTATCATCATAAGATGTGGAGCATTGTAAATAAGTGTTCGTTTTATTGATGTATCTTCATGGCACGTAGGGTTGCTATTGATAGTCGCTTAGTGTTTGATAATATAAATATAAAGTTTCTGTAGAAATAATAGTCAAAAACAAATTGAAAATGAATCTGTCAAACAAATAGTTTATGATAATGCATGCATCATATAAATGCACTTTAACATGTTCCTGTTCTTCAAAAGACGGAACTATCTGAGATATAACAATGCAAATTACAATAATGTGGGATATTATATCATGCTAATATCAACATAAACTATTTCATTGTTGAAATATAATACACATGCTGTTACTCTTGAATGTGAATAATTTATGCAAATAAAGGCATTGTTGTAATGTGTAAAAATACAAGAAACACTTTTCTCAAAAGCTGATATTATTTATTTATTTATTATTGTTTCAGTGACATTTCGAATGCAATAAAGGTATGAGAAAATCCGACAGGGAAGGTAGCACTCAACCCAACCAGCCGAGCACAGAAATCAGAACGACACAACTACCCTGAGCAGTGCCCACATAAACCCATGCCTAACGTTATGCAACCTAAAGCGGCACAACTACGACTTGACCTAGTTAAAATATGGGCAAGGTATGACTTGACCTAGTTAAAATGCGGACAAGGTAGGAACGGGGCGGGATACATATTCCTAGCAACTACAATGAGCAATGCCCACACATAAGCCAAATAAAAAACCAAAGATCCAAGTCCCCGCCGATAAAATGCAGGATGACCCACATTCACAAGGAAATTATATAATTGCGGTCAAGGCCGAATGAAACGAAGCCAACACTCGACCAAGCTCCCAAAGGCCCTACAGCACGGCGAACCAACCACACAAACCCATGCCAAAACGGCGACTAATTGAGGCACAACCACCCCCTGACCTAGTTAAAAACACCGAGGACAGTGACATAACGTTAATACATGTTAAAGAGGCATTTTCGGACTTGGCCTAATATCAGATCAGCCCATGTTTTGTTTTAATGCACACTATACTCATTAATTGTCTGACATCCCTCTATCGAAACACGGCAGTCATATGAGTGGCACAATAAGCGTTAGCACGTCCATACATAATGAAATCACCGGTTACTCTAAAACTTATGATATAAACGACAAGCCTAAAACATGTAATTTGTAATATTAATTTTGAAATTACAATTCCTTCTATAAAATATATTCATAGATCGAACAGTAAAAAGTACTGTGGGACTATGTAACTGTGCATAGGAGTAATGTGGTACCAGGGTACTGTTTTATCCACGGACCTACGGAAATCGTAAACTTACGTTCAAATATAAAATCTGCATATTTCTTTTACTACTGCAAATTGGGGACGGATATTGTTTGTAGATGTCCATTAACTGAATCTTAGTATTACATCTACATTTATCACGCTTTATAGTATTAAATGAATGATAAAGAATTAAAATTTGAGCGTAAGTTTACGATTTCCGTAAGTTCCTTGATAAAACAGTACCCAGAAGCGCACATATACAAAGAAACAAGTCTACTGGTATAAACAAGACACAGAACCACATCACCGTAACGTCAGACTTTCTAACGATTGATCATAATTGTCGAAAGCTATGTCAAAAGTATGCTACAAATGTATTCAATTATGTTCGAAAGTATTAAAGGTAATTAGCATACAGGTGCGCCGCGAAATGATAATGGCACGAGATTGATTCATAATAACAGTAACCACCAATTGAAGAATGTATTTCAATATAAAAGTGTCATGTATATAATTTAGAAATGTGATTTACAGGGAATGATTACCATACCATCAGATGAAGGTGTGCTATTATCCAGATTGAATAAAAATTAGTTATTCTTTAGACACGACTTAAGGGTACCTCAACATCTGACAGACTGAATATATCTAACAGGTTCTCAGTACTGTGCCCATGCCAATAATTGCACATTCGCCTGACTTTGAAGATCCTGTTTAAAGCTGGTTTATCGTTTCATCGAATCTGTAAAGATAAAGTATTTCCAACCAAGATTATCAGCGGAGTATGAAGTTAGATTATTTATAATCGATTTCTGATGAGTATATAAAACATTTAAATTATAAGTAAATGTTAAAGGTAATGTACTGGCATCGCATCAGCATACTGTATGCAAACTGGTTTCATAACATCAGTCTGGCAGCTACAGACAGTGAGAGTATTAACACAATTGATGTAACTTATAAATAATTAAAATCGGATAAATATAGGATCCGTCATGAGTTGTCTGCAAGAGATCAACATTTCTTAAACGAGTCTAGAAAAAGTTATTTAGCGAGCCTTTTGGCGAGCTTAATAATTTGTTTTCGTGACGAGTTTAAGAAATGTTGATCTCAAAGACAACGAAAAACGGATTATTTTTATCATGAACTTACCGAGTCAGAAATAACGAATTTCGCCTTTTAGCGAGCTTTATAATTTGTTTTCGTGACTAGTTTAAGAAATGTTGATCACAAATACAACGAAATGCGGATTCTTTTTATCACATTACCTAGTCAGAAATAGCGAATTTAAGCCGGCGACGTAACGTTTTCGTGTATTTGTTAGAGAACATTATTCCGTCATTTGTTATCACATGGAATATCACATTATTTACGCGATACCACAAATTCCCCTATAAGTGGTTATACAAGTGTATATGGCTGTTTCCTTGGTCTAGGTTTATACGAGAATAAAGCGACCCAATCATGATTATTGTGCTTACAGGATTGTCTGAATTGATTCCATAATTTGTTGATGATTTAATACATAATATATGGAAAATAGATCTAGTTCCTAACGAAGTACATTTACCCACCACCTGTGCATCTCTTGCTACGAATGATGAAGACTTGTCTGTAAAGATGCTGCTCCATTTCGATGACGAACCGTACAAGAACATCTTATAATGTCATAAAAATTATGAGGAAATTGGACAGGGAAGACAGCAATCGACTTAATCAGCCGAACACAGAAATCAACAACTGCACAACATGAAACAAGTACACGGAGCAATGTCTACTAATACCTCAGCGAAATGATCTAAAGCCCAAGTCCTCGTTGTAAAAAGAAGAGGGTTGTCTAGTTGTTTATTTTTTTTTTCTCGTTTATTTTATAGGAATTAATATGTGGTAAATAGATGAAAATCGGGTTACTATGGATTTCTGAAATGTATATTTTCAAAACCACTCGGTAAAACCTTTCAAAATTTTGTTTTTTTACACCCGGACATCGTTAAGTTTCATCTCCAAACTAACCTCAACTATTTTAACTCAATTATAAATGTGATCTACATCCTCTACGCATGTCAAAAGGAGGTAAGATCAACATAAACTGAGGAACAATGTGTGCTTGATGGACAGACACAAGACTTGTATAGCTTCAAAACTGATCTGAAGGTAAGAATATCCATGAGACATAATTACACAGAAGAAACGTCGGTGAAAACAGGTCCGGTGATTATAAATATTGGAGAACATACTCCATGCTCCAACTCGTACTCCGTACTCTGATTGAAGCATGTTCTGAGTTACAAAAACTGCTGTAACTTCTATATTGCTGAAGGGAAACAAATGAAATGGGGGTTCATTTTCTTAATTAGATCATCTACTACAAGTTGGTGTTTCTTTTGATGCAAACTTCTAAAAAAGTTTTGTCAAGTTGGAACATGGAGTTTGAGTATGAGAATGAGAAATGTTGATAATCACCGGACCAGGTCAATCAGTTAGATGAGCCATGGATGTTGGCTACCAGTACGCGAAATGGATCCCAATGTATGGGACATATAGTAAATTAGTTCTTGGTCACAATTAATATTTCCACGCATACTTAACAAAATTAATCAGAGGTACATTTATATAGATAGATAGATGCATAAATGGAATAGACTCGCTTCCATCTAAAATGTTTGCAACTGCCGGCATCAACAAAATATATTATTTTTCTTGATAAAACTAATTACGACCATTAAATGTCACTTATTTAAATCCCTCTGAGATTACAATGTTACATTTGCTGTCCATACATCATCAAGAACGATGCAATAACACTGTGTAAGTGGCGTAAACACAATCATTTAGAAAAAAAGTTAAATATTTACAGACCACATCTGGTTTGTTTAATTAAAGTAAGACGTTGATGTTACATAGAGGATATTTGTTTTTTTCCGTGTATGATCGGCTGATAATTCACCGAGTGAGCAGTTGATGTAATATTTTCACGAATGGCGTAGCCACAAGTGATAATATAAGTCAGCTGCTCACGAGGTGAATTATCAAACGACTATACACGGTAAAATACTAATATTCTATTCATTTTATGCTTCAAATAGCTTAAATGATGGAAATACTCCAAATTATACCTGAAATGTTTTGCGTGACGTCGTTTTCCCGCCATGCACGCGTTGAGTTGCAATCAAATAGTTCTTCTGCAATGGCTTCAATTTCGTCCATTTGTTTTACATTTATGTATAAATAATGTTGTGTTGTTTGTTAAAGATTAAGAGAGCAAGTGAAAATGCTTATTATTTTATTTTTGACGGCAAGGAAATTTGATTTTAAAAAATAGTCCGTTTGCCGTGAAATTATGAACTGTGAAATTATCGGGGAATAATCCACCGTTATTCCGCCGTAAACCACTGGTTAGCATGAAATAAATAATACTATTTATGTGACGTTATGAAATAATTTAAGGATTTTGCTCTTTAAGCAATAGGGTTTTTTATACCGAATCACATCACATATCATAAGTTGTGTATTGAATAAATTGTAAACTGTAAAACTGGAATGTGTGTTCACTTGACATCTCAAAGAACACAACGTTTTATAAATGCGGTACATGTATCAATTTCACGGTAACGTATCTCGCTAAACTGGCTTACTATCCTTGGCGTGCAACACATTCATAGAGCGATTCGGCAGGAATGTGATTCTCGGGAAACAGATGTGTGAGACCTCAATACATGCCTATTGTTTACTTGTCGATCCTCGCCATTATAATTTGACATATCATTGTGAAAGTCACTGAAAATATAATTCCGTGCCACACACTAAACAATACGAATGAAAACAAGTTTTCTTTTCATATTCGAGAACTGTCCGCAATGAAAGGTTTTGCATGTCATACTTAGCTGAACAAAAACATCCCCGACCATCCTTTCTGCATCGCGATACAGTGATATGTCGCTTGACTCTACTAGATATTCAAATACATATACATTGTAAAACCTATCAACTGTTACAATAGTGCGTTATATCCGTACGCCATATATTTGTATTCAGATATTAACATATGAACACATATCCAAAAATGTGCGAAATGTGCAAATACCGAAACAATGACCATCTGTCTAGACTTTGTATACGTAAGTTGCATTTCTACACCATCTTTTATACCTACTGTAACAAAGATTAACACCCGTCAGTACATTCATACACATTGTGATTTCTAGCCAATACAATAATGTGAACAGTAACGATATCGATGGCTTAGAATAAGAAGGTCGTAACTACTACTTACGACCTTATACAACTCATACATATTTGAAATCTCCAGTACGATGCGCTTCTAATGTGCCTATTTGTATGAAAATCGGAACTTGTCATGTTGACCAAAATGAAGCTGTAAAAGCTTGTTTTACCATAAGTAAAGAGTAAATTTCAGACAGTTTTTCTTGTTTTTTCAATATATCGATTTTGTACTTACGACCTTCTCATTCTAAGCCAGCGATATACTCGTATATAGGTGTCACCGCGTACTAATGCGCCTATAAATAGGCAATGCTAGCATCGCATTATCCATAATTAATTTGTGCGCTAACTAGGAGTTGTTGTACTTTCCTGAACATAACATCATCTGAGCACATTTAATGATTACTTGTATTGATATAAGGAATGGTTAAAACAATGTTTCTATCATTATTTGTGAAGATATTCTTCGTTCTACTGTTGATACATGGTCATCGATTTCATACACCAAGGTCTAAAAGGAGTAGCTCTTTTGTACTCTGGAATAATGAATCATTTCTTGATTGGTCAACACAAGCTCTCGACATGACTCAGGACGGAGTCGTTCTCAAAGAATATTGTCCAAGAAATTTCTGCGGATTCAATGCATCGGATGATACCATATACAATGTCACACATAAGGAGCATGTGTGTTGTGAACCTTGTGATTGCAGTGATCGTTGCTTCGAACTTGGCAACTGTTGTTACGACAAGGACTACTATACAATGCCCGAACATGATCCAGTAGAAACAAAGAGGGAAGTGTGCACGGAGACGACAATTATAAACACAACCGTATATCCGCACGAAAGGAGGTCAAGTTATTTGTTATACCAACATTGCGATACTTCAAACAACGTAAGTTTGATTGACAAGTGTTACTACCCAGATGAAGGGAGTATGAAAGATATGTTGCCAGTTTACAGTAATCGTACAGGCCGGCAGTATAGGAATGTATATTGTGCACTATGTAATGAGATGGAAGAGGAAGAGGGGGAATTTACAAATTGGAATCAAGAGATCAGATGCCGCAACTACTTTGACATTTTTTTAGGCATACTTTATTTTCCAGAGACGGTGATCGATCGGTTTGCTGCAATCATTAGCGTAGTGAGAGCAGGCTTTTTTGCATGTGGTTTGTTCTTTACACCACCTGAAGGAAGTTCGACCACTAGATGCCTCCATCACTCACATATGATTACCACTTGTCACACCCTTAGTCCAGATTACTCAAGATTACAGGGAAAATGCAAGGCTTATTATTCGCCGGTATACAGTTTAACCTTCATTTTCAAAAATGTATTTTGCATGAAGTGCAACCAACAACTAAATCCATTTGATTCATACAATGACTGCTCACACAGCATTTTCGACACAGGCATCGAGACTATGGATGTGTCGGCAATCATTACGCCTGATGAAACATTCACTTCAGTACACGGGGACGAAATAACGGACCATCATAAACGTTGCACCTCACCAGAAGTCTTTAATAATGAAATTGTAAGTAGTTTATATAATACATATATAATACATATATAGTCAGTTTTTATTGCCAATTACTCGTCTAAGCCTATAAACTGCGCTTTGTTTAGATCGTTGCTTTCATTTGCGTTCGATCGAGACTGTAGATTGTATTCAATCGGTTGTTCCTTGCCTAACTTACCAAATTGTTAAAAGTGCGGTGTGTTCCTGCGCAAAAAATTACCAGTAGTAGGCGTTTACTTTTGACTAAGTATAAGTTATTGTTTTGTTTTTCAGAATGAATGTCTCACGATGCGATGCCCCCTATCACAGTTGCAAATAGGAGACAAGTGTTTCACACCTTTTAGAAGTTTATCAAACATAAATGTAGACTTCAGGGTGGAAGTCAAGTACGCCGTATCGGAACAGTATGATCAAGATGCCATTGTAAATGAAACGTCATCTCTATTTACACACGTGGCACATGTAGAGATTTGTAAATCAATCAAGGATGTTTATGTTGTTGACCAGTTTGTTATTGCTAATGTACAAATGGTTATCCACTTGCAAGAGCCCACCAACCTGAAACAAGCATTCATGGATTTTATCGACCGTATTCATGAATACAATGACGTCACTTCCGGTATATACAAGATGGACGTCGGAAAGGAAGTGCTAATGATGGTAATACCCGACAGCGTCCACCTGTTTCCATTCAAGGTTGGATATGGGTCTTCGTGTGAGGGAATAGCAATGTCTGATATGTTGTTTTGTCCAATTGTAGTCTCCACCGTGTACACGTTTCCTGAAAATGGCACTGTAGTAGATGTTGCAGGAATGTTATTTGAACAGCACGAGTACGCTAGACGCTTGCCAACTGAAGGTGTCGAAGAAGTTTGCATTTGCGTAGACACATTCATATCCAAGTATAGAGCAGGGCATCAGCAAAATGCGTTTGATCTTATTTTCGACGGAAATGGTGGTAGCAAACACATCTCTGCTGTGATCAATATAACTACCTTCACTTTCATTGTACTGTATATTTTGTCGTAGTAATTTAGGTTGCGAGCGAGCCGGCGGATGTCCAGCATTTGGTTTCCTATTGATAATGTTAGTTTGGAATTAGATATTCTGATGACACTTACTGTATATGTTGCATATATCCAACTATTGCTTGGGATTGAAAGTGGTACCAGTGGTGTCGACGTTTACCTACCTAAGTCTACCTAAGTAGTTTCCAAACGCAGGAACTTCGATCGTTCCTCTATATTTGGCTCTTCGTTATCATCTGTACTTGTTGGTCCGGTGTAGCTATCTTTATAATTCACTGAATATGTGTATATCATTGGATGATTTTTCCAATGCCTATCAAGTCTATTTTTGAATAAATTTACTGATCCCGCAGAAACGACACTATTGGGTAGATTATTCCATATGTCTACAACTCTGTTGGTAAATTTGAACAGACTGTTTATAACGTGCACAAGTAAAAATATAAACATAAAACGCCAATCGAAACTGAAAAGCCACACAGTCAGACACTTTATATCAATTGAACTTTCGACAATATCACATTTGACGTTTGATTATTCTTTTAACCACTTTAATTATTCTCGAATCCGATCACCAGGGTACTGTTTTATCAACGTACTTACGGAAATCGTACACTTGCGTTCAAATTTAAATTCTGTTTGATTCTTTAACAACTGCAAATTGGCGACAGCTATTTTTTGCAGGATTTCATTTACTGAATCTTTATTAGTATAAAAGCTCCATCTTCTACAAATTAGAGAGTTTTAAAAGTGATATAAATCATTTAAATTTGATCGTGAGTTTAAGATTTTCGTCAATGCTTTGATAAAACAGTGCCCATGTATCCATGGATACCCTTTACTTGTGTTTGACCAGTTTGATTACTAATGATGAACCGAAATATATACACGCTCTTAAAACTTAAAAAATATCAACATTTCATCAAATTACTCATAAATCGTGTAATGAAATCATTAATGTCTTACTTTTAATTAAACAATTCATGTGGTATGTAATTATTTTACGAACTTTGTTTCTAAACGTCTATGTTTACAACCATTAACATAATTAAACATACTCCAAACAAAATTACATAACATTTTATTGCATCGTCTATGCTGATTTATGAATAACAAATAAACAGGGATAACATTGAAATTAAATTATACAATTAGTTTTACATGGGATACTTATTCAATTTGTTGATCCAAGCACCTGCAAATATTTCACTCAGAAATGGTTACGTTATATAATAATCTTTGGTGTGGTCTAGATTATACCGGTATCTATACATGCATATTTTGTCATACAAATCATTGACGTTTTTATGTTTAAATACAAAAGGGAAGTTCCAAATAAGTTTCTGTGTCCGTTCTAATATTCCCGAATGAATGTAACTTGTACATGTAATTACCGTTTATTTATGCAACTTTTGCCGGTATACGAATTGTGCACTAGAACTAATCAGCAGTTTTCTAAACATGGACAGCCAATTGGCTTACTGGCGTCGCATTCCCTATATCGGATTCTACTGTTTTCACTCACGTCCTCCGCATGACTATACTCCAGTGATACAATATGTTCACCTTTGAATCACGTCTGGCGCTGTACAATGCATATCACCATCCATCAGAACTACACTACTCGTAAAAGGTAAATTTTGTTTATTATAGTGTCACACCTAGTAAAGGACCAGTAAATTCTGACTTATGAGACACTTACGTATTATTCATGCATACAGTACCTTCCAAAATGCCGGGCGTCTGGTAGAGGTGGGCCTACGGTAACCATTAATATAATTAGCTGGCGGCTGACCAACCGGTCTCATCAGTTCATACCCGGCTTCCGCCGAGATTCAAATGTTCAACCTCCCGCTTCCTAGGCGGACGCCCTAACCACTTGGCCACGGTCGCGGTATGTTTATTTTAATATAATACCATCTGATAGAAAAGTGTTATATTTTCTGTTTGAATTGTAGGTTTGTCTGTTGGTAAAACATATTAATTTGTATAAAGCTCAGTTGGTGAGAATATTGACCAGTTAAAGTACTAGAAAACTGCTCTAGTACATACATACCATTTGACATTTTAACTTCCCGTGGCTACCTATGGAATCCTTCATTCGTGTCTCCCTGGAATAGACAGTGTCCTCACTGTTATCAATTTACACCTTGCTGGAGTGGAACATGTGGGTTATTCTTGCTCAGAGAAATTAACCAGTGGTCCAAACGATGGTTGAACCCAGAATCTCTCTCTTTCTCTCTCTCGCTCGGCCAAGTAAACGACCATTCAACATTTTAACACTATGCAAGAAAGTGTAAGACAATGTAAGTGTTTTGTAGTTTTCAACATAGTGTTTGTTACGTGTTTTTTTTCCCTGGTCTGTATCTGATGGCTTATGTTATGTAGAAGGCGTTTAAACAGTATGATGCAAAACCGGTATATTACATTTAGCATTCACTAATTTTACGAATAATTCAAAACTCATAAGAAAACCGTCTAAATAATTACGCTTCCTGCATACGTTTCTAATCGGGATTGATAACATTTGCATCTTTAAACAGATTTGATCAAGCGATCAACCGACCTTAAAAGAAACATCAAAGGCAGATGAATGTATTTGTGCACTTATTGGAACACACAAATTTGGGAACCTGATAGATAGATATCTGTCTGGTCTGGTCTGCAGAAATTGCTGATCTTAATCAGATCTGGCTTTTTAAAATATCACGATCTAGTAAGCCTTCATTGCTGATCACATTACTAAATTATACACAGTACATTCTCAGCAAAGCAACACCATTTGGGACATGTAAAGTTGGTTAGTACTTGGTCGCAATGGATATCTCCGGGTCAACAAATCGAAATTACAAGTGATATACATGCGTAGATTAAAAGAACGTACAAATAAAAATGTGTACCTTCCCTTTGAATAGTAAACATGGCAACCCAATTTTTAAAAAATGTGATTGTGAAAGAATTGTCGGTATAATTTGGACCACACAGGAAAAGATACATTACGTAATCACTCCTGACTAAATTACAGGTGCTTGAATTAACAAAACGAATATATATCCCTTGTAAAACTAATTGTATAATTTATGTTAATGTTATTCCTGTTGATACGAATATCATAATTGGCAAAAACGATGCAATTTAATATTAGGTAATTCTGTACACATACCATGTTTAATAGTGTAAAAAGTTGATTAGAAACAAACATTTACAGACAACATGATTTGTTAATTAACGTAATTGAAACCTGATATTCTGAGAACTTAACTAAAGACTGATTTATGATGAAATGATTTAAATGATTTTACTATTTAAAAACTTGCATACTGTTTCAGTTCGCTGTTCTACTCTACATGTATATTGTTGTTATCACAGGTGCTCTAATACAGGCCGAGAGGATAGATCACATGTGCTCTAATACAGGCCGATAGGATAGACCACAGGTGCTCTAATACAGGCCGAGAGGATAGATCACATGTGCTCTAATACAGGCCGATAGGATAGACCACATGTGCTCTAATACAGGCCGATAGGATAGACCACATGTGCTCTAATACAGGCCGATTGGAAAGATCACAGGTGATCTAATACAGGCCGAGAGGAAAGATCACAGGTGCTCTAATACAGGCCGATAGGATAGACCACATGTGCTCTAATACAGGCCGATAGGATAGACCACATGTGCTCTAATACAGGCCGATAGGATAGACCACAGGTGCTCTAATACAGGCCGAGAGGATAGATCACATGTGCTCTAATACAGGCCGATAGGATAGACCACATGTGCTCTAATACAGACCGATAGGATAGACCACATGTGCTCTAATACAGGCCGATAGAAAAGATCACAGGTGATCTAATACAGGCCGAGAGGAAAGATCACAGGTGCTCTAATACAGGCCGATAGGATAGACCACATGTGCTCTAATACAGGCCGATAGGATAGACCACATGTGCTCTAATACAGGCCGATAGGATAGACCACATGTGCTCTTATACAGGCCGATAGGATAGACCACATGTGCTCTAATACAGGCCGATAGGAAAGATCACATGTGCTCTAATACAGGCCCATAGGATAGATCACAGGTGCTCTAATACAGGCCGATAGGATAGATCACAGGTGATCTAATACAGGCCGAGAGGAGAGACCACAGGTGATCTAATACAGGCCCATAGGATAGATCACTGGTGCTCTAATACTGGCCTATATGATAGATCACAGGTGCTCTAATACACGCCGATATGATAGACCACAGATGCTCTAATACAGGCCGATATGATAGACCACAGGTGCATTGTTTGACTTCATTGTTTGACTTCTCGGGTTGATATAAAATACAAATTGTATGACTTGCTATTTAAAGCACATGTAAAATCTGATAACTTTATTTCCGTTTGCAATACTATATAATCAACGTATACGCCTTAATGCAATTGCCGGAATTCGACTCGTTGAGAAATACACTGTGTAGATGGGATGGGACAGTAGCGTAAGGATTTGAGAGCAATTCAAATATGAAAAGGGTGTAAAGAAAGCTCGTTCCGCTAAGAATGTATGGCATAGTTTCTTTTTTTTTGATCGAAATTATACGAAAATTTGTTCCAAAGGTAGCGTAGATCTACTTAATTAAGGAATTGATTATTATTTTTGACTGGATTCCGATCACATAGGCCCAGTCGACATGGTTTGTATGTACGTGGAAGTACACTCACGTTGACGTAACGTCCACTGTCATTTTGAAGATGATTCGACAAACAGAACTAATAAAGTTAAAAATAAAACAATGGAAAATCGAAGCACTTTTTACATTCATATTTGCAAACACATCTTCTTCTTCTTCCACTTTCCGGCCACCATCAACAGATAGAGGATATCGACAGTATTTTACCATATGATTTGAGCTATTGATGGCTGAATGACGGGCAATCGTTTAATTGGAGCCCAACTATGGATTTGTAAGGACATGTAATGGATTGTGCCGATCATTACGAGACGTATTGTTTAACGTCAAGCGAACATTGAGAGTAAGGTACTGTAATGAAAATGGCCGACCATGAAAAAACTAAAGCCAGAAAATAAAATAACCAACTTCTATCAACATCAGAAGACATTGGCAAAGACAATTGTGACTTATGTACTTAATAATAAATAAATTACTTTATACTCTTTAGACAAAGTCGCGTTATTTAGACTAAAACACGTTTAGGGGAAAATAATGGGCATTTATTGGCAATTAGGCTTAAATTCTTACAGCCTCATTACTTAGATGATGTTTTGTAGCTTTTGTACATTTACACAGATTTCTACAAACTGGTCTTCTTAAATTGCATTTTGATGTTCATCAGAAGAAAAGTGGTATATATAAGCATTTGAGTGTACATAAGCGATCTCGGATGGCCAAAAAGAAAAAAGTCCGCATGAATTAAGACCGGGGCTGTGGGCGGGCCATTCCACTCTGCAGTGGAATTTGCTAGAAATTATTTTGACACCAAATTTCTCTTGTAATTCACCCAACACTGGCAGTGTCATGTGTGACTCTGGCTCCACATGCATGAACCAAACAACATTCAAAACAAACGATTCACTGCGGAGTTCAAAGAGAACTTGCTTAACAAAGACAAGTAACACAGTGGGTTTACTTCTTTCTATGTTGTTGTCGAAATCGCAAGTGAATAGCCTATTAAAAGCCAACAAACATGCCATGCTCGTGAGACACGTCATAATTATAATATCAGTTTAGACATTGCTTGCAAGACGGGAACACCAGAAATACAGGAATCGTGAAAACGTCGTAAATAACGTCAAAATGACGCCACAGACAGAATACGTTAATTTAGAAAATTT